>CM054059.1:142327654-143527654 GCA_028641055.1 Alopecurus myosuroides | reverse complement strand
CGGTGTCAGCAACAACGCGGAACCTTCACACAACACAACCAAAATACTTTGTCCCAACGGTACAGTGAGGTTGTCAATCTCACCGGTCTTGCTGAAAACATATATTAGAAGTATAGTGTGGAAAATGGTATATGCTTGCAGTAAGTAAAGAAAGCAGGAAATTGTAGTGGTTTGTTTAACAGTGTAGGAAAATGGAACGGGGTTCATAGGTTCACTAGTGGTGTCTACTATGATATTTAGTGCGGGCATTACAACAATATACATAGACCATAATCCAACTGCATCTATGACTAATAATCCACCCTCAGGTTATCATTCGAACCCCCTTAGGTATTAAGTTGCAAGCAACAGATAACTGCATCAAACAATGTGTGTAATGTAAGCAATGATTGTACACGCGGGCACTCACATCACTGTTTTCTCCCTAGTGCAACAACACATTCTCCCCCGTCACGTTTCTGTCACTCGAGCACAGGCGAAAAGGAGGCATGAACCCACTATCAAGCATAATACTCGCTCTTGGAGTCACTAGCAACTACTTGGAAAGAGAAACCACTAGCAACATAAAGCATGCAAGATCACAAATAGCATATGCAATAAAGACTATAATCAAGTTGGCATAAGTTCAATATTCATCGGATCCCCGCAAACACAACACATAGAATTACATAAGATAAATCTCGATCATGTTAGGGAAATCACGAGATCTAAACATGGAGGCATATGAGGAGGAGACAACCATCTAGCTACTGCTATGGACCCTTACTCCAAGGATGAACTACTCACGCATCACTCCGGAGGCAGGCATGGTGATGAAGAGGCCTCCAGTGATGATTTCCTCTCCAGCAGGGTGTCGGGAGACAACTTCAGAACCCCCTGATCTAGGGTTGACGACGATGGCGGCTGCGGAGCTTTTTTGGGATTTTTTATCAGGTGTCTAGGGTTTTCCATCCGGGGGGATAAATAGGCAAAAGGGCAGAGGCGGTGGAGCCCTGGGGGCCCCACACCACCCCCTGGCGCGGCCAAGGGGGGCGCCACCCCATGGTGTGGGCCCCCTTGTGCCCCTCTTCGACTCCTCTTCGGTCTTCTGGATGCTTCCGGGGAAAATAGGCACTTCGGGCTTTGTGGGGTCCCATTCCGAAAATATTTCCAGAACAACTTTTATAAAATAAAAAATGGCAGAAAACAGGGAACTGGCACTTGGCATCTTTTTAATAGGTTATTCCCGGAAAACGTGTAAAAATGACATAAAGAAGGGAGAAAACATGTAGCAATTGGCATAATATTATCATGGAGCATCAGAAATTATGGATACGTTGAAGACGTATCACACTCACAGTAAAAGTTTCTCTTACCAATTCCACTTACCAAGAGCACTTCACTCCCCGGCAACAGCGCCAGAAAATAGTCTTGATGACCCACAAGTATAGGAGGTGTATCGTAGTACTTTCGATAAATAAGAGTGCCGAACCCAACGAGGAGCAGAAGGTGTTGACAAGAAGGTTGGATAGAGAATTCACTGTAAACGCTAGCAAACGGGTTTTTGGTGGTTTTTGATATAGTAGATAAATAAAGTGTGATTAAATAAATAACAGTGAATATAATTGCAGCGAGTGGCCCAATCATTTTGAGAGCAAAGGACAAGCGGGTTGTTCTACTTATGACTGCCAAACGTTGTCGAGGACACATGGGAATTTCGTCAAGTGCTTTCGCTTCATACGGTTGATTAATATTTATTGGTTCGTTAAGTGTTGTGTAGGTGAACCTATGCTAATGCAACTCCCAACTAGGACTAATATATACTTGTGATTATACCCCTCGTAAGCATCCGCAAATACAAGAAAGTAATTAAGATAAATCTAACCACAGCCTTAAAACTCCGGGATTCTATGTGTCGCCCCGAGATCGGGCACTATGCAGATTTCAGCATTTCCGCCAAAATCCACATAATAACCGATTCCAGGTTGCCACTTGCGATAATATTACAACAGTTCACGAATAATCCGCAACAACAACAGAAAAGATATATACAAGATGACTCAAAACGAGTCAAGGATACAACTGATACAATACAAAGATCGAAATAACAGCGGAAGAAACAACATAGCGTCCGACTACGGACAAGATACAAATTGGACTAAGAGTCCTGAAGATAACCGATGGCGTCCAATCCCTGCCCAGGCCAAGCCGGAGGGATTCCCAAGCTAACGTCGTCAGACTTCAAACCTGTTGACTGCAATGTGGAATATGCAGCCACGAAAAGGATTCGTGGGTCAGTACGGTTAAGTACTGGCAAGTGGATAAACCATACTCACAAGATACCAGCGTAACCAGTCATCACAAGATACAAATACTTTGGGTTCAACGGAAAGGAAAGGATTATTGCAAAGAAGCGGCAGCGGGCTGCACTAACTATCTACAGAGACTTGCTACAACATCCGGCTAAAAGAAAGGGGATAAGATAGCGTATCAGAACCAACTACAACTACTCACCAAACAATACCCATCCAATGTTACCCCCTACTAAGGAAGCAACCCAAGGAAACTCACACGGTTGATTAAGGTGACATTCATTTTTATGGTGGAGGTAATCTATATTACTAGTCAAGTTATCGTCGTTAAGTATAAGTTGTTTGAGTACTTGTTAGCCAGCACTTTCACCAAGTCATCCATAACCGCGGACAACACGGCTTCTCGAGAAGATTTAACCCTGCAGGGATGCACCAATTTAGCCGTACACGTAAGAATAGCCCGCCAGACGGGGGATCAACCCACCAAGCGAGGTACTGAACACAACCCAACTCTTCTTCGCATCAAGCCCAAAGAACCCCGTGCATTTGAGCGCACGGCTAATCAAGCCCCACGAAGAAAGGGGACCCTCATAGCACTCTAAGAACGTGTCTCCCTAAATGCCGACTACAAAAGTTCCACCCTGGCGCCAAGGGTTCGCACCTGCATATGCATGCGGCAAATGGAAAACCCGAACTAAATGAGGCGATTTGGACGAGATGCGAATCGAATCAGAATTGCGGGGGGCGCCCATACTCGCTTCCCACATGCGGTTAGTGCGCTCATCGTGGATCAATGGACAAGACCCTTTTCCTAATTAGGGTCGACACTAGCAGGCCTCAAAACCACGCCGGGCCTCCTGCCGGTGCCTTATCATCAAATTATTATTACCCAAAACATTAACATGTTGTTGATTGAATGGAAACCCAACTATCAAACTAAATAGGTGATAAGACGGACAACAAGACTCGAGCGCAAACAACACTAAGCATGCAATTACGACACGAGGGCCAACAAGGTAAACAAGCAACAGTTAATAGGAAGTGGAAGGAAGGCTATATCATGGCTGCAAGGTAAACATATGATAGGATCGAGAAAAAAGCATCGAATCATAAGGCTAGCATAAGAATAACGGAAAGAATCGGTAACAAGTGATGAAAGGCAGCCATAGGTAGCAAGTGAGTATACTTGCCTGGAATCCAGCAAGTAGAGGTACAACCGCAGAACTTGTCGTTGCTCACATCATCTGAACGTCCTATCCGCGAAGAAGCAACGAACTAGAACAAACACCGGATGCAACAATTACTACTACGGCAAAAGATCCAGCATGATCAAGATATGGATGCATGACAAGTTTAAGGATGCATCAAAGATAAGCTAGTTGACATGGTAAACATATTTAAATGGGCCCATATGCAATTTGGTTTGCATATGGAAAAGCCCATGAATTAATGTTGAATTAAATTATCTACAAATAACCATCATGTGAAAGTTGATTAGAATGATGCATGGATGATGAAAACAATGAGAAAACAACAATAGCTTCAGTTTGAAAAGGTGTTTACCATGTTTGGAAATTTATTTATTAAGTTATGAAATTTGGCTTCTTAAATGAGTTACACAAGCATTTGTTGTTTTCACCCATTTTAATTGTTCAAAGTAGATCACAAAAGTTATATTTGGAAATAACACAAACTTTTAGATGGAATACATATTTCATTTGTTGAAAATGGATTTAAAATGAGCAAGTTATTAATTTGACAATTTTAAATGCATTAATTAAGAAACAGTTGTTTTCAGCAATTTAATTTATTCAAAACAGAGAACAAAGTTTATATTTGCAAAGTTCATGAAAAATGGGATGGAAAACATATTTTATTTGTTGAAATTGGATTTGAATTGCCCAAGTTATGAATTTTGCAATTTAAAAGGTTTAATTAAAGCATTGAATTATTGCACCACTTTTAATTAGGAAAAACAGTAAACAAATTGCATTGAAAAGGTTGAAAACATGTAGCAAATGTTTCACTGAACATTTTGAGCTATTAAACATAAATTTTGGGTTATTATTGAATTTATTATGCAATTTTTCATAGGCATTTCTATTCTGCCCCTTTTAGTAAACAGAGGGAAACATGTTCAAAATTAATTCAATTGTGACCAAATAAAATACCAATGTGTAGAGTTTGTTAAGACAAATTTTTAGAGCCCAAGTTTGCTTAAATTGGATGAACCAAACTCAAGTTATGAAATTCCAAAGTTTCAAATTTTTATTGCATTTTCTGTAATTAATTATTTAGTGCAAAAATTATTACAGAAACATGTTGCAAACTTGACATTAACAGAAAGAGCAAAAATTATGAATCCACAGAAACTTGAATCATTGAATTTGGAGCAATATTCAATTTTTTATGGATTTTACAAGTAAGGATTCAGATATGTTTTCTGGAATTCGAGAGATAAAAGAAAACGCTGAGAAAAGGGGTGGTTTTTGTTGCGAAAGGGGGACTCGAACCTGGGATCCAGGTGGTGCGGTTCAGGGTGTGTTGCCACTGCGCTGCTGCTGTGTTGCTGTTTGGATCTGATACGGAAACAGGAAGAAGTTAACAGCGGGCATTAACTGAATTTCGGATCTAACAGTTCAGACTTCAGACAACGGTGATGGCTGACCGGGAGAACGGCGACGACGACCACAATCGAGCAGCGCCGCCATCTGCGTGAGTGCTGAGGTGATGCGGGACTACCCCGCGGGGCGTGGGTGCGCGCGTTGGCAGCAGGTGGTGCGCACGGTGCAGCAAGCTGGCAACGCGCAAGCTTGCAGCTTGCACTCGTACCATGGCAGACGGGAGAAGAGGACGACGGTGCGGCGCCCTTGCTGCCTCCCCGTGCCGTCCAAGGAGACGTAGACGACGAGGAACGTGCCACGGTTCCATTCCCGCTAGAAACGTGGCCCGACGAGGTCCGCAGCGGCGGCGCCATGGCCCGCAACTTTCGGCCATGGAGGCCACTTCGAAATTCAGAAGTTTCAGTGAACGAAAAAACAAACAGAGGAGGGTGGGAGGTGATGGCGGCGGATGGAGGAGATGGAGAGGAGAGGTGGCCTAGGGTTAGGGTTGGAGGGGGAAGGGGAGCTATAAGGTGGGGGCGAGCAGGTGGAGGTGCACATGGGGGAGCTCGAATTCCCCTTCGTGTCCCTGTTCCGTACGAAGAAGAAGGGTACCAGGGGGTGTTGGGCTGGATCGAGTGGGCTGGCCCAACTGCCTCTCCCTCTCAGCTTTTTTTTGTTTGTTTTTTTTAGGAAAGGGAAAGAGAAAAATAGAATAGGATTTTTGGGGTTTTATTTTATGCAATAATTTTTATTGAATTACAAAACAGTGAGGTCAAGGTTTGTGAACTTTATTTCCAAAAAATTTCAAATTGCCAAATTGATTTGAATTTGCCATTTTAATTTCAATTAGTGTTTCATAAAGAGATGATTTTTGAAATAACCAAGCAAAATTAATTCCAACTCAAATTCTTAATGAAAACAATTTGAGTTGATAACAAAGGTGCTTTGTTTGAGAAGTTAAAATTGGTTTGAATTTTTAGGTTGGTTTGAAAACAAGTGCAATGCATATGATGCATGATGTTATGCGATGAAAAAGAAAACAACAAGCAACTTTCTATTTGGGAAAAACCCCGGGTGTTACAGCCGACACCACTAACAAGGGGATTGCGCCCTCGCAATCGACCCAAGGCAAGGGGAAGAGAGGTTTCAACTACGGAGTCTTCGTGTTGTGGTTGATTTCCCGGGTCAGTGGGCGGATCTCTTCTTCTCGACACCACTAACAACAGTTTCTCGACACCACTAACAAGAGATTCTTGCTCGGAGTGACGACGATGTTCTTCCACCAGGAATCTTCCGATGATCGAACCTACTAGGTTAAAGGCTCAGAAAACGTCCACCTACATAGGACCCTAACACTTTGAAAGATAGACAAGGGGGGAAGACTCAAAAACAAATAAGATGGGAGGGGAAATAGAATAGAGATAAGGAGAAAACAAGAATCCTATTGAGATGTTTCCAAAACAGGTTTTGCACAAATAGTTTTTGACACTCTAGAAACAACGACCGTTAGCGAGGTTATCCTACAGGCTTTGCGGACCCGTTGCTTCGATAACCATTCGTATCGAAACAACTTTGGGAATCGGAAACCATGCTCTGATACCATTTGTGTCGCCCCGAGATCGGGCACTATGCAGATTTCAGCATTTCCGCCAAAATCCACATAATAACCGATTCCAGGTTGCCACTTGCGATAACATTACAACAGTTCACGAATAATCCGCAACAACAACAGAAAAGATATATACAAGATGACTCAAAACGAGTCAAGGATACAACTGATACAATACAAAGATCCAAATAACAGCGGAAGAAACAACATAGCGTCCGACTACAGACAAGATAAAAATTGGACTAAGAGTCCTGAAGATAACCGATGGCGTCCAATCCCTGCCCAGGCCAAGCCGGAGGGATTCCCAAGCTAACGTCGTCAGACTTCAAACCTGTTGACTGCAATGTGGAATATGCAGCCACGAAAAGGATTCCTGGGTCAGTACGGTTAAGTACTGGCAAGTGGATAAACCATACTCACAAGATACCAGCGTAACCAGTCATCACAAGATACAAATACTTTGGGTTCAACGGAAAGGAAAGGATTATTGCAAAGAAGCGGCAGCGGGCTGCACTAACTAACTACAGAGACTTGCTACAACATCCGGCTAAAAGAAAGGGGATAAGATAGCGTATCAGAACCAATTACAACTACTCACCAAACAATACCCATCCAATGTTACCCCCTACTAAGGAAGCAACCCAAGGAAACTCACACGGTTGATTAAGGTGACATTCATTTTTATGGTGGAGGTAATCTATATTACTAGTCAAGTTATCATCGTTAAGTATAAGTTGTTTGAGTACTTGTTAGCCAACACTTTCACCAAGTCATCCATAACCGCGGACAACACGGCTTCTCGAGAAGATTTAACCCTGCAGGGATGCACCAATTTAGCCGTACACGTAAGAATAGCCCGCCAGACGGGGGATCAACCCACCAAGCGAGGTACTCAACACAACCCAACTCTTCTTCGCATCAAGCCCAAAGAACCCCGTGCAGTTGAGCGCACGGCTAATCAAGCCCCACGAAGAAAAGGGGACCCTCATAGCACTCTAAGAACGTGTCTCCCTAAATGCCGACTACAAAAGTTCCACCCTGGCGCCAAGGGTTCGCACCTGCATATGCATGCGGCAAATGGAAAACCCGAACTAAATGAGGCGATTTGGACGAGATGCGAATCGAATCATAATTGCGGGGGGCGCCCATACTCGCTTCCCACATGCGGTTAGTGCGCTCATAGTGGATCAATGGACAAGACCCTTTTCCTAATTAGGGTCGACACTAGCAGGCCTCAAAACCACGCCGGGCCTCCTGCCGGTGCCTTATCATCAAATTATTATTACCCAAAACATTAACATGTTGTTGATTGAATGGAAACCCAACTATCAAACTAAATAGGTGATAAGACGGACAACAAGACTCGAGCGCAAACAACACTAAGCATGCAACTACGACACGAGGGCCAACAAGGTAAACAAGCAACAGTTAATAGGAAGTGGAAGGAAGGCTATATCATGGCTGCAAGGTAAACATATGATAGGATCGAGACACAAGCATCAAATCATAAGGCTAGCATAAGAATAACGGAAAGAATCGGTAACAAGTGATGAAAGGCAGCCATAGGTAGCAAGTGAGTATACTTGCCTGGAATCCAGCAAGTAGAGGTACATCCGCAGAACTTGTCGTTGCCCACATCATCTCAACGTCCTATCCGCGAAGAAGCAACGAACTAGAACAAACACCGGATGCAACAATTACTACTACGGCAAAAGATCCAGCATGATCAAGATATGGATGCATGACAAGTTTAAGGATGCATCAAAGATAAGCTAGTTGACATGGTAAACATATTTAAATGGGCCCATATGCAATTTGGTTTGCATATGGAAAAGCCCATGAATTAATGTTGAATTAAATTATCTACAAATAACCATCATCTGAAAGTTGATTAGAATGATGCATGGATGATGAAAACAATGAGAAAACAACAATAGCTTCAGTTTGAAAAGGTGTTTACCAAGTTTGGAAATTTATTTATTAAGTTATGAAATTTGGCTTCTTAAATGAGTTACACAAGCATTTGTTGTTTTCACCCATTTTAATTGTTCAAAGTAGATCACAAAAGTTATATTTGGAAAGAACACAAACTTTTAGATGGAATACATATTTCATTTGTTGAAAATGGATTTAAAATGAGCAAGTTATTAATTTGACAATTTTAAATGCATTAATTAAGAAACAGTTGTTTTTAGCAATTTAATTTATTCAAAACAAAGAACAAAGCTTATATTTGCAAAGTTCATGAAAAATGGGATGGAAAACATATTTTATTTGTTGAAATTGGATTTGAATTGCCCAAGTTATGAATTTTGCAATTTAAAAGGTTTAATTAAAGCATTGAATTATTGCACCACTTTTAATTAGGAAAAACAGTAAACAAATTGCATTGAAAAGGTTGAAAACATGTAGCAAATGTTTCACTGAACATTTTGAGATATTAAACATAATTTTTGGGTTATTATTGAATTTATTATGCAATTTTTCATAGGCATTTCTATTTTGTCCCTTTTAGTAAACAGAGGGAAACATGTTCAAAATTAAATCAATTGTGACCACATAAAATACCAATGTGTAGAGTTTGTTAAGACAAATTTTTAGAGCCCAAGTTTGCTTAAATTGGATGAACCAAACTCAAGTTATGAAATTCCAAAGTTTCAAATTTTTATTGCATTTTCTGTAATTAATTATTTAGTGCAAAAATTATTACATAAACATGTTGCAAACTTGACATTAACAGAAAGAGTAAAAAATTATGAATCCACAGAAACTTGAATCATTGAATTTGGAGCAATATTCAATTTTTTATGGATTTTACAAGTAAGGATTCAGATATGTTTTCTGGAATTCGAGAGATAAAAGAAAAAGCTGAGAAAAGGGGTGGTTTTTGCTGCGGAAGGGGGACTCGAACCTGGGATCCAGGTGGTGCGGTTCAGGGTGTGTTGCCACTGCGCTGCTGCTGTGTTGCTGTTTGGATCTGATACGGAAACAGGAAGAAGTTAACAGCGGGCATTAACTGAATTTCGGATCTAACAGTTCAAACTTCAGACAACGGTGACGGCTGACCGGGAGAACGGCGACGACGACCACAATCGAGCAGCGTCGCCATCTGCGTGAGTGCTGAGGTGATGCGGGACTACCCCGCGGGGCGTGGGTGCGCGCGCTGGCAGCAGGTGGTGCGCACGGTGCAGCAAGCTGGCAACGCGCAAGCTTGCAGCTTGCACTCGTACCATGGCAGACGGGAGAAGAGGACGACGGTGCGGCGCCCTTGCTGCCTCCCCGTGCCGTCCAAGGAGACGTAGACGACGAGGAACATGCCACGGTTCCATTCCCGCTGGAACCGTGGCCCGATGAGGTCCGCAGCGGCGGCGCCATGGCCCGCAACTTTCGGCCATGGAGGCCACTTCGAAATTCAGAAGTTTCAGTGAACGAAAAAACAAACAGAGGAGGGTGGGAGGTGATGGCGTCGGATGGAGGAGATGGAGAGGAGAGGTGGCCTAGGGTTAGGGTTGGAGGGGGAAGGGGAGCTATAAGGTGGGGGGAGCAGGTGGAGGTGCACATGGGGGAGCTCGAATTCCCCTTCCTGTCCCTGTTCCGTACGAAGAAGAAGGGTACCAGGGGGTGTTGGGCTGGATCGAGTGGGCTGGCCCAACTTCCTCTCCCTCTCAGCTTTTTTTTGTTTGTTTGTTTTTTGTAGGAAAGGGAAAGAGAAAAATAGAATAGGATTTTTGGGGTTTTATTTTATGCAATAATTTTTATTGAATTACAAAACAGTGAGGTCAAGGTTTGTGAACTTTATTTCCAAAAAAATTCAAATTGCCAAATTGATTTGAATTTGCCATTTTAATTTCAATTAGTGTTTCATAAAGAGATGATTTTTGAAATAACCAAGCAAAATTAATTCCAACTCAAATTCTTAATGAAAACAATTTGAGTTGATAACAAAGGTGCTTTGTTTGAGAAGTTAAAATTGGTTTGAATTTTTAGGTTGGTTTGAAAACAAGTGCAGTGCATATGATGCATGATGCTATGCGATGAAAAAGAAAACAACAAGCAACTTTCTATTTGGGAAAAACCCCGGGTGTTACAGCCGACACCACTAACAAGGGGATTGCGCCCTCGCAATCCACCCAAGGCAAGGGGAAGAGAGGTTTCAACTACGGAGTCTTCGTGTTGCGGTTGATTTCCCGGGTCAGTGGGCGGATCTCTTCTTCTCGACACCACTAACAACAGTTTCTCGACACCACTAACAAGAGATTCTTGCTCGGAGTGACGACGATGTTCTTCCACCAGGAATCTTCCGATGATCGAACCTACTAGGTTAAAGGCTCAGAAAACGTCCACCTACATAGGACCCTAACACTTTGAAAGATAGACAAGGGGGGAAGACTCCAAAACAAAGAAGATGGGAGGGGAAATAGAATAGAGATAAGGAGAAAACAAGAATCCTATTGAGATGTTTCCAAAACAGGTTTTGCACAAATAGTTTTTGACACTCTAGAAACAACGACCGTTAGCGAGGTTATCCTACAGGCTTTGCGGACCCGTTGCTTCGATAACCATTCTTATCGAAACAACTTTGGGAATCAGAAACCATGCTCTGATACCATTTGTGTCGCCCCGAGATCGGGCACTATGCAGATTTCAGCATTTCCGCCAAAATCCACATAATAACCGATTCCAGGTTGCCACTTGCGATAATATTACAACAGTTCACGGTTAAGTACTGGCAAGTGGATAAACCATACTCACAAGATACCAGCGTAACCAGTCATCACAAGATACAAATACTTTGGGTTCAACGAAAAGGAAAGGATTATTGCAAAGAAGCGGCAGCGGGCTGCACTAACTAACTACAGAGACTTGCTACAACATCCGGCTAAAAGAAAGGGGATAAGATAGCGTATCAGAACCAATTACAACTACTCACCAAACAATACCCATCCAATGTTACCCCCTACTAAGGAAGCAACCCAAGGAAACTCACACGGTTGATTAAGGTGACATTCATTTTTATGGTGGAGGTAATCTATATTACTAGTCAAGTTATCATCATTAAGTATAAGTTGTTTGAGTACTTGTTAGCCAGCACTTTCACCAAGTCATCCATAACCGCGGACAACACGGCTTCTCGAGAAGATTTAACCCTGCAGGGATGCACCAATTTAGCCGTACACGTAAGAATAGCCCGCCAGACGGGGGATCAACCCACCAAGCGAGGTACTCAACACAACCCAACTCTTCTTCGCATCAAGCCCAAAGAACCCCGTGCATTTGAGCGCACGGCTAATCAAGCCCCACGAAGAAAAGGGGACCCTCATAGCACTCTAAGAACGTGTCTCCCTAAATGCCGACTACAAAAGTTCCACCCTGGCGCCAAGGGTTCGCACCTGCATATGCATGCGGCAAATGGAAAACCCGAACTAAATGAGGCGATTTGGACGAGATGCGAATCGAATCAGAATTGCGGGGGGCGCCCATACTCGCTTCCCATATGCGGTTAGTGCGCTCATCGTGGATCAATGGACAAGACCCTTTTCCTAATTAGGGTCGACACTAGCAGGCCTCAAAACCACGCCGGGCCTCCTGCCGGTGCCTTATCATCAAATTATTATTACCCAAAACATTAACATGTTGTTGATTGAATGGAAACCCAACTATCAAACTAAATAGGTGATAAGACGGACAACAAGACTCGAGCGCAAACAACACTAAGCATGCAACTACAACACGAGGGCCAACAAGGTAAACAAGCAACAATTAATAGGAAGTGGAAGGAAGGCTATATCATGGCTGCAAGGTAAACATATGATAGGATCAAGACACAAGCATCGAATCATAAGGCTAGCATAAGAATAACGGAAAGAATCGGTAACAAGTGATGAAAGGCAGCCATAGGTAGCAAGTGAGTATACTTGCCTGGAATCCAGCAAGTAGAGGTACATCCGCAGAACTTGTCGTTGCTCACATCATCTCAACGTCCTATCCGCGAAGAAGCAACGAACTAGAACAAACACAGGATGCAACAATTACTACTACGGCAAAAGATCCAGCATGATCAAGATATGGATGCATGACAAGTTTAAGGATGCATCAAAGATAAGCTAGTTGACATGGTAAACATATTTAAATGGGCCCATATGCAATTTGGTTTGCATATGGAAAAGCCCATGAATTAATGTTGAATTAAATTATCTACAAATAACCATCATGTGAAAGTTGATTAGAATGATGCATGGATGATGAAAACAATGAGAAAACAACAATAGCTTCAGTTTGAAAAGGTGTTTACCATGTTTGGAAATTTATTTATTAAGTTATGAAATTTGGCTTCTTAAATGAGTTACACAAGCATTTGTTGTTTTCACCCATTTTAATTGTTCAAAGTAGATCACAAAAGTTATATTTGGAAAGAACACAAACTTTTAGATGGAATACATATTTCATTTGTTGAAAATGGATTTAAAATGAGCAAGTTATTAATTTGACAATTTTAAATGCATTAATTAAGAAACAGTTGTTTTCAGCAATTTAATTTATTCAAAACAGAGAACAAAGTTTATATTTGCAAAGTTCATGAAAAATGGGATGGAAAACATATTTTATTTGTTGAAATTGGATTTGAATTGCCCAAGTTATGAATTTTGCAATTTAAAAGGTTTAATTAAAGCATTGAATTATTGCACCACTTTTAATTAGGAAAAACAGTAAACAAATTGCATTGAAAAGGTTGAAAACATGTAGCAAATGTTTCACTGAACATTTTGAGATATTAAACATAATTTTTGGGTTATTATTGAATTTATTATGCAATTTTTCATAGGCATTTCTATTCTGCCCCTTTTAGTAAACAGAGGGAAACATGTTCAAAATTAATTCAATTGTGACCAAATAAAATATCAATGTGTATAGTTTGTTAAGAAAAATTTTTAGAGCCCAAGTTTGCTTAAATTGGATGAACCAAACTCAAGTTATGAAATTCCAAAGTTACAAATTTTTATTGCATTTTCTGTAATTAATTATTTAGTGCAAAAATCATTACAGAAACATGTTGCAAACTTGACATTAACAGAAAGAGCACAAAATTATGAATCCACAGAAACTTGAATCATTGAATTTGGAGCAATATTCAATTTTTTATGGATTTTACAAGTAAGGATTCAGATCTGTTTTCTGGAATTCGAGAGATAAAAGAAAAAGCTGAGAAAAGAGGTGGTTTTTGCTGCGGAAGGGGGACTCGAACCTGGGATCCAGGGGGTGCGGTTCGTGGTGTGTTGCCACTGCGCTGCTGCTGTGTTGCTGTTTGGATCTGATACGGAAACAGGAAGAAGTTAACAGCGGGCATTAACTGAATTTCGGATCTAACAGTTCAGACTTCAGACAACGGTGACGGCTGACCGGGAGAACGGCGACGACGACCACAATCGAGCAGCGCCGCCATCTGCGTGAGTGCTGAGGTGATGCGGGTCTACCCCGCGGGGCGTGGGTGCGCGCGCTGGCAGCAGGTGGTGCGCACGGTGCAGCAAGCTGGCAACGCGCAAGCTTGCAGCTTGCACTCGTACCATGGCAGACGGGAGAAGAGGATGACGGTGCGGCGCCCTTGCTGCCTCCTCGTGCCGTCCAAGGAGACGTAGACGACGAGGAACGTGCCACGGTTCCATTCCCGCTGGAACCATGGCCCGACGAGGTCCGCAGCGGCGGCGCCATGGCCCGCAACTTTCGGCCATGGAGGCCACTTCGAAATTCAGATATTTCAGTGAAAAAAAAAACAAACAGGGGAGGGTGGGAGGTGATGGCGGCGGATGGAGGAGATGGAGAGGAGAGGTGGCCTAGGGTTAGGGTTGGAGGGGGAAGGGGAGCTATAAGGTGGGGGGGAGCAGGTGGAGGTGCACATGGGGGAGCTCGAATTCCCCTTCCTGTCCCTGTTCCGTACGAAGAAGAAGGGTACCAGGGGGTGTTGGGCTGGATCGAGTGGGCTGGCCCAACTGCCTCTCCCTCTCAGCTTTTTTTTGTTTGTTTTTTTTTGTAGGAAAGGGAAAGAGAGAAATAGAATAGGATTTTTGGGGTTTTATTTTATGCAATAATTTTTATTGAATTACAAAACAGTGAGGTCAAGGTTTGTGAACTTTATTTCCAAAAAAATTCAAATTGCCAAATTGATTTGAATTTGCCATTTTTATTTCAATTAGTGTTTCATAAAGAAATGATTTTTGAAATAACCAAGCAAAATTAATTCCAACTCAAATTCTTAATGAAAACAATTTGAGTTGATAACAAAGGTGCTTTGTTTGAGAAGTTAAAATTGGTTTGAATTTTTAGGTTGGTTTGAAAACAAGTGCAATGCATATGATGCATGATGCTATGCGAAGAAAAAGAAAACAACAAGCAACTTTCTATTTGGGAAAAACCCCGGGTGTTAATTCTACACTCCCTCGTGCATCGGTTTCCTATAGGGGGTTTAGGTTCCTGTCACTCTGGCAACCCCACAATTAGTAGACGGAGAGAGATCTAGTGGAAAACAACGGTAAAGATCCCTAGTTGTTACAGCGGGATAAAGGTGGATGATGAGGGTGATGGTGATGGTGGTGATGATGATGACGATGACGATCTTGATGATGCCCGGAGCGATGATGGTGATAATGGCGATGATTTACCCTCTCCGGGGAGTAATTTCCGTCGGAGAGCTTTTCTCTCTCTATTGTTTTCCGCCCGAGGCGATGGCGGAATATTTCTTCGATGATCCCCCGAGGCTTAGGGTTCCCTCGGGGTCAAATACACGAAAGGGGGCGCCCAGAAGTGGGCCAGACCATCCCCAGGCGCGGCCAAGGGGGGGTGCGCCTGGTGGTGTGGGCCCAAGGTGGCCCCCCTCCGGGTGCCCTTCTGGCTGGCTTCCTCCTCGGGACTTCTAAGACTCCTCCGGTATCCCCCTCTTCTTCTGATCTTCTGAAATAGGGTATCTCGACGGTGCTTTTTCCATCAGATTTCTGGTCCCGGTGTTTATTCTCCAAAAAATATGAAACATGCAAAATAGGATAAAATAACATAAGTAATGCATCATAACATGAAATATATCGCTGAATAAAAAAATAACAATATAAAATAGTGATGCAAAATGGACGTATCATACAACAGCAAGTTTAACCTCAGTAATAAATCAAGGTTTAATCGGACCAGTAGGAGAAAGAAATGACTTATGAAGGTTGATGACAGCTGATGTTGGCAGGGCGCACTACCAGGATTAGCAGCAACATGGAATCTGCACAACAAAATAAAGATACTTTGCCCCCAACAAAACAGTGAGGTTGTCAATCTCATCGGGTTTGCTAACACAAACGATTAGATGTATACTGGGGAAAAAATACTTATTTGCAGTAAATGAAAACAGAACAGTGATTGAAGTGAATGAGAGGAAAATAATGATGGCAGTAAAGAAAACAATGTTTGCAGTGGTTGTATTATAAGTGTAAAAGAATGGACCGGGGTCCACAGTTCACTAGTGGTGTCTATCCGTAAAAGATAGATAACATGCTGGGTAAACAAATTACAGCTGGGCAACTGAAAAATATAAAGGCTGCACCGTAGTGCATATGCATGACATGGTGATTACTATGAGATTCGTGCGGGCATTACAACATAATTCATAGACCGTTATATAACTGCATCTATGACTAATAATCCACCCTCAGAGCGTCATCCAATCAAACTTCGATTATTAAGTTGGAAGCAACAGATTATTGCCTTCGATAAAGTGTGTAACGTAAAAAATGAAAACATTGTTGTTTTCTCCCTAATGGCAACAACACATCCCCCATCCTTCATGTTTCTATTAATCGAGCACAGATGAAAGGGAGGCATGAACCCACTATCGAGCACAAATACTCCCTCTTGGAGTTACAAGCATCAACTTGGCCAGAGCTTTTACTAGTAACGGAGAGTATGCAAGATCATAAATAACATAAACATGATAGATTGATAATGACTTGACATAGCATTCAATATTCATTGGATCCCAGCAAACACAACATGTAGCATTACAGATAGATGATCTTGATCATGTTAGGCAACTCACAACATCTAAACATGGTGGCATAAAGAGGAGAAGACAATCATATAGCTATCGCTGTGGACCCGAAGTCCAAGGATGAACTACTCAGGCATCACTCCGGAGGCAGGCATCATGATGAAGAGCCCGCCGGTGACAAATTCCCTTCCGGTAGGGTGCCGGGGAGAGCTTCAGAACCCTCCCGAACTAGGGTTGACGTTGACAGCGGCTATAGAACTTTTCGTGGATGGAGCCTCGGGTATTTAGGGTTAACCTCAGGAGGAGCTTATATAGGCGAAAGGGCGATGTTGGTGGGTGGCCTGGGGGGCCACACCACCTGGTGGCGCGGCCAAGGGGGGCCGCGCTACCCTATGGTGTGGTGGCTTGATACGTCATAAACGTATCCTTAATTTCTGATGTTCCATGTTGTTTTCATGCCATATGCTACATGTTTTCCTTACACTTTACGTCATTTTTATTGATTTGCCGAGACTAACCTATTGAAAAGATGCTACCGAGCGAGTTCCTATTTTCTGCTGTTTTTAGTTTCAGAAAAGTTGTTCTTGAAATATTCTCAGAATTGGAAAATTCGAAGCCCGGAAGTCTTGAAATATTCCCGAAGGTTCCACGAAGTCCCGAAGAGGCCCGGAGGAGGGCCACACCATAGGGCGGCGCGCCCGCTGGCCGCGCCTGGGGGTGGTGTGGGCCCCTCGGGCGCCCACCGCCATCGCCCTTTCGCCCACATATCCCCCCGATATGTGAACCCTAGGGAAATACCACTTCTCCACGAAAAACACCCGAGGCTGCCGTCATCGTCAACCTGTGATCGGGAGGGTTCTGGAGTTCTCCCCGACACCCTGCCGGGAGGAAAAATCATCACCGGAGGGCTCTACACCACCATGCTCGCCTCTGGAGTGATGTGTGAGTAGTTCATCTTTGCACAACGGGTCCATAGAAGTAGCTAGATAGTTGTCCTCTCCACTTTATGCCTCATGTTTAGATCTCGTGAGCTACCTCACATGATCGAGATCATCTTATTGTAATGCTACATGTTGTGTTTGCTGGGATCCGATGATTATTGAATGCTATGTCTCTTGATTATCAATCTATCATGTTGTCTTCATATGTATGTTATTTATGATCTTGCATGCTCTTCGTTTTTAGTAGATGCTCTGGCCAAGTAGATGCTAGTGACTCCAAGAGGGAGTATTTATGCTCGATAGTGGGTTCATGCCTGCTTTGCATCTGTGCTCGAGTGACTGAAACGTGACGGATGGAGGATGTGTTGTTGCCATTAGGGAGAAAACAACGATGTTTACTTTGTTTACATTGTTTACACTACACATTTTTCTTACTGCAATAATCTATTGCTTGCAACTTAATACCCAACGTTCGTTTGGATGATATGAAATTCTTGGTGTTGGAAAGCAGTAGTACAATTTTCGTGCTTATAACTGTGCAAATAGAAGCTTGTATAGACTGTGGCTAGAGTTTTTCATGTCATGCTAGATGTTATTTTAATTTTAAAGCCTAGTGGTTATTTTTGTAGCATGATTTGTCTCAAATAGTTGAAAGTGTTTAATGTGCCTTTGAAAGAATCATGAGTTGTTCTTGTCATATTGAAGCATAAATTTGTGGTGTTCTCCTTTGAATGTTTTATTTGGTTGAGTTGGAGCATGCTCACGCCATGTTTATGACTACAACTAGTCACTTATAGCCTCTATGATCATTTTGTTTTTGGACTTGTGGTACCACGTATGCTTTGATTAATGATGTTTTTGTCGCTATGCATGATTATGGCCATTATTGCTCTCTTGATTTGTCGCTCCCAGTCTTTTGCTAGCCTCTACCTGTACTGAGTATGAGCTCTACTCGTGCATCCAACTCCCAAAAACCAAAGTTTGCCAATTTTTCCACCATACCTACCTATATGTGGTATTTAACTGCCACTCCAAAGTAAATTTCTCATGTGTTACCTTTAAAACCTTCAAAATAAATTTCTCATGTGGCACCTTTGGAGTGTATTATTTGAAGGTTTTAAAGGTAACACATGAGAAATTTACTTTGAAGTGTCGGTTAAATACCACATGTAGGTAGATATGGTCGACACATTTGGCAAACTTTGGTTTCTGGGAGTTGGATGCACGAGTGGACCTCATACTTAGTACATGTGGAGGCTAGCAAAATACTGGGAGCGACAAATTAAGAGAGGAATAATGGCCATAATCATGCATAGAGAAAAAACATTATTAATCAAAGCATAAATGGTATTACAAGTAAAAAACTAAATGATCATAAAGGCTATAGGTGACTGGTTTGTAGTCATAACATGGTGTAAGCATGCGCCAAGTCAACCAAATAAAGCATCCAAAGGAGAATACCACAATATTATGCTTCGATGTGATAAAAACAACTCATGATTCTTTCAAAGGCACATTAAGCACTCTCAGATATTTGATACAAGCCATGCTACAATAATAACAAATAAGCATAGAATTAAAATAATATCCAACATGACATGATAAAGTCTAGCCACAGTCTAAACAAGCTTATTTTTGCACCGTTATAAGCATGAAATATTTTATTGCTTTCCAACAACAATCATTTTATTTAAAACAAAATCTCTAAATAATTTATCAATGAAACAAGAGAGTACTAATACTCTACTAGAACTAAAAACTCTGAATAAGAGATGCATGAACAACAGGAGCTAAAAAGATTTGCGGCAGCTAGAAGAAAAACGAAGAACACGAGTATGATGAAGAATATTCATATGAATAAGTGGAGTGTGCTCTCTCCCACACAAGAATTCTGGGTTCCAAGTAAGTTTATTGCAGCAAGGAAAATAAAAGAAAAGAAAACAAAAAGAAACAGACGCTCCAAGTAAAGTGCATATGATGTGACTGAATAAAAATATAGTTTCACTAGAAGTGACCTGATAAGTTGCTGATAAAGAAGGGGATGCCTTGGGCATCCCCAAGCTTAGACGCTTGAGGTTCCTGGATTTGCTGGGATGAACCACGGGGGCATCCCCAAGCTTAGGCTTTTCACTCTTCTTAATCACATTACATCATCCTCTTCCCTTGACCCTTGAAAACTTCCTTCACACCAAACTCAAAGTAATTATCATTAGAGGGTTAGTGCCAATCAAAAACTCACATGTTCTCCATGGACACAAGCATTATTAATACTTGTTAAACATTAGCTACAACCACTGATGTTTTTTGGAGCAAAGAAATTCACTCAACATAGTAAAAGATAGAATGCAAAGTAAAAAAGGCAGAATCTATCAAAACCAGAACGGTTTGTAAAGACGAATTTTTTCGAGGCACTTACGTTGCTCAGATCAAAAAACTCAGAACTAGAAAAGGTTTCTTCAATAGCTGAGGATCATGCACGAAAATTTGCACGTGGCTTTGATTTTTCTGTGAATTCATACGAATTAAACAGTGGACAACAAAAATTTGTTCCTGGACAGAAATCAAAATCTAACTTCAACTTTTCACTCGTGACGTTACTTGGTACAAAAAATACGAGAAAGTAAAGCTACAAAGGAGTTGTTACATAACTATACAACACCTTGACTCAAAGAAAACAGAAGAAAACATTGCAAAAATAAAAACATGGGTTATCTCTCAAGAAGTGCTTTTCTTTAACGCCTTTTAGCTAGGCCAAGAAAAAAAGAATCAAGTATTTTCAAGTGAAGAAGCATCCAAATTGTAAATTTTTCTAATAATGGAATCAAAAGGAACTTCATTCTCTTTCTAGGAAAGTGTTCCATACCTTTCTTAAGTGGTAATTGATTTAATATTCCCCTCTTTCATATCAATAACAACACCAACAGTTCTAAGAAAAGTTGTTCCCAAAACAATAGGACAAGAAGCATTGCATTCAATATTCATAACAATAAAATCAACGGGGACAAGGTTATTGTTAACCATAATAAAAACTTCATCAACTCTCCCCAAAGGTTTCTTTCTAGCATTATCAGCAAGATGAACATCCAAATAACAGTGTTCCAAAGGTGGTAGATTAAGCATATCATAAAGTTTCTTAGGCATAACAGAGATACTAGAACCAAGATCACACAAAGCATTACAATCAAAATCATTCGCTTTCATTTTAATGATGGGTTCCCAACCATCATGTAACTTCCTAGGGATAGAGGCTTCACGTTTTAATTCTTCTTCTCTAATTTTCATGAGCGCATTTTTAATATGTTTTGTGAAAGCCAAATTCATAGCACTAGTATTAGGACTACGAGCAAGATTTTTTAGGAACATAATTACTTCAGAAATATTGCAATCATAAAAATCAAGATCATTGTTATCAACGGTAATGGGACCATTGTCTCCCATATTTCGAAAAAATTCAACACTTTTATTAGAAACAGTTTCAGTGTTTAAGGCAATTTTAAACGTTTAACAGAAGAAGTGGAGACATTGTCAACACCAATTACTTTACCATTAATAGTAGGAGGTTTACTAGCACTATAAAATTCAGCTATATTATTCTTTCTAACATTTTGATCTTCTCTTTCCCACCTAGCATGCAATTCAGCTAACATCCTGACATTGTTATCAATTCTAACTTGGATGGAATTCAGAGTTTTGCTTTCTTTAAAATCATGAGGAAAAACGTTTATTTTAAGAATATCAACATCAAGGGCAAAACTATCAACTTTAGAAGCACGAACATCAATTTTACCAAACTTTTCCTCAACAGATTTAGTAAAAGCAGTTTGTGTACTGATAAAGTCCTTAAGCATGTTTTCAAGATCATAGGATACACTTCTATTGTTATGGTAGGAATTACCATAAAAATTGACATATCCATTACCATTATTAAAAGGATATGGCCTATAGTTGTTGCTACCAAAATTATTCCTATAAGCATTGTTGTTGAAATTATTATTCTTAATGTAGTTCACATCAACATGCTCTTCTTGAGCAACCGAAGAGGATAAACGAACATTATTTGGATCAACATAGGTTTTACCATTCACAAGCATAGACATAATAGCATCAAGCCTATCACTCAACGAAGAGGTTTCTTCAACAGAATTTACCTTCTTACCTAGTGGAGCTCTCTGAGTGTGCCATTCCGAATAATTTATCATAATATCATCAAGAAACTTTGTTGTAGCCACCAAAGTGATGGACATAAAGGTTCCTCCAACAGCTGAATATAGAAGGTTTCTTGAAGAAAAATTCAGACCTGCATAAAAGGTTTGGATGATCATCCAAGTTGTTAGTCCATGAGTGGGACAATTATTTACCAAATATTTCATTCTTTCCAGCGCTTTAGCGACATGCTCATTATCAAGTTCCTTAAAATTCATAATGCTACTTCTTAAAGATATAATCTTAGCATGAGGATAATATTTTCCAATGAAAGCATCTTTACATTTAGTCCAAGAATCAATAATATTTTTAGGCAAACATAGCAACCATTCTTTAGCTCTTCCTCTAAAAGATAAAGGAAACAATTTCAATTTAATAATATCTCCATCTACATCCTTATATTTTTTGCACCTCATAGAGTTCAACAGAATTATTAAGGTGAGCAGCAGCATCATCAGAACTAACACCAGAAAATTGCTCTCTCATAACAAGATTTAATAGTACATGCTTAGTTTCATAAAAATCAGTAGTAGGAGCAGGTGGAGCAATAGGTGTACTAATAAAATCATTGTTGTTTGTGCTAGTAAAGTCACACAACTTAGTGTTCTCAGGAGTACTCATTTTAGCAAGATTAAAAACAGGATAAAAATAACAACTAGAATAAAAACTAATTTTTTTGTGTTTTTGATATAGAGAAGCAAACAAGACAAAATAAAATAAACTAAGCAAAACAATAACAAAGTAAAGAGATTGGAAGTGAGAGACTCCCCTTGCAGAACTCCTCTTCCTCCCTGGCAACGGCGCCAGAAAAGAAGCTTGATGGTGTGTAAACACACGTTCGTTGGGAAACCCCAAGAGGAAGGTTTGAAGAGTACATCAGAAAGTTTTCCCTCAGTAAGAAACCAACGTTTAATCTGACCAGTAGGAAAAAGAAATCACTTCTGAAGGTTGATGACGGGTGATGTTGGCAGGGCGCACTACTAGGCCCAGCAGCAATGTGGAATCTGCACAACACAATCAAGATACTTTTCCCCAACGAAATAGTGAGGTTGCAATCTCACCGATTTTTCTATTACAAAGGATTAGATGTATAGTGTGGAAAACAATACTTGTTTGCAGTAAATGAAAAGAGAACAGTGATTGTAGTGAATGAGAGGAAAACAATGATGGCAGTAAAGAAAACAGTGTTTGAACTTCTTGTATTATTAGTGTAGAAGAAGTGGTTTCTCTCCATAAAAGATAGATAACATGCTGGGTAAACAAATTACAGTTGGGCAATTGACAGATATAAACGCTGCACCATAGTGCATATGCATGACATGGTGATTACTATGAGATTCATGCGGGCATTACAGCATTATTCATAGACCGTTATCCAACTGCATCTATGACTAATAATCCACCCTCAGAGCGTCATCCAATCAACCTTCGGGTATTAAGTTGCAAGCAACAGATTATTGCCTTAGGGCTCCTTTGATTTGGAGGAAGAATGTAGGAAACTTGAAGGGATAGGAAATTTTCCCTAGATGCTACTGTTCCCCCTTTGATTCATAGGAATGGTGGAGGGGAAAACCAAAGGAAATTTTCCTTTGTATCTCACTTTCAACATACAACATACATGAAAATAAAAATCCACTCCAACCTCATTCTTTGAATCCTATGCACAAGGAACAAGGAAAGGATTACACCTTCCATCCTTTCCTATTCCTATCCCTTCCCTCTTCCTTTAATTTCCCTATCCTATAAATCGAAGAGGCCCTTAAGTAAAGTGTGTAATGTAAACAATAAAAACATGGTTGTTTTCTCCCTAATGGCAACAACACATCCCACATCCGTCACATTTCTATCACTCGAGCACAAATTAAAGGGAGGCATGAACCCACTATCGAGCATAAATACTCCCTCTTGGAGTTACAAGTATCAACTTGGCCAGAATATCTACTAGTAACGGAGAGCATGCAAGGTCATAAATAACATAAACATGATAGATTGATAATCACTCGACCTAGCATTCAATATTCATCGGATCCTAGCAAACACAACATGTAGCATTACAGATAGATGATCTTGATCATCTTAGGAAATGTCGAGACATCGTAGTAGTTTTCATAGACGGGGGTGCCATGAGACTACGGGTAGAGACGTGGGGGAACGTGATTGCGATGTAGACGAAAACACAGGTTTTACCCAGGTTCGGTACGTCGTAATAATACGGCGTTCCTACTCCTGCAAACTCACTATTCAGGTCTAAAGCCTGTGTACACAAATTACAGCGTGAGGTTCTGTTGGCTATTCGTCGAGGATCAACCTCTCGGCGAGTTAGCTAGTAGCTTCTTGTCTATCTATCATATCTCCCGTCCGACTTTATATAATAGCCGGGTTAGGGCATACAGAGTAGGAAACCTAGAAGACTACGGCAACTATTAACTTGGAAAGTAAGGAATCCGCCTTCTACTCCAAGCCAGATCACGTGGGTCGTGATCCGGGTTCTTCTAGAATCCGGCTTCTGTGCGTCAGCTTACTGGGCCGCCCAATGGACCGTAACCCACTACCATTTGGGCCACCTGGGTAATCCGGCACTTTAGACTACCATCCGATATACCCCTATTCGGTATATATCCGACAGTAGCCCCCAAGAAGGCTCGAGACTCCGTTTTTGCCGTCTTTCGCCAAATGCATCTTTTCCGAGAAATATCGGCCTGCAGTCTTGATTCTTCTTTTCTCCCCTAAAAGGAGGTGATAACGTAAAACTCGGAATCCAGAAAATCCGGCTTTTCTCACGTGATCCTTCGCGGAGAAGGAACTTCCTACGTCAGCGCTTAAAACTTGCTGACGTAAGGGACATTTGGGTTACAGGCGAGAAAACCCAGAAACATCTCTGTGACAGATTCTTGCGGGAAACGAGGAGATAACCATAATCATCCTGTCGATTCATTTCCCGGATTTTCCGGCGAGTGACACGCGTTGGACATCCAACGGTCAAAAGAGCCGTTAGCACGCATCGTGACGGAATTCCGGCTATAAATAGCCGTCTTCGTCAACCGTGAAAATCTTCCGCTCTTCACTTCGCACGCCATTCCCAGCGCCCAAGCTCACAGCAATCAGCTCCTGAGCGCACCACCGCGTCCAGGACCTCACCGGAATCGATCGAGCGCCACTATCCGATGGCCTCTCCGTCGTCTTCACCAGCCCGCACCGTCGCCCAAGAAATCGATGAGATAATCAACACTATGGATCCACAACTGGATTCCCCAGTGCACACCACCGGCGACGAGCCGGCGAAGACCACGGGCATCGCGGCAGGCCAAGGAAACCTCTCCGCCACCGCAGATCCTGCGGGTTCCTCCTCAGCGCCCATTCCGCCGTTCGCTCCCGAAACGGCGGAGGAAAAACTTACGCTCGTTGGCGACGAGCTCGCAGCCGCGGAGGCCACCGCTTCCGCCGCCGCCGGAGCCGAAGAGGAGACGGAGTCTGCCGGCAACTGGAGTGCCTGCAGCATTCTGTCGTCCCTCCTTCCAAAAATGGAGAAGGAGGGGCTTGTTCTGAAGGGCAAATGGCGGCTCCCGGAGGACGAGACCGAGCCCATGCCGAATGACGGAGAACGGGTTCTTCTCTCCTCCCACCTTCTTAGAGGTATGGGTCTCCCGCCTTCTGCCTTCTTCCTCCAGATCCTCTCCCACTACAACATCCAGCCACACAACCTACCACCAAATTCCATCCTGTACTTAGCCGGATTCCAGGCCCTTTTCGAGGGTTATCTAGGTATAGCGCCTAGGCTGGATTTCTGGTTGTACTGTTTCGGGGTTAAGCGGAACTCTTCGGAGGGCGCACTCCCAACTTGCGGAACCATCTCTTTTACTCTTTGGAGATTCCGAGAAGATTGGTTCCCCAAGATTAAAACATCGAAATCCGTCAAGTTTTGGACGGGTTCCTTCTTTTATCATCCCGACATTTCCTTTCCAGGAAAAACGTTCGGGGTTCCACCTTTTTCGAACACCGCTGTTGTTCCCCAAGAAAATTGGGGAACTGAGGCAGTTCAAACCCTGCCGCCTGATCTTCTAAGGATCAAGCGGCGCATCGCCAAACTCATCACTTTTGATCCGCCTTTAACCGGCATGGACACAGTCCTTTGCTAGTTGAATAGGCGGATCCATCCCTTGGCCAACCACGGTGCTCGCCTTCTCTGCGAGTACAAGGGAGCCGATGACGAAATGCGGACAACCAGCAAGGACTGGTCCGCAAAAGATTTACGGCGGCGTGTGAATCAGTTGGTTGCATCACGCGACCAATATGAGGAAAGCCGGCCAATGTACACGGCCGAAAATCTGGCTCCCAAGGTAAAGTTCTTCGCCTTTTAGGGTTTGAATTCTTTCTCGTTTACTCGGTTTTTGTGTCTTCGACTTAGCTTTTTCTTTTCAACAGATCGTTGATCTTCCCGAGTCGGATCTTGCTTCCGACGCTGAGCTGGAAGCGTTGCGTGCCACCTTTGCCGGTGGGCAAAAGCGCAAGAAGATCACCTCTTCCCAGGAGGTCATCGATCTTGACGGAATTCCCGTCGCTACTTCCAGGTTTGAACATCTGGGTTATTTTCCTTTGTCGGAGTTTTTCTTTCATCTTCGGAGTTTTAACTTTTCCGGCATTTTGCTTTGTTTTTTAGCCTACCTCCCTCTACCCTAAAGCCAAAAAAGCTGAAGAGGCATAAGGTTGTGTCCAACAGAGGCCCTCATCCTTCCCCTGCTACTGCTCCGAACACGCCGATTACAATAACAGAGGAGCATGCCGCAGCCCCCACCACCGAGTCTCTGGAGACCAGCCAGCCCATTGTGCCGGAAACGGACACGAGGGAAAGGGAGGCTCCTGAGGTGGGAGGCCCTTCTCGGATAACTGAGGAGGAGATCCCCACCTTTGACAAGGACTTCAAGAACATCAGCGATGGCCTTAGCACGGCCGGAACTCTTTTTGCTGAGTATGCAAAAGAGTTCACTGAGAACTTAACCGGATTACAGCGGATGAGCCAGGTATTATCCTCATCCCCCAAGCATTAAGTAAAATGTCTAATTTTCACTTGATGCTTTTCAATATCATGATTTTTTCATCTCCGTGTTCCGGCAAACCGCTGAAACCATTAACATGGAAGTTTTCAACAAAATTTCCGTCAAGAATAAGGAGGTTAGAAACCTTCTTTCTATTCTTGACGCGAAAGATGCAGAGCTGGCATCATCTCAGCTACAGTTGTCTGAAACAACTAGTATATTTTGATTCTCTGAAGTTCTTTTATCCAGTTTTTTGTCTAAGTACTTTCCCGAGTTTTTCTAAACTCGGAATTTTGTTCCTTGCTTTCCAGCTGCTTTGGCTAAGGCCAAGGAAATAGCTGAAGATGCCGGCAATGCCGCGATTCTCCGACAGGAGAATTTGTACCTTCATAAGGATCTTATGAAGGCTCAAAAGGATCTAGAGGCCAGCAACATGGCCCTTGGGATTGCTCAATCCAAGGCCTCCCAGCAGGCGGACAAGGACAAGGCTACTATCCAAGACTTGGAGAATGCCTTAACCCTGCGCCTTGAGGAAGGCTCCGAGATGGACAAGATTCTCGGTAAGTTGCTATCATTTACCAGTTTTTCCATGTCTTAATTTCCTTCTCTGTTTTTTCGCTAACCTTTTGGTTGTTTGTCTGAAAAAACAGGAGATAACCCAGAACTTACTCGGATTGAGAAAATCCGAGCTTTTGGGAAGGTATGGACTGCGATCAGGGCTGCAGGCATGCAGCTGGTCAACAAGTTCCTTCCCTCGAGAACTGGGGAATTCTCGGAAGTTGAAAAACTTCCGGAAGCTATCCTGGAGGTGGCGGAATCCAAGGATTCCACCTTGCGCTCCGCAGCACGGGGTGGTGCACGCATGTCCTTAGGCCTTATGCGTATGCATTACCCCAGTGCCAAATCTTGGCGCGTGGCGTCCGGTATCCCCCTTGGATACTCGGATACCCAGCGGACCATCATCTTTGACGAGATCAAGGGCCACGCCACCAAGATCACCTCCATGCTGAACATCTCCATCACCTATCCGGAAGAAGCGATTCCCGAAGCCCCCGATAACGACAGCAGCGATGAAGACTCAGATGCCTGAAGGATTCTGCTTAACCTGGATGGTGGAAGTAGATAATAGGAGCATTACTGCACTTTACAATGTAAACTTATATTGTAATGCTTCTATCCTTTTGTATAAACAAGTACTCCGCCTTTTGCAGATTAATTATGAAATCCTTTGCAAGTTTTCCGGGTATTTATATTCCTTTATCTTCTAAGTTCTCTGGCTTATGTGTTTGAACTGTCCTTAGTGTATGAAATGGCTCAATAGTATTATGAATCGTCATGCCGAGTTACTGGGTGAAACCAATCAGTTCAAACTCGAAAACATGGATCATACTAAGGGCATTTTTACTAACTAGCTCCAGTGACCCAACACACAAACAATCAAATAATGCTTAGAGAACAGTAAGGAATTTTTTGAATGAAACTTGGGCACGCAGGCACAATCCATGTTTCCTTTTGCCTTTGGTAGGCTGAAAATCATTCAGTTTTTAAACGCCGAGCACGCAGGCACAATTCGGGTTAACGTTGAGTATTTTGTACGATCATTGGGAAATAGATAAGATGGAATCATGTTTTGAACTATAATAAACTTGTAAAAAACATGGATATAAGAATTCCGACAACTTTATTTCATGATCTCAAAGACGTTTACATAGAATTGAACTAAGTATAGAAGGGACGTAACTGCTGGATACTCCAGGGCCTTTTTGTCTCTCCTAGCTCATCATCTATCTTTCTCTTTCTTTTGCGATTCGGCTTCTCGGGATCATCTTCCGTATCGCGAATGTCAACAAGATAATATGATCCATTCTTCATGGCTTTACTAATGACAAATGGTCCTTCCCATACAGGGGCCAGTTTGTGCTTTCTTTGCTGCACCAATCTTAGCACTAGGTCACCTTCTTTAAAAGAACGATGCCTGATTATCCGACTATGACAACGTCGTAAACCTTGCTGATAGATGGCGGATCTTTGAAGCACAAGTTCTCGTTCCTCTTCTAAGAGATCGACGGCATCCTGTCGTGCTTTTTCGGCATCCGAGTCATCGAAATCTTGCACTCTTGGGCTTTCATGGATCATGTCTGTTGGAAGGATTGCCTCGGCACTATAAACTAGGAAAAACGGGGTTTGCCCTGTTGACCTGTTCGGTGTTGTTCGAATACTCCAAAGCACGGAAGGTAGCTCTTCTACCCATGCTCCAGCTGCTCTATGAAGAGGAGATTCGAGTCTTGGACGTATTCCTTGCAGGATTGAGCTATTCATTCTTTCAACCTGTCCGTTGGATTGCGGGTGTGCCACAGATGCGAGATCTAGGCGAATTCCCGTTTGTCGGCAATATTTTGCCAACTCTCCAATGGAGAAATTTGTCCCGTTGTCGGTTATTATGCTGTGTGGAACGCCGTATCTCATGACTACGTCAATGATGAAATTTCTGGCAGTTACACCGTCAAGCTTTTTGATGGGTTTAGCCTCCACCCACTTGGTATATTTGTCCACAGCTACAAGTAGATGTGTAAGTCCGCCTCGTGCAGTTTTGAATGGTCCCATCATATCTAGCCCCCAGACCGCAAAGGGCCATGTAATGGGGATAGTTTTGAGTGCTTGGGCTGGCATATTGGTCTGCTTGGCGTAATACTGACATCCTGCACATGTATTTACTATGTACTCAGCATCTGTCTTGGCTGTTAGCCAGAAAAACCCGGCACGGAATGCTTTTTTGACTATGCTTTTTGATTGAGCATGATGTCCGCAATCCCCGGCATGGATTTCTTGCAGGATTTCTCGTCCTTCTTCTGGTGAAATACATCGCAGAAAAATTCCGGAAGTACTGCGTTTATACAGGCAATTGTTAATTACTATGTATCCTTTGCATTGACGCTGGATCTGTCTTTGCAAGACTTCGTCTGCTCCTTCTGGGTACTTCTGATTAACTAAGAAGTTTATATATGGGATTGTCCAATCCGGGTTAACGAGCATGACTTCAATTGACTCGGAAGCCAGAGGATAATCAACATCTCCATCTTTTATCGATGGTTAGTACAAATGTTGGACGAAAACACCTGGTGGTAGGATTTTTACCCTTTCTGATCCCATGCGGGCTAACACATCCGCGTTCCAATTCTCCTCCCTTTTAACATGGAGTACTTCGAATCCGAAGAAACAAATGGCGAACTCGTCCACCGTTCTCCGATATTCGGCCATTATAGGGCTTTTTGCGTCCCAAGTTTGGTTGAGCTGATGTTGTACCAAATCTGAATCACCGTAGCACAAAATGCGCTTGAACCCTATTTCTTTTGCAATATGCAAGCCATGAAGCAGAGCTTCGTATTCTGCAACGTTGTTGCTGGCGTTGAAGTGTATTTGTAATACATACTCCATTGTGTCTCCTTTAGGAGATTTTAAAACTACACCAGCTCTGGCACCCTCCTTCATCTTGGATCCGTCAAAATGCATGATCCAGTACTCGGACTCCGGCATTGGTGTTTTCTCCATTGCTTCCGTCCAGTCGGCGACAAAATCTGCCAAAACCTGGGTTTATTGCCGTCCTGGGCTGATACTTAATGTCGAAGGCTGCTAGCTCGATGCCCCATTTGGCTACTCGGCCAGTCGCCCCGCATTGTTTATTATATACCCTAGTGGTGCTTTACATACCACTGTTATGGAATGTCCTTGGAAGTAATGGCGAAGTTTTCTGGATGCGAAAAATACGCCATATGCCAGTTTTTTATAGTGTGGATACCTTTGTTTGGAATCGGAGAAAACTTCGCTTATATAATATACCGGATGCTGGTCTGGTATGCTCTGTTCGTCTTTCTTCCGTTCCACAACGATTACTGCACTGATAACCCGGTTTGTAGCCGTAAGGTACAATAACATAGGTTCTTCGTCTTTTGGGGATGCCAACATCGGAGCTTTCATCAAAGTTTCCTTTAACTGGGTTAATGTTGCATCTGCCTCTTCTGTCCACTCGAATTTGTGGATTTTTTCAGCAACTTGTAGAGTGGTAAGGCTTTGTCCCCCAGCCGACTAATAAATCTGCTGACGGCTGCAGCGGAACCCGTCAATCTTTGGACATCTTTTACACACGTAGGTTTGGAGATGTTTAAGATTGCTTTGATCTTTTCTGGGTTAACTTCTATTCCTCTATGAGAAACGATGAAACCCAGAAGTTTTCCTGAGGGAACCCCGAATACGCACTTTGATGGATTTAAATTCATCTTGTAAGTGCGCAAATTTTCGAAGGTTTCTCGTAAATCCTCAAGGAGTGTATCTTTTTCCTTGGTTACGACAACAATGTCGTCCACGTAAACGTGGATATTTTTGCCAATCTGACTATGCAAACAACGTTGCATGCAACGCTGGTAGGTGGCACCTGCGTTCTTCAGGCCAAATGGCATGGTTATGTAATAGTACGTCCCATAAGGGGTTATAAAAGAAGTCTTAATTTGATCTTCCTTTTTCATGCGTATTTGGTGGTACCCGGAATATGCATCCAAAAAGTATAAGAGCTCAGAGCCTGCAGTGGCATCTATTATTTGATCAATTCGCGGTAACGAGAACCTATCTTTTGGACACAGTTTGTTTAAGCCGGCGTAATCTATACACATTCTAAGGGCAGTAGTATCTTTCTTCGGCACTAATGCTGGATTTGCAGACCACTCGGTGTGTATAACTTCCTCGATAAAGTCTGCTGCTAAAAGCCGGATAATTTCCTTGCCGATAGCCTTCCGTCTTCTTCCGTCAAATCGACGGAGACCTTGTTTGACGGGTTTGGATCCTGGAATCACCTTAAGTTGATGCTCAGCAAGTTCCCTGGGTACGCCTGGCATGTCAGCTGGACACCAGGCAAAAATATCCCAGTTCTCACGGAGGAACTTGATGAGCTCGCCTTCCTATTTGTCGGTCATCCCAGTTCCCACCACGACAAATTTTGTCGGATCGTTGGGATCTAGGATTACCTGTCTTGTGTTCTCGGAGGCCTTGAAGCTATCTGCTGACTTCCGGGTTTCTTTTCCTGCCGGCATTTCTGTCGGCGATACCTCTTTGGCCAGCTCCTTCAACTCTTCCTTTGCTATGATTTTCTCAGCGCAAAGGGCGTTTTCTTTTTCCAGCTTGTTTGCCAACCTGAAGTCTCCCGATATGGCGATTACTCCTCCTTTTGGCCCTGGCATCTTCAGCTTGTTATAGATATAACATGATCTTGCCATGAATTTGGCGAAAGCTGGACATCCGAGTATCGCGTGATACACGCTTTCGAACGGCACCACTTCGAAGGATACTTTTTCCTGCGGAAGTGATCTTTTTCTCCGAAAGTGACATCTAGGGAAATTTCTCCTAGGGATCGTGCTTGCCTGCCAGGAACAATGCCGTGGAAACGTATGTTGCTGTGGTTGAGCTGGGTCTCGGAGATTTTCAGATGCCTCAGTGTATCCAGGTATATTATGTTAATGCTGGATCCTCCATCCATCAGCACTCTTCTTAGCCTAGTGTTATGGACAATAGGGCTTACAACAAGAGCTTGCGTGCCGGGTTCAGGGATATTCCCGGGATGATCAGACTGATCCCAGGTGATTGGTGTGTTTGAATACTTCAAGAATTTTGGGGTTGCCGGAACAACCGCGTTTATTTCTCGAAGCATTATTTTTGCCACCTTTGCTGATGGAGTCGCCAGGAAAGTTAGGGCACACTCTCCATCAACCCTCGGAAACTTGGGCTCGCCTTTTCGCTGCTGTTCCTGGATTTTTTCATCAGTGTCCGATTCACTGTCTTCTTTCTCAGCTTCTGGTTTTTGCTTGGAAAACTTCCTTTTGGAATTCTTCCCCTTATTTCCGGATCCTGCACTGCCTTTCATATGCTTGTTCAGCCGGCATTGTGCGTTGGTATGGGTGGGTTTCCCGAATTGCGAATGGTGGACGCAGGGTTCTGACTTAATCTTTTCCCATTCTTCCTTGGTGTAATTGATTAGTTCTGAACCCCGTCCTTTCCATCTATTCCCTTTTTCACTTCCAAAGGCTATGTTAACTTCTTTGGGCTTTTGTGCTGCATCTGGAGTTCCTTTTTTCTCAGGGCGAGGATTCTTTTTGGCCTGTATCAGTGTATCGATATTGCCTCCTCTAGCTCTGATGTCATCTTCGGCTGCAGCGTGTTCATTGGCGGTTGTAAGCATAGATCCGAGATCTTTGTGCTGTTTTGAACCAACCATGAACGGTACAAGTCCGGGTTTTAGGCCATTGACGAAAGCATGCATTGCTTCTACGTCAGTTACTCCAGAGCAGCTGTTCTTCATTGCAGTCCATATTGAGATGAAATCCACTTATGGTTCGTCCTCAAATTGGGTGCAACGGTTTAGCTGGTTGATGCTGTTCGGGCGTTTGTAGGTTCCCCAGAAATGCTGAGTGAATACTCGAGCCATATCATCCCAGCTGTCGACAGTTCTGGACGGTAGTCCGTTAATCCAATCTCTGGCTCCATCCAGTAACATTAGGGGAAGAAACTTTACAGCTTCCAGGTCCGTCCCATTGTTAATCTGGACGGCTGTATAATAGTCTGAGAGCCAGGTATCCGGGTTTGTACTACCGGTGTATTTTTGGTACGTTGGACCAACTTTGGCAAACCCAGAATGCAGGGTTGTCCCTCGGATCCTATCTGTAAAGCACTTAGGTCCAAAGTATAAGTCGTCTCTTTCAGACCTATCCATGTGTGCGGAGTACCTGCCGGCTAAACGGACAGAAGGGGATCTGCTCCTTTCTTTTCCATTATTGCGCGGACGCGCTTTTCCGAGATCATCTCTATTTCTTCCGGTATCACGCCCCTTTGGATGAGGTGGAGTTCTACTCCTGTATCTTTCCTTGTCCTTGGGGGGTATTCGAGATCTCTCACGCCTGTGAGGTATACCCTGTCTTCCGGCTTTTTCAGCTGGGTTTCTCGGAGGTGGCATTGTTTTGCCGTTATTCCGGTGTTTTTCTTCCCGATCGTGGGGGTTAAGTCCACCTTTCGGGAGATGGGATCCGGTTCTAGACGCTTCATCCCTGTTATCGGGATTTTTCTTATCTTTTCTCGGATCCGTTTTCCTCTCGTTTGGATCTCTCGGCTCCTCCGGTCCAGGTGTTCCAGCGTCGCAAGTAGCTGTTTTGCATAGGGCGGAGTCGTCATGCAGCCTCCCTGATCGCTATTGCCCCCGATGTTGTTGTTGCAAGGCTTTTCCGAGGAAAGCATACACCCCTTGAAGTTTTTCACCGTTGGAGGACATATCATTGTCGAGGATGGCGAACGCTGCTTCCGCATTTTCTGCTGCGGTTTTGTATATTGGTTCGCCTCTGGCATCTTTGCCGTTTACCTGCTTTTGCCAAGATGGGTTGTGAAACCTTTCTTTTGGCGGCAGTACTTCTGGTCTTACGATTCCGGGTAACCTTGTAGGTTTTAAGGCAGATCTATTCTTTTTCTCGTACTCCTCGATTTCTTCCTTCATGAGCTTGATGTCATCCTGGGTTTTTTTGAGGTGTTCACGAGTTCTGAATAGATGTTGCTGTTGCCTTTGGAGAGCTTGCCTCCTGGCTTCTAGCACTTCAGGGGGTTCGTGCAATCCCACTGGTGTTTGTAGCAACTCCTGTTCTTCTTGCTCTGTCATTGGCAGAACAAGGATTTCTTTTGTTTTATTCTCCGCAAGTTTTATTCCGCTTGCATCTCCTACTTCCGGGCTTTCATCAGCTAGATCAGCCGATTTCTTCTTCCGGAGTTTGTATTGGAGTTTTTTAGCTCCTTGTGCTTTTTCTTGGAAGAGGGAGGTTTTTTGACAGGTTCTTCCTCTATCAGTTCTTTGACATTGGGAAATATTGGAGAGGTTTCTCCGTCTTCTCTCTCTTCCTCTGGCGGAGGAGTTCTAGGGCTTCCTTGACTGCCGGCGTCCGTGTTTTCAGCCGGTTTCGCCATTAGTACTTCGTGGAATCCCTCCTGAAAAGATTTAACCTTTCTTTCGAAGGCGTCCACATCTTCGTCTTCGGAATCAAAGTCATCTGATCCGGTTTCTGACTCTAATCTCGCCTCAATGGCGGCTAACACAGAGTCAGCTTCCGAGTTCATCGCTAGATTGGCGGATGTCGGATCTTCCACTTCTGTAGCGGGTTTGCTGTTTTCTACCTCTTGCACGGGATTACTTTCATCCGTGTTTTCGGCGACCTCGGATTGCACCATGCCGATAAAGTGTGAATCACTTTTTTGTCGGCGATCTGAGCAAAACCCGGTATCGTAGTCATCTTCGACTGGGTATAGGGCGGGTGGGAAAAATTTGCTTCCACCGCAAAACCCCATGGCCTCTGCAGTTAGTCCGATAAAGATATTTGTAGATCCAATCGGTAACACGCAGGCACTTACCAGATGATTTTGCGCCGGTATGTAAGATCCATTGTCGAGGAAGCGTCCAACATCATCGTCGAACTCCAGGATTCCGACAGTTATGGAACTGCCGATTCCGCCAAGTATCCCAGATCGAAATTTAATGCCTGACGCCGTCGGCCCCATGGTGGGCGCCAACTGTCAAGACATCGTAGTAGTTTTCATGGACGGGGGTGCCATGAGACTACGGGTAGAGACGTGGGGGAACGTGATTGCGCTAAAGACGAAAACACAGGTTTTACCCAGGTTCGGTACGTCATAATAATACGGCGTTCCTACTCCTGCAAACTCTCTATTCAGGTCTAAAGCCTGTGTACAAAATTACAGCGTGAGGTTATGTTGGCTATTCGTCGAGGATCAACCTCTCGGCGAGTTAGCTAGTAGCTTCTTGTCTATCTATCATATCTCCCGTCTGGCTTTATATAATAGCCGGGTTAGGGCATACAGAGTAGGAAACCTAGAAGACTACGGCAACTATTAACTTGGAAAGTAAGGAATCCGCCTTCTACTCCAAGCCAGATCACGTGGGCCGTGATCCGGGTTCTTCTAGAATCCGGCTTCTGTGCGTCAGCTTACTGGGCCGCCCAATGGACCGTAGCCCACTACCATTTGGGCCACCCGGGTAATCCGGCACTTTAGACTACCATCCGATATACCCCTATTCGGTATATATCCGACAGGAAACTTACAAGATCTAAACTTGGTGGCATAAAGAGGAGAAGACAACCTTCTAGCTATTGCTATGGACCCGTAGTCCAAGGATGAACTACTCACACATCACTCTGGAGGCATGCATGGTGATGAAGAGCCCTCCGGTGAAGAATTCCCCTCCCGGCAGGGTGGCGAGGAGAGCTCCCGGCACGATGACGGCGGCTACAGAACTTTTAGTGGATGGAGACTCGGGTATTTAAGGTTAATCCGAGAAGGATCTTATATAGGCGAAAGGGCGATGTCGGTGGGCGGCCAGGGGGAGGTGCCACCCTATGGTGTGGTGGCTCCAGTGCCCCCCTCCGGACTCCGTGTACGTGACAGATTTCTAAGACACTCGGATTTTGTTTCGTCCAATTCCGAGAATATTTCCAGAACAAATTTTCTGAAACCAAAAACAGCGGAAAACAGGAACTGGCTCTATGGCATCTTGTCAATAGGTTAGTCCCAGGAAATCCATAAAAATGATGTAAATTGTATAGAAAACATGTAGCAATTGTCATTAAAACAACCTGGAACATTAGAAATTATAGATACGTTTGAGACGTATCAGTTTCTTATTTTTATTTTACAAGTTTGGCTTATGGAAGAAAACAACAGAAATATGAGAGAGTTTTATAAGATTTATCGTGATGTTGCTCATGAAGTGCTTGAAGAAATATTTAAAAATGCTATCGAACTTTGTTCTTTGCATATGAATCACGATAGCGGAAATGTTATTGGTATGTATTCTTTCAGTGTCACTAGTGCTAATGATATGGAAAGATTTAAGGTTGGGGATGAAAACCCCTTTTCTATCAATGATGATATGTTTGAAAATGAATATGTTATTTTTTTCAGTCCACCTACCTATTTATGATGATTGCTCATGTTGGGATTTGGTTAACCATTTATTTTTTGGTTTCTAACCTAATTAACCATTTTGTGTAAAGGGACCAAATAGGTTAACCATTAGGTTATTAAGGTTATAAATGGTTAACCGTTGGTTATTAAGGTTCGAACCATTTTTTTAAACATTATGCAATGTTGGTGCTTTGCTATTTGCACGCGAAAGCATCGCTCGATAAACATGTATAGGTGCGGGATTAGGTTCGTGACGGGATAACCTTTGGTTAATTTGGATCGAACCTAAATAACCTAATGAATTTTTGGGTTAACCATTAGAATCATTGGGTTCTTTTTTAGGTTAGGTTAACCTAACCATTGGTTAAATGGGAACCAGGTCCTAATTTTAATGATTACAAGTATGAATATGAACATTTCAGTCCACCTAGCTTGGAGGCGAACATTAATTATGATTATAATATGCCTCCTATCTATGATGATTATGATGAGAACAAAGTTGTTGTCTATGATGATTATTATGATGAAATTTATGATGTAAAGAATACTGATAACAATTAAAATTTTCATTATGAGTTTGGGCATTCTAATCAAGTATCATTGTAGCAAATTAACTCCCACTATAATTAATAAGAATGACTATGCTTATGTGGAGAGTAATAATACTTTTATACATGTGGATCATGATAAGAATGTTTTATGTGATATTTATATTATGGAGTTTATTCATGATGCTACTGAACGTTATTATGAGATAGTAATACATGGTTTCATATATCGCAATAATATTAAGTTTCCTCTCTTTATATTGAAATTTCTGAAATTTCACTTATTATTCCTTCCTATGCTAGTTGCTTTGTTCTTCAATGAGATGTTTATTTACAAAATCATTTTGCCTAGGAAGTGGGTTATACTGAAATATAATTTATATTTGCTTCTTGATTCTATCTTACATGTTTCGATTCTTCTTCTTATGTGAGCATCTTTACAATCACTATGCCTAGATAAAATGCGTTAAAGGAAGGCGTTGATGGGGGAAACCTATTATCTTTTTTATTTTTTATTGTTATTTTTTTTGTTTGTTTATTATTTGAAGTTTTTGCTTCTATGAAACCTCTATTTATCATTTTATTGTCATTTTTGTGCCAAGAGTAGCCTCTAATGATTCGATAATGCTAACTTTTTATTTGCTATCTAGAAACAGATTTTCTATGTCTTATCGTTAAATTTGTTAAAAATCACTAGAACATATTTTTTTAAATGATAAATTTGGAGAGAAAGCCTTGGGTAATAATCTATCTTTCGTTAGCTTTGATTTTTCTGATTTGAGCTACGTAAATACCTCGAAAAAATTATCTCTATAGATAGTTCTGTTCTGGCAGATTTCTGTCTTTGTTTGTATTTGCCTCTTTAAGAGCGTTGTTTGCGGTTCTCTAGAGGTGGAGAGGCGTCAGTAAGTCTTTGTTATATTATATAATGTTTAATTTAGTATTTTCAGTGTGTTCGTACAGTACCAAATTGGATTTATTTTACTTAGTACTAGCCCCTCTAATGAAGTTTATGATACGTTTCATGTGAAGGAAGTTTTTAAGTGTCATGAGAGAGGATGATAAAAAAAGATCAAGAAAAGGCAAAAGCTCAAGTTTGGGGATTCCCAATGGCACCCCAATAAATATTCAAGAATACTCAAACGTTTAAACTTGGGCATGCCCAAGGCATCCCTGTCTTCATCAACAATCATCAAATCTTCTTCGTTCAAACTATATTTTTATTGTTTCACGTATTATGTGCTATTATTGGAGCGTCTTTATATTTTTCTTTCATTTATGTTTTTTTTTACATAGAAATGTTAGATCCTATTTTTCTTTTTTGTGAGAGATACATGCTCATCTTTTTCATTAGAATACGCTTGTGCTTCACTTATATCTTGTTGAGTATTCAGTTTTGCTACTGCTTGTTTTTAGATTTTGTCCTTCGCTTATATCTTGTTAAGAGATGCTAGTTTTATTTTATAGAAAGTGTTTATAAGTAGTACGGAGATGCGGACGGCCTGGAAGACATCGCTGCCGGGGAAGGGGATCTTGGCGGAGACGCAGCCGGAGGAGTCCCGCTATAGAGGAGCTTGTAGTAGGAGCCCGGGGACAAGCACCCCTCCTCATCGTCAGAGTAGTCGGCCTAGCGGCGCCTCTCCGCAGAGGAAGTGGACGGGGAAGCCATGGCGCACGGAAGGGTGGAAGAGGCAGAGAGAGGGAAGGCGGGGTCTAGGGTGCCCGCCGGTGCGGGAGTAGCAGCCGGCGCGGGGCCATGTGGACGCCGCCGATGGAGTGGCGCGCGGCGATAGGTGGTTGGGCTCTCACGCTCTTCCACGGCGGCAATTTCCCGTTGTCGCTCTCTGCCTTTCCCTTCTCTCTCAGTGTGTTTATATTCATCGAGTGATCCAACTAGTAGCAATATGCAATCATGTGGGCCTACTTAACTTTTACTCTCTATTTTTATGCACATTAGGTGATTTACCCGTTAGCAGTGTGCAATTATGTGGGCCTAATTAAGTTTAAAACCTAACAATACTTGGTCACCGAGTAGAGGAAGAGTACAATCTGAATCGTCTTGAACTGTGCTCCCACGCGATTCCCTATCCCCACTAGGAATGCAATGAAAATACAAAACCCAATAACTAGAAAACTAAGAAATACTGAAAAGACGTATATTATCTTATGTAGATATTATAAATACAGTGGAAACTCATTCATTAACTCTGACAACAAATATGCGCACATATGATACATGTCACAAGCACAATTGTTACATAGTTTACAAATACCATCAAGATGATGAAGATAAGAAGAGATAATTAACCACACGGTAGGTAAATACCAATCCCTTATTGAACACGAGGTGGACATGAAAATCTAGTAATATCATGCAGGCAGCGAAACACGTCCTAAATTATTTGATCCTAGGGATAATCTGGATGTGATAGCCCTTTGGAAACACGATTTCCGATATGCGTTGCACGTCGCCTCCTTTGACCTCCTTCCATCTGCCCAAAACTTTGTAGATAAGGAACGAATTTGGACCACATACTGATATCGATTTGCACACGGTATTTACCTGTATTTGGTCACCAAGTTGTGAAGGAAGAGCGCGATTTGAATCCTGCTGAACTCTGCTCCAACGCAAAGCCTTATACCCCCTCCGAATGGCATGAAGTTTTTCAGCAGAGTGCTCCTCTTTGGCCCATCCTACAAATTTTGATTAGTTATTCACGTGTCAGGGTATATGGTGGCTGAGGAATTTTTTTTACCAACCTGCCACCTCCATGGGTTAAAGGTCAGGGGATGGATTCGAACAATTCTGGGTTCAGATGGACAGCCATGGGACTGATCATCACCAGCCAACCGGCGGGAATCGTGTAGCCTGCGTCATGAAGAATTTTCTTACCCGATATTGATGTACTACAAAAAAAAGGATTATATGTTTGAGAAGATGATGAATCGTCCAAGCTGAGAGTACCTTTCACTTGCACGTCTGTTATTGTTTTCCTGAATATCCCAGGCGCCACGTTACTGACACGAGCTATCTCATTCGTAACCTGCAAAGGGAACGTTTGCTTTTTTTTTTTTTTCTGAAGGTAACACGGCAAAAGGTTTGCCGTTTATATTGATATAGGAGAAGCAAACATAGTGGGCCTAGGCCATCAGAAAAAGAAAAAACGAACTAACAAGGAGACTATCAATCCACAATCTCAGCAAACTTTTTAGCTCCGACGCGTATCCAACACCTGCCCTCGTCCTTAATCTTCGTCATTAGCTCAAAGGGGCGAGTGAACTTGTTGTTGAAGACCCTGGCGTTACGCTCCTTCCAGATTTCCCAAGTAATGAGGGTGATGGCTGTCTTGAGCCCCAAAGGTGAAGAGCATGGAGCAGCCGACAGTGCATGCCAGTAATGCAGAACGGTTGGGCGATCCTGTCCCAAGCACTGAGCCAAGGAGGGACATGATAGCCACGATGCGGCGGCCTCCCAAATTCTCCTCGAGAAACGGCACTCGAAGAAGATGTGTCTAGCAGTCTCGGGGAGGGTATTGCACAGCTGGCAAACAGGCTGGTGAGGCCATCACGTGATGGCAAGACGATCCGAGGTCCACAGACGATTCTGCACGGCCAGCCAAGCGAAGAAGCGGCATTTGGGTGGAGCCCAAGCCTTCTAGACGATAGACTTGAAGGAGCAATAGCTGGATCCAGCGAACTGCAACCGATACGCCGATCCTGCGGAGTAAGCACCATTACTAGCAAGGGTCCAGGAGATCTCGTCCTCCACCCCTGGGGTCAGGGTTAGCGCCTGAACCTCCATCCAGAGGTCGACAAACTGTGAAATGTGATCGACGGTGAAGGCTTCCATACTGAAGTCCGAAATCCACTTTTGGTCGAGCAAAGCGTCATGAACTGTGCGGTTTTTGCGTTTGGAGGTCGCGAAGAGTAGAGGAGCCACCGATCTTGGCATGGTGCCGTGAAGCCAAGATGATGACCAGAAGGAGGCCTTCTTTCCGTTGCCAAGTGAAATCGTGGTGGCCGCACCGAAAAGCGCTCTGTCGGCGGCATCGTTAGGGGTTTCCAGACCGAGCCAAGGCTTGTCCGGTGCCTTCCACTCAAGCCAACGCTAGCGGAGTCTCAAAGCCCTGGCAAATTTGTCGAGGTCAAGAATTCCAAGTCCTCCAAGATCCTTAGGGTGGCAGGTCTTGGCCCAGTTCACCTTGCATTTTCCACCGCTCACACTGTTGCTGCAATTCCAGAGCATCCCTCGCCTAAGCCTATCAATGGCCTTGATAGTGTACTTGCCCACTTTGATCGCCGTTAGGAGGAAGATGGGCATCGCGGAGAGGACCGATTTCACCAGCGCCTCGCATCCAGCACATTGATGAGCGTCCCAACCCACGGATTTAGCCTAGCAGCCACCTTGTCGACGTAAGGCTGCAGGTCAGAGCGCTTGAGCCTACCTAGGGAGAGCGGTAGGCCTAGGTACTTGATAGGGAAGGAGTCTATGGCCGCCGGGAAGCCAGTCAGAGTGGCCTAAAGGTCAAGGTGTGCGCAACAAATGGGCACGATGGCACTTTTCGAGACGTTGGTGATCAGCCCCGTGACTTCCCCAAAATTGTGCAAGGTTGCGGCGAGGTTTGCCACATCTTCAGCGAGAGGGGTCAGGAAAATGGCGGCATCGTCCGCGTAAAGAGAGATGTGCGGAGAGGCAGTGCGGACCGGCAGTTTATGCAGAAGGCCAGAGGAAGTGGCCACCTCAAGCAGACTTTGGAGAGGGACAATGGCAATGTCGAAGAGCAGGGGAGAGAGTGGGTTGCCTTGCCGCAGCCCCCTCCCGTGGAAGATAGTTTTCCCCGGGATACCGTCGAGGAGGACTTTGGACGTTGCCGAGGAGAGCAGTGAGGACACCAAAGCCCTCCACCTTTGCGGGAAACCCATGCGCTGCATAACATCCAAGATGTAGTCCCATCGGACGGAGTCAAACGCCTTAGCAATATCGAGCTTGATGAGAAGGACAGGAGTGTGAGCGCGGTGTAGTCGTCTAGCAGTACCACGAACAAACAAGAAGTTGTCGTGGATGCTGCGCTTCTTGATGAAAGCACTCTGACTGTGGGAAATGATGGTGTCCATCTTGGGGCTGAGGCGGCTCGCCATGGCTTTGGCGATAACCTTCGGGACGATGTGAATCAAGCTGATCGGCCTGTAGTCCGAGATGCAGTCGGCCCCCTCTTTCTTAGGGAGGAGCACAATATTGGCGGTGTTGATCAGGTGAAAATTTGGAGTGGCTAACTCGGAAAAATCAGTGATGACGCGCAGAAGGTCATCTTTAACAATGGACCAGCAAGCCCTGAAGAAGGCGGTAGGGAACGTTTGCTTGAGTAGACGTGTACATGGTGCATACACAAGAGAGTATATATGTAGAAACAATTGCTCTATGATGTATGCTCTAACTTGTAAAGGGCCAGTCTGGTTATTGTCCTATACGATCAAACCTGTCTAATTACTAATTTGTGAATTCAAGGTACAAATGAATTGAAACCTGAGCAGTGAATGTCATGGACTTATACTCTTCCCATGTGATCCCAGAACTGGAGCCCTCTCTTTTCTTCAGAATTGCTTCATGCTCCTCCTGCAGGAACGTGCATCTTTTAATTCTACCACCTTTATTACCAAATCTCTACTATATAAAAAGTCTTACCGTGATGATGGTTCGTTGGTACGTCTCATCTTTACTATTAAATCGCAGTCTGCGGTCGCGATGGTACGTATGGTACGTCGTCGTCCGCCTTCGCTCGCGCGTCTGCCGTCTGCCTTCGCTTCGCCCGCGATAACAAATCACGTCTATTATTCCGTCTTAATGGCTAATTATCCCGCTAATTACTCTTCCTCTCGTTATTTGGAAACAAACCCTCAACATCTCGATCCCTTCCTCGTCTCCATCCCGAGCACGCCGCCGCCACACCACCACACACCTTCGATCTAATGTCGCCACCGTTGAAGGAAGCTAATGGTTGTCAACAGCTTCGCACAACGTCGGGGTGACTCACGTTGGTCCTGTCGGTGTGGTCTATCAATCGGGGATGGTGCCGAAGAGCTGCTCTACCACCCGTATGTGCAGGACCCGCTGCAGCGGCTCGGCCGCTCGTCGTTGGCGGGGCGGCTGTTCGACGACTTCCTCCGCATAGCCCATACGCACACAGCAGCTTCTGCGTGGTACTTGTCGCACTCCAGGTCTAGGCGTGCCCTGTGAGGACCCAACGCACCCTGCGTCCACATCTGGTTGATCCGGCCATGACCTCTTGCAGATCGCCTCCGCCGCCGGTGCCGGCGCCTTGGCCGGCAAGGCGCGGTCTCCCGCGTCCAATGATCTCCCGTCAGACGGGGACGCTATTGCTATGGTCATCATGTACCTGGCCGCCACCCTCACGTCCTCCTCGACCGCTTCCACTGGAGCACACGTCCACTGCGTGCAGGAATAAATCATTGCATCGTTTGGCCTGATGGTGGCCACGCAAACCCAGGTCAAGCAAGGTGATTGCCCTGTTTATCGCCTCGGTCTCTAACCCGTGGCCTGATCCATTCACAAGTATGGCTTTCTGCCCTGCCACACGAAGTGAAAGGGGCCTGGACGAATGCACTTCAATTGTGTGCCCATTAATTAGAGTAGGGGCATACATGGGAGTTGTTTGGTATTTTTACTGCAAGGGCTTTTCATGCTGCTATGTTCTCTGTCATCGGTTTAAAATGATATATACACATACTAATTAATACACTATGTTTGTATCTGTACAGGACACAACTAGAGGAGGAGAAGATGGTTTGATGAGAAAGGGTGAATTGGACTGAGAAACAAGCATGATTGCCTTCGGCAACTACATTATCTGCTGCCAGGGGCTTCATTGTTCAGGAGGAACTTATCATCTTGCTGTGGGAGAAGATTAGATTTTGGAACTCGTGAACCATCCAAAGAGTTCGTAGAAACAAGCTTGAGAGGGAGATCTGAAGACAGCGACTCCACCATATTCAGCGGCACATCGCCATTCCGATTGATTCTGATTTTGGAATGCGGTTTATAGGTGAGTTATTATAAGTGATCATCACCATTACGATTTATTTTGATTTAGCAATCTCATTTAGATGTCAGTTGTGATTTTGGGTTTTCTATGTTGTGATTTTTAGGGTGGATGGAGGTACGCTATACATGTCAAGTATGATCTTATTGAATCGTTGGTTATTGTCACTCAATACTGAAAATTTATGCGGCCATGTTATTTATCAGTCTTGTATGCGAGTCAATTTTGAGCAATATTATTCCATTCTCAACTCACATGTAACTCTGGACACGTAGTTGGCCGGGCCATTTCTTTTTATGCTTATGACATCTATTATAGATTTTGTAGAATACACATTAAGAAAAGTGGTATCTTACTGCTTTCAAAATATTTCGTAGATATATTCTCTATTCGTCATAAATTTCCGCCAGAATTTTCACATGCATTACTTTTGTATATGTGCGATTCCAAAAATATTTGAGAGCCCGTAGCAACGCACGGGCATTCAACTAGTTGAAGTATATTTAACATAACTCATGCTACTGTTACTGTACTAGCATAAGATTGGTACTAACATTATTAGGCGAGTAAGTGCAGCAAAAGCAGTGTTAATAACTTGTAGGAGTAGAAGAAGACTCAACCTTGAGGGATTCTACTACATCGGGGTGGTCACTGAGGAACTTCATAGCTACGGTGAGCGATGACGATACCGTGGCGAAGCTAGCGAACAAGAGGGCGGCCACCAAGTCTACAGCAAATTTCTCACTTATCATCCCCGTTCCACTCTGCAGCTCGTCGACCACCTCATCCAGGAAATCACCGTGTCGCTTTTCAGGTGTACTGAGCCTCTCTGTCAGTAGGTCCTTTAGTACCTTCTGAACATTTTTCCTTCCCTACAGAAGTGTCAAGATAAAAAAAATTGTGCCATGCATGCTAGTTTGTTCAGGTTAACTTTATTTTCATCCCGTCTTTCTGAAGCCTGACATTCTATCTGTTTGGTGATGTGACTACAGATATACCTGTATGCATCCGTAGAATGTTGTCCCAGGGAAATACAGCGGGAAGGAGACCAAACCCTGGAAGAAGGCATCAAAGTTGTTTCTCAGTTTCCTCGACTTCTCAGGGCCGAAACCAATCAGCTTCTTGGCTGTTAAATCAAAGATCATCTGTATGGCCATGGCAGGAAGGCAACAATTAGTAATTACCAATGTATGCATGCATGCAGTATGTGGCACCCACCGATCGAAACTATAAAGACATTTTCTTTCTTCTTTTATCTTTTCGATCCTTAACGTCCCTATACTACTTTTAACCATAATTTCGGTGCAGAGGCTTGATGTTCACGATATTAATATATTACTTCATCAAAAATAAAATATACAAACTTTTTAGAACAAATGCTCATAGAGCTCGCCTTATGAATTAGGGTACTCCCTCCGTTCCATATTAATAGGTGGTGAAGTGGACGTATCTAGACATGTTTTATTGCTAGATACATCCACTTCAACACCTATTAATATGGATCGGAGGGAGTATCTCCAATGTTTAAGTTCAATGCAGACCATAAGCTGGGCCCCACGGCATATGTTACAGCAGACTAAAAACCTCACAATGTTTAAGGTCCAGCTAGACCTTAAGGTGGAGCCCACGTAGCAGATTTTTTGACCAATTGCTAAAGGAAAGCAATGTAAAGTAGGTGAGAGAAACATTGTTTTGCTTTATTAAATTTCTTAGGCTGGTGCCAACGCAGGCGTTAGGGGGGGGGGGCGATAGTGGCCTTACCGCCCCGCGCGGGGCGAGAGCTGGCGAGAGGAGGGGCGAGAGGAGTGGGCCGGGCGGTAGCAGGCTCGCCCGGCGAGAGCGGGCGAGAGGGCGCGCTACCGCCCGCGTTTGCGGGGCGAGAGGGCGAGAGCGGGGCGATAGCGGTGCTAGTGGGGGCGAGAGGGGGGCGAGAGTGGAGGAGAGAGAAGTGAGAGTGGCACTACAGCCCGTGCACTGGTACCGTGGGGCGAGAGTGAGGTGAGAGTGAGGGTGAGAGTGAGAGGAAATCTGACGTGGCGAGGCGAGAGTGGGGCGGTGCATTGGCACCAGCCTTATGGCTAGGCCATAGTGGTATGGGTGGGTCTTAAGATTTTGACCTTAAGATCTAGTGCCACAATGTATAAGGGCAGGTCTTAAGACCACTTTTTCCCTTATGGTCTCCTCTTATTTCTACATTTGAGATGCCCCAAGTGAATTCAATTATACAGTACTTACGTCGGCCACCGCGTTTTTGACCTCGATGCTAGGCTTGGTGGCCCACGCTGCGAGGCTCTGTGCCACGTTCCGATCCATCTCGGCGATAAGCACGTACCTGAGGCTCTCGAGGCCGAAGAGCCTGGACGAGAAGCTGCGGATGTACTTGTGGACGGAACCGTCATACGAGGCGATGCTGTCCTTGCCGAAGATGTTGTTGGTCGTGTCCGGGTACCAGCTCCGGAACAGTTTGCCTTCTTGCTGGAAGATGAAGCGGTTCAACTCGGCGTCCATGGAGACCACCACCGGCTGCCCCACCAGGCTCGTTTTGAACACAGGCCCGTGCCTGCAGTGTACATATCGTAGTTTTAAATATCCCGTTATAGCGTCGCTATAGCTGTTTCAGCATGTCGTCGCTAAATTATTTCAAGTGCAATTTGCCGCTATAGTTTCGCTAGAGCCTGCTATATGTGTTTTTAAGGGTTACCGCTATATGCGACAACTCTATTTAAAACATTGATACACATGCATGCATGCAAAATGATTTTGTTAATCCACTCCTTCTGCTTAAGGTAACTAGCTGGTTCGACCGAAGTTAAGCTAGCTAGTATACTAGTTCGACTCGATTACCTTTCCAGCCTTTGCTTGTAGAAGGCCGGGACGTCCAGCGAAGGGCTTGGCTTGAAGAACTGGAAGGTCTCACCAACGAGAGGGAAACCCATAGAGCCGGGAGGGAGCCTCCCATTTTTGCATTGGGGATTCATCCATTTGTACACGCAGTGTACGATCCACCCTGCTACGACAATTGCAAGGCTCAAGAGGGAAGCATATGGCACTTGTGAGTTGCCTTCCATCTCTAAGCTAAAGGTTTGTATTCTGGATCTGGAAGAATAGGACTGTTGTAGGCGGGAGTCCTTAGGCGGACGTACGGTGCTTAAATAGGCAAGGTGTCGGACGTGCGTGTCGCACGTTTTCTTTTTGAAATTAAAAATCACTATATTAAAGCAATCAAGCCACCTCATTAAAAATCTTCTAGTCCCCGTATGGCTTTGTTCGTACACCACCTCTATCTGTTTCTAATTTGTTTGGGAATTGGATAAATGTGGTGGATAAGTGTACGAAAACAACTATACGCGTAGATGTATGTGCTTTTATTTGGGCAATTTGAAATTGCAGAAACGATGTTATTTTTAACAATTTAAACTCTGGTAATTTTCTTCAGGTTGTTCACGGAGCTACGTTTTGATCCAACAATGGTCCCTCCTGCTTTCAAAAGACCAGCTAGGACGTTTGGATTCTAGATGCATCCGGCTCATGGCGGTGGTCCGGCCTATCACTAATAGAAAAACAACTATAGGAGAAAGGCAATGCGTGACACACGTTAATTTCGGTGTGTCACGCCTAAGTACCCGTGACGCACCACGTACTAGTGCGTCACGCCTAACGGCATAGCCGTGACGCACCAAGCGAAGCGTGCGCCACGCCTAAGTGTGGGCACAGGGTAGCGAAATACCAGGTTTTAGTCGTGACGCACCGTGTACTTGGTGCGTCACGGCTATGTCAAATAGGCCTGACGCACGAGTGCCGGGTGCGCCATGGCGGGTTATACATGGGGCCAGCGTAGCCGTGGCGCACCTGCTTGTGATACGTCATGGGTAAGTGCCATAGCCGGGGGCACATGTCCGTGGTGCGCTATGGCTGTGTTTTTTCATCACTACTAATTAAGTTTGTCTCATTTATATAATCAGGCGTCATCGCTACTAATTAACTTCGTTTTCATCAGTACTAATCAGTATATACACAAACCCAGATCGATTTAGTTGAGCTTATAAGGTCAAATGCATGCAGCCAGTCTCACGTGCTCTTTCTCTGAGCCAAATGCAGGCATTTACATCTCACTCAAACACAGGCCACCTGCATAGCCACGCAACCTACTGCCAGTTTACATCTGTCTACACATTAATTCATCCAGCCAATCCAACGGCTGCGAGCGTCCTAAAGAAGCACATAATCCGCGTGAGTCCACCTGATTGGTCGAGGCAGTACCACGTAGTACCTATTTCCATGCTGACAGCTAGCACGAGTGAAAAAACACAAAAATGACCTTCGGGCCAAACTTCAGCAAAAAATGAACCCATAGCTAAACTATTTTCGGAACTAACCCTTTTGGGCAGCGCCCAACACGGCGACGCGGTGGTCTGAAGGGTAACTCCACGTAGCCTGGCGTGGTGGTCTTAAGGGTAACTCCACGTAGCCCAGCGCGGTGCTCTTAAGTGTATCTCCACGGTACCCGGCGCGGTGCTCTTAAGTGTAACTCCACGGTACCCGGCGCGGTGCTTCTGCCACGTCGGTTAGGCTGGACCCAGGTGCGAATATATAGCGCTGCGGCACTCGGCGCGGTGCTAGAGGGTGTAGCGCCCCTGTACTCGGCGCGGTGCTTTCAGAATGTGATGGCTAGTGCAGTAGCATGCGTTTTCTCCAAACGAATGCATATACTAGGATCGTTTTTCGTGTGGCTGGTAGGACCCACTCATACCAGTAGCCCTGCAACCCACACTCATCGATGGATGTAATTCATCAAATCAAACATATTCATGTGCATGTGGTTATTCAGATCTGTGGACATAGGGTTACGTAGATCCGTTGGTAGAACATGTTAATGGTTGTGTTCTTCGTCCTTGTGCTCCGTAGGTCTGTGTTCATGGCTATGCGTAGTTAATTTTGTGCTCTTCTCTAACTCGTAATTAACCATGCTATTTTGCTTCCGTCATCGATGTAGCAAATTTCGATGATGAGTTTAGTCATGCATTCGTTTCTTTTGGGGACTCGAAAATCCCTTCCTATATCGATGACTGACAGCCCATGTCTCAGAATGGTATAGTCGATCCGTCGCCACCCTTGAACTCTGTTGTTGTGGACCTTGTGAGCGACGTATCTACTGCGATCGATGCAAAGATTGCTAAGAGCAAGGCATCGGTCAAAGGCACCATGAAATGGTTGCCCCACATGTCCACCTTCATTCTCAAGAATATGGCATTGCTCACCAGGAATGGGGTGAGGACCGACAGAGGATTCAAAGAGGTGAATCTCACTGGATGGGCCAAAATCTTTTGGATCGCAAAAAAAAGTATGAAAGAGTCACAAATGCCATTACAATTCATGGACCGCAAAAATGTTGCCACATGGATAGGCGACAGATCAAACATGGTGAATATTTAGCACACACAACCCCGCCCGTCTGCACATGCCTACCATCAATCGTGGTGGAGCAGGAAGCCTTGATCCAAGTGGTAATTCCGGTTCCTTTTTCCCGCTAGATGGATGTATCGATCTACATATGGCGCCTTACCCTAAAAAAAAGACAGTTTTTCTAAGAAGGCGGCACCGCTCGCAGTCTGGCTGCTCCATCTCGCAAAGTTGCCGGTCGGACGGCCCCTAGAAGACCACTCAGATAAGCGCAGGGACACGCTTCCATTATTCAAACCGATTGGTTGATCTTGTATGGTATCTAAACCAGCCACGGAATATGTTCCACGGAGATTCATCTTTATTGATCAAGCACTCAATTTTAAGGTAAACAATACACACATGCTATCACTAGTATTTTGTAATGGATTATGACCTAATAGCCCAGTTAATCAGTACAATGGACACATCTTGAATGACAATCGATCAATATCTTACAAGTGAACCACTCTATTATGTTAAAATCTGAATCTACATGGCTGTTAAACGAATGCATATAATAATACGATAAAACTAATTTCTCGTTCAAAACTTTAATTTGCAGAAGATTATAATTGATAGCTCAAATTATGTGTTTATTCCCTTATAACTTCTGTGGGTATATATCATTAACATACTGACTTTGGCGTCTCTACAGTTAGTTTCAATATACAGAGAAATTAACAAGTTTCACGTGAAACTACTGAAATTAAGTCAAGTAGCACAATTAATTCCGTGCCAAAGTCTTTTTAAAAAAGTAAAAAATCAACTGGCCCCCCTATATTTAAATACTGGCTCCGCCCTTGGCTGGAAGTCACGATAGTTGATAGAGATACGGGAACAAGACGACCGTGGGTTGCAGGGCTACTAGTACGAGTGGGTCCTACTAACCACACGAAAAATGATCCTAGTATATGCATTCGTTCGGAGAAAACACATGCTACTGCACTAGCCATCACATTCTGGAAGCACAGCGCCGAGTACGGGGGCACTACACCCTCTAGCACCGCGCCGAGTGCCGCGGCGCTACATATTCGCACCTGGGTCCAGCCTAGCCGACGTGGCAGAAGCACCGCGCCGGGTACCGTGGAGTTACACTTAAGAGCACCGCGCCGGGCTACGTGGAGTTACCCTTAAGACCACCGCGCCGAGCTACGTGGAGTTACCCTTCAGACCACCGCGCCGCCGTGTTGGACGCTACCCAAAAGGGTTAGTTCCGAAAATAGTTTAGCTTTGGGTTCATTTTTTGCTGAAGTTTAGCCCCAAGGTCATTTTTATGTTTTTTCACGCTAGCACGACCTCTCCCTCTGCCTGGCATCGAAACATCTAGGGTGTGTTCGGTTGTAGAACTAGGTAGAATGAAATGGAACCATTCCATTCCACTAAAATGGAATGTCACGGTTCCATCCCATTTTTGTGTTCTGTTGGAAAAAACTGAGATGGAATGGAGTGACTTGTCTAATTTGGGATTAGACATCAATTAGACCTAATTTAGGGTTAGACATCAATTAGATCTAATTTAGCATCCCGTGGCCGTCCTTCCTCCGCTGTGCGCCGCCATGGTATCCCTGTGCTCACCGTGCGCTGTCATGGCCGCTCCAAGATCCGCCCGACGCCGCCAGGGCTGCCCCTTGCTCCTCCTCGCCTGGCCGCGGCTGCCCGGCGCAGCCTCGCCTGGCCGCGCCTGGCCGACACCGCCTCGCCAGTCTGCGCTCGACGTGGAGGTGGCTGGCCGCCGCGCCTGCCGGTCGCAGCCGCGCCACTGGCCGGTGCTGGCCGGTGCTGGCCGCGCTGCCTCGTGCGGGCTGGCTGGCCGCCGCGCCGCCGCGCCACGGGCCGCCGCGCCGAGGCGTGCGGGCTGGCTGGTCGCGCCTGCTGGCGGCCGCACCACGGGCCGGTGCACCACGGGTCGCCGCGCCTGCTGGCCGCCGCGCCACGGGCCGGTGCTGGCCGCCGCTCCGCCTCGTGCGGGCTGGCTGGCCGCCGCGCCTACTGGTCGCCGTGCCTCGGGCTGGTCGAGGAGAGAGGAGGGGAGAGGTTAGCGGGAGAGAGAGGGGGTTAGCGAGAGAGAGGTGGTTAGCGCAGCCGTTCCACTACGTTCGACCGATTTGGTCGAATGGGTTGGTTCCGCATCTACATGGAATATTCCCTTTTTTGGAACGACCCTATTTCATTCCCTCCACAAACCGAACGCTAGAATGACTCTCCGGTGTGGAACGGTTCTATTCCGTTCCACTATATTCTCAAACCGAACGCATCCCTAGGCCACACACGAACAAAAGAACAATGAATTAATTAACATCTCTAGTAGCCACTAGCCACGTACAGGACCAAATCGAATCAGTGCCCCATCCCTTGTCCCCGCCGCCAGGAGCGAGGCTCCGCTCGCACGCCTCCTCCTGAAACTGCTCCACCAGCGTGCCTCCGCATCTTCTTTTCCCGGCGAGCTTGTCCCCGTCCTTTTGGCTCCATGGTGGCCGCCACTCCTCTGGCCTTAGACCACCCACATGCAAGATTGAGTCCACCTCGCCATGGAGCTCCCACCGTCTCCACCTCAACCTACTGTCGTCGCTAGGCTCGAGCCAACCTTCTCTGCATCCACGCAGCGGCCGACGAGCGCCATCTCAGTGCTTCTGCTTGCCGTGGTCAATCGGAGATACCCACCACTCCTCCAGGCCTTCTCTGGCGGGCCGCCGTCCTGGACGAAGGCTGCGCTCGTGCGCCCGGCCCTTGTGCCACTCCACCATCGTTGCATCCTCCTTGACAATCCAGGCTCCGGGCAGCTGCCGTGCCCGACGATGACCTCCTCATGAACGCCCACCAAAATTATTAAAACAAAAAAAAGTAATTATGAAAAAGTTTTTTTAAATAAGGCCCGTATACCTATGGCGCACGAAAACATTTGCTATGACGCAGCACATGAAACCGTAGGCGTGACGCACCATGTGAAACTAGCCGTGATCGCGCCAAAATATAGGCGTGGCCCATCACGCATGTGCGTCACGACTATCAATAGGCGTGGAGCACCACTCATGTGCGTCACGGCTATTTTAATAGACGCGGCGTGATAGGCGTGACGTACCGCGGTGCGTCACGCATATGAAAAAATGGTGCGTCACGCATAACCTTTTCCCTAATAGTGTATCTTTAACCAGGATGGCTGGTTGCACACTAGGAGATTACAACATGTGTAATTTACATGTGTTGAGGCTTTTTCGTTGGCTGGTATATTCAGCCATGCTTCGTTTTCGTTGATTTGTATCCTGAGATTTTTGCTACACTGAATATTAGCGCTTTATTAATATAATAAGCCGTGTGCATCGACTAGATGCAGAGTATGGGTTTTCCGTTTAAAAAAAAAGTGGTTTGAAGTGGATTGCAGAGTATTGAAACGGAATTTGACTTAGGTGGGATTTAATCCATCTTAATATCTGCTGATCCCCTTCAAATGTGTGGAAACCGAACAAAGTCTAAGTATTCTTGTAAGAAAAAAGTGCGTAAAAAACTTGGTGCCAACCAATCACAAGAGAGTTACAACGTTAATAACAAAAGGTAAAATAAAAACTGGTGGACCACCATCCCACTCTAACTAAACCTTTAACTCATGAGCAATTTGCAAAATTAGGCACTTTCTTCTTGATAGAAACCTTGCCGCAGCGGTTCCTCCCCCTGTTAGTCCGTTTTTTTTAAAGAAAAAAAACTAGGCAAGGTAGGAGTATACTCTGTCCGCTGCCAGCTCTCGGGGTCTCCATGCTCGATCTAGTCAATGGGGATCACAGCCAATCACAAAATTGATCCGCACGATAACGATGTCCATGTCCTAGCTTGTCTGGGGCTTTTTTTTTTTTTCCTAATTTGGATACATTACGTGCACACTACGGTTAAGAGGATTATCAATGGTCCATTTCAAGACCGACCAGAGCCCAAAGCCAAAAATCCTTCTCAACACAACATATATTAAAGTGTCACCAGAATGGGAAATGAGGGGTAGTAGCTAGCTTTGCGGTTTGCGGAGATTGAGACGAAATCCATAGACGTTTTAAACCACATGTTGTTAGTTGACTCTCTAGCAGGATCCCAACCGATCTCAGCAGCCCTTGTTCGCTTATTCTGTAATCTTGCCGTGCGTAATAAACTTATAATTGGCTTGTTCACAAATTGTGGTGTGGACAACAGGACGTGTATAGCTTCTCAGCCACTGGTTAGAAGGAATAGGAAAATAAGCAACCCTTGACTTCGCTACCAGAACCAGTCTCGTTGTTGAGTGCAATTTTTCCCTTCAGGAAAACGCGAATTGCACGTCTTTTTTATATAGACTAGTAAATATGCCCGTGCCTTGCACCGGAAGAAAAAAAAAATACACGCAACGCTCTCAACTTTAACTTGATATATGTCCCATAGGTACCTCTTATCATCGTTTCCACCCTCCCTTTTTAAACTTTCATCTATTTTGTGCATGTTTTATATTTTATCTTGAACCCCTGTGCTACGCTACATCTATCGTTTAGAATTTAGCATTAATAGTCGATGTGCCTGTGCCTTGCAACGGGATGAAAAAAATCAAACTTTAGTCGAGACCCATGCAAAACCGAATCTAAGTTCGTCATTTCTTTGTTTTCTATGTGTTTAAAAAACAATGTGTTTATATTTACAAATCTACATGAAAGTAGAACATTGGGCAAGAATATGCTTTTAGGTCGATTGCTCATACAACTTAAAGAAAATCTTACATTTGTAATCATATTTTCTAGTATAAAGATAGATTTAAGAACTTTGATTGTTGAACTTAAAGCACTGAAGTACGTATGTACAATTAGTCTATTTTGTAGAAAAATATACTTTACAGGTTTGGTCTAAAGATCTCTTGTATGTGGTATGTATCGCTCTAGTCTTTTAAGCTGTCACTAAAAGAGTTGAGGGGTGATATCAAAGGACTACAACTCAAACCTGCAGAAAAATCACAATACAAAGATTGTACTACATTTATTTTAGAACCTCCATTTTGCAGGTACGTAAGAACAAAGAAGTATGGGAATACCTACAATCAATGGAATTGTACCAGCTTGGTCTTTGTTAACTAACACTGTCAGAGTTGATGTATGACACTGAAGAAAATATTTTCTGGATCCCACAAAGCTAACCTGAAAACTAAGCACCAATTATTTATTATAGGGCAGAAGTTGCGCTGATCGTATCTCCAGTTTTTCCATCACCGTTTCATGTATGCATTACTCACTGTTTCGTGGTGCTAGAAGCATTACAACTTCTCCATCACATATAGTGGCCAGTCGATGCGGTGGTACCACGGCGGAGCCGACGGATATGACCACAATGCTTGGGCACAGAGCAGGCAGTACATCCCTGACAACATGTACTGGAGCATTACAGCCTCACCATGGTCCTCACGGTGTCCATACACATACAGGGGCTCTGCCATGATGTCGAAGAGGAACTGGCGTCGTTGCAGGGCCGGAGGTCGTTGCAGGAATTCCAAACCAGAAGTACGTATGGGACGAGGTATGAATGTATCTGAATGCAGGATGCACTGGCGTTGACGCGTCGTCCCCCTCGGCAGCCACCAGAGATGACGTTCGTGGCATACAGATGCACGAGTTACAAGACTAAACTTCATATATCAGCGAGGGGATGCCGGCGTTAGAAGATTTGGCACCAAGATCCATTAAAAGATCACCAGATCAACATGGTATGATGTCACGTCTGTCCTGATGCTCCATGTTGCGGGCATCCGCCTTGGACTTCCCTGATCCCACGTCCTAGGCCCAGCTCACGTGCAGACGCTGGCTGCTGCCTCGCTGCCCCGCCTAGCGCGCGGCCGCTGCATCGCTCGCTCACCTTGTGCACTGTGCATGGTCGTCGCCTACCCCGGTCCTTACCACGAACTTCCTCTGAACACGGCAATGGCCTCACCGGTGTGCGCCGCGTCATGCCTGGATGGCGACTACCGCGAGCTTCCTCGGAGCTGGCGCGTGCTCTGGTGTGGTGTAAGCCGGATCCGATGACGACAACTGATCTTCGCCAGGAACCTGTTCCCGAGATCCTCCGATCTCAACGAGGTGCTTGCTGTAGTAGGATGTGTCCTGGTTATTGTTAGGATCGTGCTGATGTGTGGGAAGCAGCCGGCTAATACGACGTTCGAACGGAAGATTGGAGGGTCGGCGCACACAGGGGCTCAAGATTTTGTCGACTTTTCTTCGGTCCGCCATTGTCCTTTTCTTGATTTTCCGTCGAATTGCTAGCTCGTGTGTCTCGTAACTTCCAACGCTCGATTTGGACCATAAGGTTGAATCGATTTGATGCGGGGCAATCAATCACGCCCGTATTTTAAGGCTCACGCAAGGAAAGAAGAGGTCAACTCGGGTGTGATCAGGATACGTATTTGGATCGGCCTCTTGTACAACCAGCGTCATGATATCCCACGAGCCACAACGGACGGAACGGAGGAACGAATATGTCACGACGTACCAAACAAAACGAAGGGAACGGACCAAAATTTGGAGGAAGAAACCTTAGTGACTTTATTATTAGGTAAAGATAAAGATAGAAGAAGAGAATAGACATGTTTTACATGCCTCCACTACCACGCACCCACAGCCAAAACCTAGAAAAATAACTAAGGCTATACTCCCCCTGTCCACTTTTAATCTACATTCTACAACTTTTAAGACAAATTAGCAAGTCATTTAAATTTACTACCTAGATATGCGAACAACCAATCCAAGCCATATTAAAGATAATGACATCCAATAGGAAAATCAAGACTGTTTCGTTTTCTGTGCTGGTGTTGATTACGGAGGAGAGAATTAATGCGCAAAGCCTTAGGATGTAGATTAAAACTGGACAAATTTCTTACCCATAATGTAGATTAAAAGTGGACGGAGAGAGTAACTCACAAAAAACCTACAGTATTCCACCTACTGGGTTCAGCAACAATCGCATCCAACAGGGCCGCTTCCGATCTAGTAGCCCTATTGAACACACGGTTATACCTCTCGACCCAGATGAAACGCAGGACAAGAAGCACCAAGGATCTAATCTTGGGGGCCCCCTTTGCCGGCCTGTGCGTGGCAATCGATGTCCAGCAGTCCTGGAAAACATCCGTAGAAGAGGGAGCCAGATCCGGCCTACCGAGACGCGAGAGGGTCTCAAACAAAATCACGCGAGCAAAGGGACAGTTGAGGAGGAGGTGTTGGATGGTCTCGGGCTCTTGTAGGCACATAGAGAAAGTGTCGGAATCCGCAATGCCATGCCGCAACCGCCGCTCCCCCGTCCAGCATCTATTTCAAGCCGCTTTCCACGCAAAGAACTTGAACTTCAAGGGGGCCTTGCACCTACAAATTGGAGCATACAAGGGCGAGGAAGTCCGACCCAAAAAGAAAGCCATATAGATCGAGTGCGCCGAGAAGGTTTTGTCCATAGTCCATGCCCACCCGAACCGATCTACCGTGTCCAGCAGGTTAACCTCCTGAATCAAGTTCCACAGGGTGAGAAATTGTCCAAGGGCACCCACCGAGAGACCCCCAACAATGTCGTGGACCCAGGCGTTACCCTCGAGGCCCTGGGAAACAGTCCGTGAATCCCTAGCCTTCGCATTCACGCAGCTTAGGAGACCCGGCGTGACCATACCCACGGAACTGCTGCCAATCCACCTGTTTCCCTAAAAGGAACAACTTCGACGACTCGACTAGACGCAAGCGGAATTGCATATGTAGGCTACGTGTAGAGGGTAACACCTTGACGGCTCAAGAGGATCTTGTACGAATTGCGTTCGAATTCTTTGGAGACCACTTGGGCGTTACCGTGGATAGGCCGCAGGCCATCGACCTCGAGGGTCTTGGTTTGGCACGGCTAGACCTCACTGAGCTGGAGGCCCCGTGGGCAGGGGAGGAGATCTGGGAGGTCATCAAGGGGATGCCGTTAGAGAAGGCGCCGAGTCCTGATGGCTTTTCCATGGACTTCTATCATAAGTGTTGGTCCATTGTCAAGCGTGAGGTTGTGGAGGCGATCAATTGTCTTTATCGCATGAACGACCGTGGATTCAAGGGCCTCAACCAGGCCCTTGTGGTGCTCCTCCCTAAAAAGGAGGAAGCAGTGGATATGGGAGACTTTAGGCCCATTAGCCTTGTCCACAGTTTCGGGAAAATCTTTTCCAAGCTGCTGGCGGTCCGGCTGGGGGCTAGGATGCTGGAGCTGGTGTCTGTGAACCAGAGTGCTTTCATCAGTGGGAGATCCATACTGGACAACTTCATGCTTGTCCAGGGTGCGATTCGGACGATTCATAGTAGGAAGGTGTCGGCCATTTTTCTCAAGTTTGATCTGGCTAGAGCCTTCGACTCGGTATCTTGGCCTTTCATATTGGAGGTGCTTCGTGCGAGGGGTTTTGGAGCACGGTGGTGCGCATGGATCATTTCCATCCTCTCTTCCACCAGCTCAAAGATCTTGGTGAATGGGCATGCTACAGAGAGAATTTGGCACATACGTGGATTGTGTCAGGGAGATACGCTCTACCCTCTGCTTTACATGGATTGTGTCAGGGAGATACGCTCTACCCTATGCCTTTTGTCCTTGCTATGGATGTGTTGGCTGACCTATTTGTGCGGGCGGTGCACACGGGTCTCTTCCGCTCCCTAAGGCCGGTGTGCGTCAAGCACCGCCTTTCCTTGTTTGCGGATAATGTGGTGCTGTTGATTAAACTGGTGGAGGGCGAGATTAGGCTCGCCTTGGGACTCTTTCAGCTCTTCGGAGATGCTTCGGGGATGCGTGTGAACTTTGCCAAGAGCTCGGCCACGTTGATCAGATGTGTAGACGAGTTGGTAGAGGTGCTCCAACCTCTCCTCCCCTGTGGACTGGTGACGTTCCCTTGCACCTACTTGGGCCTTACTCTAGCGCCCATGAGGACCCTTAAGCAAGACCTGCAGCCTTATGTGGATAAGATGGTAGGAGGCTTCCCTCGTGGATGGGCTCCCTCCTGGCGGCCCCTCGGAGATCGGTCCTGATCAAGGCGATGCTTACCTCCATGTCCATATACCTTCTGATGGCGCTAGATCTCCCCGTGGGGGTGATTGAGGCTTTCGAAAAGGTGTGTAGGGGATTCCTGTGGTGTGGCAAGGACTCGACCAAAGGTGGATCTTGCCCGATCGCGTGGAAGGATGTGTGTCTTCCGACTCGGCTAGGGGGCTGGGTATTCGGAACCAGCATATTCTTAATGACGCTTTGCGTATGCGTTGGCTGTGGTTATGGAGGATAGACCCGGACAAGCCTTGGGCTAGGATTTCCATCTCGGGATTGGATAACTGTAGAGCCATGTTCGATGCTTTGGTCAAGGTTGTGCTTGGCGATGGCGTTGAGTGCGATTTATCACGCACTCGGCAACAATAAGGTCTAGGACGAGCGCACAAAGAAAAGCTCGGCAACAACACCACTCGACAAATAGGGTGGTACGGTGGGTGTCAAAAGGGACTCAGCTGTCAGCATAAGGATAGTCATAGTGGGAGTAATTTGGCTGGTAACATAGATGCCATGTACGTAAAAAAAACTAATGTGACGAGTATACAATGAGAAGAGAGAGGGAGATGATTGTGGCAACATAGTTAGTTACTACAAAATCATATTTTTCAAGATAATATGAGTTTACAAACTAATAAATACATTTTTACATGACATCACATATTTGTTTACTACTCACTATGGAGGTGCTAACATAGTATAAAAAAAGTATGTATATTACTAATGCATGTTACTCCCTATTGTAACTAGCCTAAGGAACGAGATGTTCGCCAATATCAAGGCGCTCAACAAAATAGTCATACCACGTGGCATCTACCCCGCAACAAACGGCATGGAGGATCTATGCCGTGTGCCTAGTCAGATGCACTCGGCAAACATAATGGCACACTGTTTGTCGAGTGCACACCGGCATGGTACTTGAGAACCTTTTTTATTTTTATTTTATGCTATTAATGAAAAGGAAAAAAATCCTTTCCCTCCCCTTTTATTCCCGCGCTTAGTCTAATTTCCATGGAAAAAAATTGGCGAGAAAAAAAGAGCAAACATTGATGGAGGTGTTAACCTCTTGGATGGCCCGATCTTCACGAATTGACCAAGAACTCAAGAACACGACGAAGAACATGAAGAACACAAACGGGATCGAGGAGAGATGGTAACTAGCGTGAACTGAAAGACTCGATCTCCCGTCAACTAAGCCGCAATGGTCTCCTACGGGACGATCAATCCAACCGAACTCACCTTATCTGAAACCGATTCAACACCCGTGGCCGGTCCACCATGCCAATCGAACCTCAAGGGTCAGTTGAGATAGATTGGAAAGTCCCTAACTGATTCCCAAGGGGAAAGAATAGGTAACCCGGTGTAGCCTTGATACGATCCAAATTACAAGTAATTGGAGTAGCCTTGATACGGTCCCAGATATACATCATAGAAGTAGCCTCACAAGACGGGTACAAGAGCAAAGCTCAATTCATCTAAATTCGTCCTAACCTAGATCTGGTCCAAGAGGGCTCCTTTTATAGCCAAGGGGGTAGGTGAGGGTAAAAAGGTGGAAAAGGGGGAAAATCCCGTGGCTGCAGGGAAGCCGGCCGGGCGTGCAGAGTAGCCGGCTTGAGGCCGGGGTGGAGGCCGGCCACTTAGGGTGGCCACCCGGCCTGGCGAGCAGGGAGGCCGGCCTGAGGCCGGGGTGGAGCCCGGGCGGCTCTGTTGGGGTCCCGGCCCGAGGTACGCAGGGAGGCCGGCCTGCCAGGCCGGGTTTCCTGGCTCCCGCCTCCTTTTTCCTCTTCTTCTTTTTCCTTCTCGATGTTTTCTTCTCGGCCTTCTTCCATAGCTTCTTGGGCATCATCTTGGGCATGTTCTTGAGCATCTTCGGCACCATCCTGGGGCTCCATGGCAGGATCAAATCTGAGCACGCATAGGCCGGTTCCATGAGGTAGCGCACCATTCACCAAGTCATCGAATGCATAGAGAGAGAGAGGATTGATTTCACCTTATTATGCATCGCCTTTGCTCGTGATATTGTCATGAGTCCATTGATATGGAGGGTTAACTCCTAGGGTGGCCCAATCTTCACGAATTGACCAAGAACACGAAGAACAAACGATGAACACAATGAACACGAGAGGGTAACAAGGGGGAAATCAGGTGAAATCAAGGGGTAACCGTGGGGAATCGAGGGGAGATAACTAGTATGAACCGAAGAATCCCAAATCTCCTGTCAACTAAACCCCGAGGGCCGCCTACGGAACGATCGATCCAACTAAAATCACCTTGATTGAAACCGCTTCACACCCATGGCTGGTCCACCACGCCAATAGAACCTCAAGGATTAGTTGAGGAAGATTGGAAAGTCCCTAACTGAATCCCAAGGGGAAAGGATAGGTAACTAAGTGAATATTGATACGGTACTAGATACACATCATAGGAGTAGCCTCACAAGAGGGATACAAGAGAAATCTCAAAGTTCTTAATTCATCTCTAACCTAGATCTGACCATAGAGGGTTCCTTATATAGCCTAGGGGGTAGGTGGGGGTGGAAAAGGGGCTTTTCACCCACTTTTGCGAGCTGGCTGGAAAGTCGGCCTGGAGGCCGGCCTGGCCGGGCGGCTCAGGTGGGTGGCCGGCATGGCAATGCAGGGAGGCCGGCCTAGGCCGGGCGGCCCGCGCAGGCAGCCGGCCTGGGGTGCGCAGGGAGGTCGGCCTAGGCCGGGCTTCAGGTCGGGCGGCTTGGTTAGGTTGCCGGCCTGGAGGCCGGCCTGGCCGGGCATCCTGCACTCCATCTTCTCCTTCTTCTCTCCTTCCTTGAGGGCTTCTTCTTTGGCATCTTCTATGGCTTCTTGGGAAACTTATTGAGCATGTTCTTGGGCATGTGGAGCATCGTCTTGGGGATCCATGGTGGGGTCAGACCTGAGCACACAAAGGGCATTTCCATGAGGTAGCACACCATTCACCAAGTCACCGAAAGCATGAAGAGAGAGGAGTGAGTTCACCTTATCATGTATTGCTTTTGTTCGTGATCTTGTCATTGGTCCACTTGGTGACGGGCTTGGTGGAATAGGGTGTGCTGCATCATCTCCCCCCCCCTTGGAAAAGAGTCGACCTCGACTCGTGATCTTCCTCATCACTTGGGTACCCATGGAAAGGAGAGAGATCCTTGATGTTGAAGGAGTTGTGGATGAGGTACTTGGATTGCGGTAAGTCGAGCTTGTAATAATTGTTGTTGATGAGCTTGATGATCTTGAAAGGGCCGTCGCCTCTTGGCTTGAGCTTGGAGTTGCGTTCATGTAGGAAACGTTCCTTGCACAAGTGTAGCCAAACGAGGTAACATTCTTGGAACACCATGAGCTTCTTGTTCTTGTTCATGATGGAGGATCGATGCTCGGAATGCTTCTCGAGTGTAGCTCTTGTGGAATCATGGAGCTTCTTGATGTAGTCGATGCGCTTGTCAATGTCCATGTTGACTTGCTCGTGGAGAGGCAATGGTATTATGTCGAGAGAGGTGTTGGGGTTGAAGCCATAGACGATCTCGAAGGGGATCTTCTTGGTAGCTTGGTGTAGGGCGCGGTTGTAGGCAAACTCGGCATGTGGGATGCATTCCTCCCAATTCTTGAGGTTGGGCTTGATCAATGCCCGTAGGAGTGAAGAGAGCGTGCGACTCACCACTTCGGTTTGGCCATCCGTTTGTGGGTGATAGGCGGTGGAGAATAGTAGCTTGACACCAAGCTTTGCCATCAATGTCTTCCAAAAGTATGATGTGAACTTGACGTCTCGATCCGACACAATTGACGTGGGCACACCATGTAGACGCACAATTTCCCTAAAAAACAAGGTGGAAACATGTGAAGCATCGTCCGTTCTATTGCATGGGATCAAATGTGCCATCTTAGAGAAACGATCAACAATGACAAAGATTGAGTCCATGTTGGTTTTAGTGCGTGGGAGTCGTAACACAAAGTCCATACTAATATCACTCCAAGGTGCATGTGGAATAGGTAATGGCAAGTAAAGACCATGAGGGTTGGAAGTAGACTTAGCTTTGAGACATGTAGGACATCGCTTGACGAGGCGTTCAACTTGGTGCCTCATCTTGTGCCAATAGTAGTGGTTGGAGAGCATGGAATAGGTCTTGTCCCGGACAAAGTATCCCATGAGACCTCCTTCATGTGATTCCTTCAATAACAACAAACAAAGAGAGGAATCGTGAATACACAATTTGTTTGCCTTAAACAAGAAACTTTTGTGAAGATAGTAGTCATCAAAACCTCCATTGGGCAAGCATTTCTCAAAAATGGGTCCAAAGAAAGCATCCGAAGAGTATAAGTCTTTGATCTCATCCAAACCAATCACATTGATGTCAAGGCGGGTAAGAAGACACTCTTTTCTAGAAAAAGCATCCGCTACAACATTTTGTTTACCTTTATTGTACTTAATGACATAAGGAAAAGATTTAATGAATTCTACCCATTTAGCATGTCTCTTGTTCAAATTAGCTTGACTTTTCAAATATTTCAATGATTCATGACCGGAATGAATGACAAATTATTTAGGCCTAATATAGTGTTGCCAAACTTTTAAGACTCTAACCAAAGAAAATAGTTCCTTGTCATATATGGGGTAATTGAGTCTAGCACCATCTAATTTCTCACTATGATAAGCTACGCGGTGTCCATTTTGCATAAGAACGCCACCAATGCCTATGCCACTAGCATCACATTCAATCTCAAAGGTTTTCTCAAAATCCGGCAAGACAAGCAAAGGAGCTTCGGTTAAGAATTTCTTGAGGGTGTCAAAATCTTTTTGTTGCGCATTGCCCCAAACAAAAGGTACATTTTTCTTTGTAAGTTCATTCAAAGGGCAAGCAATTGTTGAAAAATCCTTCACGAAACGGCGATAGAAACCGGCAAGGCCATGAAAGCGTCTTATCTCACCCACGGAAGTAGGGTTAGGGAAATTTCTAATTGCCTCGACTTTCTTGTTGTCGACTTCAATTACATTTTAGGAAATCACAAATCCCAAGAAAACAAGATTGTTGGTGCAAAAATCGCATTTGGAAAGGTTGGCAAAAAGTTTTGCTTTGCGAAGAGCCAACAATACTTGAGAGATAGGATCAAGGTGACCCTCCAAATACTTGCTATAAATGAGGATGTCCTCAAAGTAAACCACAACAAATTTTCCTATGAAAGGACGCAAGACTTCATTCATAAGACGCATAAAAGTGGAAGGGGCATTCGAAAGTCCAAAGGGCATGACAAGCCATTCATGCAAACCAAGTTTTGTTTTGAAAGCCGTTTTCCATTCATCAACTATACTCATGAGAATTTGGTGATATCCACTTTTAAGATCAATTTTGGAAAATATAGTAGCTCCACTCAATTCATCAAGCATATCGTCAAGTCTAGGGATGGGATGTCTATATCTAACGGTGATAGCATTGATAGGGCGACAATGTCACACCCCAGTTTTTGGAACCTTGTACTGTAGTTCAAGGAGACAAAAATTAGGGACAACAAATTTTTTTATAACAACATGATTGTTTGAACCAACATGTGTTTATGATCTTAATCATATTTGCAATGCAAGATTTTTTTTCTTTATAAAACCAATATCAATTTTTCCTGAAAACAATTCTATTATTTTTCCTGATGTTTTCCCTGATGTTATTTGAGTGGTTTTTATTCGAAGACTTGGATCATTCTTGATTTCATCTTTAAATAAAATTTTATCTTTTCTGGATCCAAGAAAAAAAATTCAAAATGATTTATGGAAGTTTTCTTTTAAGTTTTCTATAGAAACTATTCCCTGAAAATATAGCCAAGTGCCTATTTTCCACCTTTGTTTTCACTGGGCTATAGAATGTTATTTTATGTTTTCTTGACTTTTATTTGTTCCTTGATATATTTACTACAAATCCATAAGCTTGGTTTGATTTTTTAAACATTAAAAATAATCGTTTGCTTGTTGTTTTTGTGGAAGAAAAATAAGGCAGAAAAAGGCATTTTTAGATAATAGAGAAAAAACAGAAAGTACACCTATTCCCACTATGTTTTCATAGCCTTAAACTATTTCAAATTTGTTTTCAAAAGATGTTTCTAAAATTTTAAAACACGTTTAACAAGTTCCAAGTTGGAAAACAAAAATTGGAATCCATTTGGTCTCTGAAAACAATCCAAACTTTTTTCTCATTTCTTCTGTTTTCCAACACTTAGAAAAAAATTGCTAAGTGTTAACTGAATTTTCTGAATTTTTGCAACAGTGGTAGATACAATTTTGGACAGATGTTTTCGTTGCCTTTTATTGCAAGTTTTGAAGTGAGACCTTGTCTAGTGTGTTGAACTAGATATATAATCGACTTTGGATCCTTTGGTGAGCTTCTAGAATGCTTAGGGAGGAAGAAAACATGTGAGAAAGAGAGGGGGACAATGCTGATGTGGCATGGCATGGGCACCCATGCCTTAACCCATTGTGGCTACACCTTGCCCTCTTCTCCACCCCAAAGGCCATTTTGGACTTGCCTCTTGACCCTCCTTACCCTTTGACACAACCCCTGGCCAAGGGACACCAAGGACATGCCCTGGATGCCCCCATGCCACTCAATGGCATCAACCTGAGAGCACCCCCTTGCCATTGGTTCACCCCTGGCTATAAGCCCCCAAAGCCGTGTCCCTCTCGCCACTGTGTTCCCACACCTCCCCACACTCACTCCCACTCGAAGAAACCAAGTCCCCAAGTCTCCACGAGTGAGCTCGAGCTCGAACTCGCCGCCAGTCACCGCGCGTGTGCACGAGGTACTGCCGCACCTTCCATGCCCTCCCACTCCCTGTGACCTCTTCCGTTGAGCTCTCCGTGATGTGTGGACCCTCCCTGACATGCCCCCTCGTCCACCCGTGTGCAGGAACTCCGCCGCCGTCAGTGACGCCAACGTGTGTGTCCGCGACCGCGCCGGTGCAGGAGAGCGCCGCCATCGTTTCTGCCACCACCCAGCCTCGGCTGCGACCTCCAGAAGCCCCCGCACCACCTCAGAGACCTCCAAAGCCGACCCTAGCTGAGCCGCCATGAACACCCAAGTTTTTCTAGGTTTTCTGCCCATGTATGCATGGCTAGAGGTTGAAGATGCACATCAGCCGTCGATCTGGTCTAATCTCAGCCGTCCACACTCACTTAACTCTTCACTCCACGTCCAGGCCAGCCCAGCCCAGTAGCAGCTCGACCACAGCAGATCCGGCCCGCTCAGTGTTTTCTTCTGTGAGTTATCTACATTCCTGTTTAGGTAGAAATTGACCTGTAGCTTTGGCCTTGGTAAAAATAGAAACAAGCGATTTCTGACCAAACCAAAAATCAGGATGGCAGCTAAGCAAATTCCTAACCATATCCAAGTGATGTTCACTTTTTATTTTTTATTTTTGGAGTAGTATTTATTTTAGTAGAGACTATCTGTTTAACCATTTTGGACATAAATTTTTTTGTGTGTCTCCATTTTGGTCAAACCAAATTATTTTGAGTAGCTAGTGAATAGATACATCAGTAGCACTTGACCTCACATCAAGGTGAGTTACCGAATGGAAATGCCATCCATTTTGGTAAATGACCAGTAGGGTTTTATTTGATTTTTAGAAGGAGTTTAAAAATGATTTTTGAGGTGAATCCAATTGTATGAGTTTGTGTGTGTGACTAGATCTATGTAATCCTATATTGGGTGAATTTTTAGAGCCCTATATTATTTTTGGTGAGCCTTTTTAGATACAATAGCTTTTCTATTTTACTTGTTATGTGAGTATTTGTTTGTAGACAAATGTTTGATTGTTTGAGACTTTGTTCCTAGCATGTATAGATGTGTTACCACTTGTTATTAGGTTGTTTTTTTTTGCAGTACAACTACCTTAGCAAGTGTGTGCATGATTGGAAATCATATGGGTATAGAAATAGCATTTTATTGTTTTCTAGTATTTACTTTTTACTAGGTTGTGTGAGCAAATCTTTGTGTGATTCTGCACCTAAGTTTTTGATGTTGTTGAGTTGGGTCCAGTACCATTTTGGTACTGATATTATTATGGTAGTATCTCTCTTAGCTTGCACTTTATTTTGTAGCAAAGCATGTGTAACATTTGTTGTTTATTTTCACTAGTATTGTTTTCACTAGCATGAATAGCCTTGTATTGTTTGCTTGGTTAAATTATTTTGTCAAGTGTAGCCAGAGTCTTTGTGACCTCTTAATGTCTTGGAATTAGTGGGCCCATAACCCACTGGTCCCATTGCATTTTGGTTAGGGATGAAAATCCCCTACCATCCACTAGTGTGTGAGTAGCATGTATTACTGTATGTTTGCTTAGCATTTTCCACCAAGGAAAAATAGATGTCATTTCACTTATGTAAGTGAAGTGTTTAGTATTTCTTTGTGAATACTAGTATGTTTAGGTGTGGTTCATTTGATTAACATAATATTCCCTTAGGGGTATCATGCTAAGAAATGTTTCGCTATTGTGTGGTTTAAATTGATGTTTTTTGCAAATAGGATTATTATCCTAGTGTTTGATAGGTTATGTGTGGATAGATTTCATTGAGTGTTTGAATTTTTGAGAGTGTTTAGTAGAGCTTGTTTTGAGTGCATAGCTACTGGTTTTATAGCGTGTATCTTGGTTGCTTGGTAATTGATTGTTAGAAAAGCATGAATAATTAGAATTGAGTGGTTCTTGCTGAGTAGTTGTTTCCATAGATTTTTTTAGTATTTTTTCTTACTAGCATGTGTAAGGTGTTGTGTGATTTTATTAGGATTTTATATTCATACCTTGCTTGTTTAGAGTTATGCATCCTTATAGTGATGTTTGCTTCTCTAGTGATGCATTAGTGTCACCACTAGATATTGTGAGTTGCTCTAGTATTGTTGTATTTTTATTTTATGAGTGAATGATTATTCTAGCATGTTTAGGATGTTGTTACCTATATTATTATTACATGACTTGTGGAGTTGCTTGTTGATATTAGTTGTAGAATACAAATATTCCTTATAGCATGCGTGTGTAGAATTCTCTTACTAGTATGCTATTAGTGAACTTCTGTTGTTATGTCAAATTATAGTTTTGTTATATCTTGTGAGAATTGTATTTTTGAGTGTGTATTATGACTTGTTACCATTGGTTGAGCTACTGTTTTTTTTTGTTTTTTTCATCATTGATGGATTCCTTAGTTTTGGAGGTAGACTTAAGCATAGTCAATAGCTAGCTTATTTCATATGTGGTATGTTTGTTTGTTGTTTGAAGATTGTCTGAGTGTTTACCTTAGCATGAGTATTGTGCTTATGTTATTGTTGTGCTAGTGTTGTTGTTGTGCTTAGTAGTATCTTGTTATCTATGCATTAGTTTGGTAGTGAACTTGTTTGGTGATGATTTCTTATGTGTTGTTAATACCCACTGTCATGGGTATTGCTCTGATTGATTGTTAGTATTTTAGTAGACTCAGCTTTTGTGCCCACAAGATATATTTTTAGCTTCTTATGTATCTTGTTATGAGAGTGGTACACCCACTCCATATATGGTATGTAAGGTGTGGGATATGGTTTCTGAACCATATGTTTGTTTGACGAAAGTTTTGTACCGTGAAAGTTTGTGAGATAGTTTGCGCGTTAGCTTTTTGAGTGTTTGTGCTAGTATAAGTTTTTTTTATGTATGCATTACTTTGTTAGTTGTTTACCTTATTTAGTTCTAAGTGTGTGTCTTTTATTCTTTTACGACGTTAGAAAACGAAGGAGATGAAGAAGCAGTTGTAGAGTTGTGCGTCAAGTTCAAGCTACTTCAAGGCCAGGGATGCTAAGAGATTTAAGGCAAGCCATCCTGATGCTTGCTGTTACTATACTTATCATTATCTATCATGCATGTTTTACCTATGAAAGTTTTACAAAAACTTTGATTACCAAAAACTATTTTTGAGTGACTACTACTACTATTAATATTATATATAATATTATTATGCCAGTAGTTGATACTTGGTGTTACCAAGCCCATAGCTACCTTATGGTATTTATTACCATATAAAGTAGAAGTACCTAAGTGGACACCCTAATAATATGTTTTTGCAAAACAAAGGATTTATGGAAAACCCGGGGAAAAGGCTGAGCCTTATCCCCCGGAGGATTGTTGAAGTGGTCATTTTTTGGGGGAAAATGGTGTTTTACAAAAATGACACATAACCTAGTCTTCACCGGACAACCTTTACCGTACTGCCACCCTACCTCAACATGGGCACGTGGCTTAACTTGAAGTTTGTTTTTGGTAGCGTGTGTTCTATCTCAATTTGCTATAAGGGTCGCCGTGCCCTTGAACCGATTGTCGCCAGGAGGGGTATACGGGACATACAAAGTGAGGGATTAAGTTACCCCCCGATCGCAGCAGTTGGGTCCCCTGCCGTGGCGCTGGAGGACAGGATGCCGGGGGAATCAGGCCCAACTGAAGAGATAGGCATATTCTAGCTTGAACATGGTGGATAGTTAGGATCGGCTATCTGATGTTTACATACTGTTGTTACAGTCCGTGGTTGTTCGCGGAGGATGTACTGAATCTGGTGGATGTGTACACCTCTACAGAGTCAAACTATTTGGAATAGCTGCGTCCTCGGATATGGATAGTTGAATGGCCATGTAGCTAGCATTATGTCAATGTTTTCAAAAGGAGTTTTTTAAAAGGAGTTGGACTTATGATGTAATGAAAGAAGGAACCTTGTACCATGGAGGTACCGTTGATGAAAAGCCAGAAGTTGTTTTACAAGAAGTTTTGCAAAGAGAAAACTTTCTTTTAACAAAGTTTTACAAAACCTCTTGTACATGTGATATCTAGAAGAGAAAGAAAAATATATTATTTTCTTTTTAAGTATCTTCTTCAATGAAGATATAGAGATTTTCAAAATGAACTATGATATATCTTTCATATATCATGGATAGTGAACCCTATGTATAGCCTACCTATCACACCATATAAGCATACTTGCATTTCGATACGCTACATGATGGGTGTCTTGCTGAGTACATTCAAATGTACTCATATTGGTTTCGTCCCTGGTATTTATTTGCCAGACATCGAGAAGGAAATCTCAGGAGGAGATCTACGAGGAGGAGTACTACGTTGATGGACTTGCGAACTAGGATTGTCTCCCGGTCAGCAACCTGTAGGTTAAGGCGTGACTTGGGCTCTACTACGTTTGTGTGTTTTAGTCTTCCGCTGTGTGTGCTGTGCGTTTGCCCTACGTGGCAATTGTGTTAGACTTGGACCTGTGACCATGTCCCTTTTGTAAGTGTTTTCTGTAATCGTGTAATGGATATTGTATCTATGTACCAACTTGATATGTTGTTCATGACTTGTGTGATCTGGGATCGTGAATGTATGCATATCGGAGGTGTCCTTGAATACTGGTTCTAGGGGACCTTACAGAGTTGGTATCAGAGCTATCCTGACCTTAGGAGACCTTAGTTAGCATGGACGTTAGCTAGTACTCTAAAAAGATAGTTTATAAAACTAAGTACTAAGATGACTATTTGCCAAAATATTCTACTTACTCCATCCCCTCTGTGTTTTTGAAACCTCTACTTATGCTAAGTTACCTTTGAGCATCTTAAAATTTGGCACACTGTTACCTAACTTGAACTACACCTAACCATTGGTGTAGATGACAGTTGTCTTCACCAAATCCTTCCGTCTAGGTATGCATGCACTTTGATACCGCCATTTTTGAGGAGGATTTGATCAAGATGGCTCGTCTTATTAGTCGCCCAGTACCTGAGTTGAAGGGAGCTCATATTCACCATGATGGACGAGAGTTGTCCTGGTTGGTGGTATGTACCATTCGTTCTCCTTTGCTAGCACCACCGACTCCCGAGATCACTTGACAAGCCCATAGATGTCACTGGAGACTTTGTATTTGCTCGTCATTTCCAGCACATGAAGGGACAACTATACAACACTCAGTTCTCCCTTGATAAGCTTAGAGGAGATTTCGACCTCCGAGGAAGGGAGATAGACCAGCTGGAGAAAGACCTGATTGTTTCTTCTGCTACAGAGCGTCGTCTCAAAGTACTAAAGAAAACCAAGAAGTACGTTGACTCCCAGCATCATGCACAAGTGAGAGGCCTTCAATTTTAGCTTGCAACTAGCAAGACCAGAGTTGAAGAGTTGGAGGAACAACTACGCGCATCCTCGAGCACTTAGGATTGCCGCAGGATATTAGGAGTTGTGTTGCTCCCACCCAAGGCGCTTGTTTGTGTTTGTGTTGTGTGAACTCTACTAAGAGCTATGTGTGTGCTAGAAGTGTTGTAAGACTTATGCTATTGCCATGTGAACTCTAAGCTGTGTTATGCTTGTTAAGACTCTGTTTTAAGTGTATGTTAGTCTTTGTTTGTGATTGTGATTGCTTCTTAGATGCTTGCTTGTTGTTGTGCTATCTACCATTCTCATATTTGTTATGAGATGGTATGTTTGACAAGTTTTCAAAACAAAACCACCTTTTGTCTGCTCTCGCCTTAGGCCACCCTAGTTTCCCTACAGTATTTGACTCGGCTTGGCACCGTCAATGTTGAGAATAATGTTGTCCTTGTGAGAGAACACCCGCATTTGTTTGCTAGTAAGAGCCGCATAAGGAAGGTAGTGACGCCAGGAGAACCTAGTTCATATGTGACTCGCAGTGCTTTGCTTGCAATGCCACAACCTCCAAGGAAGCATGTGAATGTCAAGCCTAAAAACACGGGTTGCTATACTTGTGGATTGGAAGGGCACTTCCGTCGTGATTGTCCCAAGAAGAACCGTGTTCCAGTTCATCCTGGTGAAACCCAAGAGAGCCATGGTCCATCCCATAAGAAGCGCAAGAGTTTGATGAATGGACCTCGAGATCAAGACGATGTTGCAGAAGCACCTGCGACTCATGCCTTAGTTAATGGTACGTTTTCGAACCAAACCTGTGACCCCTATAGTTGTGTTTGACTTTGTACCCTGAGAAATCCGACGTAAATGGAACACTAGAAGTGTCACGTCGGACTAGTAAAAAGTATCTTTAAAATTAACATTACTAACGTAACTTTATCTAACTTCAACTTAACACCTAACATCAGTTTTAAAACCACTAACAAAAAATTTCTAAACCAAGGAGAAAGGTGCCTTAGGATGTTTGATATAGTTGTTGAAAGAAATAGGAAGTTGAAGGGAATATTGGATTTGTGAGCTATGATTTTACTAGGCAATAAGATCCTTCGTGATTTTAGGATATAAGATTGTGACGATTCATTGAGGTTTAGCTTAGGAGTGAAAGATTGAGGATCGCGTGATAATTAGTTGAGTTGAATATTATCTGGGGCTAACCAGTTGTGGACCCCAGAATTTTGGAAGTTATCGGTAACTAAAATTTGTAGCTTTGAAGAAGTGATTTGAGGTTTAGAAAGATTGGTGGAAACTATTGGATCTTTAGGAAACACTTGATATATAAGGAGATTGGATTAATTAAAAGTAGTGTGTTGAGAATGATTTGTGATATTGGGATGATGATGATGGTTTGGACAGGTGATTCTTATACTAGATTTTAGTGAATATCTTGACTATAGTAAAATATTATGTTGGATTGGGATAGATATTCGATTTTGATAAAAGATGGATTGGAGGAATATGTGATTTGATAAAGGAAGTAATTGGTGGACATAAAGGAATGATTTTTGGATTTTAGGAAAATCAATGTGGCTTGGAGACAGTAGATGATTATTCTTGGTGATATATTCTCGGAGCTTGTCACGCTCCATAGAGATTGTTTTGGGGGAAATGATTTAAATTTTGATCATGAAATAGGAGTTTGGAGAGTTTGAAATGATTTATAGAAGTAGTACATAGTTGGTATATGCTTGTTGGATTTGTTGGTTTAGCTTTGGCATCGTGATAGTTGAGAAAATAACTTTGATGGAGACAAATGATTTGAGACTTGATTATATTAGATTAAGAGGATATAGTGGATTTGCTATATTTTAGTAAATGGGCAATGGAAAGCTTATGTTTAAGAGATATTGGTGGATATCTGATTGATTGATCTATACTAGGATGAGAGAGTTTACGCCCAAAGGAGTTAATAGTGGTATGATAATCTTATGAGATTGGAGACTAGTAGACCTATGTCTAAAGGACAGCCTCTGGTTTGATATATTGGTTTTGAGGAATAATAATTTCGAGGTTTAGAACATGGCACCCAGACCTTTGGAAAAACTAACCGGCCGGTGGATTTTGGTAAGATTAATCAAAGGGGGAAAGCACCTGTGCTCAATGTTACCAAACACCAGCACATGTTTTTGTAAACAAATGCTCTAACATTGTTGTTTTGACTACACCCTTTTTTCGCTTGCCTGCGAATCTCGGGACGAAATTTTTTAAAGGGGGGAAGGTCTGTCACACCCCAGTTTTTGGAACCTTGTACTGTAGTTCAAGGAGGCAAAAATTAGGGCCAATAATTTTTTTTTCTAACAACATGATTGTTTGAACCAACATGTGTTTATGATATTAATCATATTTGCAATGTAAGATTTGTTTCTTAATAAAACCAATATCAATTTTTTTTAAACAATTCTATTATTTTTCCTAATGTTTTCCCTGATGTTATTTGAGTGGTTTTTATTCCAAGACTTGGATCATTCTTGATTTCATCTTTGAATAAACTTTTATCTTTGTTGGATCCAGGAAAACAAAATTTCAAAATGATTTATGGAAGTTTTCTTTTAAGTTTTCTATAGAAACTATTCCCTGAAAATATAGCCAAGTATCTGTTTTCCACCTTTGTTTACACTGGGCTATAAAATGTTATTTTATGTTTTCTTGACTTTTATTTGTTCCTTGATAGATGGACTACAAATCCATAAGCTTGGTTTGATTTTTGGAACATTAAAAATAATATTTTTCTTGTTGTTTTTGTGGAAGAAAAATACGGCAGAAAAAGGCATTTTTAGAAAACGGAGAAAAAATAGAAAGTACACCTTTTACCACTATGTTTTCATAGCCTTAAACTATTTAAAATTTGTTTTCAAAATATGTTTCTAAAATTTTAAAACATGTTTAACAAGTTCCAACTTGGAAAACAAAAATTGGAATCCATTTGGTCTCTGAGAACATTCCAAACTTTTTGCTCATTTCTTCTGTTTTCCATCACTTAGAAACAAATTGCTAAGTGTTAACTGAATTTTCTGAATTTTTGCAACAATGGTAAATACAGTTTTGGACATATGTTTTCATTGCCTTTTCTTGCAATTTTTGAAGTGAGACCTTGTCTAGTGTGTTGAACTAGGTATATACTCGACTTTGGATCCTTTGGTGAGCTTCTAGAAGGCTTAGGGAGGAAGAAAACATGTGAGAGAGAGAAGGGGACAGTGCTGATGTGGCATGGCATGGGCACCCATGCCTTGACCCATTGTGGCCACACCTTGCCTTCTTCTCCACCCCAAAGTCCATTTTGGACTTGCCCCTTGACCGTCCTTTCCCCTTGACACCACCCCTTGCCAAGGGACACCAAGGACATTCCCTGGATGCCCCATGCCACTCAATGGCATCAACCTGAGAGCACCCCCTTGCCATTGGTTCACCCCAGTGGCTATATTCCCCCAAAGTCGTGTCCCTCTCGCCACTGTGTTCCCACACCTCCCCACACTCACTCCCACTCGAAGAAACCAAGTCCCCAAGTCTCCATGAGCGAGCTCGAGCTCGAACTCGCCGCCGGTCACCGCACGTGTGCACGAGGTAGTGTTGCACCTTCCATGCTCTCCCACCTCGTGACCTCTTCCGTTGAGCTCCCCGTGATGTGTGGACCCTCCCTGACATGCCCCCTCGTCCACCCGTGTGCAGGAACTCTGCCACCGTCCGTGACGCCAACATGTGTGTCTGCGACCGCGCCGGTGAAGGAGAGCACCGCTGTCATTTCTGCCGCCACCCAGCCTCGGCTGCGACCTCCAGTAGCCCCCGCACCACCTCAGAGACCTCCAAAACCTCCCCTAGGTGATCCACCATGAACACCCAATTTTTTCTAGGTTTTCTGCCCATGTATGCATGGCTAGAGGTTGAAGATACACAACAGCCATCGATCTGGTCTAATCTCAGCCGTCCACACTCACTTACCTCTTCAGTCCACGTCCAGGCCAGCCTAGCCCAGTAGCAGCTCGACCACAACAGATCCGGCCCGCTCAGTGTTTTTTTTTCTGTGAGTTATCTCCATTCTTGTTTAGGCAGAAACTGACCTGTAGCTTTGGCCTTGGTAAAAATGGAAAGAAGCGGTTTTAGACCAAACCAAAAATCAGAATGGTAGCTAAGAAAATACCTAACCATATCCAAATGGTGGTTTCACTTTTTTTTTTTTTTTTGGAGTAGTACTCCCTCCGTCCCAAATTAAATGTCACAAATTTTGAAAAAAAATGGATGTATCTAACACTAAATTATGTCTAGATAAATCCAATTTTGTCAAACTTTGTGACACTTAATTTGGGATGGAGGGAGTATTTATTTTACCAGAGACTATCTGTTTAACCATTTTGGACACAACTTTTTTTTGTGTGTCTCCATCTTGGTCAAACCAAATTGTTTTGAGTAGCTAGTGAACAGATCTATCAGTAGTACTTGACCTCACATCAAGGTGAGTTACCAAATAGAAATGCCATCCATTTTGGTAAATGACCAGTAGGATTTTCTTTGATTTTTAGAAGGATTTTAAAATGATTTTTGAGGTGAATCCAATTTTATGAGTTTGTGTGTGACTAGATCTATGTAATCCTATCTTGGTTGAATTTTTAGAGCCATAGATTATTTTTGGTGAGCCTTTTTAGATACATCAGCTTTTTTGTTTCACTTGTTATGTGAGTATTTGTTTGTAGACAAATGTTTGATTGTTGGAGACTTTGTTCCTAGAATGTATAGATGTGTTACCACTTGTTATTAGGTTGTTTTTATTGCAGTACAACTACCTTAGGAAGTGTGTGCATGATTGGAAATCATATGGGTATAGAAATAGCATTTTATTGTTTTCTAGTATTTATTTTTGGCTAGGTTGTGTGAGAAATTATTTGTGTGATTGTGCACCTAAGTTTTTGATGTTGTTGAGTTGAGTCCAGTACCATTTTGGTACGGATATTATGATGGTAGTATCTCTGTTAGCTTGCACGTTATTTTGTAGCAAAGCATGTGTAACATTTGTTGTTTGTTTTCACTAGTATTGTTTTCACTAGCATGGATAGCCTTGTATTGTTTGCTTGGTTAAATTATTTTGTCAAGTGCAGCCAGAGGCTTTGTGACCTCTTAGTGTCTTGGAATTAGTGGGCCCATAACCCACTGGTCCCATTGCATTTTGGTTAGGGATGAAAATCCCCTACCATTCACTAGTGTGTGAGTAGCATGTATTACTATATGTTTGCTTAGCATTTTCCACCAAGGAAAAATAGATGTCATTTCACTTATGTAAGTGAAGTGTTTAGTATTTCTTTGTGAATCCTAGTATGTTTAGGTGTGGTTCATTTGATTAACATAATATTCCATTAAGGGTATCATGTTAAGAAATGTTTCACTATTGTGTGGTTTAAATTGATGTTGTTTGCAAATAGGATTATTATCCTAGTGTTTGATAGGTTATGTGTGGATAGATTTCATTGAGTGTTTGAATTTTTGAAAGTGTTTAGTAGAGCTTGTTTGAGTGCAGAGCTACTGGTTTTATAGCATGTATCTTGGTTGCTTGGTAATTGATTGTTAGAAAAGCATGAGTAATTAGAATTGAGTGATTCTTGCTGAGTAGTTGTTTCCATAGATTTATTTTAGTATTTTTGCTTACTAGCATGTGTAAGGTGTTGTGTGCTTTTATTAGGATTTTACCTTCATACCTTTCTTGTTTAGAGTTATGCATCCTTATAGTGATGTTTGCTTCTCTAGTGATGCATTAGTGTCACCACTAGATATTGTGAGTTGCTCTAGTATTGTTGTCTTTTTATTTTATGAGTGTATGATTATTCTAGCAGGTTTAGGATGTTGTTACTTATGTTATTATGACATGAATTGTGGAGTTGCTTGTTGATATTAGTTGTAGAATACAAGTATTCCTTATAGCATGCATGTGTAGAATTCTCTTACTAGTATGCTATTAGTGAACTCCTGTTGTTATGTCAAATTATAGTTTTGTTATCTCTTGTGAGTGTTGTATTTTTTAGTGTGTATTAAGGCTTGTTACCATTGGTTGAGCTAATGTTTTTTTGGTTAATTTTCATGATTGATGGATTCCTTAGTTTTGAAGGTAGACTTAAGCATAGTCACTAGCTAGCTTATTTCATCTGTGGTATGTTTATTTGTTGTTTGAAGGTTGTCTGAGTGTTTACCTTAGCATGAGTATTGAGCTTATGTTATTGTTGCGCTAGTGTTGTTGTTATGCTTAGTAGTATCTTGTTATATATGCATTAGTTTGGTAGTGAACTTGTTTGGTGATGATTGCTTATGTGTTGTTAATACCCACTGCCATGGGTATTGCTTTGATTGATTGTTAGTATTTTAGAAGTCTCACCTTTTGTGCCCAAAAGATATATTTTTAGCTTCTTATGTATCTTGGTATGAGAGTGGTACACCCACTCCATATATGGTATGTAAGATGTGGGATATGGTTTCTCAACCATATGTTTGTTTGACGAAAGTTTTGTACCGTGAAAGTTTGTGAGATAGTTTCCGCGTTAACTTTTTGAGTGTTTGCGCTAGTATAAGTTTGCTTGCTGTATGCATTACTTTGTTAGTTGTTTGCCGTCTTTAGTTCTAAGTGTGTGTCTTTTATTCTTTTACGACATTAGAAAACGAAGGAGAAGAAGAAGCAGTTGTAGAGTTGTGCGTCAAGTTCAAGCTACTTCAAGGCCAGGGACACTAAGATATTTAAGGCAAGCCATCCTGATGCTTTTTGTTACTATACTTATCGTTATCTATCATGCATGTTTTACCTCTGAAAGTTTTACAAAAACTTTGATTACCAAAAACTATTTTTGAGTGACTACTACTACTATTAATATTATATATACTATTATTATGCCAGTAGTTGATACTTGGTGTTACCAAGCCCATAGCCTCCTTATGGTATTTATTACCATCCAAAAGTAGAAGTCCCTAAGTTGACACCCTAAAAATATGTTTTTGCAAAACAAAGGCTTTATGGAAAACCCGGGGAAAAGGCTGAGCCTTATCCACCAGAGGATTGTTGAAGTGGTCATTTTTGGGAAAATGGTGTCTTACAAAAATGACACATAACCTAGTCTTCGCCGGACAACCTTGACCGTACTGCCACCCTACCTCAACATGGGCACGGGGCTTAACTTGAAGTTTGTTTTTGTTAGCGTGTGTTCTATCTCAATTTGCTATAAGGGTCGTCGTGCCCTCGAACCGATTGTCTCCAGTAGGGGTATATTGGACATACAAAGTGAGGGATTAAGTTACCCCCCGGTCGCAGCAGTTGGGTCTACAAAGTGAGGGATTAAGTTACCCCCCGGTCGCAGCAGTTGGGTCCCCTGCCGTGGCGCTGGCGGACAGGATGCCGGGGGAATCAGGCCTAACTGAAGAGATAGGCATATTCTAGCTTGAACATAGTGGATGGTTAGGATCGGTTATCTGATGTTTACATACTGTTGTTACAGTCCGTGGTTGTTCACCGTAAGATGTACTGAATCTGGTGGATGTGTACACCTCTGCAGAGTCAAACTATCCGGAATAGCCGCGTCCTCGGATATGGATAGCTAAATGGCCATGTAGCTAGCATTGTTTCAATGTTTTCAAAAAGGAGTATTTGAAAAGGAGTTGGACTTATGATGTAATGAAAGAAGGAACCTTGTACCATGGAGGTACCATTGATGAAAAGCCAGAAGTTGTTTTACAAGAGGTTTTGCAAAGAGAAAACTTTTTTTTGACAAAGTTTTACAAAGCCTCTTGTACATGTGATATCTACAAGCGAATGAAAAATATATTATTTTCTTTTGAAGTATCTTCTTCAACGAAGATACAACGATTTTCAAAATAAACTATGATATATCTTTCATATATTATGGATAGTGAACCCTATGTATAGCCTACCTATCACACCATATAAGTATACTTGCATTTTGATAAGCTACATGATGGGTGTCTTGCTGAGTACATTCAAATGTACTCATATTGGTTTCGTCCCTGGTATTTACTTGCCAAACATGGAGGAGGAAATCTCAGGAGGAGATCTACGAGGAGGAGTACTGCGCTGATGGACTTGCGAACTAGGATCGTCTCCCGGTCAGCAGCCTGTAGGTTAAGGCGTGACTTGGGATCTACTACGTTTGTGTGTTTTAGTCTTCCGCTGTGTGTGTTGTGCGTTTGCCCTGCGTGGCAATTGTGTTAGACTTGGATATGTGGCCATGTCCCTTTTGTAAGTGTTTTCTGTAATCGTGTAACGGATATTGTATCTGTGTACCAACTTGATATGTTGTTCACAACTGGTGTGATCTGGGATCGTTATTGTATGCATATCGGAGGTGTCCTTGAACAGTGGTTCCGGGGGACCTTCTAAACAATCCATGCACATACGAGAAGTATCATCTTGCTTACGGACAAGGATAACCGGAACGACACAAGGGCTAAGAGATTCGCGAATGAAACCTTTGTCAAGTAGTTCTTGTATTTTCCGCTCGATCTCCTTAGTCTCCTCGCGGTTGGTGCGGTAAGGAGCACGGTTCGGAAGTGGAGCACCCAGAACGAGGTCGATGCGGTGCTCAATCCCACATAGGGGAGGTAGACCTGGTGGTAGTTCGTCAAGAAACACGTCTTAAAATTCCTGCAAAAAAGGCAACAAAGATGGAGGGAAGCTTGTTATGTCGTTAGTTTCAAGGGCTTCTCCTTTGCACACGAGGACAAAGTGAAGGATGGATTGGTCATCTCGTAACTCTCGCATCTCTCTTTTGGTGGCAAGTAAGGCAAGGCCTTTGGGAGCACTCGAAATTTTTCCACTCATATTTGTCTTGTGGCTCTCACTCTCTTTGAGGTGGATCACTCTCTCACCACCCATCTCACTAGATTTGAGCTCTTCTTTTTTACGTGCAAGAGTCTTGGCGTTGTCGGCGATCACTTGGCTAGGAGACATGGGGTGAAGCACAAACGTCTTGTTATTCCACTTGAAGCTATAGTGGTTGGCACGCCCATCATGAATAGCACTCTTGTCATATTTCCAAGGTCGTCCAAAAAGAAGATGACACACGGTCATAGGCACAACGTCACACTCAACCGTGTCTTCATAAGGGCCAATCTTGAATTGCACGGAAACCATATGTTGAATTTTGAAGGTGTCAGAGTCACTAAGCCATTGGACATGGTATGGACGCGGGTGTTGCTTGTAAGGCAATTGGAGTTTTCTCAAAGCTCTTTGCTAGCCAAGTTATGGAAACTACCTCCATCGATGATAACCTTGATTGATTTGCCATTGATGCCGGATCTAGTTTGGAAGAGATTTCAACACTGGTCATGCTCATCTTGAGGAGAAGTAGTAAGGACTCTTGTCACCACTAGCGATGGATTCTTATCCTCACCGCAATAGACACTTTATTTATCATCGTTGGGCACGTCCAAGAAGTTGAGAGCAACTTGGTGCAAGGCATAGTATTCGCCTTCACTCATGGAATCACGTTCACCATCTTGGTTGGCAACCATGATCATCTTGTTTGAACACTCGAAGGACTTGTGTCGACTTCCACCACATTTGAAGCAAGTTTTAGTGCTTGACTTGACTTGAGGAGTACACGAAGAGGTGGTGGGCGGCACTTGTTTCTTGAACGGTTGTGGAGACTTGTTGGTAGCGTTGGAAGGTCTAGAGGTGGTCTTGGAGTTGGTTTGTGTAGTCACTTGCGTCATTGGAGACGAAGAAGAGGAAGGCCTTGCGGCAAAGAAAGCCGTTTTCTTGTTGTACTTGAGGTCTTCCGCAATTTGGCGTTCGGCCTTGAGAGCTTGATGGACAAGGGCAACAATGTTGTCATATGGTTGATACTCGACAATCTTCCTTATAGGACAGTTGAGGCCATTGAGGAAGCATGCCATTGTTTGCTCTTGAGATTCCATCACATGATCTCGTATCAAACATGTCTCCATTTCCTTTTAGTACTCATCAACCTACTTCAAACCTTATCGAAGTTCTTGAAGCTTCTTGAAGAGGTCACGCTTGTAGTGTGGAGGAACGAAACGAGCATGCATGAATTGCTTCATCTCATTGCAAGTGTCAATAGGAGCAATCCGGTTTCGAACTCTTTCCGCTTGGAGACGATCCCACCATAAGAGTGCATAGCCTTCGAACTCCAAAGAAGCCATAGCAACCATCTTCTTGTCACTAAAGTTGTGGATGCCGAAGATCTTGTCTACCTTGAGATCCCAAGCAAGATATTCTTCTGGATCATCTTTACCTTTAAACTTTGGGACATTGAAGCGAAGGTCACTCATGTTGTTGTCTTCATGTTGTCTATGGGGTCCCTCATGTGGGTCTTCATCATAGAGAGGAGGTGAAAGGCCATATGGGTCATCCTCATTGTCTTGGTGTTGGCGGTCATGATGGGGAGGATGGCGCCGGTGGTCATTAGGAGGAGGTTGTTGGCGGTGACGTAGTCGTGCTTCTCGGCGTTCACTATCATCATTGTCATGTTGTTGTTGTTGAGGACGATCTTGATCTTGGCGGTCATTGTGGTTGGGACGCGCATTGCGCCTTGGTGGCCTTGAATGTTGACGAGCAACTTCCACGAAGTCATTGTGACCATAGTCATGAGCGTGGCCTTGTGGAGGTGGTGGATGATGTTGTCGAAGGTCCGGGCGTTGAGGTTGTTGTTTAAGAGGGTCACCACGGCCTTGGAAATGTCTAGGTGGTGGTGATGGCGAGCTATCGTCATAACAATGTCGTCGAGGAGCTTGTGGCGAAATAGGTGGTGGTGGTTGTTGTTGAGGTCCTTGTTGAGGTTTACCACCATCCTCCATGTTGGGGTTGTGATCATGGCGACGAGCTTGGTGATGATCTTAAGTGTGGCGGCTTGAGCGTCGAGACCTTGAGGATGATGATGATCCACAACGGTTGGCAAGGTTTGCCAAGTTGATGTTGATGCGAGTCATTTTATCATTCAATCGAGCCTCTTGAGCTTGGAGTCGACGTTCATAGCGCTCCAATCCGTCTTTCACAAGTTGGCGGAGTTGGAAATGGTTATTATGAGTGACAAAGTTGTGGTAGTCGTTGTCGTTGAAGAATAGGTTTCCTTCATCTTCCGAGCTAGGACTTGTGAACACTCCTTCCCTAGCCATCTCAAAAACACGCAAGGGTGATATGAAGAAATGGATGTCTCGCTTACCCAACGTTACCTTTTTTGGTCATATTGAGGCTAGTGGACAAGCCTAGTTGTAGGGCGGTATGTCAAAAGTGAGTCCAAAAAGATCGAAAGAAAACCGCAAACGACAACACACACACTTTATGTGGAAGGAAAGTGGGCGAGAAAAGTCTTAAGGAAAAACAACAAATCCAAGGAAAAGTTTGTTGTAAAACATGGAGAAGAACCGAAAAGAAAAGTTAGCACGAAAACCAATCCAAGATGATATGGTGGAAACTAAAATGGAACACACACACACACACACACACACACACACACAAGGGATAAATCTGGTTAGTGCGTCCAATGGACGAGCAGAGACGAAATGTTCCTATCGAAGACTAAGCTCAATGCTACTCCAACGCAAGGAGGACGCTAGCTCAAACCGCAAACTATAAGAGGCAACAAGATTCGCACCGTGGCAACCGGTCACTCTCTTCTCTTTTGCGACGCGAGGCTACACGTTCCTACAAGTGATAGCAATTGGCATCGATCTTTTGCTTCTTTTTCTCTTTTTGCTCTTTCGCCTTTTTTTATTTTCTCTTTTTGATGATTCCAAAATGCCAATGACTAATCGAATCTATTCTCTCACCAGTGCCAAAATCGCACTCTCAGTGCCACAAATCCGATGCCAAGCGATGTAAAGGAGCTAGTCCGAATGGGCAAGGTACACGAACAATGCGTTAGTTCAAGCGGAAGCAAGTTATACATATCTTGTGGATGATCTCGGACTTGCGGCCGGTGGATGTCGATGTAGTGTCGTTCCGTTGATGTAGTTGCATAGATGATGTTGTGGGCTTCGCGTGGAAACTTGAATCACTCAAATCGGATCAACAACGACAAAGAAAACCACGTTTGAAAATATTTCCAAGAATCGAAGAGGAGGACTTTTCTGTGATTTTTGGTCAAATTCGAAATTCCTTCCAAATAAAGAATTTTTTTTGGACAAATTAGAGGAAAGTGGCTGAATAGAAAGGTGGGGAATGGTCTCAAGAAACAAATCCACTAATCAAATCCATGAAACACTCAAAAAATCCACAGATCGGTCGAAATCCCTTTTTGGCTATTTTTGGTGAAATTTTCGAATTTATGCTGGTAGAAGAAAAATTGGGTGGAAAGGAGGGTAGTGGGGGTCGAATTCGTCTTAATCTAGCTCTGGATACCATATGATATGGAGGGTTAACTCCTAGTGTGGCCCGATCTTCACGAATTGACCAAGAACACGAAGAATGAATGATGAACACGATGAACGCGAGAGGGGAACGAGGGGGAAATCGGGTGAAATCAAGGGGGGAAACATGGAGAATCGAGGGGAGATAACTAGTAAGAACCAAATAATCCCAAATCTCCCGTCAACTAAATCCCGAGGGCCACCTATGGAACAATCGATACAACTGAACTCACCTTGATTGAAACCGCTTCACACCCGTAGCCGCTCCACCACGTCAATAGAAACTCAAGGATTAGTTGAGAAAGATTGGAAAGTCCCTAACTGAATCCCAAGGAAAAAGGATAGGTAACTCGGTGAATCTTGATATGGTCATAGATACACATCTAGGAGTAGCCTCACAAGAGGAGTCACCTCACAAGAGGGATAAAAGAGCAAATCTCAAAGTTCTTAATTCATATCTAACCTAGATCTGACCATAGGGGGTTCCTTATATAGCGTAGGGGTAGGTGGGGGCGGAAAAGGGGCTTTTCACCCACTTTTGCGAGCTGGCAGGAAAGCCGGGCTGGAGGCCGGGCGGCTCGGGTGGGTGCCGGCCTGGCGATGCAGGGAGGCCGGCCAAGGCCGGGCGGCTCGGGCAGGCAGCCGGCATGGGGTGCGCAGGGAGGCCGGCCTAGGCCGGGCTTCAGGCCGGGCGGCTCGGTTAGGTTGCCGGGCTAGAGGCCGGGCATCCCACACTCCATCTTCTCCTTCTTCTCTCCTTCTTCCTTGAGGGCTTCTTCTTGGGCATCTTCCATGGATTCTTGGGCAACTTCTTGAGCACGTTCTTGGGCATCTTGAGCATCGTCTTGGGGGTCCATGGTGGGGTTACACCTGAGCACACAAAGGGAATTACCATGAGGTAGCACACCATTCACCAAGTCACCAAAATAATGAAGAGAGAGGAATGAGTTCACCTTATCATGTATTGCTTTTGTTCGTGATCTTTTCATTGGTCCACTTGGTGATGGGCTTGGTAGAATGGGGTGTGTTGCATCATCCATTGGGTGTTGGGCTTGGTGGAATGGGGTGTGTTGCATCATCCCCCCCTTAAAAAAGAGTCGACCTCGACGCGTGGTCTTCCTCATCACTTGGATATCCATGGAAGGGAAGAGAGATCCTTGACGTTGAATGAGTTGTGGATATGGTACTTGGATTGCGGTAAGTCGAGCTTCTAGGCGTTGTTGTTGATGCGCTTGAGGGTCTGGAAAGGTCCGTCACCTCGTGACTTGAGCTTGGAGTTGTGCTCTTGGAGAAAGCGGTCTTTGCGCAATTGTAACCAAACGAGGTCACCTTATTGGAACACCATGAGTTTCTTGTTCTTGTTCATCATGGATCCTCGGAGCTCGGAATGCCTCTCAAGTGTAGCTCTTTTGGATTCATGTAGCTTCTTGACGTAGTCGGTGCGCGTGTCGATGTCCATGTTGACTTGTTCGCGTAAAGGAAATGGTAGGATGTCGAGAGTGGTGTTTTGGTTGAAGCCATAAACGATCTAGAAGGGGCTTCTCTTTGTTGCTTGATGAAGTGCTCGATTGTAGGCGAACTCGGAATGTGGGATGCATTCTTCCCAATTCTTGAGGTTGGGCTTGATCAATGCTCGAAGGAGTGAAGATAGCGTTCGATTTGTAACATCCCAAGTATGAAAACAATCCCAAATTGTTTGCTTCTTGCTAAATTTTTGTTCTGCATCATGCATCATAAACTTTTGCATTTGTCTTCTAGTGTTTTCAATTGTAATTCAAATTCAAATCCATTTCATACTTGGCATGTTCCAATTGTGAATTCAAATTAAAATTTTGCAAACATTTTCAATTCAAGAAGAAATTCATATTTGTTTGGAATTGTGGAATGTTATTGATTAATTCAAAATTCCATTCTTTTGAAACCCTATTTGAAATTTAAATAGCAATTTCAAATCATTTTGGCAATTTCAAAATTTTGGAAATAAGCACACATACCTTTGATCTTACTGTTTTGAAATTCAATAAAAATTATTGTTAAAATAAAAACCCAAAAAAAATCCTATTCTATTTCTCTCTTTCTCTTTCCTACAAAAAAAAACAAACAAAAAAGAGGAGGAGGGCAGGCCAGCCCACTTGGGCCAGCCCACCACATCCCCACGAGCCAGCCCGCTCTACTCTCCTCCTACCTTCGTACGGAGACACAGAAAGAGGAGCTCGTGGAGGAGCTTGCTCCACGTCGCCTCCCCCTCCTCCTATATCTGCTCCCTGCGCAGCACCTCCCTCCAAACCCTAACCTAGTTTCCCTTCTTCCTCCTCCAGCCGCCATTCCCTTCTTCCTCCCCTCTCCTTTTCCTTTCTGAATTTTTCCTGTACCTACTGTATCTCACCATGGCCGGTTCATAGAGCTCGCACCGCCGCCGCTACGCTCACTGTCGAGGCCCCCTTTCCCCGGGAACGGAACCGGGAGGGTTCCCTCTCCCCTTTTGCCGAAGAGAGCGAGGCCCGGGGAGCATCCGTTCGTCGCCGCCAAGCCGCCGTCGACCGCCGCTCATCTCTGTCGCTGCGCCATCGTCGCCCGCTCCCGAGCAGCGAGTCCTCGATGAGCGCCTCTCCCCTCTCCCCTCTCCCTTACCTCCGCACGCACGGCCACCCTCCTTCCCTATGCGCCCAGCGCCCCGGCGCGCCCACGCCGGCGACCACTCGCCGTTCGTCGCCGTCGTTAACTGTTCCCGATCGGGTTCAGTTGCCTGAATTTCGTCAGGCCCCGCACAAGTTACCTCAAAACCCCCACGCCCTACACCTATCAACAACCCGAGCAGCTAGCCCACTGGTAGCACCCCTGTGCGCACATGCAGCAGCCCCGGGTTCGAATCCCCCCTTAGGCAGAAAGCCACCCCTTTTTTCCACCTTTTTTTCTTTTATCTCTTGAATTCCAGAAAACAGATCTGAATCCTTAATTGTAAAATCAATAACAAATTGAATATTGATCCAATTTCAACGATTCAAATTGCTGTGGATTCATAATCTTGTGCTCTTTCTATTAGTAACAAAATTGCAACATGTTTCTGTAATAATTTTTGCACTAAATAATTAAATACTGAAAATGCACTTAAAATTTGAAACTTTGGAATTTCATAACTTGAGTTCTGTTCATCAAATTTGAGCAAACTTTGGCTCTAAAAATTTGTCTTAACAAACTCCACACATTGGTATTTTATTTGGTCACAATTGAATTAAATTTGAACATGTTTCCCTCTGTTCACTAAAAGGGGCAGAATAAAAATGACTATGAAAAATTGCATAATAAATTCAATAATGATCCAAAAATTATGTTTAATAGCTCAAAATGTTCAGTGAAACATTTGCTACATGTTTTCAACCTTTTCAATACATTTTGTTTACTGTTTTTCCTAATTAAAAGTGGTGCAATAATTCAATGCTTTAATTAAACCTTTTAAATTGCAAAATTCATAATTTTGGTCAAATTCATAACTAATTATAATTTAATTCAAATGGCACATGTAAAATATGTTTTCCATGCAAAATTGAATAAGCTTTCCAAATATAAACTTTTTTTTCTACTTTGAATAAATTAAATTGCTGAAAACAACTGTTTCTTAATTAATGCATTTAAAATTGTCAAATTAATAACTTGCTCATTTTAAATCCTTTTTCAACAAATGAAATATGTATGCCATCTAAAATTTTGTGTTCTTTCCAAATATGAATTTGGTTATCTATTTTGAATAATTAAAATGGGTGAAAACAACAAATGCTTGTGTAAATCATTTAAGAAGCCAAATTTCATAACTTAATAAATAAATTTCCAAACTTGGTAAACACCATTTCAAATTGAAGCTATTGTTGTTTTCTTATTGTTTTCCTCATCCATGCATCATTCTAATCAACTTTCACATGGTGGTTAGTTGTAGATCATTTAATTCAATCTTAATTCATGGGTTTTCCATATGCAATCCAAATTGCATATGGGCCCCTTTAATTATGTTACCATGTCAACTAGTTTATCTTTGATGCATCAATTAAATTTTCATGCATCATTCCATGATTTTGCATTATGCCATGTTATTGATTGTTTGTCTCTCTGTGTTGTTTGTTTGCTTCTTCTCGAATAGACGACGACGTTGAGACAGACGAGGTTTACGACACTACTTCTGAGGAGTTAGCCCAGTACCAGGCTACTGAGTTTGCAGGCAAGTATTCACTCACCTGAACCATTGTGTCCTTTCCACACTGGATATCGATACTTTCCGTTGTCTATCCTGCTAGCCTTAAGATTCGATGCTTGTGTTCCGATCCTATCACATGTTATCCTGTAACCCTGATATAGCCTATCCTCCACACCTATAACCCTGTTGCTTGTTGCCTGTGTCTTACTGGCATGCTTAGGGTTGTTTATGCTTGAGTCTGATGTCCGTTATTACTGTTACCATATTTATTATGTTCTGGGGGCTCGATGTTAAACAACAACCTGTTAATGTTTGAGGTAATGCTAATTTGATGATAAGGCACCGGCAGGAGGCCGGGTATGGTTTTGAGGCCTGCTAGTGTCGAACTCAGGAAAAGTTCTTGTCCTCTGGATCCATGTTGAGCGTGCTAACCGTATGTGGGAAGCGTGTATGGGCGCCCCCCCGCAACTCTGATTCGATTCGCATCTCGTCCAAATCGCCACACTTAGTTCGGGCTTTCCAGTTGATGCACGCATATGCAGGTACGAACCCTCGGCGCCAGGGTGGAACTTTTGTAGTCGGCATTTAGGGCGGCGTGGTCTTCCAGTGCTATGAGGGTCCCCCTTTTCTTCGTGGGGGCTCGATTAGCCGCGCACGCACATCACGTGGTTCTTTGGGCTTGATGCGAAGAAGAGTTGGGTTGTGTTGAGTGTTTCGCTTGGTGGGTTTGATCCCCGTCTGGCGGGATATTCTTACGTGTACGGCCAAATTGGTGCACCCCTGCAGGGTTAAATCTTCTCGAGAAGCCGTGTTGTCCGCGGTTATGGATGACTTGGTGATAGGGCTGGCTAACAAGGATTAGACAACTTACACCTAATTAATATCAATTTGACTAGTAATAGGCTTATTGACACAATAACCTGATCATTAATCCAACCGTGTGAGTTATCCTCAGATTGCTTCTTTGGATAAGGGGCGAGATCCAGGATGGGTTTGTTTGAGGATAGTGGTAGTTGGTTCCGATACGCTATCTTATCCCCTTCTTTTAGTCAGATGTTGTAGCGTGTCTCTGTAGTTGGTTAGAGCAGCCCGCTGCCGCATCTTTATATCACCTATCTTCCGTTGAACCCAAAGCATCTGTACTTGGTGTTGCCGGGTACACTTTGGTATCTTGTGCGTCTTGCTTGCCAGTACTCGTCTGTACTGACCCCTTTGGGGCTGCGTGTTCTGCAGACTACGTTTCCGAGGATCCCCATGGTGGCTACTACGTGGAGTATGACGAGGCTGCTGACGAGTAGATAGCAGACCCGGGCAGGATCCGTGTGACGCCCCGAGATCGGGCACTATGCAGATTTCAGCATTCCCGCCAAATCCGCATAATAACCGATTCCAGGTTGCCATTTATGATAACATTACAATAGTTCACGAATAATCCACAATTACAACAGCCTCAGAAAGATACAAGATGACTCAACGAGCCAGGGATACAACTGATACATTACAAAGATCCAACATAACAGCGGAAGAAACAGAACATCGTCCGTCTACGGACAAGATCCAAATTGGACTAAGAGTCCTGAAGATAACCGAAGGCGTCCAATCCCTGCCCAGGCCAAGCCGGAGGGATTCCCAAGCTAACGTCGTCAGACTTCAAACCTGTTGACTGCAATTTGGAATTTGCAGCCACGAAAGAGATTCGTGGGTCAGTACGGTTAAGTACTGGCAAGGGGGATAAAACCCATACAAGTTACCGGCGTAGCCAGTCATCACAAGATACAAATACTTTAGGATCAACGGAGAGGAAGGGGTTATGGCAAATAAGCGACAGCGGGCTGCACTAACCAACTACAGAGATTCTATTACTTTCAACTATCAGAAAGGAGATAAGATCGAGTGATAGTAACCAACTGAAAGATAACGTCAAACAAACCCATCCTGGATCTCGCCCCTTATCCGAAGAAGCAATCCGAGGATAACTCACACCGTGGTATTAAAGATGAGTCAAGTTATTGTGTGTATAACCTATTACTAGTCAAATTATTAATCATTGGGTGAAACATGATTGATCATTATGTTGAAGTTGTTCTGAGTACTTGTAAGCCAGTACTTTCACCAAGTAATCCATAACCGCGGAAAACACGGCTTCTCGAGAAGATTTACCCTGCAGGGGTGCACCATAGTAACCACACTCATGAATCTCCCGCCAGATGGAATGCCTCCCACCAAGCGGGGCACTCAACACAATCCAACCCTTCTTCGCATCAAGCCCAAAGCACCTTGGGCGCACGGCTAATCAAGCCCAGAAGAAAATGGACCATCATAGCACTCTAAGACCGTGTCCCCCTATATGCCGACTACGAAAGTTCCACCCGGGTACCAAGGGCTCGCAAGATCATGCATGCAGCAAATGGAAAACCCGAACTAAATGAGGCGATTTGGACGAGATGCGAATCGGGTCAAACTGAGGGGGAGCCCATACTCCCCAAATGCGGGTAGTGCGCTCATCATGGATCAGTAGACAAGACCCTTTTCCTATTAGGGTCGACACTAGCAGGCCTCAAAACCACAAAGGGCCTCCTGCCGGTGCCTTATCATCAAATTATTATTAACAGCAGCTTTAACAGGATTGATTGATTAATATTTCGAGCCCCCGGAACGGTAACAAAACTAATAGTACGATAGCAAAAGAAGTAACCGACAACAGGCTCGAGCAAAAGAAACCCTAAGCATGCTAGATAAGAACAGGCTCAAGCAATGGCTGTAGGTATGGAGGTGAGGCAATATCAAGGTTAAGGAATTCATGTGATGGGTTCGTAACAGAAACAACTACCACTAAGGCTAGCAGAAAAGAATCAACGGAAAGGATCGGTAACAAGTGATGAAAGGCAGCCATATGGCATGCAAGTGAGTATACTTGCCTGAGATCCCGCAAGGTAGCAGAACTTGTCGTTGCTCACATCATCTCAACGTCCTATCCGGGAAGAAGCAACGAACCTCGAACAAACACCGGATGCAACAATTACTACTACGGCAAAAGATCCAGCATGATCAAGATATGGATGCATGACAATTTAATTGATGCATAGAAATAAACTAGTTGACAAGTTAAACAAATTTAAATGGACCCATAGGCAATTTGAGTTGCATAGGAAAGGCCCATGAATTATGGTTAAATTATTTGTTTTCCAACTAATCAACAGGTGCTAGTGGTTTAGTATGATGCATGCAAAAGGGAAACAGCAAAATAACAACATTAGAATCAAATTAGAATAGGGTGTAGCAATTTAGAATTTTATTTGTTAACTTAGGGAAATTTTGGGTGCCTTAAAGGGAACACACAAGTATTTGTTGTTTTCAACCATTTAAAATGTTCAAAACAAATAACAAAGTTGATATTTGAAAAGGTTAGCAAATTTTAGTTGGATTACATGTTTCACATTTTGAAATTGGACTTTGGATTATTTAATTATGAATTAAACAATATTAAACAAGTTTTAATTGAATTAAACAAGATTTGAATGGTTTAGGCAATTTTAATTATTCAAAACAGAAAACAAAATTTATATTTGGAAAGAATATTCAAAATGGTATTGAAAACATATTTTATTTGCATGATTTGGAATTATTATGAATTACTTATGGATTTTAGCAAAATACAATTGAATGATTTGAATTTGAATTTGAATTGCAATTTGAAAGTTCAAAACAGTGAACAAATGTTACCCAAAGATAGACAATTGAATTTAGATTAGTGTGCATATTTTATTTGTGCAATTTGGAATTATAAAACTAAAGTTATTAGGGTTTTAGAAACAGGGACCAATCTGTTATTTGTAGGGACTTGGATTGAAAAGAAATGTGCAGAAAGTGTTTTGTCACCGCGTGGTACGCTACCCGCAGTCACTGCGCGTGGGCCACGGGCCTAGGTGGTGCTGTGGGGGCAGCACAGCTGGCTACCACGGCAGATGACTAGTGGGGCCGGGACGATTGCGTGGAGAAGAGCAAAAAAAGTGGGGATTTCGCCTTCCCCAGGGTTCGAACCCGCAACCTGAAGCTAGCTTGCAAGGAACGGCACCAGTGCAGTGATCGCGTGACTCTGTCAGTTATAGGGTGCGAACAAGTTTGAGGTTCAGTTCAGACTAAGGATAGAAAAAGGAAACAACAGGCAAAAAAAATGCCTCCTTCGAAGGATTTGAACCCGAGACCTCCTAGGAAACGGATTAGGTGAAAAACCACTGGACTCTGCTCGTTCTACTGATTAGATACACATCGTATCTCAGAAGACGAAAACAAGGCTGCTTAACTGAATTTTTTGCAACAAACTGAACCTGACGGACAGGGCATATCGGTACCTGACGAACGGCACCTGGAATCGACTGGTTCCCGATCGGAAAGGGGCGGTGGACACAGGGGGCAAACGACCACGCACCAACGCTACCGTAGCGCATCGAACAGATAGGTGTGGCACATCGGAAAGGATCAACCAGCTGCTGTCCCAGCTCGAGCAGTTTTCTGACGAACAGATACGTTGGGACAGAGAGAAACATGCGATGATCAGAGGAAGAGGGCGGCGAATCGGGGGGTTACCTGGCCAGGGTTCCTTCGGTGATGTTGGTGATGAAGGGGTCCTCGTTCCATTCCCGAGGATAGAGGTTCCTCGAGGTGGCCGTGGCTAGCCCGCACGTCCAACTCTGACGGCGACGGGAGACAGTGGTGGCAACGGGGCGGTGACCGTCGGGAAGAAGGGCACGGCGTGGGCGTCTCCGTGCGTGAAGGCGCCGATCCCTGGACATGTTGGTTCAGATGACGAAAGAAGAGGTGTGGTTCTCGGTGTGTAACTGAAATTCGGACAGAAAAACGAAGGTGCAGTGCAGGTTTCAGAAGAACAGAGTAGAGATGGAGGTAGAGAAGGTGGCGGCGGTGTGGGAGGAGGCTAGGGTTAGGCTAGGGCATGGGTTGGGGTCTTATAGGGGAGCTCGGGCAGGTGAGGTAGGGGTCCATGGAGGGGGAAAGACAGCGACACCCCTCCTCCTTCTGTCCGTACGAGGAAGATGGTGGAGGTGGGCTGGACTTGGGAAAGAAAGGGGCCGTGGTGGGCTGGAGGAAAAGGCTGGCCTCTCCTTTTGCTATTATTTTTTTTTTATTAGCTGATTGTTGTAAAGAATAAAAGAGAGAGGTAGAAAAGGGTTAGGGTTTTATTTCGTTAAATAATTTTATTACTTTCAAAACAACAAGAGGGAAGCAAAGTTAGCTTTATTCTCAAACTTGGAGTTATTTAGGGGAATTTTTTTAAAGTGGTTAGTTGAATTTTCCAAATAAATTTTGGGTGTTTAGTTGATAATTAAATTGTATTAATTTGCAATCACAACAACAACAAAGGTAGTTTAAGATTATTTTCAACAACTTACATTATTAAGGTGATATTAAATTGTTAGGTGATTCTCAAATAGGGTTTCGAACAATTTAAATTGTTTGAAGTTTTGAGTGGTTTGGAAAACATGATGCAATGCTTATGGGATGCAGATGATGCAACCAAATCAAACAGGTAACACCCCAGGTGTTACAGACGACACCACTAACAAGGGATTGCGCCCTCGCAATCCACCTGCTAACCCGGGAGAGGAAAGAAGTTTGACTATCGATTCTTCATGCTTCCAGTTGATCTCCTCGACACCACTAACAAGTGATTCTTGCTCGGGCTGATGACGATGTTCTTCCACCAGGAAATCTTCCGATGATCGAACCTATTAGGTTAAAGGTTCAGAAAACGTCCACCCACGTAGTATCCTAACACTTTGAAAGATAGACAAGAGGGGAGACTCCAAAACAAATAAGATGGGAGGGGAAATAGAATAGAGGTAAGGAGAAAACAAGAATCCTATTGAGATGTTTTTCCAAAATAGTTTAGCAGAAATAGTTTTTGACACTCTAGAAACAACGACCGTTAGCGAGGTTATCCTACAGGCTTTGCGGACCCGTTGCTTCGATAACCATTCGTATCGAAACAATCTCGGGAATCGGAACCAAGGCTCTGATACCATTTGTGACGCCCCGAGATCGGGCACTATGCAGATTTCAGCATTCCCGCCAAATCCGCATAATAACCGATTCCAGGTTGCCATTTATGATAACATTACAATAGTTCACGAATAATCCACAATTACAACAGCCTCAGAAAGATACAAGATGACTCAACGAGCCAGGGATACAACTGATACATTACAAAGATCCAACATAACAGCGGAAGAAACAGAACATCGTCCGTCTACGGACAAGATCCAAATTGGACTAAGAGTCCTGAAGATAACCGAAGGCGTCCAATCCCTGCCCAGGCCAAGCCGGAGGGATTCCCAAGCTAACGTCGTCAGACTTCAAACCTGTTGACTGCAATTTGGAATTTGCAGCCACGAAAGAGATTCGTGGGTCAGTACGGTTAAGTACTGGCAAGGGGGATAAAACCCATACTCACAAGTTACCGGCGTAGCCAGTCATCACAAGATACAAATACTTTAGGAACAACGGAGAGGAAGGGGTTATGGCAAATAAGCGACAGCGGGCTGCACTAACCAACTACAGAGATTCTATTACTTTCAACTATCAGAAAGGAGATAAGATCGAGTGATAGTAACCAACTGAAAGATAACGTCAAACAAACCCATCCTGGATCTCGCCCCTTATCCGAAGAAGCAATCCGAGGATAACTCACACCGTGGTATTAAAGATGAGTCAAGTTATTGTGTGTATAACCTATTACTAGTCAAATTATTAATCATTGGGTGAAACATGATTGATCATTATGTTGAAGTTGTCCTGAGTACTTGTAAGCCAGTACTTTCACCAAGTAATCCATAACCGCGGAAAACACGGCTTCTCGAGAAGATTTACCCTGCAGGGGTGCACCATAGTAACCACACTCATGAATATCCCGCCAGATGGAATGCCTCCCACCAAGCGGGGCACTCAACACAATCCAACCCTTCTTCGCATCAAGCCCAAAGCACCTTGGGCGCACGGCTAATCAAGCCCAGAAGAAAATGGACCATCATAGCACTCTAAGACCGTGTCCCCCTATATGCCGACTACGAAAGTTCCACCCGGGTACCAAGGGCTCGCAAGATCATGCATGCAGCAAATGGAAAACCCGAACTAAATGAGGCGATTTGGACGAGATGCGAATCGGGTCAAACTGAGGGGGAGCCCATACTCCCCAAATGCGGGTAGTGCGCTCATCATGGATCAGTAGACAAGACCCTTTTCCTATTAGGGTCGACACTAGCAGGCCTCAAAACCACAAAGGGCCTCCTGCCGGTGCCTTATCATCAAATTATTATTAACAGCAGCTTTAACAGGATTGATTGATTAATATTTCGAGCCCCCGGAACGGTAACAAAACTAATAGTACGATAGCAAAAGAAGTAACCGACAACAGGCTCGAGCAAAAGCAACCCTAAGCATGCTAGATAAGAACAGGCTCAAGCAATGGCTGTAGGTATGGAGGTGAGGCAATATCAAGGTTAAGGAATTCATGTGATGGGTTCGTAACAGAAACAACTACCACTAAGGCTAGCAGAAAAGAATCAACGGAAAGGATCGGTAACAAGTGATGAAAGGCAGCCATATGGCATGCAAGTGAGTATACTTGCCTGAGATCCCGCAAGGTAGCAGAACTTGTCGTTGCTCACATCATCTCAACGTCCTATCCGGGAAGAAGCAACGAACCTCGAACAAACACCGGATGCAACAATTACTACTACGGCAAAAGATCCAGCATGATCAAGATATGGATGCATGACAATTTAATTGATGCATAGAAATAAACTAGTTGACAAGTTAAACAAATTTAAATGGACCCATAGGCAATTTGAGTTGCATAGGAAAGGCCCATGAATTATGGTTAAATTATTTGTTTTCCAACTAATCAACAGGTGCTAGTGGTTTAGTATGATGCATGCAAAAGGGAAACAGCAAAATAACAACATTAGAATCAAATTAGAATAGGGTGTAGCAATTTAGAATTTTATTTGTTAACTTAGGGAAATTTTGGGTGCCTTAAAGGGAACACACAATTATTTGTTGTTTTCAACCATTTAAAATGTTCAAAACAAATAACAAAGTTGATATTTGAAAAGGTTAGCAAATTTTAGTTGGATTACATGTTTCACATTTTGAAATTGGACTTTGGATTATTTAATTATGAATTAAACAATATTAAACAAGTTTTAATTGAATTAAACAAGATTTGAATGGTTTACGCAATTTTAATTATTCAAAACAGAAAACAAAATTTATATTTGGAAAGAATATTCAAAATGGTATTGAAAACATATTTTATTTGCATGATTTGGAATTATTATGAATTACTTATGGATTTTAGCAAAATACAATTGAATGATTTGAATTTGAATTTGAATTGCAATTTGAAAGTTGAAAACAGTGAACAAATGTTACCCAAAGATAGACAATTGAATTTAGATTAGTGTGCATATTTTATTTGTGCAATTTGGAATTATAAAACTAAAGTTATTAGGGTTTTAGAAACAGGGACCAATCTGTTATTTGTAGGGACTTGGATTGAAAAGAAATGTGCAGAAAGTGTTTTGTCACCGCGTGGTACGCTACCCGCAGTCACTGCGCGTGGGCCACGGGCCTAGGTGGTGCTGTGGGGGCAGCACAGCTGGCTACCACGGCAGATGACTAGTGGGGCCGGGACGATTGCGTGGAGAAGAGCAAAAAAAGTGGGGATTTCGCCTTCCCCAGGGTTCGAACCCGCAACCTGAAGCTAGCTTGCAAGGAACGGCACCAGTGCAGTGATCGCGTGACTCTGTCAGTTATAGGGTGCGAACAAGTTTGAGGTTCAGTTCAGACTAAGGATAGAAAAAGGAAACAACAGGCAAAAAAAATGCCTCCTTCGAAGGATTTGAACCCGAGACCTCCTAGGAAACGGATTAGGTGAAAAACCACTGGACTCTGCTCGTTCTACTGATTAGATACACATCGTATCTCAGAAGACGAAAACAAGGCTGCTTAACTGAATTTTTTGCAACAAACTGAACCTGACGGACAGGGCATATCGGTACCTGACGAACGGCACCTGGAATCGACTGGTTCCCGATCGGAAAGGGGCGGTGGACACAGGGGGCAAACGACCACGCACCAACGCTACCGTAGCGCATCGAACAGATAGGTGTGGCACATCGGAAAGGATCAACCAGCTGCTGTCCCAGCTCGAGCAGTTTTCTGACGAACAGATACGTTGGGACAGAGAGAAACATGCGATGATCAGAGGAAGAGGGCGGCGAATCGGGGGGTTACCTGGCCAGGGTTCCTTCGGTGATGTTGGTGATGAAGGGGTCCTCGTTCCATTCCCGAGGATAGAGGTTCCTCGAGGTGGCCGTGGCTAGCCCGCACGTCCAACTCTGACGGCGACGGGAGACAGTGGTGGCAACGGGGCGGTGACCGTCGGGAAGAAGGGCACGGCGTGTGTCGCACCCAAGGTTTCTAAAGGATACTCCTCGCACGAACTGGAAGTCAGGTGCTTGGATTATGGGGCATAACTGCTCCCACGTCCCAGCTTCCTGGTAGGCCTGCGCTTATGCGCGACAACACAAGCCCTGCTCCCACCGTCGAAGTAAACTATCCGCTAGGAACCTAAAGGCACTACTGTCGACGTACTTCATAATCAAACACGCACGGTACGTCAACAGTTTGGTACGAATGATAACACAGAATGTCTCTAAGACACAAAAGAATGAAATAAGTGCAACTGGCCTTCACTAAGGCAGAAAATATCGAATACAGTCATCCAAAGGACACATGTCCCAACATATCATCCATTACAACAGCGGAAGCAATCAAAGGGGGTCTGAGTACAGACAAATCCATGGCTTAAGAAGCCGGAGAAAATAAAGAAAAGCGAAGCCCATCCACGTAGGTCTGGATCCTGCCCTGGTCCAGCTAACTACTCGTCTGCAGCGTCATCGAACTCCACAAAGTAGCCATCCTGGGAAGCATCGTAGTCGTAGTCGTACTCTGCGTAAACCACAGCCCCAACGGGGTCAGTACATCCAAGTACTGGCAAGCAAGACTCACAGTTCATCAAGGAGTTACCCGTCAACACAAGCATAGATGCTTGGGATCAACGGAAGAAAGGGGTGATATAAACATTGCTGCTGGCTGCTCTAAACAACTACAGAAGATAACTACAAGTTCCGGCTAACAGAAAAGATAAGATCGAGGATTGTAACCAACTGAAAGATAACTTCAACCAAACCCATCCTGGATCTCGCCCCTTATCCGAAGAAGCAATCCGAGGATAACTCACACAGTTGTGATAAGGTGAATCAAGTTATTTGTGTGAATAACCTATTACTAGTCAGATTATTAATCATTGGGTGAAACATGATTGTTCATTATGTTGAAGTTGTCCTGAGTACTTGTTAGCCAGTACTTTCACCAAGTAATCCATAACCGCGGAAAACACGGCTTCTCGAGAAGATTATCCCTGCAGGGTTGCACCAATTTGGCCGTACACTCAAGAATAACCCGCCAGATGGAAATGCACTTCCACCAAGCGGGGTACTCTACACAACCAACCATTCCTCGCATCAAGCCCAAAGCACCTTGGGCGCACGGCTAATCGAGCCCAGAAGAAAATGGACCCTCATAGCACTCTAAGAACGTGTCCCCCTATATGCCGACTACGAAAGTTCCACCCTGCGCTGGGCTCGCAAAAACATGCATGCGGCAAATGGAAAACACGAACTAAATGAGGCGATTTGGACGAGATGCGAATCAGGTCAAGTTGAGGGGGGCGCCCATACTCGCTTCCCAAATGCGGGTAGTGCGCTCATCATGGATCAGTAGACAAGACCCTTTTCCTATTAGGGTCGACACTAGCAGGCTCCAAAACCACTCATGGGCCTCCTGCCGGTGCCTTATCATCAAATTATTATTACCATTAGCAATTAACAGGATTGATTGATTAACAACGAGCCCCGGTACCATATAATAAGATAGTAGCAGTAGTAACCGACAACAGACTCGAGTAAAAGCAACCCTAAGCATGCTAGACAATAACAGGCACAAGCAATGGCTGTAGGTATGGAGGGGTGGCAATATCATGGCTCAAGGTATCATGTGATGGGTTCGGAGAACAAGCAACGATACATAGGGCTAGCAATAGTAGACAAAAAGATAGTATCGACAACAAGTGTGGAAAGGAACTCAATGATTCATGTGAGTGATAACTTGCCTGGCAGCTCAGCCTCGTACTGGGCTAGGTCCTGAGTAGTGGTGTCGTAAGTCTCGTCGGTACCAACGTCGTCGTCTAACCGAGAAGAAGCAAACAGACATTGCAGAAAGGGTAGACAATCAATACATGGCATAGGTGCACAACATTGGATGATGCATGTCATGTTTAATAGATGCACCAAACTAAACTAGTTGAGATGAGACACAAGTTTAAATGGATTCCATATGCAAAGGTTGCATATGGAAGCCCAAGCTTTAGAGTTGAATTAATTGTTCTATCACTAGGCATCATGTGTAAGTGACTTAGTATGATGCATGCATGATGAAGGAACAATAAGATAACAAGTTAAATGCAATTGGAATGATAGTTAACAATTTAGAAAGGCATTTATCAAATTTGGAATTTTGTTAATTAAACATGGCACACAATTAAAAGTTGTTATCATCAATTTAAAGTGTGCAAAACAAATTACAAATTTTATATTTGAAAAGTTTATCAAATTTTAGTTGGGTTACATGTTTCACAATTTGAAATTGGACTTAGGATTAATTATTTATGAATTAAACAAAATTAAACAATTTTTAATTGAATTAAACAAGAATTAAATAGTTTAGGCAATTTAAATTATTCAAACCAGAAAACAAAGTTTATATTTGAATAGGGAATTCAAAATGGTATGAAAAACATATTTTATTTGGATTATTTGAAAACAGTATGAATTAGTTATGAATTATTTCAAATTGCATTTGAATTATTTGAATTTGAATTTAGATTGCATTTTGAAATTTCAAAACAGAACACAAATTGCATATTTGGAAAGTTTATAAAATTTGGATCAGAATAGACATCAAGTTTGCATTTGTTGGATTTATAAAATGGGAGATATTGAATTTTAAAGTTTTGATTTAATTCTGTTATTTAAAAAGAATTTGGAATTTTTGAATTACGCGGAAAACCTTTTGCTACTCAGGCTCTAGCTACCCACTGCCACTGCGCAGTGGGCCAGAGGGGCCAGCGTGGCGGACACGCTGGCGTGGCTTCCGGTGCCACTGCCTGGTGGGGCTCTGCGTGGGAGAAAATCTCCAAAAAGTTTTTGCGGCCGCGGGGCTCGAACCCGCGAGCTCGCTGTGCGCGCAAAAGGCTCGCGCCACTGCGCTGCTGTCGTGTGTTTGACAGCATACGCAGCGCGGGGAGGATAAGTTTCAGATTGAATCTCTGAACTTTGCTGACGAAACCTGACGAGCGAGCGTTGCTCGACTGACAGAGGAGGTGGCGATGCTCGCCGGCGTGAACCACGGCCAGCACGCTGCTGTGGGGTGTTTGGGTGGACGCGGGCGTGCACGGACGCGAGCAACAGAGGGAGGAGGAGACGGTGCTCACCGGGATGCTGCCGCGGTTGCAGAGGAGAACAGCGCTCGACGGCGGCGATGTCGTGGATGGCGTGGTCGATCTCGTGCTTCTCCGTGCCCCCGCGGGTGTCCAAGATGTAGAGGAGATGGTGGCGGTGCTACTCCCGTGCTCCAAAGCCGTAGCGCTGCTCTGCAACGGCGACGGGGTGTGCAAGTTCAGAGAACGAGGCGCGGCGTCCGGAGAGAAAAGAGAGGAAGGCGTCGACGATCGGAGGCTTACCAGGGGTTCTTCTGGTGTCCAAGAGATAGAAGGGAGGGTGGCGAGCTGATTCCAGGGTTTTGGTAGCTAGGAGGGAGTCGAGGGTGGCGAGGCCATGGCGATCTTCAGAGGATTGGCGCCGGCGATGGAAATCAGAGAGGGGGAGCGAGGAATTCCGGCGAGAGAGAGAGATTTTTGGCGGCGCTGAGGAACCCTAGGGCGATAGGGGGTACAGGGGTGCCCTAGGCTCGCTTATATAGGGTGGAGGCGCTGCGGTGGCCGCCGTGGTCGCGCGCGGTCGCCGTGGAGGCCTCCGATGCCCGCCGTACAGCTCGACGAAGACGGAAACAGAACAGAGCGCGAATCTCGAAGCGTTATTCTGCGGAGAAGAAAGATGGGCTGCGCGCGCTAAGGGCTTAAGTGGGCTTGGGCCAAGCTAGCTGCCGCGCGCGCAGAGAGTTGCCTGATTTTTAATTTTTCTCCTTCTATTTTTTTTGTAGTTTAGCTTTTGGATAAAATAGGTAGGTTTTTGTGTAGATAAAAATTTGGAAAAAATTAAGTAAGTTTCTTAAGTGAAAAGAAACCACCTGGCAGTTTTAGTTTTTCAAAATTTCAATTGTTTTATTGCTGTTTCAAAATTGAGCCAAAATAACAGAATTTAGCCATGTTAATTATTATTTAGAAAATAGGGTGTTTTCAATAGGGTTTACCCTAGGGTTTAGAAGGTTTGAAGAATACCAAAATGTGTTGAACATCATGGATTCAAAAGGATTGATAACTAGAGACTTGTTTTGAGTTTAGAGAAAGACTTGGAAATAAAAGATTAATTGAGTAATTGAATTAAGCAACAATTTAATAGATGAGTTATAATGGATTGTTTGGAAACAAAAGAGGTTTCTGGATTTGCAATTCTTTATTTGAAAGATTGTAACAGACAAGTATGAAACCATGTTTGAAAAAGGTTTGAATTTGAGTTGTGAAACCAGGATAAAACAGATGGAAAACAAATGCAGACAATAAGTAAACATGATGACATGATGCATTGCTTGAAATAAAACAAAGAACAAAGCATTCTAGGGGTATTTCATACTTGGGATGTTACAAAACGCCCCCCCTTGAAGGAATCGCGCCCCGAGATTCCCTACTGAGAAATGAACAGGTCCGGATACTTCTTGCGAAGATCCTCTTCGGTCTCCCACGTTGCCTCTTTATCAGAATGATGCGACCATTGGACTTTCAAGAACTTGGTGTTCTTGTTGCGAGTCTTACGCTCGGTCTCATCGAGAATTTTGATAGGGTGCTCCTCATAAGATAGATCATCTTGCAGCTCAATGGAATCATGATCAACTGCACGATCTGGATCTTTGAAACACTTCTTGAGTTGTGACACGTGGAACACATCGTGCACTTTGGAAAGTTTTTCTGGAAGTTCAAGACGATAAGCATTCTCTGCACGTCTTGAGAGGATGTTGAAAGGGCCAATGTATCTTGGTGCAAGCTTTCCTTTCACACCAAAACGATGAGTGCCTCTGAGGGGAGTTACACGGAGATATGCCTTATCACCAGGTGCATAGACCATATCTCTGTGCTTGCTATCATAATAGCTCTTCTGACGAGACTGTGCAATCCTGAGATTGTCACGAATGATACGAACTTTCTCCTCGGCCTCCTTAACAATGTCAGGGCCTAAAAGTGAACGTTCACCAGCTCCAGACCAATTGATTGGACTCCTGCATCTGCGACCATACAGTGCCTCAAATGGTGCCATGCCTAGGCTTGCCTGGTAGCTGTTGTTGTAGGAGAATTCAGCATATGGAAGGCAATCCTCCCATTTCATGCCAAAGGAGAGACCACATGCTCTGAGCATATCCTCGAGAATCTGATTGACTCTTTCGACTTGCCCCTGAGACTGAGGGTGATAAGCTGTGCTGAACTGAAGTTTAGTGCCCAATGCTTCTTGAAAGCTCTTCCAGAAATGAGAAGTGAAAATACTTCCACGGTCTGAGCTTATTTCCAATGGAACACCATGAAGGGGAACAACCTTTGCTGTGTAGAGCTCTGCTAACTGGCTAGCTGAGATAGTTTCCTTTACAGCGAAGAAGTGAGCAACCTTAGTGAGACGATCAATAACAACGAAGATTGCATCGTTGCCCTTCCTGGACTTTGGAAACCCAGTAACGAAGTCCATTTCAATCATGTCCCACTTCCACTCAGGAATTTTCAGAGGTTGGAGTAGACCTGCTGTCTTCTGATGGACTGCCTTAACACGTTGACAAACGTCGCATTCAGAAACGTATTGAGCAATTTCACGTTTCATGCCAGGCCACCAATACAGAGTCTTGAGATCCTGGTACATCTTTGTACTTCCAGGGTGAATGGATAGAGGAGTTTCATGAGCCTCCTTGAGAATGATATCCTTGAGACTTTGAATCTGAGGGACTGCAATGCGTCCTTCGAAGAACACAGTTCCCTTGTCATCAATTGAGAAGGACTTGAACTTATCATTGCCCTCCTTGATGTGATCCACAATCTTCTTGATTTCATTATCACGAAGTTGTTCAGAACGAATCTTGTCCTCGAGAGTTGGACTGGCTGTCAAGCTAGCAAGGTATCCTTCAGAAACAAGACCAAGGTTCAGCTTCTGGAATTCTTCATGAAGTGGAGGTTGGCTTTCCATGATCATGAGATTATTGCAATAGGATTTGCGACTGAGAGCATCGGCCATAACATTAGCCTTGCCTGGAGTGTAAGAAATGGTGAGATCAAAGTCTTTAATCTTCTCAATCCATCTCCTTTGCCTGAGGTTCAGATCTGGCTGAGTGAAGATGTATTTCAGACTCTTATGATCGGAAAAGATTTCAGTTTTGTTACCCAACAAGTATTGTCTCCATTTCTTGAGGGCAAACACAACTGCTGCAAGTTCAAGATCATGAGTGGGATAGTTTTGCTCATGTGGGTTCAACTGACGTGAAGCATAAGCGACAACTTGACGTTCTTGCATAAGAACTGCTCCTAGGCCTTGGAGAGATGCATCACAGAATATCTGGAAAGGTTTGGTAGTGTCGGGGCCAACTAGAACAGGTGTGGAAGTGAGTTTAGTCTTCAGGAGGTTGAAACTCTCATCACATTGTGGAGTCCAAACGAACTTTTTGTCCTTCTTTGTGAGATCAGTGAGAGGTTTAGCAATCTTGGAAAAGTTTTGGACGAAACGACGGCAATAGCTAGCCAAGCCAAGAAAACTTCTGACTTGCTTCACCGTCTTAGGGGGTTTCCAATCAACAATTGCCTTAACCTTTTCAGGGTCAATGGCTATGCCTTTGGCAGAGATGATATGACCAAGATATGCAACTTCTGGAATCCAGAACTCACATTTGGAGAACTTGGCATACAGACGATGCTCGCGAAGTTTCATGAGAGTGAGACGAAGGTGTTCTCCATGCTCTTCCTCGGATTTTGAGTAGACTAGAATGTCATCAAGATATACCACAACGAACTTGTCGAGGTATTCATGGAAGACAGAATTCATGAGTCTTGAGAACGTTGCCGGTGCATTGGTGAGACCAAAGGACATGACGGTGTACTCATATAGACCGTACCGAGTGGTGAAAGCTGTCTTAGGAATATCTTCCTTTCTGATCTTTATCTGATGGTAACCCATCCTCAAATCCAACTTTGAGAATATTGAGGCTCCAGCAAGTTGATCAAAAAGATCATCGATACGAGGAAGTGGATACTTGTTCTTGATGGTTTTCTCGTTGAGAGGACGATAGTCAACCACGAGTCTCTTAGTTTGATCCTTCTTGGCAACAAACAGAGTTGGGCAACCCCAAGCGGAGGAACTAGGCTGAATGAAACCTTTGTCCATATACATATCGATTTGCTCCTTCAACAATTTCAGTTCAGGAGGAGCTATCTTATATGGATGCTTAGAGATTGGAGCAGTACCTGGCTCAAGCTCGATCACGAACTCAACTGCTCTGTCCGGAGGCATCCCTGGCAACTCTTCTGGAAAGACGTCAGGGAATTCACAAACCACCGGAACATTTTCAATTGCCGGAAGGGGTTTGGCATCGAGGCTGAATAGCTGAGCAGAAGTTGATCCATATGGAGAATAGACTATCTGGCCTGAAGTGTGGGAGAGAGTTATTGACTTTTGAGCACAGTCAATTTTAGCTTTGTGGGTCTTCAACCAATCCATACCCAGAATGACATCAATGTCAGAATTTCCCAGCAACATGAGTGAAGCAAGGAATACACGACCTCCAATTAGGATCTCATTGACCATGCTTATCTTGGAAGTCAACATTTGCGGTCCCGGAGAGTGAACAGTCATTTGATTGCTTAGCGGAACCAGAACTAGGTTGTATGCTTTTGCAAAAATCTTTGACACAAATGAATGCGATGCTCCAGTATCAAACAACACTTTAGCTGGAATAGAGTTTACGGGTAATATACCGAGAACGACGTCAGCAGCCTCTTCGGCTTTGTCGGCCTTGATATGGTTCACCCTCGCGTTCCTCCCGACAGGCCTATTGTTGGAGTTGAAGGCTTTAGCCGGAGGAGCACGAACCATAGCCTGGTTGGTGTTGGGGCGAGGAGGTAGGGGTAGCTGCTTCTGAGTGCACTTATCAGCATAATGTCCAGTATCCTTGCACTTGTAGCAAGTGACGATACGAGAAGGACCTGGCCTTGGCTGCCCCATCGGGAACCTCTGACCCTGCATCTGAGATGGGTTGGGTGGGCGGGGACCAAAGCCTGGAGAAGCTTGGGCATTTGGAGCCCGAGTGACAGCACCATTTGGCACCCAGATGCGGCGCTTCTGCGGAGGGGTGGTCATGTTGGAGGAGGAACCACCCTCACGCGAGTGCTTGCGGGACTCTTCGAACGCCTTGCGCCCATTCTCCTCATTGAGCGCGGTGTTCACAAGCTCCACGAAGTCCTTGCACTTGATGTTGGTGAGAGCGTACTTCAGTTCCGGGTTAAAACCTCGGCGGAACCTTGCCATCTTCTTGGCTTCGGTGGACACTTCGTCACCAGCGTACCGAGCGAGACGATTGAACTCGTTCTGGTAGCCGAGAACGTCCAGCTTGCCCTGTCTGAGTGAGCAGAATTCCTCACGCATCTTTTCCATGAGACCATCCGGGATGTGGTGCTTCAGGAAGGCATCCTTGAAACATCCCCAGTTGATAGGAAAGCCAGCCCTCATGGCCTGGTAGTTCTCCCACCAAGTAGCTGCCTGACCCTTCAGTAGGTAGGTGGCGTACTTGACCTTATCCTCTTCAGCAACATGAGCTATCTCCAGAGCTCTTGCTACGTCACGGATCTAGTCATCAGCATCCAGGGGCTCACGTGTTGTCACGAAAGCTTTTGGGCCCAAGCTGAGGAAGTCCTTGATGGTGACCCTTGGAGCATTCTGGTTGTGTTGCTGGTTAGCCTGGATCTGGGCCATCTGTGTCACCACTTGGGTCATCTGAGCCAACAGCTCCCCCATTGGTGGTGGCGGAGGCGGGTTGTTCCTGGTTGGAGGCATCCTGAACAGAAATTCATTTTAGCACAACAACAGAAAAGGATAGACTTGGTAACCGAAAGATAGATTATTCCGACGCATGAATAGATAACCAACAGGTACATCATCACATGTTCAAATACATCAGAATATGCAACAGACCAATACATGGTTCGAAAACGAAAGGATAAACTAGACACAGCTAGTAATGGATACAACGGTACTCCCATGCTCATCACGCAGGACGGCGGTGAGTAGTATGACGAGAGATACGGTGAGGAGGAATCCCACGGAAGTAGGTATCACGACGATCCATGTAGATAGGAACTGCTCTGAGAGCAACTCTCGGTGTCGTGAAGTAGAAAGCGTCCTCTCCCTGTGCTCCATAGCGGGGAATCCCTGTGTAACCAGCTCCGAGGTCGAGAAGTGGGCCTCTGATCGGCTCGTAACCTCCAGCATCTGGCAACGGAAGACCAGCTGGCTGAACGACACGTGCGAAGCGCTCGTCTCCAACAAAGTCTGTGGTGTACGTCGCCAGACGAGTGAGAGCAAGGTGGAGCTGCTCCCTGACTGAGGCTAACTCCTGAGAAAGTGCGGAAGCAACGGCATCACTGTGACTAGCGAACTGGGCAGTGATCTGGAGCCTGGAGCTATCAGTCTCGTAGGTATCCATGTCGCGGTGGATAGTGAAGTGAGCTCCCGCTGCCGTGATGTAACCACGGGGGATGTGACGAAAACTGGACTTATCAAACCCCCAGTAGTCAGCACGGAGAACGGTGATACTCACGTACGCTGCCTGCTGCACTGCCATATCCACTGTGGACCCTACTGCCTCGTACTGGTGTGCAATGCTCCTGCCATCATCCGACAGAATGTAGACGATAGCCCGGTAGCAAGTCTGGTCACACTCTCGCTGGTGCTCGTAGACCTGGTACTCTGGTGCCCAACGGAACCCCAGAAAGGTAACCATGTCTCTCAGCAACTCCGGAAAACCGGCGGTGCTCTCACAGCGAGTCATACGAACCACCTGCGGGTAGTAGTTGAGACCCATCTGCAGATTATTTGGAAGGTTTTGATTAGACTCCGGTAGATGAAAAAGGATGTGGAAGAACAACAACAAGGTTCAATGGACGAAAAGGATGTTGAAAAGAACATGATATCGAAGCAACATCGGGAAAACGAGACCAAAAGTCCTGAGGTACTACAGATAACCCAAAACACGTGAAATCCTAACTTGAAAGTTTAGGTGAGAACAGAAAACAACGTTGCACTTCCTTACCAGAAAAGGGTGGGTGGGTGGGGAAAGAAGAAAAATGGCAGAATTCCTACTCTCACGTTTCATTTTTCCTATATAGCTACAAAATAGTTTCTAGACTCAACTGCGACCAGTAAAAAGGGATCCTACAGGCAGACAGGCTCTGATACCATTTGTCGCACCCAAGGTTTCTAAAGGATACTCCTCGCACGAACTGGAAGTCAGGTGCTTGGATTATGGGGCATAACTGCTCCCACGTCCCAGCTTCCTGGTAGGCCTGCGCTTATGCGCGACAACACAAGCCCTGCTCCCACCGTCGAAGTAAACTATCCGCTAGGAACCTAAAGGCACTACTGTCGACGTACTTCATAATCAAACACGCACGGTACGTCAACAGTTTGGTACGAATGATAACACAGAATGTCTCTAAGACACAAAAGAATGAAATAAGTGCAACTGGCCTTCACTAAGGCAGAAAATATCGAATACAGTCATCCAGAGGACACATGTCCCAACATATCATCCATTACAACAGCGGAAGCAATCAAAGGGGGTCTGAGTACAGACAAATCCATGGCTTAAGAAGCCGGAGAAAATAAAGAAAAGCGAAGCCCATCCACGTAGGTCTGGATCCTGCCCTGGTCCAGCTAACTACTCGTCTGCAGCGTCATCGAACTCCACAAAGTAGCCATCCTGGGAAGCATCGTAGTCGTAGTCGTACTCTGCGTAAACCATAGCCCCAACGGGGTCAGTACATCCAAGTACTGGCAAGCAAGACTCACAGTTCATCAAGGAGTTACCCGTCAACACAAGCATAGATGCTTGGGATCAACGGAAGAAAGGGGTGATATAAACATTGCTGCTGGCTGCTCTAAACAACTACATAAGATAACTACAAGTTCCGGCTAACAGAAAAGATAAGATCGAGGATTGTAACCAACTGAAAGATAACTTCAACCAAACCCATCCTGGATCTCGCCCCTTATCCGAAGAAGCAATCCGAGGATAACTCACACAGTTGTGATAAGGTGAATCAAGTTATTTGTGTGAATAACCTATTACTAGTCAGATTATTAATCATTGGGTGAAACATGATTGTTCATTATGTTGAAGTTGTCCTGAGTACTTGTTAGCCAGTACTTTCACCAAGTAATCCATAACCGCGGAAAACATGGCTTCTCGAGAAGATTATCCCTGCAGGGTTGCACCAATTTGGCCGTACACTCAAGAATAACCCGCCAGATGGAAATGCACTTCCACCAAGCGGGGTACTCTACACAACCAACCATTCCTCGCATCAAGCCCAAAGCACCTTGGGCGCACGGCTAATCGAGCCCAGAAGAAAATGGACCCTCATAGCACTCTAAGAACGTGTCCCCCTATATGCCGACTACGAAAGTTCCACCCTGCGCTGGGCTCGCAAAAACATGCATGCGGCAAATGGAAAACACGAACTAAATGAGGCGATTTGGACGAGATGCGAATCAGGTCAAGTTGAGGGGGGCGCCCATACTCGCTTCCCAAATGCGGGTAGTGCGCTCATCATGGATCAGTAGACAAGACCCTTTTCCTATTAGGGTCGACACTAGCAGGCTCCAAAACCACTCATGGGCCTCCTGCCGGTGCCTTATCATCAAATTATTATTACCATTAGCAATTAACAGGATTGATTGATTAACAACGAGCCCCGGTACCATATAATAAGATAGTAGCAGTAGTAACCGACAACAGACTCGAGTAAAAGCAACCCTAAGCATGCTAGACAATAACAGGCACAAGCAATGGCTGTAGGTATGGAGGGGTGGCAATATCATGGCTCAAGGTATCATGTGATGGGTTCGGAGAACAAGCAACGATACATAGGGCTAGCAATAGTAGACAAAAAGATAGTATCGACAACAAGTGTGGAAAGGAACTCAATGATTCATGTGAGTGATAACTTGCCTGGCAGCTCAGCCTCGTACTGGGCTAGGTCCTGAGTAGTGGTGTCGTAAGTCTCGTCGGTACCAACGTCGTCGTCTAACCGAGAAGAAGCAAACAGACATTGCAGAAAGGGTAGACAATCAATACATGGCATAGGTGCACAACATTGGATGATGCATGTCATGTTTAATAGATGCACCAAACTAAACTAGTTGAGATGAGACACAAGTTTAAATGGATTCCATATGCAAAGGTTGCATATGGAAGCCCAAGCTTTAGAGTTGAATTAATTGTTCTATCACTAGGCATCATGTGTAAGTGACTTAGTATGATGCATGCATGATGAAGGAACAATAAGATAACAAGTTAAATGCAATTGGAATGATAGTTAACAATTTAGAAAGGCATTTATCAAATTTGGAATTTTGTTAATTAAACATGGCACACAATTAAAAGTTGTTATCATCAATTTAAAGTGTGCAAAACAAATTACAAATTTTATATTTGAAAAGTTTATCAAATTTTAGTTGGGTTACATGTTTCACAATTTGAAATTGGACTTAGGATTAATTATTTATGAATTAAACAAAATTAAACAATTTTTAATTGAATTAAACAAGAATTAAATAGTTTAGGCAATTTAAATTATTCAAACCAGAAAACAAAGTTTATATTTGAATAGGGAATTCAAAATGGTATGAAAAACATATTTTATTTGGATTATTTGAAAACAGTATGAATTAGTTATGAATTATTTCAAATTGCATTTGAATTATTTGAATTTGAATTTAGATTGCATTTTGAAATTTCAAAACAGAACACAAATTGCATATTTGGAAAGTTTATAAAATTTGGATCAGAATAGACATCAAGTTTGCATTTGTTGGATTTATAAAATGGGAGATATTGAATTTTAAAGTTTTGATTTAATTCTGTTATTTAAAAAGAATTTGGAATTTTTGAATTACGCGGAAAACCTTTTGCTACTCAGGTTCTAGCTACCCACTGCCACTGCGCAGTGGGCCAGAGGGGCCAGCGTGGCGCACACGCTGGCGTGGCTTCCGGTGCCACTGCCTGGTGGGGCTCTGCGTGGGAGAAAATCTCCAAAAAGTTTTTGCGGCCGCGGGGCTCGAACCCGCGAGCTCGCTGTGCGCGCAAAAGGCTCGCGCCACTGCGCTGCTGTCGTGTGTTTGACAGCATACGCAGCGCGGGGAGGATAAGTTTCAGATTGAATCTCTGAACTTTGCTGACGAAACCTGACGAGCGAGCGTTGCTCGACTGACAGAGGAGGTGGCGATGCTCGCCGGCGTGAACCACGGCCAGCACGCTGCTGTGGGGTGTTTGGGTGGACGCGGGCGTGCACGGACGCGAGCAACAGAGGGAGGAGGAGACGGTGCTCACCGGGATGCTGCCGCGGTTGCAGAGGAGAACAGCGCTCGACGGCGGCGATGTCGTGGATGGCGTGGTCGATCTCGTGCTTCTCCGTGCCCCCGCGGGTGTCCAAGATGTAGAGGAGATGGTGGCGGTGCTACTCCCGTGCTCCAAAGCCGTAGCGCTGCTCTGCAACGGCGACGGGGTGTGCAAGTTCAGAGAACGAGGCGCGGCGGCCGGAGAGAAAAGAGAGGAAGGCGTCGACGATCGGAGGCTTACCAGGGGTTCTTCTGGTGTCCAAGAGATAGAAGGGAGGGTGGCGAGCTGATTCCAGGGTTTTGGTAGCTAGGAGGGAGTCGAGGGTGGCGAGGCCATGGCGATCTTCAGAGGATTGGCGCCGGCGATGGAAATCAGAGAGGGGGAGCGAGGAATTCCGGCGAGAGAGAGAGATTTTTGGCGGCGCTGAGGAACCCTAGGGCGATAGGGGGTACAGGGGTGCCCTAGGCTCGCTTATATAGGGTGGAGGCGCTGCGGTGGCCGCCGTGGTCGCGCGCGGTCGCCGTGGAGGCCTCCGATGCCCGCCGTACAGCTCGACGAAGACGGAAACAGAACAGAGCGCGAATCTCGAAGCGTTATTCTGCGGAGAAGAAAGATGGGCTGCGCGCGCTAAGGGCTTAAGTGGGCTTGGGCCAAGCTAGCTGCCGCGCGCGCAGAGAGTTGCCTGATTTTTAATTTTTCTCCTTCTATTTTTTTTGTAGTTTAGCTTTTGGATAAAATAGGTAGGTTTTTGTGTAGATAAAAATTTGGAAAAAATTAAGTAAGTTTCTTAAGTGAAAAGAAACCACCTGGCAGTTTTAGTTTTTCAAAATTTCAATTGTTTTATTGCTGTTTCAAAATTGAGCCAAAATAACAGAATTTAGCCATGTTAATTATTATTTAGAAAATAGGGTGTTTTCAATAGGGTTTACCCTAGGGTTTAGAAGGTTTGAAGAATACCAAAATGTGTTGAACATCATGGATTCAAAAGGATTGATAACTAGAGACTTGTTTTGAGTTTAGAGAAAGACTTGGAAATAAAAGATTAATTGAGTAATTGAATTAAGCAACAATTTAATAGATGAGTTATAATGGATTGTTTGGAAACAAAAGAGGTTTCTGGATTTGCAATTCTTTATTTGAAAGATTGTAACAGACAAGTATGAAACCATGTTTGAAAAAGGTTTGAATTTGAGTTGTGAAACCAGGATAAAACAGATGGAAAACAAATGCAGACAATAAGTAAACATGATGACATGATGCATTGCTTGAAATAAAACAAAGAACAAAGCATTCTAGGGGTATTTCATACTTGGGATGTTACAGCATGGGCGTCTCCGTGCGTGAAGGCGCCGATCCCTGGACATGTTGGTTCAGATGACGAAAGAAGAGGTGTGGTTCTCGGTGTGTAACTGAAATTCGGACAGAAAAACGAAGGTGCAGTGCAGGTTTCAGAAGAACAGAGTAGAGATGGAGGTAGAGAAGGTGGCGGCGGTGTGGGAGGAGGCTAGGGTTAGGCTAGGGCATGGGTTGGGGTCTTATAGGGGAGCTCGGGCAGGTGAGGTAGGGGTCCATGGAGGGGGAAAGACAGCGACACCCCTCCTCCTTCTGTCCGTACGAGGAAGATGGTGGAGGTGGGCTGGACTTGGGAAAGAAAGGGGCCGTGGTGGGCTGGAGGAAAAGGCTGGCCTCTCCTTTTGCTATTTTTTTTTATTAGCTGATTGTTGTAAAGAATAAAAGAGAGAGGTAGAAAAGGGTTAGGGTTTTATTTCGTTAAATAATTTTATTACTTTCAAAACAACAAGAGGGAAGCAAAGTTAGCTTTATTCTCAAACTTGGAGTTATTTAGGGGAATTTTTTTAAAGTGGTTAGTTGAATTTTCCAAATAAATTTTGGGTGTTTAGTTGATAATTAAATTGTATTAATTTGCAATCACAACAACAACAAAGGTAGTTTAAGATTATTTTCAACAACTTACATTATTAAGGTGATATTAAATTGTTAGGTGATTCTCAAATAGGGTTTCGAACAATTTAAATTGTTTGAAGTTTTGAGTGGTTTGGAAAACATGATGCAATGCTTATGGGATGCAGATGATGCAACCAAATCAAACAGGTAACACCCCAGGTGTTACAATCCGAGACATCGTGGATGGGCTCCGTCTTTTCGTTTCCGGCCTCTTAGGCCTATTTGGATCTTGTCTGTACTCAGACACTTTGGATGCTTCCGCTGTGATGTAATGTTGACTTGTTGGGACATGTGTCATCTGGATGATTGTATTTGCTATCTCTGCTCTAGTGAGAGCAAATTGCCACTTATTTCTATTTCTTTGTGTCTTAGAGATTTGTTGTGATATCACTTGTTCGAATGCCGTTGAAGTACCATGTGTGTATGTTATGAAGTACGTCAATGGAAGTAGTCGGATTTCTATGGGATGGTTTACGCAGACGATGGATAGTAGAGAATGGTTGTCACACGTTTACGTGTTGGCCTGCTCATATTGAGATGCGAGTGCTGGTATGCCCCTAAGCCATTTATCTACTGTTTAGCGGGCTGTGAGTATCCTCTAGAAGTCCGGGTGCGACAAATGGTATCAGAGCCTGTCTGCCTGTAGGATCCCTTTTACTGGTCACAGTTGAGTCTAGAAACTATTTTGTAGCTATATAGGAAAAATGAAACGTGAGAGTAGGAATTCTGTTCTTTTATTTCTTTCCCCACCCACCCTCCCTTTTCTGGTAAGAAAGTGCAACGTTGTTTTCTCTTCTCATCTAAACTTTCAAGTTAGGATTTCACGTATCCTGGTTTCTCTAGGATAGTTATATCTACTAGACCATAGGAATAGAGGTGGTTGTGACATGATTTATCATGTTGCCTACTCACGATTGAGAACGGAGGCGTGTAAGCCCCGGAAGCAGATCCTCTATTCCTTAAGCAGTAGATATTGATCCTTTAGAAGCCCGGATGGGGTTTTCCGTAGTACCTCAGGAGTGTTTGGTCTCGTGTTTCCCCAATGTTGCTTCGATATCCTGTTCTTCTCAACATCCTTTTCGTCCGTTGAAACCTTGTTGTTGCTTGCCACTTCAATTCTTCTACCGGCGTCTAATCAAAACTTCCCCGATCATCTGCAGATGGATCTCAGGTTCTACCCGCAGGTGGTTCGTATGACTCGTTGCGAGAGCACTGCCGGGTATCCGGAGATGCTGAGAGACATGGTCACTTTTCTGGGGTTCCGTTGGGCACCAGAGTACCAGGTCTACGAGCAGCAGCGAGAGTTTGACCAGACCTACTACCAGGCTATCGCCTACATTCTGTCAGATGATGTCATGAGCGTAGTTCACCGCTACGAGGCAGTAGGTTCCACAGTGGATATGGCTGTGCAGCAGGCAGCTTATGTGAGTCTCACCGTCCTTCGTGCTGACTACTGGGGATTTGACGATTCTATCTATCGCCACATCCCCCGTGGTTACATCACTTCGGAGGGAGCTCACTTCACTCTCTACGACAACTTGGATGTTTACGAGCATGATAACTCCAGGCTGCACACCACCGCTCAGTTTGTGAGGCACAGTGACGCAGTTGCCCGCACACTATCTCAGGAGTTGGCCTCAGTCAGAGAGCAGCTTTACCTTGCTTTGACTCGTCTGGCGACTTACACCACAGACTTTGTTGGAGACGAGCGCTTTGCACGTTTCGATCAGCCAGTTGGGCGTCGTCTGCCAGATGCCGGAGGTTACGAGCCGATCAGAGGTCCACTCCTTAACCTTGGTGCTGGTTACACTGGGATTCCCCGCTTTGGAGCACAAGGAGTCGACGCTATGTACTTCACCACGCCTAGAGTCGGCCTCAGACCATGTCAGATCTACGTGGATCGTCGCTCCACCTACTTTCGTGGGCGTCCTCCTCACCGTACCTCTCGCCGTACTCCTAGCCGCCGTCCTGCGTGATGAGCATGGGAGTACCGATGTATCCATTCTTAGCTATGTTTACTTATCCTTTGGTATTCTAACCATTTATGGTGTGTTGGATATTCTGATGTATTTGAACATGTGATGGTGAACCTTGTGGTTGTCTATTCATGCGTCGGAATAATCTCTCTTTCGGTTTCCAAGTCTATCCTTTTCTATTGTTGTGCTAAAATGCATTTCCATTCAGGATGCCGCCAACAAGGAACAACACGCCTGAGCCACCGCCAATCGCGGAGCTGTTGACTCAGATGACCCAAGTCATGATGCAGATGGCCCAGTTCCAGGCTAATCAGCACATCAACCAGACAGCTCCACGAGTCAGCATCAAGGAGTTTCTCAGTCTGGGCCCAAGAGCTTTCGTGGCCACACGCGAGCCTCTGGACGCTGATGACTGGATCCGTGAGATAGCCAAGGCTCTGGAGATTGCTCACGTAGCTGAAGAAGACAAGGTCAAGTATGCCTCCTATCTGCTGAAGGGTCAGGCAGCTACTTGGTGGGAGAACTTCCAGGCCATGAGAACTGGGATGCCAGTCACGTGGGATTGTTTCAAGGAAGCCTTCCTGAAGCACCACATTCCAGATGGTCTCATGGAAAGGATGCGTGAAGAGTTTTGCTCTCTCAAGGAGGGCAAGTTGGACGTCATCGGGTATCAGAGTGAGTTCAATCGCCTCGCTCGGTACGCTGGAGATGAGGTGTCCACTGAAGCTAAGAAGATGGCAAGGTTCCGCAGAGGTTTTAACCCGGAACTCAAGTATGCCCTCACCAATATCAAGGCCAACAACTTCGAGGATCTCGTTAACACCGCGCTCAATGAAGAAAATGGGCGCAAGGCGTTCGAGGATGTCGTGGTGGTGTCACGGCAGATGCCATGGGATGGCTAAAGATGTGGGGACGAAGGACGCTGGAGGTGCTCGGGGAGGAATCACGCGACGAGTAGCCGCGTGAGGTACGAAGTAAACACTGCAAACAACACGATCTACCCAGGTTCAGGGCCCTCGTGAGGAGGTAAAACCCCTACTCCTGCCTTTCTTTGTGTATACTGGTGTCTCACCGAGTAGCCACAGTACAATGTTCTTGCTACCGAGTAGCCACTCTCCTCTCTAGGTGATGAACTAGGTCAAGAATTAGGTCACCAAGTGCTCCTCTGTTCAATCTCAACGTGCCCCTCGCAGGAGGCGGCGGGGCACCTTATATACATGGTGCCCAGCCGGATACGTCCAAATCTAGACAAGTGTCGACATAGTGTGCACATCGTCCTTCTTCCGGGTTCCCGCTGACAGCTTTAGTTCCTAATCTTGGCTGCATCCGGAAAGTCGTTGGGCAAAACAAGGGGACAGACTGGTATCACTGTGCCAAACACAGAGTAGGCCCCCCTTATCCTGCGACGGCCTGCTTCCATGCTATCACTGTCAGGCAGGCCGGTCCCAGATGAACAGTAGTTCGAATACTGCCAAGTACGGACCCAGGATACGCGGGATCCTGTGTCAGAACGGCTCCTTTGACTTTCTGGCCCGAGTAGGTTCCCGCCAATTTTACTCGGGCCAACTCTTCTACTCGAATATACAGAACTTGATTGATTCTTCCTTTTGGTCATCTTGAGGTGAGACCGAGTAGCAGTCAACCGGGTAGCAAGTACCGGGTAGGCGGCTACTCGACCAAACCTCTCTTCTGACAGTTGCTTTTACCACGTGCCTTTACCCTACTCGGGGGTAACCCCCCGACAGCAGTCCCCGAAGCTGGTAGAATCTTGCGAACTCGTTCACTAGGCTCTGCCAGCTTTAAACCAACCTTTGCACCACAGCCCTTGAACCTCAAGATGCCGAGTAAAAGACCTCCGAGTAGTACTCTAGAAAGTACCTTGAGTTTCCCGTCTTCCGAGTAGCACCAGCTTTCTACTCTGTAACCGAGTAAGAAGACTTAGAGAATTTCTCCTCTTGTGCCTCTGCAGCGCAGAGCACAATCCAGCCTTCCGTGTCGCAACTGGACACGTGCCAAGCATCCGCGACCCCGACGTCTCGTTGCCCAGGACACGACGTGCCACGCGCCCAGTTTTCACGGAGCGGGCCCACAGGCTCGTCATGTCCCATCAAGCGCAGTAATATCCCACGATCTGGTCGTGGGATCAACTGTGGCCGTTACGCGCGCGTTCCGCGCTTGCGTGCGTTTCTATCCGGCCACAGGCCCCACCACACGGGAATCATGGCCACGATCGATCCCACTACCCCGATGGTAACGGTAGCCTGAGGCGAGGGTATAAATACCCCCACCGGTAACTTCCCCTTCTTCCTCCTCCGTACTTTCCCTTTTCTCTGCCCTGTTTCTTCTTCGCCGTTGCGCTCTCCGCCGCCGCGCAACTCCTTGCGCCGCTGCGGAATCGTTTCCTCCACCCAATCTTTCCAACTCTCCACCATTCGCTCATCCCTTGCCATGGCTGCTCGCGCCGGCTGGGCTGGTTCGCACGTCACCGCTGAGGACTGCGCCTGGCTCGTGAACACCCGGAGGGTTCCTCCTGGTGTTCAGTGCCGGCCGTCTGAGGGCGAGACCGTGCCAACCCCGCGGGAGGGCGAGCATGTTGTCTTCCTGTCCCACTTCGAGCGCGGATTCGGCCTACCGGCCTCCGACTTTCTCCGCCGCTTCCTGGACCACTTTGGTCTCCAGATGCACCACTTGCCACCAAATGCCGTCGTCTTCCTCGCCTACCACGCCGTGGTATGCGAGGCCTTTCTCGGTATCCATCCCACGACGGATACCAGGTTGAAGTATTTCCATCTCCGCCAGCAAACCATCGGGAAGAAGGATGGCGCGGCCGCCAGCCGCCGCGCAACCGATACTGGCTGCGCCATGATGGTGCAGCGGTCGGGGACCAATCACCCTCGCATCATGGGTTTGGAATCCGTCCGGATGTGGCAGAAGACCTTCCTCTACGTCAAGAACATCCCCGCCACGGAAGGAGGCCAGGTAACTGACAGAATCAATCTACCCGCTTGGAGTAATCGTGCTCCATCCGGGAAGAATTGGAAGGCGAAGCCCTCCAACGACCTCAACTCGATGGAGATAGATGAGCGGCTCGGTGTTCTGATCAACGAGGGCCTCAAGAGTGATGATCCTGTGGCTTGCTGGATCAAGAATCGCGTGCTGCCTCTGCAGGAGCGCAGCCATCTGATGTGCTATATGGGAGGCCCCCGCGACTGCACCAGAACGACCACCATCGAGCTCGACAACGCGGATGTTCCCGTGCACGCCCGGGCCATCCTGACAACAAGCCTTGGTGACCACTGGCAGTATGGGTTCATCCCATTCAGCCGCACAAAACCGATTCCCCAGGTACGTTCTCCTTATTCTGCTTTCGATATTTGTCATCCGACTAGAAAATCTTCTCTCTTGGCTGCAACTAGCAATTGCATTCTGTACCGAGTAGAGTACTTAGTAGAATTGCATAGGCTTAGTGTGCTTTGTGCCTGCACGCCTTGTCGGGTAGGATATTCAGTAAGGTTTCTTAGGCTTTGTGTGCTTTGTGTTTGCATGCCTATCCGAGTAGAACATTCGGTAAAACTGCTTAGGCCCAGTGTGCTTTGTGTTTGCACGCCTATCCGAATAGAACATTCGGTAAAATTGCTTAGGCTTAGTGTGCTTTGTGTTTGCACGCCTATCCGAGTAGGATACCTTCCTGCTACTCGGCTAACTTGTGACACTTCCCCGCTCTTCAGGTCCTCAATCGCCAGCTTATGGAGAGCTGTGAACGCTTTGAAGGCAATTGGTTTGCTGACCGAGAGGAGGACGACAAGGCCTCTTTTGAGACTGCAGACCAGATCAACCTTCCTCACTCCCCTACGACAGAGAAGCAGCCTGCTGAAACATCTCTTCGCGACTGGTCTGATGACGAGTTCGAAGGTAACTGAACTCACGCTTTCTCTCTACGAAAAGCACAAGCTCTTTGCCTGCTGCTTCTGAAATGCCTTTCTTCCTCTCTATTTCTCAGATGCTGCAAATGCTGAAGATGATGACGAGGACGAGGAGGAGAAAGCCCTTGAGGTCAATCCTCTTTCTGTTGCTGCACCAGCTACTCGCAAACGGACCGGCAGCGGCGTCCTAGAGCCCCCCGCCAAGAAGAAGAAGGTGACCGAGAAGACGACTAAGAAAGCGGTCGTGAAGAGAACGAGGCGAACAATTTCCTCTACCACCGCGTAAGTTTCTTCTCGGTTGCATGTTTCAGTCCGCTTTGTTCTTCTCGGTTGACTCCCAATCCTTTTCCTTCACTGTTTTCTCTTGTTTTCCTCTGCCCTTTTCTTATCTTTGATTCCAATTTCCTTTTCAGAGCCCCCTTGAACGCGGATGCCGCTCTTGCATCCAGCGAAACTCAGAAGAAGACTGCCATCGATGTCGACAAGCTAATCGACCTCGATGGCGATGAGAACAATGCCGCCAATGCACCACTGCAGGGCACTGACGCCCAAACCACTGACACAGAGCATCAATCTCGCGCCGAACAGGAGGCGCAGGGCACTGCTCATCAAGAGAGGCCACCTTCCCCTCCGGCCGACACCGCCGAGGGGAACCAAGACCGTGACCAGGAGATGCACGATGATGACTCCGCCGTCGAGCGGCAAGAAGCCGAACCGGAGCAGACAGCCACAGACGCTGCCGGACAAGAGGATCCCGCTGCCGAGCAGCGGGTAGAAGATGCAGCCATGACTGAGGAGTATCCCCTGAGCAGTGCGCAACCAGGCGCTGCACAGGGTAGCGCGCAACCAGATGCTGCACAAAGTGGTGGGTCCGTGGTGCCACCCATTGATCAAGGCTCTGCACAGCCAGATTCCTCCTTGGTGCCACAGACCAAGGACGCAGCCACCCCTCCTGCCGGGCGAGTAACCAGGAAGCAAGCCCTAGATGCTCTGAAGGAGGCAGTCGAGAAGAAGGCAGCCGAGAAGAAGGAAGCCGAGACGCAGAAGGTCGAGAAGCCAACCGCTCAGAAAGAGAAGGCAAAGAAGAAAGCTGCCGACAAGCCGCCGCCGACACCAGCTGGCCAGTCCAGGCAGCTGGTTATCCGCAATCCCAGTGCGGTTCCTGCCGCCGCTACCGTAGCTGATCAGCCCCTCTACCCGGATTATATGGTGAAGGTCAGCCAACAGCGCCAGATTGGCCTTTCCGTCGAGGACCGGAAGATTGCTCTCACAAGAGGAAGGAAAGCCTTGGCGGTGGACTCCGGGCCCCCGGCCCCAAACCAGGACAGATCCGCCTCCATTTCTTCTCGGGGAGCTCAAGACCAGGCGATATCATCCCAGAGCCTTGAGCAGGTACTCGACCTCATCGGCTTCATTGATGCCAAATGGGATAGTAAGATTCTCGGCAACCCCAACTGGAACGGCATCGATCTGGGCGACATCGACCACATGCGCCAGGACTGGAACAAGGTGGACTTGGGTTGCAAACCCATGACCGTCTCGACCACTTCTGCTACTCTGGCTGCCAAGATGTTCGTGCACCGCAAGAATGCAGAAGATCTCGAACAGTCTTACGCGGTAAGCCTCAGCTTATCTTTTCCGAGTTGCATCTCTACTTCTTTTCTTCTCTTCCTTTTATCCTTATCCATCACCCAGTCCCCGAGATTCTGGCCGAGTAGGCGGACACTCTTCCGAGTAGCCGCCTTCTCGGGTGGAATCTCAAATACTTTGCCTGACACTTGTTTCTTTTGCTTCTCAGAATAGTGTACTGAAGCGGACCAACTTGCACCGCCAACTTCTCTGGAACCACGCCATTGCCAAGAGGCGAATTGCCGCCCTTGAGAAGGAGAAGGTGAGCGCCGAGGAAGCCGACAAGGAGGTTATGAACAGTACCATGAGGCTGTCCGAGGTGGAAGGTATGCTTCTCGCTTACGCGGTTCTTGCGTTTTTTGTTTACGCCCGCTATTGCTTTTTGCGTTAACCATCTCTACTCTGCAGGGAAACTGAAGGCCCTGGCTGACGAGCACTCGAACTGCCGTGCCTTTGTTGCGAATGCCGAGACCACCATCAAGAAGCTTGAAGGTAAACCTCCGTCTACTCGGTTTGCCCTTGTGTCTGTTTCCTTTGCTTCTCTGCTAACCGTGCTCTGCTCTTTTCAGAAGATCATAAGAAGTTTGTTGTCGAGCATCAGGATTGCCTTAAACCTGCTGAGGTTCAGCAGCAGTTGTCCAGCCAGGCCGTTGAGCTGGTTAAGGAGCACACAACAGAGATGGAGCAGCTGCAACTCCAGCTGCAGAAGGCCCTCCAGGATGCTCTCGACCTTGGCGCCGAGAGGGACAGAGTTATCGCTGAGAAGGCCAAGGCTGAGACAACTTTCAACGCCAAGATAAAAGCCCTCGAGCAGGAGTGCGAAGTGCTGAAAGAAGGCAATGCTGGGCTCTTTACTCAGCTGGATGGCCTGCGCTTGCTTGAGGAGAAGCACGTTTCCAATGAAGAGGAATGGAAAATCCAGTTGCAGCAGCTGCGCCACGAGCTTCACAGTAAGTTTCCTCCTTTCTGCATCTCTTCTTCTCGGTTCTGCCTCTTCTTGGATCCTGTGACTGAATTTCTCACTTGCTTTTGTGCAGAAATCTTCCCTGATCTCGTGTCCGCTTGCGCGCCAGCTTTGGCCAAGGCCCGAGCAGCTCGCATTGAGAAGGGCGAGGCCGCGGACACTAGAGCCGAGATCGAGGATAGCCTGCTGGTGATGCGAGGGCACTTCAAACGCCTGGCCGACGTGGGCACCGACCTGGTGCGCGTCGGCTTCGAGCTCCATAAGCTATTCTGGCCTGAAGATCCCGCGCCGACAACCATCGGTGGCCTTGCTCTGAAGCTGCGCAATGTGAAGGCCGAACTGAAGAAGTGGCGCGCCTCGGGAGCTCGGGCAGGCGCTGATCTGATGCTGCTCTGCGTCGCCTCCTGGTACGAGAATCTGAACATGCAGGTCATCCGCGGGAAGCGCGCCAATTCCAAGTGGGAGATGGATCCCAGCTGCGTGACCACGTGCAAACTGATTGCGTATGAGGTTGCGGAGTGCGCGGATACGGCAACCTTCATCGATGGCCTCCCTGAGCCCGACACCGAGATGGAGGAGGACGAGGAGGAGGATGAAGAAACAGATCCCGAGTTGGGCTTCTTTGATTCTCCCCGGGGCAAGGGGAAAGCCGCGGTCATCGCGAGTAGCGATGAAGAGGCCGAGGAGATCGACACCGCTGCCCTCGAGTTCGGCACCTCCTCAGGAGCCGCACTTGACGACACGGTGCGCACCCACGCCCCCGAGACCGGCTCTGCTTCCGCGACAACGCCCATCTCGGTGGCCACTGCTACTTCTGAGCAGCTCGCCACCGAGCCTAACGCCGAGCAAGCGAGGACTGCTGATGCCAGCGCAGAGGCGGACGCCACCAAGGCCACTGAGGAAGGCGAAGCAACCAAGGCGAGCACCGAGAACTCCCCGTCAACCTGAATTTGATTTTATCCTGCAAATTTCTTACTCAAACACTTATCAGATCCCCGGGATGCCGGGAGCAGATGTATCAGAGTATTTTATTCCGTTGCTACTCAATTTTATTCCCACTTTGTTATTTTCAATCTTAGTCAATTTGTTCAACCTGGGCTGGATGCCGAGTTGCGTTATCATGCGAGTCCCCGAGTTGCATTTCTTATTCACTCTCCCTTTTCGTCTCAGCTCTACCCGCAACTTATTGCTTTTTTGGTATTCGAGTCACAAGAGTTGAAGAGTAGAGCTGCAAATACTTAGCCGCTTAGAAACAATCATAGTAACGCAGCCCACCACTTAGCCGAAAAGACAAGTCACAGAACAGTAATAAAAACACCCTACTCGGTTCCTGCACTCTTCTTTTCCTTAGTAATTTTTCTTGTGCTCATGGACCTTTTGCTTGTTCTCTTGCTTGCCATGAAGCCGGGTTTCGGACAGCAGCAAAGTCGAAGAGTTGGCATGTAGGTTTAAACACAGTACTCAATGTACCTTTGAATTTCGAAGTAGAGCAACCGAATAGGCAAAAGGTAAAGCCGAGTAAAAACACTTAGAGCAATTTTGGACGAGGGCAGTCCCCGAGATCAATTTCAGATTGCAGAGTAGAATTTCAACTCGGATAAGAGGGTACATACACATCTTTGCTCACGAATGAAAACGACGGAGTAGAGCTACATTCCAAGGGCGCTTGGTTTCCTCTCCGGATTTATCTGCCCTGTTCGCCTGTGGTGGGCGCACATCTACAAGATAGTAAGCATCGTTGTGCAGCGCTTTGCTCACAATGAAAGGCCCTTCCCATGGAGGAGACAACTTGTGCATCCTGGCTGTGCGCTGCACAATCCTAAGGACCATGTCTCCTTCTCGGAAAACCCTTGGGTTCACCTTTCGGCTATGATAACGCCGCAGGTTTTGCTGGTAGATAGCCGAACGTGACAGAGTCAGCTCTCTTGCTTCTTCAAGCAGGTCAACGTCGTCTTCTCGAGCTTCTCTCGCCTCCACCTCTGTGTAGAGGGTTACTCAGGGGGAGTCATGCTCTAAGTCTATTGGCAACACGTCCTCAGCCCCGTATACCAAGAAGAATGGCGTGTAGCCGGTTGACCGGTTAGGGGTAGTCCTTAGACTCCACAACACCGCTGGCAACTCGTCTAACCAACACCCAGGTGTTTTCAGCAGTGGCTCCATCAGCCTTGGCTTTATGCCTGCCAGTACCATGCCATTTGCTCTTTCAACTTGCCCATTGGAAGCAGGATGCGCGACTGACGCAACGTCTAGTTGGATATGCTTATCTCTGCAGAACCGCACCATTGCTCCCTCAGCAAAGTTTGTGCCGTTGTCGGTGATGATACTGTGCGGGTAGCCATATCTCAGGATTATATCCTTCACGAATTTCACAGCTGTGGCCCCATCACACCTCCGAATAGGTTTCACTTCAATCCACTTGGTGAACTTGTCCACCATGACCAAGATGTGAGTCATGTTGCCTCTAGCCGGCTGGAAGGGCCCAACCATGTCCAAACACCAAACAGCAAATGGCCAGGTGATAGGAATTGTTTTCAACTCGGAAGCAGGCATGTGAATCTTACTTGCGAACATCTGGCAGCCTGTGCACTTCCTCACGATATCCTCAGCTTGCTGCAGTGCTGTGAGCCAGTAGAAGCCATGCCGGAAAGCTTTCTGGACCAGCGCCCGAGAAGAGGCATGGTGCCCGCATTCTCCTTGGTGTATCTCCACCAGGATCTCCTCTCCTTCTGCTGGATCCACACAACGTTGCAGCACGCCAGTGGCACTTCTCTTGTGCAGCACATCTCGGACTATAGTGTAGCCTTTGGATCTTCTCTGAATCTGCCTTGCAGTCACCTCATCTTCAGGTAGAGTACCGTCCCTTAGAAAGGATAATATGGGCATAGCCCAACTCGGTGTCTCCCGTGCGGGAAACACTGGTTCGTCCACTTCCATTGGGACGGGTACCTCTGGTTGTTCTTTAGGGGTGGGAGCACTTCTCTGAAGCCCAGATCGATTAGCAAGGACCTCCTCAATGAATGCGACAGTCCCCGGGTTAAGGACAGCAGTCCCCGAGTAAGGAGCGGCAGTCCCCGGGTAAGGAATGGCAGTCCCCGAGTCAGGAGTGGCAGTCCCCGAGTAGGGAGTGGCAGTCTCCGAGTAGGGAACGGCAGTCCCCGAGTAAGGAGTGGCAGTCCCCGAGTAGAGGACGGCAGTCCCCGGGTTTCCTGTAGCACTCTCCCAGTCAATCTCCATGGGATCAGATTCCTCACTTGGCAGAGAAGGAACAAATATGGACTCCGAGTTGGGAGAAGGCTTGATGGATGGCTTCCTCAAATGCTCCAAGGCGATTCCCGCCGGGATGGATTGCCGAGAAGATCCCAACTTGGATAACTCATCTGCTGCTTCGTTCTCTGCTCGGTGAATGTGCTGGAACTCACAACCTTCGAAAAACCCAGTCATAGACTGCACCAGGAAGCGATATGATGCCATGTTGGCATCTAGAGCATCCCATGTACCCGAGACTTGCTGCACCACCAGATCTGAATCTCCATAGCATATGATGCGCTGCACGCCAACCTCCTTTGCTACTCGCAAACCATGCACCACTGCCTCGTACTCTGCTACATTGTTGGATGCCTTGAAGTGAATCTGCAACACATACTTGAGCTGATCTCGCTTAGGTGATGTAAGCACTACGCCAGCACCAAGGCCCTCCTTCACCTTTGAGCCATCAAAGTGCATCTTCCAGTAGTTAGAAACTGGGGCAGGAGGCTCATACTGCACCTCGGCCCAGTCTACCAGGAATTCCGCCAGAATCTGAGACTTGATGGCTTCTCTTCTCGCATACGCGGGTGCATACGCGGCCAGCTCGATTGCCCACTTGGCTACTCTGCCACTCGCCTCCTTGTTGCCCATGATATCCGAGATGGGAGCAGAGCTCACAACCGTGATAGGATGCTCCTGGAAGTAATGTTTCAGCTTCCTGGCGCCTAGGTACACACCATAGGTCATCTTCTGGGAGTGCGGATAGTTTTGCTTGGAACTGGACAACACTTCACTGAGATAATATACTGGGCGCTGCACACTCTTGCCTTCTTCTTCTCGTTCCACCACTATCACCACGCTGACTACTCGGTTGGTCGCGGCAATGTACAGCAGCATTGGCTCCTTGGGTAGCGGACTAGCCAAGATGGGAGCACTAGCCAGCATTGCTTTCAGCTCGTTGAATGCCACATCCGCTTGCGGAGTCCAGACAAACTTGTCACTTTTCTTCATCAGTTGGTACAGAGGCAGGGCCTTCTCGCCCATTCGGCCCAGAAAACGGCTCAGGGATGCCAAGCAACCTGTGAACTTCTGCACATCTTTCAGTGATCTCGGTAAAGACATGCTCTCAATAGCTTTTATCTTGGAAGGATTGGCTTCAATGCCCCGACTAGAAACTAGAAAACCGAGTAGCTTCCCAGCCGGTACACCAAAGGTGCACTTACTCGGATTCAGTTTCATTTTGTACTTGCGTAGGTTAGCAAAGGTTTCCTCCAGGTCGGCAAGCAGAGTATGTGTTTTATTCGTTTTGATGACAATGTCATCTACGTACACCTGCACATTCTTGCCGAGCTGGTCGTGCAAGCATTTCTGCATGCATCTCTGATAGGTTGCACCCGCATTCCTCAAGCCAAAACACATGACACGATAGCAATAAGCCCCGTACGGGGTAATGAAAGCAGTCTTTATTTGATCAGCAGGGTTGAGTGCAATCTGGTGGAAACCAGAGTAGGCATCTATGAAAGACAGCAGTTCACAACCAGCAGTGGAATCGATCACCTGATCGATGCGAGGTAGCGGGAAAGGATCCTTGGGGCATGCCTTGTTCAAGTCGGTGTAGTCGACGCACATGCGCCATGCAGTGGCAGCCTTGGGATCCTCCTTCTTCTTCTCGACCATGACCGGGTTGGCTAGCCAATCCGGATGCAGCACCTCCATGATGAAATTGCTTATCAGTAGCTTGGTGATCTGGTCACCAATGGCCTTCCTTCTCTCATCTCCGAAACGGCGCATAGCCTGCTTCACTGGCTTGGCGTCAGGACGCACATGTAACGAGTGCTCAACCAACTCCCTCGGGACTCCTGGTAGATCTTCATTGGACCAGGCGAATACATCCCGATTCTCACGGAGGAAGTGGATGAGCTCGCTTTCCTATTTCTCCGCCAACCCGGAGCCAATAATGGCTACGCGGTCGGGGAACTCGGGGTCGACCTGGACCTTCTTTGTCTCCTTGGCAGCCTGAAAAGCAGTGCCGTGCTGGGTACTCGGCACACCTTGCGCGCCAGCTTGCGCGGATTGCGCCATAGCTACCACCTCATACATCTTCTTCTTCTCGGCAGCAATCACCATCGACTCCGCCAACTGGGAGCTAGCAGAAGCACACTCCATGGACTTCTTGTAATCACCAGAGATGGTAATTATGCCATTGGGACCAGGGATCTTCATCTTCAGATATGCAACATGGGTAGAGGCCATGAATTTGCTCAGAGCAGGCCTGCCGAGTAGAGCATGGTAAGGACTCTGATGATCCACCACCTCGAACTGCAGGCGCTCTGTGCGGCAGTTATCCCTGGTGCCGAATAGCACATCGATCCACACTCGGCCAATTGGGTTGCACGAGATCCCGGGCACAATACCATGGAAGGTGGTCTTGCTAGGCAACATCATGTTCTCGGCCAGGCCAAGCTTCTCGAGCGTGTCTTTGTACACAATGTTGATGCTGCTCCCGTTGTCGATTAGCACCTTGCTGAACCTCACATTCTTCTCGGGACCCAGGAAGGTAGGATCCAGCACCAAGGCATAGCTACCCGGATTGGGCATCACCTTGGGATGATCTGCTCGGGTCCACCTGATCTCCTGGTCACACCAATACATGTAGTGAGGGACAGCAGGAATCACTGCATTGACCTCCATGGCCCGCCTGTGCTGTGATTGCTTGTCGACTGGCTCAGAAGTGAAGATCATGTAGCTCTCGTGGTGCTCTTGGTACTGATTGGAGCCTCCGCCCCCATTGTTGCCGTTGTTGTTGTTGCCCTGGTAGTTGTTGTTGTTGCCTCTGTTGTTGTTGTTGTTGCGGTTGTAGTTGTTGTTGTAGTTGCGGTTGGCTCCTAAAGCCACTTGGTTCACGTTCTCTCTTCTCGGGTACACTGGCGGCCGAGCTGCGGGTGCGCGAGTAGGCTGCACATTGGCATTGGCTGCTGGCAGAGGAGGAGGAGGAGGCAAGCCATCACTCTTGATCACCTCCCACCACTCGCACTGCCGAGTAGTGTGGTTAGCAGGCCTCGAAGGGTGGTGAGTGTGAAAACTGCATGGGCCATCCTTCATGTCATCAAAGACAAACTTCTTCGGCTGCTCGGAGTTCCCGCTACCCGACTGAGAAGTGCGAAATGGCTTCTTGTTGCCTTGGCCCTGGTTCTGGTTCTGCCCGTAGGCTCCAGCAGGTTTCTGCCTCTGGCTGCCACCAGCTCCAACAGTCACTGCGTTCACCTCTTCGGGATCATACCGAGTATCTACTCGGCGCTTGTTGCGGAACTCGTTGCGCTTGCCGTTGCTGAAGTTTCTTCTCGGCTCAGAGGAGTCCATCAGTGGCTGAGTGGGATCACCAAGTGCGTACTGATCCGCAATCTTGATGGTCTCCGCCAGAGTGTTCGGCATCACCCTCTGCAATCTCTGCCACAGCATGCTGCCATGCCTGCATCCCTGCGCAAACCAAGTGATGGCCTGTGCTTCATTCACACCCTCACAGGTGTTCCTCAATGTACTCCACCGAGTAAGATACTCGCGGTCTATCTCGTCTTCTCGCTGCCTGCAAGCGGATAGATGCTGTGGCCTATTCGGTCTCTTGTATGTGCTGGTGAAGTTGCTGATGAAGGCATCCGAGAAGTCCAGCCAGCAGTTGATGCTGTTCTTGGGCATGTTGTTGAGCCAGGTGCGGGCTGGACCCTCTAGCATCTGCGGAACATAGCGCACCGCCCATCTTCTGTTGCCATTCGCGATATGGACCGCGGTGACATAGTCATTGAGCCAATCTTCAGGCTTGGTGCTGCCATTGTAGCTCTTGGTGCCTCTTGCAAGCTGGAAGTTCTTCACGGATGGCTCGTTCATGATGCGCGGGCCAAAGCACTCGGGGCCAGGAGGACCCGTGCTCTCCAGCCGCGCTGACAAGCTGATCCGGTCCAACTGATGCATCGCATCTCCTGGTGCCAGCATGCGCTCGCCAACACGATCATGGACATCATAGCCCGCCATCTCCATGGCCGAGTAGCCATCATCATACCTGTCCACCTGCACAGCTGCAGGCTGCTCCACCGGGTTGGCGACTGGTGCCACTGCGCGCGGCTGCTGCCTCTGCCGAGTAGGCGGAGCAGCGGGACGCCGAGAAGGACCTGGGCGCGCTTCATCTCGGGCTCGGCTTTGAGCTTGATGGGCTTGAGAGCCTGCTCTTGCAGCGTTGTGTTCCTGCCCGGGCTGCTGCGGCACAGCAAGCTGTCTCGCGGCAGCAGCCGGGTCATACACCTGCATTTGCCTATCTCTGCCCGAACGCCCGCTGCGGCTCTTCTCGCGGCTGGGATGCGGAGACGAGGCCTGATCGTTAGATCTAGCCGCGTGCGAGTGAACCACCTGCGAAGCCCCAGCACCCGGGTTGGCCTTCCGGAACTCCTCGTTCTGCCTAGCAGCCTCCAACACCAACTCGTTGAGTCTTTCTTGCTGCCTAATACGCGCATCGCCATCTAGGCGAGGCAACTCGGCAGCTACAGCCTCTGCAGCTCTAAGTGTCTTGGCGGGTGTGCTATATCTGGGCCTAGTGGAGGTGTTTGCGGTGGCGGACTGAGCAGGAGCCTCTACAACTGTTGCCATCTCGGCGCCAAGGTTGCGCCGAGTGGCACCTACTCTGCTAGCCCTCCTAGCGACTGGCGTGAAGCCGTGAGCCTTGTTGTACTCGAGCTGATCTAGACTCAACTCCAACCTCACCTTATCCAACTCCGCCTGCTCGGCAAGCAGCTCCAGGCGTTGCCGCTCGAGCTGCTCCCTCATGGCTAGAAGCTCGATGTCGGTGGGAGTTGGCATGCCAGGCCGCGTAGCCGACGCGGGAATGACCGTAGACGTGGAAGGCGGCAAGTTGCTCTCCTTCTCGTAGGGCCGGTGAACCCTGCCACCAGCGGCCGGTGCATCAATCTCCTCGACGACGGCCGCAGCGCCAGTAGCGGCTGCGCCAGCGTTAGCCGCCAAGCCCGTCACCATCACCTCAGCACAGTTCGCAGAGCGGCACGCGGGCCTTCCGCCAGCAGCGATCACCGCGGGAGGATCCTCTGCATCATGCACCAGCTCGGGGTACTCGCGGTTGGCGACGGTGGCGACGTAGACGAGGTGAGAGCCGAAGGAGATCACCGAGCCGCCCTCCGGCATGGCCCTGCCGCCGAAATCTCCGGCGTTGTCGGTGACGAAGTCGAAGGAGCCGAATATGTGGACAAGGCCATAGACCACGCGCTCCGCTGAAGAAGATCCCGTCCGAACAGAAACTCCAACCAGCGCCGCTGGTTGCCCCACGGTGGGCGCCAACTGTCGTGGTGGTGTCACGGCAGATGCCATGGGATGGCTAAAGATTTGGGGACGAAGGACGCTGGAGGAGCTCGGGGAGGGATCACGCGACGAGTAGCCGCGTGAGGTATGAAGTAAACACTGCAAACAACACGATCTACCCAGGTTCAGGGCCCTCGTGAGGAGGTAAAACTCCTACTCCTGCCTTTCTTTGTGTATACTGGTGTCTCACCGAGTAGCCACAGTACAATGTTCTTGCTACCGAGTAGCCACTCTCCTCTCTAGGTGATGAACTAGGTCAAGAATTAGGTCACCAAGTGCTCCTCTGTTCAATCTCAACGTGCCCCTCGCAGGAGGCGGCGGGGCACCTTATATACATGGTGCCCAGCCGGATACGTCCAAATCTAGACAAGTGTCGACATAGTGTGCACATCATCCTTCTTCCGGGTTCCCGCTGACAGCTTTGGTTCCTAATCTTGGCTGCATCTGGAAAGTCGTTGGGCAAAACAAGGGGACAGACTGGTATCACTGTGCCAAACACAGAGTAGGCCCCCCTTATCCTGCGACGACCTGCTTCCATGCTGTCACTGTCAGGCAGGCCGGTCCCAGATGAACAGTAGTTCGAATACTGCCAAGTACGGACCCAGGATACGCGGGATCCTGTGTCAGAACGGCTCCTTTGACTTTCTGGCCCGAGTAGGTTCCCGCCAATTTTACTCGGGCCAACTCTTCTACTCGAATATACAGAACTTGATTGATTCTTCCTTTTGGTCATCTTGAGGTGAGACCGAGTAGCAGTCAACCGGGTAGCAGGTACCGGGTAGGCGGCTACTCGACCAAACCTCTCTTCTGATAGTTGCTTTTACCACGTGCCTTTACCCTACTCGAGGGTAACCCCCCGACAGAGGAGTCTCGCAAGCACTCGCGTGAGGGTGGTTCCTCCTCCAACATGACCACCCCTCCGCAGAAGCGCCGCATCTGGGTGTCAAATGGTGCTGTCACTCGGGATCCTTACGCCCAAACTTCTCCAGGCTTCGCTCCCCGCCCACCCAACCCTGCTCAGATGCATGATCAAAGGGCTTCGATGGGGCAGCCAAGGCCAGGGCCTCCTCGTGTCGTCACTTGCTACAAGTGCAAGCAGACGGGACACTACGCCGACAAGTGCACGCAGAGGCAGCTACCTCCACCACCACCTCGTCCTAACACAAACCAGGCAATGGTGCGCGCTCCCCCGCCTAAGGCCTTCAACTCCAACAACAGGCCTGTCGGGAGGACCGCAAGGGTGAATCATGTCAAGATCGACAAAGCCGAGGAAGCTCCTGACGTCGTTCTTGGTACATTTCCGGTAAACTCTATTCCAGCTAAAGTGTTGTTTGATACCGGAGCATCACATTCTTTCATGTCAAAGTTCTTTGCGACAACAATTAAACTCCCTTTTGTTGGTTTGGGTTCCCCGCTAGTGGTCAACTCCCCTGGAGCAACTATGCAAACTTCCAAGATCAGTCATAACAATCAAATTCTAATTGGAGGCCACATATTCCTTGCTTCTCTCATACTGCTTGGCAATTCTGACATTGATGTCATTCTTGGTATGGATTGGCTGAAGGCCAATAAAGCAAGGATTGACTGTGCTCAAAAGTCAATAACTCTGTCCCATCCTTCTGGCCAGATAATCTATTCTCCACATGAATCATGTTCCATTCAGCTATGCACCCTTGATGCAAAACCTCTACCTTCACTTGAAAATGTTCCGGTGGTTTGCGACTTCCCTGACGTCTTTCCAGAAGAGTTGCCAGGAATGCCTCCGGACAGAGCTGTTGAGTTCGTGATCGAACTTGAACCAGGTACTGCTCCAATATCTAAGCATCCCTACAAGATAGGAACTCCCGAGCTGAAGTTGTTGAAGGAACAAAGTGTACATGGAAAAAGGTTACATTCAACCTAGTTCCTCGGCTTGGGGTTGCCCAACTCTGTTCGTTGCAAAGAAGGATCACACAAAGAGACTCGTTGTTGACTATCGTCCTCTTAACGAGAAAACCATCAAAAACAAGTATCCAATTCCTCGTATCGATGACCTTTTTGATCAACTTGCTGGAGCCTCAATATTCTCCAAGTTGGACTTGAGAATGGGTTACCATCAAATAAAGATCAGAAAAGAGGATATTCCAAAGACAGCCTTCACCACTCGCTACGGTCTATATGAGTTCACCGTCATGTCCTTTGGTCTCACAATGCACCGGCGACCTTCTCTCGACTCATGAATTCTGTCTTCCATGAATACCTCGACAAGTTCGTTGTGGTATATCTTGATGACATTCTTGTCTACTCAAAATCCGAGGAAGAGCATGAAGAACATCTTCGTCTCACTCTCATGTAGCTTCGCGAGCATCGTCTCTATGCCAAATTCTCCAAATGTGAGTTCTGGATTTCAGAAGTTGCTTACCTTGGTCATGTCATCTCTGCCAAGGGCATAGCCATTGATCCAGAAAAGGTTAAAGCAATTGTTGATTGGAAACCTCCAAAGACGGTGAAGCAAGTAAGAAGTTTTCTTGGCTTGGCTAGCTATTGCCGTTGTTTCGTCCAAAACTTCTCCAAGATTGCCAAACCTCTCACTGACCTCACAAAGAAGGACAATAAGTTCGTTTGGTCTCCGCAATGTGATGAGAGCTTCAATCTCCTGAAGACTAAACTCACTTCTACACCAGTTCTGGTTGGCCCAGATCCTTCCAAACCTTTCCAAATATTCTGTGATGCTTCTCTCCAAGGTCTAGGTGCAGTTCTTATGCAAGAACGTCAAGTTGTGGCTTATGCTTCACGTCAGTTGAACGCACATGAGCTCAATTATCCCACTCATGACCTTGAACTTGCAGCAGTTGTGTTTGCCCTCAAGAAATGGAGACAATACTTGTTGGGTTATCGCACTGAAATCTTTTCCGATCATAAGAGTCTGAAGTACATCTTCACTCAACCAGATCTAAATCTCAGACAAAGGAGATGGATTGAAAAGATGAAAGACTTTGATCTTACCATTTCTTACACTCCAGGCAAGGCTAATGTTATGGCCGATGCTCTCAGTCGCAAGTCATATTGCAATAATCTCATGATCATGGAAAGCCAACCTCCTCTTCATGAATAATTCCAGAAGCTGAATCTTGGTCTTGTTCCTCAAGGCTATCTTGCAAACTTGACAGCCAGTCCAACTCTCGAGGACAAGATTCGTTCTGAACAACTTCGTGATGCTGAAATCAAGAAGATTGTAGAGCACATCAAAGCAGGCAATGAGAAATTTCAGTGCTTCTCAATTGATGACAAGGGAACTGTGTTCTTCGAAGGACGCATTGCAGTCCCTCAGATTCAAAGTCTCAAATATGTCATTCTCAAGGAGGCTCATGAAACTCCTCTCTCCATACACCCTGGAAGTACAAAGATGTACCAGGATCTCAAGACACTGTATTGGTGGCCTGGCATGAAACGTGAAATTGCTCAATACGTTTCTGAATGCGACGTTTGTCAACGTGTTAAGGCAGTTCATAAAAAAACAGTCGGTCTTCTCCAACCTCTGAAAATCCCTGAGTGGAAGTGGGACATGATTGAAATGGACTTCGTCACTGGTTTTCCAAAGTCCAAGAGGGGCAACGATGCAATCTTCGTTGTCATTGATCGACTCACTAAAGTAGCTCACTTCTTTCCTGTCAAAGAAAAAATCTCAGCTAGTCAGTTAGCAGAGCTCTACACAGCAAAGATTGTTCCTCTTCATGGCGTTCCATTGGAAATAAGCTCAGACCGTGGAAGCATCTTCACTTCTCATTTCTGGAAAAGTTTTCAAGAAGCCTTGGGCACCAAACTTCTGTTCAGCACAGCCTATGACCCTCAGTCTCAAGGGCAAGTCGAAAGAGTCAATCAGATTCTCGAGGATATGCTCAGAGCATGTGGTCTCTCCTTTGGCATGAAATGGGAGGAATGTCTTCCATATGCTGAATTCTCCTACAACAACAGCTTCCATGCAAGCCTAGGCATGGCACCATTTGAGGCTCTCTATGGCCGCAGATGCAGGAGTCCAATCAATTGGTCTGGAGCTGGTGAACGTTCACTCTTAGGCCCTGACATTGTTAACGAGGCCGAAGAGAAAGTTCGCATCATTCGTGACAATCTGAGGATTGCTCAATCTCGTTAGAAAAGCTACTATGACATCAAGCACAGGGACATGGTCTATGCAGCTGGTGACAAAGCATACCTCCGTGTAACTCCCCTCAGAGGCACTCATCGTTTTGGTGTCAAAGGAAAGCTTGCACCAAGATACATTGGTCCTTTCAACATTCTCTCAAGGCGTGCAGAAAATGCCTATCGTCTTGAACTTCCAGAAAAGCTATCCAAGGTGCACGATGTGTTTCACGTGTCACAGCTCAAGAGGTGCTTCAAAGATCCAGGTCGTGCAGTTGATTATGATTCCATTGATCTGCAAGAAGATCTCTCTTATGAGGAGCACCCTATTCGAATTCTCGATGAGACCGAGCGCAAAACTCGCAACAAGAGCACCAAGTTTTTAAAAGTGCAGTGGTCTCATCATTCCGATAAAGAGGCAACATGGGAGACCGAAGAGGATCTTCGCAAGAAGTATCCGGACCTTTTCTCTTCTCAGTAGGAATCTCGGGGCGCGATTCCTTCAAGGGGGGGCGTTTTGTAACATCCCAAGTATGAAAACAATCCCAAATTGTTTGCTTCTTGCTAAATTTTTGTTCTACATCATGCATCATAAATTTTTGCATTTGTCTTCTAGTGTTTTCAATTGTAATTCAAATTCAAATCCATTTCATACTTGGCATGTTCCAATTGTGAATTCAAATTAAAATTTTGCAAACATTTTCAATTCAAGAAGAAATTCATATTTGTTTGGAATTGTGGAATGTTATTGATTAATTCAAAATTCCATTCTTTTGAAACCCTATTTGAAATTTAAATAGCAATTTCAAATCATTTTGGCAATTTCAAAATTTTGGAAATAAGCACACATACCTTTGATCTTACTGTTTTGAAATTCAATAAAAATTATTGTTAAAATAAAAACCCAAAAAAATCCTATTCTATTTCTCTCTTTCTCTTTCCTACAAAAAAAACAAACAGAAAAGAGGGGGAGGGCAGGCCAGCCCACTTGGGCCAGCCCACCACACCCCCACGAGCCAGCCCGCTCTACTCTCCTCCTACCTTCGTACGGAGACACAGAAAGAGGAGCTCGTAGAGGAGCTTGCTCCACGTCGCCTCCCCCTCCTCCTATATCTGCTCCCTGCGCAGCACCTCCCTCCAAACCCTAACCTAGTTTCCCTTCTTCCTCCTCCAGCCGCCATTCCCTTCTTCCCCCCCTCTCCTTTTCCTTTCTGAATTTTTCCTGTACCTACTGTATCTCACCATGGCCGGTTCATAGAGCTCGCACCGCCGCCACTACGCTCGCAGTCGAGGCCCCCTTTCCTCGGGAACGGAACCGGGAGGGTTCCCTCTCCCCTTTTGCCGAAGAGAGCGAGGCCCGGGGAGCATCCGTTCGTCGCCGCCAAGCCGCCATCGACCGCCGCTCATCTCTGTCGCTGCGCCATCGTCGCCCGCTCCCGAGCAGCGAGTCCTCGGTGAGTGCCTCTCCCCTCTCCCCTCTCCCCTTACCTCCGCACGCACGGCCACCCTCCTTCCCTCTGCGCCCAGCGCCCCGGCGCACCCACGCCGGCGACCACTCGCCGTTCGTCGCCGTCGTTAACTGTTCCCGATCGGGTTCAGTTGCCTGAATTTCGTCAGGCCCCGCACAAGTTACCTCAAAACCCCCACTCCCTACACCTATCAACAACCCGAGCAGCTAGCCCACTGGTAGCACCCCCGTGCGCACATGCAGCAGCCCCGGGTTCGAATCCCCCCTTAGGCAGAAAGCCACCCCTTTTTTCCACCTTTTTTTCTTTTATCTCTCGAATTCCAGAAAACAGATCTGAATCCTTAATTGTAAAATCAATAACAAATTGAATATTGATCCAATTTCAACGATTCAAATTGCTATGGATTCATAATCTTGTGCTATTTCTATTAGTAAGAAAATGGCAACATGTTCCTGTAATAATTTTTGCACTAAATAATTAAATACTGAAAATGCACTTAAAATTTGAAACTTTGGAATTTCATAACTTGAGTTCTGTTCATCCAATTTGAGCAAACTTGGGCTCTAAAAATTTGTCTTAACAAACTCTACACATTGGTATTTTATTTGGTCATAATTGAATTAAATTTGAACATGTTTCCCTCTGTTCACTAAAAGGGGCAGAATAAAAATGACTATGAAAAATTGCATGATAAATTCAATAATGATCCAAAAATTATGTTTAATAGCTCAAAATGTTCAGTGAAACATTTGCTACATGTTTTCAACCTTTTAAATACATTTTGTTTACTGTTTTTCCTAATTAAAAGTGGTGCAATAATTCAATGCTTTAATTAAACCTTTTAAATTGCAAAATTCATAATTTTGGTCAAATTCATAACTAATTCAAATTTAATTCAAATGGCACATGTAAAATATGTTTCCCATGCAAAATTGAATAATATTTCCAAATATAAACTTTGTTTTATACTTTGAATAAATTAAATTGCTGAAAACAACTGTTTCTTAATTAATGCATTTAAAATTGTCAAATTAATAACTTGCTCATTTTAAATCCTTTTTCAACAAATGAAATATGTATGCCATCTAAAATTTTGTGTTCTTTCCAAATATGAATTTGGTTATCTATTTTGAACAATTAAAATGGGTGAAAACAACAAATGCTTGTGTAAATCATTTAAGAAGCCAAATTTCATAACTTAATAAATAAATTTCCAAACTTGGTAAACACCATTTCAAATTGAAGCTATTGTTGTTTTCTTATTGTTTTCCTCATCCATGCATCATTCTAATCAACTTTCACATGGTGTTTAGTTGTGTATCATTTAATTCAACCTTAATTCATGGGTTTTCCATATGCAATCCAAATTGCATATGGGCCCCTTTAATTATGTTACCATGTCAACTAGTTTATCTTTGATGCATCAATTAAATTGTCATGCATCATTCCATGATTGTGCATTATGACATGTTATTGATTGTTTGTCTCTCTGTGTTATTTGTTTGCTTCTTCTCGAATAGACGACGACGTTGAGACAGACGAGGTTTACGACACTACTTCTGAGGAGTTAGCCCAGTACCAGGCTACTGAGTTTGCAGGCAAGTATTCACTCACCTGAACCATTGTGTCCTTTCCACACTGGATATCGATACTTTCCGTTGTCTATCCTGCTAGCCTTAAGATTCGATGCTTGTGTTCCGATCCTATCACATGTTATCCTGTAACCCTGATATAGCCTATCCTCCACACCTATAACCCTGTTGCTTGTTGCCTGTGTCTTACTAGCATGCTTAGGGTTGTTTATGCTCGAGTCTGATGTCCGTTATTACTGTTACCATATTTATTATGTTTTGGGGGCTCGATGTTAAACAACAACCTGTTAATGTTTGAGGTAATGCTAATTTGATGATAAGGCACCGGCAGGAGGCCGGGTATGGTTTTGAGGCCTTCTATTGTCGAACTCAGGAAAAGTTCTTGTCCTCTGGATCCATGTTGAGCGCGCTAACCACATGTGGGAAGCGTGTATGGGCGCCCCCCGCAACTCTGATTCGATTCGCATCTCGTCCAAATCGCCACACTTAGTTCGGGGTTTCCAGTTGATGCACGCATATGCAGGTACGAACCCTCGGCGCCAGGGTGGAACTTTTGTAGTCGGCATTTAGGGCGGCGTGGTCTTCCAGTGCTATGAGGGTCCCCCTTTTCTTCGTGGGGGCTCGATTAGCCGTGCACGCACAGCACGTGGTTCTTTGGGCTTGATGCGAAGAAGAGTTGGGTTGTGTTGAGTGTTTCGCTTGGTGGGTTTGATCCCCGTCTGGCGGGATATTCTTACGTGTACGGCCAAATTGGTGCACCCTTGCAGGGTTAAATCTTCTCGAGAAGCCGTGTTGTCCGCGATTATGGATGACTTGGTGATAGGGCTCGCTAACAAGGATTAGACAACTTACACCTAATTAATATCAATTTGACTAGTAATAGGCTTATTGACACAATAACCTGAACCATCATTAATCCAACTGTGTGAGTTATCCTCGGATTGCTTCTTTGGATAAGGGGCGAGATCCAGGATGGGTTTGTTTGAGGATAGTGGTAGTTGGTTCCGATACGCTATCAAATCCCCTTCTTTTAGTCGGATGTTGTAGCGTGTCTCTGTAGTTGGTTAGAGCAGCCCGCTGCCGCATCTTTATATCACCTATCTTCCGTTGAACCCAAAGCATCTGTACTTGGTGTTGCCGGGTACACTTTGGTATCTTGTGCGTCTTGCTTGCCAGTACTCGTCTGTACTGACCCCTTTGGGGCTGCGTGTTCTGCAGACTACGTTTCCGAGGATCCCCATGGTGGCTACTACGTGGAGTATGACGAGGCTGCTGACGAGTAGATAGCGGACCCGGGCAGGATCCGAGACATCGTGGATGGGCTCCGTCTTTTCGTTTCCGGCCTCTTAGGCCTATTTGGATCTTGTCTGTACTCAGACACTTTGGATGCTTCCGCTGTGATGTAATGTTGACTTGTTGGGACATGTGTCCTCTGGATGATTGTATTTGCTATCTCTTCTCTAGTGAGAGCAAATTGCCACTTATTTCTATTTCTTTGTGTCAATTTGTTGTGATATCACTTGTTCAAATGCCGTTGACGTACCATGTGTGTATGTTATGAAGTACGTCAATGGAAGTAGTCGGATTTCTATGGGATGGTTTACACAGACGATGGATAGTAGAGAATGGTTGTCACACGTTTACGTGTTGGCCTGCTCATATTGAGATGCGGGTGCCGGTATGCCCCGTAAGCCATTTATCTACTGTTTAGCGGGCTGTGAGTATCCTCTAGAAGTCCGGGTGCGACACGATTCACCACTTCGGTTTGTCCATCTGTTTGCGGGTGATAGGCGGTGGAGAAAAGTAGTTGACGCCAAGCTTGGCCATCAAAGTCTTCCAAAAGTAGGACGCGAACTTGACATCTCGATTAGACACAATTGACTTGGGCACACCATATAGACGCACAATTGCCCTGAAAAACAAATTTGCGACATGTGAAGCATCGTCCGTTCTATTTCAAGGAATGAAATGTTCCATGTTAGACAAACGATCAACAACTACAAAGATTGAGTCCATGTTTGTTTTAGTGCGTGATAGTCCTACCAAAAAGTCCATGCTAATATCACTCCAAGGGACATGTGGTGTAGGAAATGGCAAATAAATACCATGAGGGTTGGAAGTAGACTTAGCTCGGAGGCATGTAGGACATCTTTTGACGAGTCTTTCAACTTGGTGCCTCATCTTAGGCCAATAGTAGTGATTGGAGAGCATGTCGTAGGTCTTGTCCCTTCCAAAGTGTCCCATGAGACCTCCTTCATGTGATTCCTTCAATAACAACAAGCGAAGAGAGGACTCCGGAATACACAATTTGTTAGCCTTAAACAAGAAAACTTTGTGAAGATAGTAGTCATCCAAACCTCGATCGGGCAAGCATTTTTCAAAAATGGGTTCAAAGAAAACATCGGAAGGGTATAAGTAATTGATCTCATCCAAACCAATCGCATTGATTTCAAGGCGTGTAAGAAGACATTCTTTACGAGACAAAGCATCCGGTATAACATTCTCTTTACCTTTCTTGTACTTAATGACATAAGGAAAAGATTCAATGAATTCTACCCATTTAGCATGTCTTTTGTTCAAATTACCTTGACTTTTCAAATATTTCAAAGATTCATGATCAGAATGAGTAATAAATTATTTAGGCCAAAGATAGTGTTGCCAAACTTCCAAGACTCTAACCAAAGCAAATAGTTCTTTGTCATAAATGGGGTAGTTCAATCTAGGGCCATCAAGTTTCTCACTATGATAAGCTACAGGGCATCCATTTTGCATAAGAACGCCATCAATGCATATTCCACTAACATCACATTCAATCTCAAAAGTTTTCTCAAAATCCGGCAAAACAAGCAAAGGTGCTTCGGTCAAGCATTTCTTAAGAGTATCGAAAGATTTTTGTGAGCATTTCCCCAAACAAACGGTACATTCTTCTTTGTAAACTCATTTAAATGGTAAGCAATGGTTGAAAAATCCTTCACAAAACGGCGATAGAAACCGGCAAGACCATGAAAACGTCTTATCTCACCCACGGAAGTAGGATTATGCCAATTTCTTATTGTCTAAACTTTCTTCTTGTCAACTTCAATTCCATTGGAGGAAATCACAAAACCCAAGAAAATAAGCTTGTTGGTGCAAAAATTGCACTTGGAAAGATTTACCAAAAGTTTTGCTTTGCGAAGGGCCAAGAAGACTTGAGAAATATGTTCAAGGTGATTCTACAAAGATTTGCTATAGATAAGGATGTCGTCAACATAAACCACGACAAATTTTCCAATGAAAGTACGCAAAAATTTATTCATAAGACACATAAAGGTTGAAGGAGCATTCGAAAGACCAAAGGGCATGACAAGCCATTCATACAAACCAAGTTTTGTTTTGAAAGCAGTTTTCTATTCATCACCTATGCTCATGTGAATTTGGGATATCCACTTTTAAGGTCAATTATGGAAAATATTGTAGCACCACTTAATTCATCAAGCATATCATCGAGCCTAGGGATGAGATGTCTATATCTAACGGTGATAGCATTTATAGGGCGATAATCCATGCACATACGAGAAGTGTCATCTTGTTTAGGGACAAGCATAACAGGAACGACACAAGGGCTAAGGGATTCTCGGATAAAACCTTTCTATAGAAGTTCTTGGATTTACCGCTCAATCTCCTTAGTCTCCTTGGGGTTGGTGCGTTAGGGAGCACGGTTTGGAAGTGGCGAACCCGGTATGAGGTCAATGCGGTACTCAATGCCTCATAGAGGAGATAGCCCCGGTGGTAGTTTTTGGGGAAATACATCCTCAAATTCCTGCAACAAAGGCAACACAGATGGAAGAAAGCTTGTTATGTTGTTAGTTTCAAGTTCTTCTCCTTTGCACACGAGGATGAAGTGAAGTATGGATGGGTCATCTCGTAACTCTCGCATCTCTCTTTTGGTGGCAAGTAAGGCAAGGCCTTTGGGAGCACTCGAATTTTTTTCACTCATATTTGGCTTGTGGCTCTCACTCTCCTTTAGTTGGATCACTCTCTCACCACTCATCTCACGAGATTTGATCTCTTCTTGTTTGCGTGCAAGGGTCTTGGCATTGTCGGCGATTACTTGGCTAGGAGACTTGGGACGGAGCACAAACGTCTTGTTATTACACTTGAAGCTATAGTGGTTGGTGCGTCTATCATGAATGGCACTCTTGTCATATTTCCAAGGTCGTCCAAGAAGAAGGTGACACACGGTCATAGGCACCACGTCACACTCAACCGTGTATTCATAAGGGCCAATCGTGAATTGCACGGTGACCATGTGTTGTATGTTAAAGGTGCCAGAGTCACTAACCATTGAACATGATAAGGGTGTGGGTGTTGCTTGTAGTTAAATTGAAGTTTGTTAAAAAGCTCTTTGCTAGCCAAGTTGTGACAACTACCTCCATCAATGATAACCTTGATAGACTTTCCATCGATGCTGACTCTAGTTTGGAAAAGTTTGCAACGTTGTTCATGTTCATCTTGACGGGAGGTTGTAAGGACTCGTGTCACAACTAATGATGGTTGGTTATCCACATCGCAATAGACATTATCTTCTTCATTGTTTTGTACATCCAAGGAATTAAGAGCAACTTGGTGCAAGGCATAGTATTCACCTTCACTCGTAGAATCACATTCACCATCTTGGTTAACAATCATGATCATCTTGTTGGAACACTCAAAGGACTTGTGTCCACTTCCACCACATTTGAAGCAAGTTATTGCGCTCGATTTGACTTGAGGAGCACTAGAGTTTGTGGTTGGAGACACTTGCTTCTTGATGGTTGTGAAGTTTTGTTCGGAGATCTAGAGGTGCTATTGTTGTTGGAGGTGTTATTTCTTGTGTCACTGAAGATGAAGCAGTAGCCTTTGAAGCAAAGTAAGCCTTTTTCTTGTTGTACTTGAGGTCTTCTGCAATGTGGCACTCGGCCTTGAGAGCCTGATGGACAAGGGGAAAGATGTTGTCACATGGTTGATACTCAACAATCTTCGTTATTGGGTAGTTTAGGCCATTGAGAAAGCGGGACATTGTTTGTTCTTGAGATTCCATCACATGAGATCTTATCAAAGCAGTTTCCATTTTGTCATGGTGGTGTCACAGCAGATGCCACGGGATGGCTTGAGATAGGGGCCGATGGACGCTGTAGGAACCCGGGGAAAGATTGCACGCTTGATAGCACGCTAAGAACACTGCAAACACACTGGTCTACCCAGGTTCAGGGCCCTCCTGAGGAGATAAACCCTCTACTCCTGCTTGTCTGTCTCAATCACAGTGGAAAACCAAGATACAAAGTGCTCCTCAAGCTCTCTGAGCTAGAGGAGGAAGAAGCTCTCTCTCTCTCTTTTCTCTCTAAGGAAGAAGAAATGAACTACTAAAACCATCTGGTTCGTGCCTCTCTCGCACAGGAAGGGGTGTGCCACCTTATAAACTGGTGGACACTGACAGGTCCTACAGGGTTAGGCGGATAACACTATGTCGTAGCGCACACCTGCTAGCATGGTGCCGAAAGTCTACTCCCCAGTACCCGCTGAGTGTCCTGTCCCCCTTGTCAGAGACAGGACGTGGCCTCGCCCATACCTCTGCATTGTACCCATGTGCGATCTGCATCATTCGTCTTGTAAGTTGAACCGCACGCACGCACTCTCCCGTGATCTTTGGGATTCACCTAACCCATTGACCTTGCTCCGAGATAACAGATTCTTCTCATAACCCGGTTTCTCCAAGTGTAACTCGGATAACCCGGGGGAGCATCCACCTGCAAGATATCACACACGGTACCTCTTACAGAGATAGCCTTATCTCGGTAACAATTAACTCAGTCCAGGTACTCAACCCGGTCAACAGTATCTCGGCGTCCACTCCTTAAACGCCATTTTAGACCAAGCTTTGCCCTACCTGGGAGTATCCCCCTGACACATTTCCTTGTAGTACTCACTAACCGATTTCAATCCTTGTTTAAGTTCTTGTAGATTTTTGAAGATGTCACACTTGTAGTGTGGAGGAACAAAGCGAGCATGCATGAATTGCTTCATCTCATTCCGAGTGTCGATGGGAGCAATTCGGTTCTTGATTCTTTCCACTTGGTGACGGTCCCACCATAAGAGTGCATAGCCTTCGAACTCCAAAGAAGTCGTAGATACCATCTTCTTGTCACTAAAGTTGTGGATGCTGAAGATCTTGTCCACTTTGAGGGCCCAAGAGAGATATTCTTCAGGATCATTCTCACCATTGAACTTGGGGACGTTCAAGCGGAGGGCACTCATATTGTTTTCGTCATGTCGATAGGGGCGCTCATGTGGGTCTTCATCATAGATAGGAGGCGAAAACTCATGTGGGTCATCCTCATTGGCTTGGCGTTGGCGGTCATGATGAGGAGGATGTTGGAACGCGTAGAGATAAAAAAAAACTTTTCTACGCGATACTCCCAAGGTTTAGCCGAGGTAGAAGGCCACGAGGATTACCACTAGACGCGCATGTTTGGATTATCGAAGAAGCACGTCGATGCAGTGTAGTCCCACGATCTGATCCAGCCGATCCAGTCTCGCGATCGTTGATACGTCTCCAACGTATCTATAATTTCTGATGCTCCATGATCATATTATGTCAATTGCTACTTGTTTTCTCCCTTATTTATAGCATTTTTATACGTTTTCGGGACTAACCTATTAAGAAGATGCCAAGTGCCAGTTCCCTGTTTTCTGCTGTTTTTGGCTTCAGAAAAGTTGTTCTAGAAACATTCGCGGAATTGGACCCCACAAAGCTCAAAGTGCCTATTTTCCTCGAAAGCATCAAGAAGACCGAAGGAGAGTCGAAGAAGGGCATCAGGGGGCCACACCATAGGGTGGCGCGGCCCCCTACCCGCGCCAGCTATGGGTGTGGGGCCCCTGGAGCTCCACCGCCTTTGCCCTTTCCCCTATTTAATCTCCCCGGATGGAAAACCCTAAACACCTGATAAAAAATCCCCGAAAAGTACCGCAGCTGCCGTCACCGTCAACCCTAGATCAGGGTGTTTCTGAAGCTGTTTCCGGCACCCTACCGGAGAGGAGATCATCACCGGAGGCTTCTACATCACCATGCCTGCCTCCGGAGTGATGCGTGAGTAGTTCATCCTTGGACTACGGGTTCGTAGCTGTAGCTAGATGGTTGTCTGCTCCTCATATGCCTCCATGTTTAGATCTCGTGAGCTGCCTATAATGCTCGAGATTGATCTTATGTAAATCTATATGTTGTGTTTGCTGGGATCCGATGAATATTGAACTTATGCCAAGTTGATTATTGTCTTTATTGCATATGTTATTTGTGATCTTGCATGCTTTCCGTTGCTAGTGGTTGCTAGTGACTCCAACAGGGAGTATTTATGCTTGATAGTGGGTTCATGCCTCCTCACCACCTTGCTCGAGTGACAGAAACGTGAAGGGGGAGGATGTGGTGTTGTCATTAGGGAGAAAACAGCGGTGAGAGTGCCCGCGTGCAATTTCATTGCTTACATTACACACATTGTTTAATGCAGTTATCTGTTGCTTGCAACTTAATACCTAAGGGGGTTCGGATGATAACCTGAGGGTGGATTATTAGTCACAGATGCAGATGGATTTCGGTCTATGTATATTTTTGTAACGCCCGCACTAAATATCATAGTAGTCATCATGTTATAATGTGCACTACGGTGCAACCTCTATTATTTTGTCAATTGCCCAGCTGTAATTTGTTCACCCAACATGCTATCTTTTATGGAGAGACACCACTAGTGAACCTATGAACCCGGGTCCATTTTCCTACATTGTTAAACAAACCACTGCTATTTCCCGCTTTCTTTACTTACTGCAAGCATACATCATTTTCCACACTATACGTCTAATCTTTGTTTTAGCAAGACCGGTGAGATTGACAACCTCACTGTACTGTTGGGACAAAGTATTTTGGTTGTGTTGTGTGCAGGTTCCACGTTGTTGCTGACACCGGTGAAGCGCCAACACCACCATCAGCGGCATCAACCTTCCGAAGGTCCTCTTCCTCCTACTGGTGTGCTCATCACACCCTCCTCTTGGGGTCTCCCAACGAGTGCACGATCTGCACCATCAAGGATTTTTTTGGCGCCGTTGCCGGGGAGGAAGAAGTCTTCTTTATTTTGTTTATTGTTTTGTTTTTATTTTTGTCTTTATTTTCTTTTCTATATTAAAAACACAAAATAAATTATTTTACTTCATAGCTGTTATTTATATGCTTGCTTTTATTTCACTAGAATGAGTATTCCTGAAGTTGAGGTTCGTTCTTTTAGGCAACAAGGGGGAGAGAGTTTAAAAGATTCTTGGTATAGAATAAATGATGCTCATAATAAATGTACAAAAAAATATTCTACCTTGATACTCCTGAGGAACTTTTATGTTGGTATTTCTGGTTGGTATAGGCATGTGTTAGATACTCTTACGGGTGGAAATTTTCTAGGAAATCCTGCTTTCGAAGCCTGCAATTTGATTGAAAGTTTAGTAGGAGCACCCCCCATTACAACTGTTAAAAGTGAGATCACTTTGGAGGATGTTATTGATAAACTAAACTCTTTGGAAATGAACTTACCAATTTTCCTTGATAGTGCTAGCAAAGTTAATGAATTAATAATTACTATTGTTAAAAGAATCACTGCTCTAGAAGCTTGCAACACTCATGATAATCAACATTTTAGGATTGGTAAACTAGAGGATTCTATGGGAACTTTAAGCTCAACCTTTTCATCTATTAAATTCAAAAAAGAGAAATCCTTTGTGGGAAAGGAGCAAAGATTCATGTATGTTCCCAAGATAACTAAACCCAAATCTCAATATGTGATGAAAATTGCTAAAACAATTAATGAAACGAAGAGTGACCTCCATGTTGAATCTTCAAAAACATCTAGAGAGCCTATTGCTGCAAATAGTGGTTTATAGGAAGTTATAGAGGATGATTCTTCACTTGAAAATACTTGAGTTGCCCTTTTTATGCCTAGCCGAAAGGCCTTAAAGAAAAGCGCTACCGGGAGAACCCCTTTTATTTCTCGGTTTTCAACCCGTTTTCTTTCGTTTTCTTTGGTGTGCTTTGCACCTGGGTGTTGTCTATTTCCTTAGAAACCCCACTGTATATTTTCTTTTGTGTTTTTGTTGAGCCAAGTAAAGCCTCTAGTGGAAAATTGAGGCTATATTTCGGATTTCTGCGCAGGAAACAGATTTTTGTTGTCCACTGTCAATTCCGTATAAAATCACAAAAATTTCAAAATGACCTGAGTTTTTTGTGCGTCATCCTGAGTTATATACAAAACTTTTCTTAGTTTACCACTTTTTGATTTGAGAAACAGAAGATTTTTGAAAAAATTGATCTTTACCTGATGTTCTGTTTTGACAAATTTCTTCCATTTATTGCATTTCCATCTTAATCTCGTTCTTTTGGTGTTCTTTTGAGAAAAGGAGTTTTAAAGGAAGTTATGACAGTAGCTAATGTGTTTTTTAGTGTTAGACTTGTGTTTAAACTGAACCATGTGAATTTATTATTTCGATTGCACTAACGTTGCTAATGAAGATTGTGAGAACTTTGGTGTGAAGGAAGTTTTCAAGGGTCAAGAGAAGAGGATGATATGATGTGATCAAGAAGAGTGAAAAGCTTAACCTTGGGGATGCCCCGGTGGTACATCCCAGCAAATTCCAAGAAGACTCAAGCGTCTAAGCTTGGGGATGCCCAAGGCATCCCCTTCTTGATCAACAAATTATCAGGTCACTTCTAGTGAAATTATATTTTTATCCGGTCGCATCTTATGTGTTTTACTTGGAGCGTCTTTTATTTTTTGTTTTCAGTTTGTTTTTGTTTTTTCTTTCAGTTTGTTTTTACTTTTTACAATAAGCTTGGTTGAACCCCAGCATTCTTTTATTGGAGAGTGACACGCTTCGCTTTTTCATGAGAATACTTTGTATTCTTAATCTTTGTCTTGCTGCTGCATTTATTTAGCTCCTGTTTTGCATGCATCTCTTATCAGAGCTGTTAGTTTTAGTAGTGTTATGCTTGTACTCTAATGTTTGCTTGCTGTATCATAAAGAGTATTTTTGTTAAAGCATGTTTTGTATGGTGCTTGTTGGGAGAAGAAAACTGTTGCTTGAAGTAGAATTTATAACAATGCTAGTAGAAGCTTGTATAGACTGTGGCTAGAACATTTTCATGCCATGCTAAATGTTATTTTAGTTTTAACGCCTTGTGATTATTGAGTAGCATGAATATCCTCAAATAGCTGAGAGTGTTTAATATGTCTTGAAAGATTCATGAGTTGTTCTTGTCATAGTAAAGCATCAATATATGGTATTCTCTTTCGAATGTTTTATTTGGTTGACTTGGCGCATGCTTAGACCATGTTTATGACTATTAACCAGTCACGAATAGCCTCCATGACCACTTAGTTTTTGAACTTGTGATACTGCTTATGTTTTAATTAATGATGTTTATGTCACTATGCATGATTATGGCTCTTATGCTCTCTTGATTTGTCGCTCCCAGTCTTTTGCTAGCCTCCACCTGTACTGAGTATGAACTCTACTCGTGCATCCAAACTCCCTTAAACCAAAGTTTTTCCCATTGTGTACACCATACCTACCTACATGTGGTATTTAACTACCACTCCAAAGTAAATTGCTCATGTGTTACCTTTAAAACCTTCAAAATTACTCCTGCTTTATGTTCATGTTTTTGCTCATGAGGACGTCAATAGAGAATCTTTATCTCACTTGTTGATTGGATTTCACACCCTGGACTAGTGGCTTCATCCGCTTATCCAAATGATAGAAGAGATGGCAGCGGGATGCCCAGCCCCAAATTAATACAAACAAATTCTCTTCACTATTTTTGCCCCTGATTTATCAGTCAAAGCATAATTGTGTAAACAAAAGAGAAAGAGGGACAACCTTCTACCTAGATGCGTCCTTCACATGGGAGCCGCTCTTGTGAATCCAGTTGGCTTGTGACGTACTGTATTTTCCGTTTACCATTCGTTGACATTAGCATACATCTCCCAAAATATAGACACTCAGTGTCAAACTTTTAATACCTCTGTTTAATAAAATAAATGCTCTAGCACATGAGTGATCCCTGCTTCCCTTTGCGAAGGGCCTTTCTTTTACTTTTATGTTGAGTCTCCATCTTCTAACTTTATGCACAGTTGAGAGAGCATTTTTTCCATTCTGATTTTTATGTGCATTTGTTCCATAAACATCAATAATTACTTCATGATGTGATATTATTTGTTCTTAAATTATTTGCTCTAGTCTTCCTCATGAAGTTTGAAGGTGTCCTGGCATTTATGTTTTTCCCCACTCTTAAGGACTAGCGAAATATCACTTTTCCATGCTTTCTCTATACTTGATACAAACGTTTACCTTTCTTTGCATTATTATTCATTATCCTTTATTTGAGATACTCTTCGTGATGCAAAGTAATTGCTATGCTTTATTATTAAAGTTCTATTTATCATGTTTGTGTTTGAAATTCTATGATCTCAGCATGCATATGCTTTTACATTAGATTGATCAAGTTTATGTTAGTAGCATGTCACCTCAGAAATTATTGTGTTTTATCGTTTACCTACTCGAGGACGAGTAGGAACTAAGCTTGATGATGCTTGATACGTCTCCAACGTATCTATAATTTCTGATGCTCCATGATCATATTATGTCAATTGCTATTTATTGTGTCCCTTATTTATAGCATTTTTATACGTTTTCCGGGACTAACCTATTAACAAGATGCCAAGTGCCAGTTCTCTGTTTTCTGTTGTTTTTGGTTTCAGAAAAGTTGTTCTAGAAACATTCTCGGAATTGGACCCCACAAAGCCCGAAGTGCCTATTTTCCCCGGAAGCATCCAGAAGACCGAAGGAGAGTCGAAGACGGGCATATGCCTATGGAGCTCCACTGCCTTTGCCCTTTCGCCTATTTAATCCCCCCGGGTGGAAAACCCTAAACACCTAATCAAAAATCACCGAAAAGTTACGTAGCCGCCGTCACCCTCAACCCTAGACCAGGGGGTTTCTGAAGCTGTTTCTGGCACCCTGCCGGAGAGGAGATCATCATCGGAGGCTTCTACATCACCATGCCTGCCTCCAGAGTGATGCGTGAGTAGTTCATCCTTGCACTACGGGTTCGTAGTTGTAGCTAGATGGTCGTCTCCTCCTCATATGCCCCCATGTTTGGATCTCGTGAGCTGCCTATCATGATCGAGATTGATCTTATGTAAATCTATATGCCGTGTTTGCTGGGATCCGATGAATATTGAACTTATGCCAAGTTAATTATAGTCTTTATTGTTGGGAATATGCCCTAGAGGCAATCATGGATGATGTAATTACCACTGTATTCATAAAGTTATTAAGTTGTCCTTGTTTTGAACATCTGATATATGTCATTGAATATGTGATTCGACTGTGGAACTATATATTCATGTTGTTCATACTAAATTGTCCTTGGTCATTTAGGTTGTGCTGGACACACACCCTACACTAATGTGAGTGTTGGCTGATGACACGGTTTCACTTGTCATGGGCATGGTGATGCCATTCCAACGTTCACGGACTTGGCTAAAGAGTTTAGCAAGTCGGACTGACCCACATTGAGATGCAACGATCAAGTCGTCATTTTTATGTCTCAATCAATGTAATCCTTAGACCTGAGGTTGTCGCACAATCCGAGTTGTGGATCACCGACTTAGGTTCTGTCAAACGTTGTTCTGTGACAAGGCAACTATAAAGGCAGAGTTCGGGTCGAATGAGAAGCAAGCTGCGTAATGTGGATAATCAAGATGGGATTTTGCCCCTCCGAATGAAGAGATATTCTCTGGGCCCTCTCGAGTGATATGATTCAGGAAGCATGGCCATGCGCGACTCAGTTAAGTGTTAACTGTGTCAGTTGACTAAGAGTTAGTCAGATGAATCACATGTCACAGATCGAGAAGAGAGTTGAGCTATTTAAAGGATGACGATAAATCGCCTATAGCTCGACAAGGTATATCGTGAGGCAAAAGGGACTAAGATGAATATCACATTGAAAGGTATGTCGTCATGACTCAATGGTACTTGGGAGTCGACACGTTCTGCTAGGAGCCGCTACCGATTGATCGATTGAGAGTTGGACTCCAATCGTGTCCAACTCGCCATGAGCCTGCAGGGTCGCACAATTAAGAGCGGGAGCAAGTATTGGTCGGGTTGGACCCGAACCGGAAATGGACTGGTTTTGTGAGTCGGACTCACAGAGGGAATGGGCCACAACTGTTGTGAAGCCCATTACCATGCGCTATATAAAGAGGGGCGCGGGTTGCCCAGCGGGCACGTTAGTCCACTCTCCCATGCGTTGGGAACCCTAGCCCCACTCAGTCCAGCCGTCGGACCAGACCTAGCAGTCTGCCGTCGGAGCTCCTCCTCGTACGTGTGGATACCGGCAGAGGTGCTGTACGTTCAACACTTCGACGTTCGAGGGATTGGATCGGCCGGACCGGATCGTGGGACTGCACTGCCCCGACGCGCTGCATCGATAATCCGCACCTGCGCGTCTAGTGGTAATACTCGTGGCCTTCTACCTCGGCTAGATCTTGGAAGCATCGCGTAGGAAAAGTTTTTGTTTATCTCTACGCGTTCCAACAGTGGTATCAGAGCGGTAGTTTCTGGTATTAGGCCCGAGATCCGTACATATGTGATATGTAGTTAGCGTTAGATGTGATCTAATTGCTGTTTTGGTGGTCGTTCTATGAGATAGATTGGTTTTGTACAAGGTTGATTGGATCAATCGTACTCGGGGGTAATGGATGATCAGGTTTCCGTGATCATACTGCTAAGGTCGTGAAACAACTTACCCCTACCGGTCGGTTTCCGCCATCGGGGTATACCGTGACACATAAATCCAGTTGCGCTGATCGAAGATCAAAGAGTTTGGTCGAATCGGAATACAGATCAGATTCGGGTAAAATCGTTTTATCCGATGAAGAAATCCATGATCGGAATGCAGATCAGATTCGGGACCGCCGGCTTCGCCCTGTCGTAGCGCCTTAGATGTCGTTGCGAGTTTCAGAACGCCGGTAGATATCGTATCTCTGCATAACTTGTTTTTGCAGGAAGTTGTGAATGGTATGGCTTATGTGCATGTGATGTGTGTAATCCATACATGATCTGCGTATTATGTTTTTGTCAGCCGGCTGGATCCTAGGTGCTGTCATTTTATTGTATAACGACCTGCGTGTCGGATTCTCTATGTAAAATTTTCATTTACTAGCTAGTGTAGCTTGTTGGAGAACCCGGAAGGCATGCAAGTCGATGTACAAGTCAGCTACATGGAGTAAGATGGCACGTGACAAGAGTTGGCACGAGTCGACTTACAAGCTTTATGGAGATGGAGATCACCATGAAGAGAGCCATACCATTTCACATTATAATTGCTTTATTTGTGTTATTGTTATGTCTCTATTTACCTCTATTTAGATAGTTGGTAGATTCTTTAATCCCTCAAAAAGGGTCTAGTAGGTCGCCCCGCCAGTGCTGCACCATCACAAGTCGGAGATTCTTGGTAGTGGGCTCATAAAATTGAGGTGCTACCAATTCTTTCCGGTTAGGTGGGTTTGAGTCGGACTCTTACAAGCAGAAGCACTTGGTAATCTAGACGAGTCCATCACAACGGTTGTGGGGCTCGGGGCGAGGTAGGTTGGGAGCCGGGGCATGTGATGTCACCCAACTAACAGGAGTCGTATTGGATACGATTGGCAAGGTGTTGCCTACCTAGATCACTTGACAAAATTTCAAAATGATTTATGGAAGTTTTCTTTTAAGTTTTATATAGAAACTATTCCCTGAAAATATAGCCAAGTATCTGTTTTCCACCTTTGTTTTCACTGGGCTATAAAATGTTATTTTATGTTTTCTTGACTTTTATTTGTTCCTTGATAGATGGACTACAAATCCATAAGCTTGGTTTGATTTTTGGAACATTAAAAATAATATTTTTCTTGTTGTTTTTGTGGAAGAAAAATAAGGCAGAAAAAGGCATTTTTAGAAAACGGAGAAAAAAATAGAAAGTACACCTTTTCCCACTATGTTTTCATAGCCTTAAACTATTTAAAATTTGTTTTCAAAATATGTTTCTAAAATTTTAAAACATGTTTAACAAGTTCCAACTTGGAAAACAAAAATTGGAATCCATTTGGTCTCTGAAAACAATCCAAACTTTTTGCTCATTTCTTCTGTTTTCCATCACTTAGAAACAAATTGCTAAGTGTTAACTGAATTTTCTGAATTTTTGCAACAATGGTAAATACAGTTTTGGACATATGTTTTCATTGCCTTTTCTTGCAATTTTTGAAGTGAGACCTTGTCTAGTGTGTTGAACTAGGTATATACTCGACTTTGGATCCTTTAGTGAGCTTCTAGAAGGCTTAGGGAGGAAGAAAACATGTGAGAGAGAGAAGGGGACAGTGCTGATGTGGCATGGCATGGGCACCCATGCCTTGACCCATTGTGGCCACACCTTGCCTTCTTCTCCACCCCAAAGTCCATTTTGGACTTGCCCCTTGACCGTCCTTTCCCCTTGACACCACCCCTTGCCAAGGGACACCAAGGACATTCCCTGGATGCCCCCATGCCACTCAATGGCATCAACCTGAGAGCACCCCCTTGCCATTGGTTCACCCCAGTGGCTATATGCCCCCAAAGTCGTGTCCCTCTCGCCACTGTGTTCCCACACCTCCCCACACTCACTCCCACTCGAAGAAACCAAGTCCCCAAGTCTCCATGAGCGAGCTCGAGCTCGAACTCGCCGCCGGTCACCGCACGTGTGCACGAGGTAGTGTTGCACCTTCCATGCTCTCCCACCCTGTGACCTCTTCCGTTGAGATCCCCGTGATGTGTGGACCCTCCCTGACATGCCCCCTCGTCCACCCGTGTGCAGGAACTCTGCCGCCGTCCGTGACGCCAACATGTGTGTCTGCGACCGCGCCGGTGAAGGAGAGCACCGCTGTCGTTTCTGCCGCCACCCAGCCTCGGCTGCGACCTCCAGTAGCCCCCGCACCACCTCAGAGACCTCCAAAACCTCCCCTAGGTGATCCACCATGAACACCCAATTTTTTCTAGGTTTTCTGCCCATGTATGCATGGCTAGAGGTTGAAGATACACAACAGCCATCGATCTGGTCTAATCTCAGCCGTCCACACTCACTTACCTCTTCAGTCCACGTCCAGGCCAGCCCAGCCCAGTAGCAGCTTGACCACAACAGATCCGGCCCGCTCAGTGTTTTTTTTTCTGTGAGTTATCTCCATTCTTGTTTAGGCAGAAACTGACCTGTAGCTTTGGCCTTGGTAAAAATGGAAAGAAGCGGTTTTAGACCAAACCAAAAATCAGAATGGTAGCTAAGAAAATACCTAACCATATCCAAATGGTGGTTTCACTTTTTTTTATTTTTTATTTTTGGAGTAGTACTCCCTCCGTCCCAAATTAAATGTCACAAATTTTGAAAAAAATGGATGTATCTAACACTAAATTATGTCTAGATAAATCCAATTTTGTCAAACTTTGTGACACTTAATTTGGGATGGAGGGAGTATTTATTTTACCAGAGACTATCTGTTTAACCATTTTGGACACAACTTTTTTTTGTGTGTCTCCATCTTGGTCAAACCAAATTGTTTTGAGTAGCTAGTGAACATATCTATCAGTAGTACTTGACCTCACATCAAGGTGAGTTACCAAATAGAAATGCCATCCATTTTGGTAAATGACCAGTAGGATTTTCTTTGATTTTTAGAAGGATTTTAAAATGATTTTTGAGGTGAATCCAATTTTATGAGTTTGTGTGTGACTAGATCTATGTAATCCTATCTTGGGTGAATTTTTAGAGCCATAGATTATTTTTGGTGAGCCTTTTTAGATACATCAGCTTTTCTGTTTCACTTGTTATGTGAGTATTTGTTTGTAGACAAATGTTTGATTGTTGGAGACTTTGTTCCTAGAATGTATAGATGTGTTACCACTTGTTATTAGGTTGTTTTTATTGCAGTACAACTACCTTAGGAAGTGTGTGCATGATTGGAAATCATATGGGTATAGAAATAGCATTTTATTGTTTTCTAGTATTTATTTTTGGCTAGGTTGTGTGAGCAATTATTTGTGTGATTGTGCACCTAAGTTTTTGATGTTGTTGAGTTGAGTCCAGTACCATTTTGGTACGGATATTATGATGGTAGTATCTCTGTTAGCTTGCACGTTATTTTGTAGCAAAGCATGTGTAACATTTGTTGTTTGTTTTCACTAGTATTGTTTTCACTAGCATGGATAGCCTTGTATTGTTTGCTTGGTTAAATTATTTTTTCAAGTGCAGCCAGAGGCTTTGTGACCTCTTAGTGTCTTGGAATTAGTGGGCCCATAACCCACTGGTCCCATTGCATTTTGGTTAGGGATGAAAATCCCCTACCATTCACTAGTGTGTGAGTAGCATGTATTACTATATGTTTGCTTAGCATTTTCCACCAAGGAAAAATAGATGTCATTTCACTTATGTAAGTGAAGTGTTTAGTATTTCTTTGTGAATCCTAGTATGTTTAGGTGTGGTTCATTTGATTAACATAATATTCCATTAAGGGTATCATGTTAAGAAATGTTTCACTATTGTGTGGTTTAAATTGGTGTTGTTTGCAAATAGGATTATTATCCTAGTGTTTGATAGGTTATGTGTGGATATATTTCATTGAGTGTTTGAATTTTTGAAAGTGTTTAGTAGAGCTTGTTTGAGTGCAGAGCTACTGGTTTTATAGCATGTATCTTGGTTGCTTGGTAATTGATTGTTAGAAAAGCATGAGTAATTAGAATTGAGTGATTCTTGCTGAGTAGTTGTTTCCATAGATTTATTTTAGTATTTTTGCTTACTAGCATGTGTAAGGTGTTGTGTGCTTTTATTAGGATTTTACCTTCATACCTTTCTTGTTTAGAGTTATGCATCCTTATAGTGATGTTTGCTTCTCTAGTGATGCATTAGTGTCACCACTAGATATTGTGAGTTGCTCTAGTATTGTTGTCTTTTTATTTTATGAGTGTATGATTATTCTAGCAGGTTTAGGATGTTGTTACTTCTGTTATTATGACATGAATTGTGGAGGTGCTTGTTGATAGTAGTTGTAGAATACAAGTATTCCTTATAGCATGCATGTGTAGAATTCTCTTACTAGTATGCTATTAGTGAACTCCTGTTGTTATGTCAAATTATAGTTTTGTTATATCTTGTGAGTGTTGTATTTTTGAGTGTGTATTAAGGCTTGTTAACATTGGTTGAGCTAATGTTTTTTTGGTTAATTTTCATGATTGATGGATTCCTTAGTTTTGAAGGTAGACTTAAGCATAGTCACTAGCTAGCTTATTTCATCTGTGGTATGTTTATTTGTTGTTTGAAGGTTGTCTGAGTGTTTACCTTAGCATGAGTATTGAGCTTATGTTATTGTTGCGCTAGTGTTGTTGTTATGCTTAGTAGTATCTTGTTATATATGCATTAGTTTGGTAGTGAACTTGTTTGGTGACGATTGCTTATGTGTTGTTAATACCCACTGCCATGGGTATTGCTTTGATTGATTGTTAGTATTTTAGAAGTCTCACCTTTTGTGCCCAAAAGATATATTTTTAGCTTCTTATGTATCTTGGTATGAGAGTGGTACACCCACTCCATATATGGTATGTAAGATGTGGGATATGGTTTCTCAACCATATGTTTGTTTGACGAAAGTTTTGTACCGTGAAAGTTTGTGAGATAGTTTCCGCGTTAACTTTTTGAGTGTTTGCGCTAGTATAAGTTTGCTTGCTGTATGCATTACTTTGTTAGTTGTTTGCCGTCTTTAGTTCTAAGTGTGTGTCTTTTATTCTTTTACGACATTAGAAAACGAAGGAGAAGAAGAAGCAGTTGTAGAGTTGTGCGTCAAGTTCAAGCTACTTCAAGCCCAGGGACACTAAGAGATTTAAGGCAAGCCATCCTGATGCTTGTTGTTACTATACTTATCGTTATCTATCATGCATGTTTTACCTCTGAAAGTTTTACAAAAACTTTGATTACCAAAAACTATTTTTGAGTGACTACTACTACTATTAATATTATATATACTATTATTATGCCAGTAGTTGATACTTGGTGTTACCAAGCCCATAGCCTCCTTATGGTATTTATTACCATCCAAAAGTAGAAGTCCCTAAGTTGACACCCTAAAAATATGTTTTTGCAAAACAAAGGCTTTATGGAAAACCCGGGGAAAAGGCTGAGCCTTATCCACCAGAGGATTGTTGAAGTGGTCATTTTTGGGAAAATGGTGTTTTACAAAAATGACACATAACCTAGTCTTCGCCGGACAACCTTGACCGTACTGCCACCCTACCTCAACATGGGCATGGGGCTTAACTTGAAGTTTGTTTTTGTTAGCGTGTGGTCTATCTCAATTTGCTATAAGGGTCGTCGTGCCCTCGAACCGATTGTCGCCAGTAGGGGTATATTGGACATACAAAGTGAGGGATTAAGTTACCCCCCGGTCGCAGCAGTTGGGTCCCCTGCCGTGGCGCTGGCGGACAGGATGCCGGGGGAATCAGGCCTAACTGAAGAGATAGGCATATTCTAGCTTGAACATAGTGGATGGTTAGGATCGGTTATCTGATGTTTACATACTGTTGTTACAGTCCGTGGTTGTTCATCGCAGATGTACTGAATCTGGTGGATGTGTACACCTCTGCAGAGTCAAACTATCCGGAATAGCCGCGTCCTCGGATATGGACAGCTAAATGGCCATGTAGCTAGCATTGTGTCAATGTTTTCAAAAAGGAGTATTTGAAAAGGAGTTGGACTTATGATGTAATGAAAGAAGGAACCTTGTACCATGGAGGTACCATTGATGAAAAGCCAGAAGTTATTTTACAAGAGGTTTTGCAAAGAGAAAACTTTTTTTTGACAAAGTTTTACAAAACCTCTTGTACATGTGATATCTACAAGCGAAAGAAAAATATATTATTTTCTTTTGAAGTATCTTCTTCAACGAAGATACAACGATTTTCAAAATCAACTATGATATATCTTTCATATATTATGGATAGTGAACCCTATGTATAGCCTACCTATCACACCATATAAGTATACTTGCATTTTGATAAGCTACATGATGGGTGTCTTGCTGAGTACATTCAAATGTACTCATATTGGTTTCGTCCCTGGTATTTACTTGCCAAACATGGAGGAGGAAATCACAGGAGGAGATCTACGAGGAGGAGTACTGCGCTGATGGACTTGCGAACTAGGCGTGACTTGGGATCTACTACGTTTGTGTGTTTTAGTCTTCCGCTGTGTGTGTTGTGCGTTTGCCCTGCGTGGCAATTGTGTTAGACGTGGACATGTGGCCATGTCCCTTTTGTAAGTGCTTTCTGTAATCGTGTAATGGATATTGTATCTGTGTACCAACTTGATATGTTGTTCACAACTGGTGTGATCTGGGATCGTTATTGTATGCATATCGGAGGTGTCCTTGAACAGTGGTTCCGGGGGACCTTCTAGACAATCCATGCACATACGAGAAGTATCATCTTGCTTACGGACAAGGATAACCGGAACGACACAAGGGCTAAGAGATTCGCGAATGAAACCTTTGTCAAGTAGTTCTTGTATTTTCCGCTCGATCTCCTTAGTCTCCTCGCGGTTGGTGCGGTAAGGAGCACGGTTCGGAAGTGGAGCACCCAGAACGAGGTCGATGCGGTGCTCGATCCCACGTAGGGGAGGTAGACCTGGTGGTAGTTCGTCAGGAAACACGTCTTAAAATTCCTGCAAAAAAGGCAACAAAGATGGAGGGAAGCTTGTTATGTCGTTAGTTTCAAGGGCTTCTCCTTTGCACACGAGGACAAAGTGAAGGATGGATTGGTCATCTCGTAACTCTCGCATCTCTCTTTTGGTGGCAAGTAAGGCAAGGCCTTTGGGAGCACTCGAAATTTTTCCACTCATATTTGTCTTGTGGCTCTCACTCTCTTTGAGGTGGATCACTCTCTCACCACCCATCTCACTAGATTTGAGCTCTTCTTTTTTACGTGCAAGAGTCTTGGCGTTGTCGGCGATCACTTGGCTAGGAGACATGGGGCGAAGCACAAACGTCTTGTTATTCCACTTGAAGCTATAGTGGTTGGCACGCCCATCATGAATAGCACTCTTTTCATATTTCCAAGGTCGTCCAAAAAGAAGATGACACACGGTCATAGGCACAACGTCACACTCAACCGTGTCTTCATAAGGGCCAATCTTGAATTGCACGGAAACCATATGTTGAATTTTGAAGGTGTCGGAGTCACTAAGCCATTGGACATGGTATGGACACGGGTGTTGCTTGTAAGGCAATTGGAGTTTTCTCAAAGCTCTTTTCTAGCCAAGTTATGGAAACTACCTCCATCGATGATAACCTTGATTGATTTGCCATTGATGCCGGATCTAGTTTGGAAGAGATTTCAACGCTGGTCATGCTCATCTTGAGGAGAAGTAGTAAGGACTCTTGTCACCACTAGCGATGGATTCTTATCCTCATCGCAATAGACACTTTATTTATCATCGTTGGGCACGTCCAAGAAGTTGAGAGCAACTTGGTGCAAGGCATAGTATTCGCCTTCACTCATGGAATCACGTTCACCATCTTGGTTGACAACCATGATCATCTTGTTTGAACACTCGAAGGACTTGTGTCGACTTCCACCACATTTGAAGCAAGTTATAGTGCTTGACTTGACTTGAGGAGTACACGAAGAGGTGGTGGGCGGCACTTGTTTCTTGAACGGTTGTGGAGACTTGTTGGTAGCGTTGGAAGGTCTAGAGGTGGTCTTGGAGTTGGTTGGTGTAGTCACTTGCGTCATTGGAGACGAAGAAGAGGAAGGCCTTGCGGCAAAGAAAGCCGTTTTCTTGTTGTACTTGAGGTCTTCCGCAATTTGGCGTTCGGCCTTGAGATCTTGATGGACAAGGGCAACAATGTTGTCATATGGTTGATACTCGACAATCTTCCTTATAGGACAGTTGAGGCCATTGAGGAAGCATGCCATTGTTTGCTCTTGAGATTCCATCACATGATCTCGTATCAAAGATGTCTCCATTTCCTTTTAGTACTCATCAACCTACTTCAAACCTTATCGAAGTTCTTGAAGCTTCTTGAAGAGGTCACGCTTGTAGTGTGGAGGAACGAAACGAGCATGCATGAATTGCTTCATCTCATTGCAAGTGTCAATAGGAGCAATCCGGTTTCGAACTCTTTCCGCTTGGAGACGATCCCACCATAAGAGTGCATAGCCTTCGAACTCCAAAGAAGCCATAGCAACCATCTTCTTGTCACTAAAGTTGTGGATGCCGAAGATCTTGTCTACCTTGAGATCCCAAGCAAGATATTGTTCTGGATCATCTTTACCTTTAAACTTTGGGACATTGAAGCGAAGGTCACTCATGTTGTTGTCTTCTCATGTTGTCTATGGGGTCCCTCATGTGGGTCTTCATCATAGAGAGGAGGTGAAAGGCCATATGGGTCATCCTCATTGTCTTGGCGTTGGCGGTCATGATGGGGAGGATGGCGCCGGTGGTCATTAGGAGGAGGTTGTTGGCGGTGACGTAGTCGTGCTTCTCGGCGTTCACTATCATCATTGTCATGTTGTTGTTGTTGAGGACGATCTTGATCTTGGCGGTCATTGTGGTTGGGACGCGCATTGCTCCTTGGTGGCATTGAATGTTGACGAGCAACTTCCACGAAGTCATTGTGACCATAGTCATGAGCGTGGCCTTGTGGAGGTGGTGGATGATGTTGTCGAAGGTCCGGGCGTTGAGGTTGTTGTTTAAGAGGGTCACCACGGCCTTGGAAATCTCTAGGTGGTGGTGATGGCGAGCTATCGTCATAACAATGTCGTCGAGGAGCTTGTGGCGAAATAGGTGGTGGTGGTGGTTGTTGTTGAGGTCCTTATTGAGGTTTACCACCATCCTCCATGTTGGGGTTGTGATCATGGCGACGAGCTTGGTGATGATCTTAAGTGTGGCGGCTTGAGCGTCGAGACCTTGAGGACGATGATGATCCACAACGGTTGGCAAGGTTTGCCAAGTTGATGTTGATGCGAGTCATTTTATCATTCAATCGAGCCTCTTGAGCTTGGAGTCGACGTTCATAGCGCTCCAATCCGTCTTTCACAAGTTGGCGGAGTTGGAAATGGTCATTATGAGTGACAAAGTTGTGGTAGTCGTTGTCGTTGAAGAATAGGTTTCCTTCATCTTCCGAGCTAGGACTTGTGAACACTCCTTCCCTAGCCATCTCAAAAACACGCAAGGGTGATATGAAGAAATGGATGTCTCGCTTACCCAACGTTACCTTTTTTGGTCATATTGAGGCTAGTGGACAAGCCTAGTTGTAGGGCGGTATGTCAAAAGTGAGTCCAAAAAGATCGAAAGAAAACCACAAACGACAACACACACACTTTATGTGGAAGGAAAGTGGGCGAGAAAAGTCTTAAGGAAAAACAACAAATCCAAGGAAAAGTTTGTTGTAAAACATGGAGAAGAACCGAAAAGAAAAGTTAGCACGAAAACCAATCCAAGATGATATGGTGGAAACTAAAATGGAACACACACACACACACACAAGGGATAAATCTGGTTAGTGCGTCCAATGGACGAGCAGAGACGAAATGTTCCTATCGAAGACTAAGCTCAATGCTACTCCAACGCAAGGAGGACGCTAGCTCAAACCGCAAACTATAAGAGGCAACAAGATTCGCACCGTCGCAACCGGTCACTCTATTCTCTTTTGCGACGCGAGGCTACACGTTCCTACAAGTGATAGCAATTGGCATCGATCTTTTGCTTCTTTTTCTCTTTTTGCTCTTTCGCCTTTTTTTATTTTCTCTTTTTGATGATTCCAAAATGCCAATGCCTAATCGAATCTATTCTCTCACCAGCGCCAAACTCGCACTCTCAGTGCCACAAATCCGATGCCAAGCGATGTAAAGGAGCTAGTCCGAATGGGCAAGGTACACGAACAATGGGTTAGTTCAAGCGGAAGCAAGTTATACATATCTTGTGGATGATCTCGGACTTGCGGCCGGTAGATGTCGATGTAGTGTCGTTCCGTTGATGTAGTTGCATAGATGATGTTGTGGGCTTCGCGTGGAAACTTGAATCACTCAAATCGGATCAACAACGACAAAGAAAACCACGTTTGAAAATCTTTCCAAGAATCAAAGAGCAGGACTTTTCTGTGATTTTTGGTCACATTCGAAATTCCTTCCAAATAAAGAATTTTTTTTTGGACAAATTAGAGGAAAGTGGCTGAATAGAAAGGTGGGGAATGGTCTCAAGAAACAAATCCACTAATCAAATCCATGAAACACTCAAAGAATCCACAGATCGGTCGAAATCCCTTTTTGGCTATTTTTGGTGAAATTTTCGAATTTATGCTGGTAGAATAAAAATTGGGTGGAAAGGAGGGTAGTGGGGGTCGAATTCGTCTTAATCTAGCTCTGGATACCATATGATATGGAGGGTTAACTCCTAGTGTGGCCCGATCTTCACGAATTGACCAAGAACACGAAGAATGAATGATGAACACGATGAACGCGGGAGGGGAACGAGGGGGAAATCGGGTGAAATCAAGGGGGGAAACATGGAGAATCGAGGGGAGATAACTAGTAAGAACCAAATAATCCCAAATCTCCCGTCAACTAAATCCCGAGGGCCACCTATGGAATGATCGATACAACTGAACTCACCTTGATTGAAACCGCTTAACACCCGTAGCCGCTCCACCACGCCAATAGAAACTCAAGGATTAGTTGAGAAAGATTGGAAAGTCCCTAACTGAATCCCAAGGAAAAAGGATAGGTAACTCGGTGAATCTTGATATGGTCATAGATACACATCTAGGAGTAGCCTCACAAGAGTAGTCACCTCACAAGAGGGATAAAAGAGCAAATCTCAAAGTTCTTAATTCATATCTAACCTAGATCTGACCATAGGGGGTTCCTTATATAGCGTAGGGGTAGGTGGGGGCGGAAAAGGGATTTTCACCCACTTTTGCAAGCTGGCAGGAAAGCCGGGCTGGAGGCCGGGCGGCTCGGGTGGGTGCCGGCCTGGCGATGCAGGGAGGCCGGCCTAGGTCGGGCGGCTCGGGCAGGCAGCCGGCATGGGGTGCACAGGGAGGCCGGCCTAGGCCGGGCTTCAGGCCGGGCGGCTCGGTTAGGTTGCCGGGCTAGAGGCCGGGCATCCCACACTCCATCTTCTCCTTCTTCTCTCCTTCTTCCTTGAGGGCTTCTTCTTGGGCATCTTCCATGGATTCTTGGGCAACTTCTTGAGCACGTTCTTGGGCATCTTGAGCATCGTCTTGGGGGTCCATGGTGGGGTTACACCTGAGCACACAAAGGGAATTTCCATGAGGTAGCACACCATTCACCAAGTCACCGAAATAATGAAGAGAGAGGAGTGAGTTCACCTTATCATGTATTGCTTTTGTTCGTGATCTTTTCATTGGTCCACTTGGTGATGGGCTTGGTGGAATGGGGTGTGCTGCATCATCCATTGGGTGTTGGGCTTGGTGGAATGGGGTGTGTTGCATCATCCCCCCCTTAAAAAAGAGTCGACCTCGACGCGTGGTCTTCCTCATCACTTGGATATCCATGGAAGGGAAGAGAGATCCTTGACGTTGAATGAGTTGTGGATAAGGTACTTGGATTGCGGTAAGTCGAGCTTCTAGGCGTTGTTGTTGATGCGCTTGAGGGTCTTGAAAGGTCCGTCACCTCGTGACTTGAGCTTGGAGTTGTGCTCTTGGAGAAAGCGGTCTTTGCGCAATTGTAACCAAACGAGGTCACCTTATTGGAACACCATGAGTTTCTTGTTCTTGTTCATCATGGATCCTCGGAGCTCGGAATGCCTCTCAAGTGTAGCTCTTTTTGATTCATGTAGCTTCTTGACGTAGTCGGTGCGCGTGTCGATGTCCATGTTGACTTGTTCGCGTAAAGGCAATGGTAGGATGTCGAGAGTGGTGTTTTGGTTGAAGCCATAGACGATCTAGAAGGGGCTTCTCTTTGTTGTTTGATGAAGTGCTCGATTGTAGGCGAACTCGGAATGTGGGATGCATTCTTCCCAATTCTTGAGGTTGGGCTTGATCAATGCTCGAAGGAGTGAAGATAGCGTTCGATTTGTAACATCCCAAGTATGAAAACAATCCCAAATTGTTTGCTTCTTGCTAAATTTTTGTTCTGCATCATGCATCATAAACTTTTGCATTTGTCTTCTAGTGTTTTCAATTGTAATTCAAATTCAAATCCATTTCATACTTGGCATGTTCCAATTGTGAATTCAAATTAAAATTTTGCAAACATTTTCAATTCAAGAAGAAATTCATATTTGTTTGGAATTGTGGAATGTTATTGATTAATTCAAAATTCCATTCTTTTGAAACCCTTTTTGAAATTTAAATAGCAATTTCAAATCATTTTGGCAATTTCAAAATTTTGGAAATAAGCACACATACCTTTGATCTTACTGTTTTGAAATTCAATAAAAATTATTGTTAAAATAAAAACCGAAAAAAAATCCTATTCTATTTCTCTCTTTCTCTTTCCTACAAAAAAAAACAGAAAAGAGGGGGAGGGCAGGCCAGCCCACCACATCCCCACGAGCCAGCCCGCTCTACTCTCCTCCTACCTTCGTACGGAGACACAGAAAGAGGAGCTCGTGGAGGAGCTTGCCCCACGTCGCCTCCCCCTCCTCCTATATCTGCTCCCTGCGCAGCACCTCCCTCCAAACCCTAACCTAGTTTCCCTTCTTCCTCCTCCAGCCGCCATTCCCTTCTTCCTCCCCTCTCCTTTTCCTTTCTGAATTTTTCCTGTACCTACTGTATCTCACCATGGCCGGTTCATAGAGCTCGCACCGCCGCCGCTACGCTCGCTGTCGAGGCCCCCTTTCCCCGGGAACGGAACCGGGAGGGTTCCCTCTCCCCTTTTGTCGAAGAGAGCGAGGCCCGGGGAGCATCCGTTCGTCGCCGCCAAGCCGCCGTCGACCGCCGCTCATCTCTGTCGCTGCGCCATCGTCGCCCGCTCCCGAGCAGCGAGTCCTCGGTGAGCGCCTCTCCCCTCTCCCCTCTCCCTTACCTCCGCACGCACGGCCACCCTCCTTCCCTCTGCGCCCAGCGCCCCGGCGCGCCCACGCCGGCGACCACTCGCCGTTCGTCGCCGTCGTTAACTGTTCCCGATCGGGTTCAGTTGCCTGAATTTCGCCAGGCCCCGCACAAGTTACCTCAAAACCCCACGCCCTACACCTATCAACAACCCGAGCAGCTAGCCCACTGGTAGCACCCCCGTGCGCACATGCAGCAGCCCCGGGTTCGAATCCCCCCTTAGGCAGAAAGCCACCCCTTTTTTCCACCTTTTTTTTTCTTTTATCTCTCGAATTCCAGAAAACAGATCTGAATCCTTAATTGTAAAATCAATAACAAATTGAATATTGATCCAATTTCAACGATTCAAATTGCTATGGATTCATAATCTTGTGCTCTTTCTATTAGTAACAAAATTGCAACATGTTTCTGCAATAATTTTTGCACTAAATAATTAAATACTGAAAATGCACTTAAAATTTGAAACTTTGGAATTTCATAACTTGAGTTCTGTTCATCAAATTTGAGCAAACTTGGGCTCTAAAAATTTGTCTTAACAAACTCTACACATTGGTATTTTATTTGGTCACAATTGAATTAAATTTGAACATGTTTCCCTCTGTTCACTAAAAGGGGCAGAATAAAAATGACTATGAAAAATTGCATAATAAATTCAATAATGATCCAAAAATTATGTTTAATAGCTCAAAATGTTCAGTGAAACATTTGATACATGTTTTCAACCTTTTCAATACATTTTGTTTACTGTTTTTCCTAATTAAAAGTGGTGCAATAATTCAATGCTTTAATTAAACCTTTTAAATTGCAAAATTCGTAATTTTGGTCAAATTCATAACTAATTATAATTTAATTCAAATGGCACATGTAAAATATGTTTTCCATGCAAAATTGAATAAGATTTCCAAATATAAACTTTGTTTTCTACTTTGAATAAATTAAATTGCTGAAAACAACTGTTTCTTAATTAATGCATTTAAAATTGTCAAATTAATAACTTGCTCATTTTAAATCCTTTTTCAACAAATGAAATATGTATGCCATCTAAAATTTTGTGTTCTTTCCAAATATGAATTTGGTTATCTATTTTGAACAATTAAAATGGGTGAAAACAACAAATGCTTGTGTAAATCATTTAAGAAGCCAAATTTCATAACTTAATAAATAAATTTCCAAACTTGGTAAACACCATTTCAAATTGAAGCTATTGTTGTTTTCTTATTGTTTTCCTCATCCATGCATCATTATAATCAACTTTCACATGGTGGTTAGTTGTAGATCATTTAATTCTACCTTAATTCATGGGTTTTCCATATGCAATCCAAATTGCATATGGGCCCCTTTAATTATGTTACCATGTCAACTAGTTTATCTTTGATGCATCAATTAAATTTTCATGCATCATTCCATGATTTTGCATTATGCCATGTTATTGATTGTTTGTCTCTCTGCGTTGTTTGTTTGCTTCTTCTCGAATAGACGACGACGTTGAGACAGACGAGGTTTACGACACTACTTCTGAGGAGTTAGCCCAGTACCAGGCTACTGAGTTTGCAGGCAAGTATTCACTCACCTGAACCATTGTGTCCTTTCCACACTGGATATCGATACTTTCCGTTGTCTATCCTGCTAGCCTTAAGATTCTATGCTTGTGTTCCGATCCCATCACATGTTATCCTGTAACCCTGATATAGCCTATCCTCCACACCTATAACCCTGTTGCTTGTTGCCTGTGTCTTACTAGCATGCTTAGGGTTGTTTATGCTTGATTCTGATGTCCGTTATTACTGTTACCATATTTATTAAGTTCTGGGGGCTCGATGTTAAACAACAACCTGTTAATGTTTGAGGTAATGCTAATTTGATGATAAGGCACCGGCAGGAGGCCGGGTATGGTTTTGAGGCCTGCTAGTGTCGAACTCAGGAAAAGTTCTTGTCCTCTGGATCCATGTTGAGCGTGCTAACCGCATGTGGGAAGCGTGTATGGGCGCCCCCCCCCCCGCAACTCTGATTCGATTCGCATCTCGTCCAAATCGCCACACTTAGTTCGGGCTTTCCAGTTGATGCACGCATATGCAGGTACGAACCCTCGGCGCCAGGGTGGAACTTTTGTAGTCGGCATTTAGGGCGGCGTGGTCTTCCAGTGCTATGAGGGTCCCCCTTTTCTTCGTGGGGGCTCGATTAGCCGCGCACGCACAGCACGTGGTTCTTTGGGCTTGATGCGAAGAAGAGTTGGGTTGTGTTTAGTGTTTCGCTTGGTGGGTTTGATCCCCGTCTGGCGGGATATTCTTACGTGTACGGCCAAATTGGTGCACCCCTGCAGGGTTAAATCTTCTCGAGAAGCCGTGTTGTCCGCGGTTATGGATGACTTGGTGATAGGGCTGGCTAACAAGGATTAGACAACTTACACCTAATTAATATCAATTTGACTAGTAATAGGCTTATTGACACAATAACCTGAACCATCATTAATCCAACTGTGTGATTTATCCTCGGATTGCTTCTTTGGATAAGGGGCGAGATCCAGGATGGGTTTGTTTGAGGATAGTGGTAGTTGGTTCCGATACGCTATCTTATCCCCTTCTTTTAGTCGGATGTTGTAGCGTGTCTCTGTAGTTGGTTAGAGCAGCCCGCTGCCGCATCTTTATATCACCTATCTTCCGTTGAACCCAAAGCATCTGTACTTGGTGTTGCCGGGTACACTTTGGTATCTTGTGCGTCTTGTTTGCCAGTACTCGTCTGTACTGACCCCTTTGGGGCTGCGTGTTCTGCAGACTACGTTTCCGAGGATCCCCATGGTGGCTACTACGTGGAGTATGACGAGGCTGCTGACGAGTAGATAGCGGACCCGGGCAGGATCCGAGACATCGTGGATGGGCTCCGTCTTTTCGTTTCTGGCCTCTTAGGCCTATTTGGATCTTGTCTGTACTCAGACACTTTGGATGCTTCCGCTGTGATGTAATGTTGACTTGTTGGGACATGTGTCCTCTGGATGATTGTATTTGCTATCTCTGCTCTAGTGAGAGCAAATTGCCACTTATTTCTATTTCTTTGTGTCTTAGATATTTGTTGTGATATCACTTGTTCAAATGTCGTTGACGTACCATGTGTGTATGTTATGAAGTACGTCAATGGAAGTAGTCCGATTTCTATGGGATGGTTTACGCAGACGATGGATAGTAGAGAATGGTTGTCACACGTTTACGTGTTGGCCTGCTCATATTGAGATGCGGGTGCCGGTATGCCCCTAAGCCATTTATCTACTGTTTAGCGGGCTGTGAGTATCCTCTAGAAGTCCGGGTGCGACAAATGGTATCAGAGCCTGTCTGTCTGTAGGATCCCTTTTACTGGTCGCAGTTGAGTCTAGAAACTATTTTGTAGCTATATAGGAAAAATGAAACGTGAGAGTAGGAATTCTGTTCTTTTATTTCTTTCCCCACCCACCCTCCCTTTTCTGGTAAGAAAGTGCAACGTTGTTTTCTCTTCTCATCTAAACTTTCAAGTTAGGATTTCACGTATCCTGGTTTCTCTAGGATAGTTATATCTACTAGACCATAGGAATAGAGGTGGTTGTGACATGATTTATCATGTTGCCTACTCATGATTGAGAACGGAGGCGTGTAAGCCCCGGAAGCAGATCCTCTATTCCTTAAGCAGTAGATATTGATCCTTTAGAAGCCCGGATGGGGTTTTCCGTAGTACCTCAGGAGTGTTTGGTCTCGTGTTTCCCCAATGTTGCTTCGATATCCTGTTCTTCTCAACATCCTTTTCGTCCGTTGAAACCTTGTTGTTGCTTGCCACTTCAGTTCTTCTACCGGCGTCTAATCAAAACTTCCCCGATCATCTGCAGATGGATCTCAGGTTCTACCCGCAGGTGGTTCGTATGACTCGTTGCGAGAGCACTGCCGGGTATCCGGAGATGCTGAGAGACATGGTCACTTTTCTGGGGTTCCGTTGGGCACCAGAGTACCAGGTCTACGAGCAGCAGCGAGAGTTTGGCCAGACCTACTACCAGGCTATCGCCTACATTCTGTCAGATGATGTCATGAGCGTAGTTCACCGCTACGAGACAGTAGGTTCCACAGTGGATATGGCTGTGCAGCAGGCAGCTTATGTGAGTCTCACCGTCCTTCGTGCTGACTACTGGGGATTTGACGATTCTATCTATCGCCACATCCCCCGTGGTTACATCACTTCGGAGGGAGCTCACTTCACTCTCTACGACAACTTGGATGTTTACGAGCATGATAACTCCAGGCTGCACACCACCGCTCAGTTTGTGAGGCACAGTGACGCAGTTGCCCGCACACTATCTCAGGAGTTGGCTTCAGTCAGAGAGCAGCTTTACCTTGCTTTGACTCGTCTGGCGACTTACACCACAGACTTTGTTGGAGACGAGCGCTTTGCACGTTTCGATCAGCCAGTTGGGCGTCGTCTGCAAGATGCTGGAGGTTACGAGCCGATCAGAGGTCCACTCCTTAACCTTGGTGCTGGTTACACTGGGATTCCCCGCTTTGGAGCACAAGGAGTCGACGCTATGTACTTCACCACGCCTAGAGTCGGCCTCAGACCACGTCAGATCTACGTGGATCGTCGCTCCACCTACTTTCGTGGGCGTCCTCCTCACCGTACCTCTCGCCGTACTCCTAGCCGCCGTCCTGCGTGATGAGCATGGGAGTACCGATGTATCCATTCTTAGCTATGTTTAGTTATCCTTTGGTATTCGAACCATATATGGTGTGTTGGATATTCTGATGTATTTGAACATGTGATGGTGAACCTTGTGGTTGTCTATTCATGCGTCGGAATAATCTCTCTTTCGGTTTCCAAGTCTATCCTTTTCTATTGTTGTGCTAAAATGCATTTCCATTCAGGATGCCGCCAACAAGGAACAACACGCCTGAGCCACCGCCAATCGCGGAGCTGTTGACTCAGATGACCCAAGTCATGACGCAGACGGCCCAGTTCCAGGCTAATCAGCACATCAACCAGACAGCTCCACGAGTCAGCATCAAGGATTTTCTCAGTCTGGGCCCAAGAGCTTTCGTGGCCACAGGCGAGCCTCTGGACGCTGATGACTGGATCCGTGAGATAGCCAAGGCTCTGGAGATTGCTCACGTAGCTGAAGAAGACAAGGTCAAGTATGCCTCCTATCTGCTGAAGGGTCAGGCAGCTACTTGGTGGGAGAACTTCCAGGCCATGAGAACTGGGATGCCAGTCACGTGGGATTGTTTCAAGGAAGCCTTCCTGAAGCACCACATTCCAGATGGTCTCATGGAAAGGATGCGTGAAGAGTTTTGCTCTCTCAAGCAGGGCAAGTTGGACGTCATCGGGTATCAGAGTGAGTTCAATCGCCTCGCTCGGTACGCTGGAGATGAGGTGTCCACTGAAGCTAAGAAGATGGCAAGGTTCCGCAGAGGTTTTAACCCGGAACTCAAGTATGCCCTCACCAATATCAAGGCCAACAGCTTCGAGGATCTCGTTAACACCGCGCTCAATGAAGAAAATGGGCGCAAGGCGTTCGAGGAGTCTCGCAAGCACTCGCGTGAGGGTGGTTCCTCCTCCAACATGACCACCCCTCCGCAGAAGCGCCGCATCTGGGTGCCAAATGGTGCTTTCACTCGGGATCCATACGCCTAAACTTCTCCAGGCTTCGCTCCCCGCCCACCCAACCCTGCTCAGATGCATGATCAAAGGGCTTCGATGGGGCAGCCAAGGCCAGGGCCTCCTCGTGTCGTCACTTGCTACAAGTGCAAGCAGACGGGACACTATGCCGACAAGTGCACGCAGAGGCAGCTACCTCCACCACCACCTCGTCCTAACACAAACCAGGCAATGGTGCGCGCTCCCCCGCCTAAGGCCTTCAACTCCAACAACAGGCCTGTCGGGAGGACCGCAAGGGTGAATCATGTCAAGATCGACAAAGCTGAGGAAGCTCCTGACGTCGTTCTCGGTACATTTTCGGTAAACTCTATTCCAGCTAAAGTGTTGTTTGATACCGGAGCATCACATTCTTTCGTGTCAAAGATCTTTGCGACAGCAATTAAACTCCCTTTTGTTGGTTTGGGTTCCCCGCTAGTGGTCAACTCCCCTGGAGCAACTATGCAAACTTCCAAGATCAGTCACAAAAATCAAATTCTAATTGGAGGCCACATATTCCTTGCTTCTCTCATACTGCTTGGCAATTCTGACATTGATGTCATTCTTGGTATGGATTGGCTGAAGGCCAATAAAGCAAGGATTGACTGTGCTCAAAAGTCAATAACTCTGTCCCACCCTTCTGGCCAGATAATCTATTCTCCACATGAATCATGTTCCATTCAGCTATGCACCCTCGATGCAAAACCTCTACCTTCACTTGAAAATGTTCTGGTGGTTTGTGACTTCCCTGACGTATTTCCAGAAGAGTTGCCAGGAATGCCTCCGGACAGAGCTGTTGAGTTCGTGATCGAACTTGAACCAGGTACTGCTCCAATCTCTAAGCATCCCTACAAGATAGGAACTCCCGAGCTGAAGTTGTTGAAGGAGCAAAGTGTACATGGAAAAAGGTTACATTCAACCTAGTTCCTCGGCTTGGGGTTGCCCAACTCTGTTCGTTGCAAAGAAGGATCACACAAAGAGACTCGTTGTTGACTATCGTCCTCTTAACGAGAAAACCATCAAAAACAAGTATCCAATTCCTCGTATCGATGACCTTTTTGATCAACTTGCTGGAGCCTCAATATTCTCCAAGTTGGACTTGAGAATGGGTTACCATCAAATAAAGATCAGAAAAGAGGATATTCCAAAGACAGCCTTCACCACTCGCTACGGTCTATATGAGTTCACCGTCATGTCCTTTGGTCTCACCAATGCACCGGCGACCTTCTCTCGACTCATGAATTCTGTCTTCCATGAATACCTCGACAAGTTCGTTGTGGTATATCTTGATGACATTCTTGTCTACTCAAAATCCGAGGAAGAGCATGAAGAACATCTTCGTCTCACTCTCATGAAGCTTCGCGAGCATCGTCTCTATGCCAAATTCTCCAAATGTGAGTTCTGGATTTCAGAAGTTGCTTACCTTGGTCATGTCATCTCTGCCAAGGGCATAGCCATTGATCCAGAAAAGGTTAAAGCAATTGTTGATTGGAAACCTCCAAAGACGGTGAAGCAAGTAAGAAGTTTTCTTGGCTTGGCTAGCTATTGCCGTTGTTTCGTCCAAAACTTCTCCAAGATTGCCAAACCTCTCACAGACCTCACAAAGAAGGACAAGAAGTTCGTTTGGTCTCCGCAATGTGATGAGAGCTTCAATATCCTGAAGACTAAACTCACTTCTACACCAGTTCCGGTTGGCCCAGATCCTTCCAAACCTTTCCAAATATTCTGTGATGCTTCTCTCCAAGGTCTAGGTGCAGTTCTTATGCAAGAACGTCAAGTTGTGGCTTATGCTTCACGTCAGTTGAACGCACATGAGCTCAATTATCCCACTCATGACCTTGAACTTGCCGCAGTTGTGTTTGCCCTCAAGAAATGGAGACAATACTTGTTGGGTAATCGCACTGAAATCTTTTCCGATCATAAGAGTCTGAAGTACATCTTCACTCAACCAGATCTAAATCTCAGACAAAGGAGATGGATTGAAAAGATCAAAGACTTTGATCTTACCGTTTCTTACACTCCAGGCAAGGCTAATGTTATGGCCGATGCTCTCAGTCGCAAGTTATATTGCAATAATCTCATGATCATGGAAAGCCAACCTCCTCTTCATGAATAATTCCAAAAGCTGAATCTTGGTCTTGTTCCTCAAGGCTATCTTGCAAACTTGACAGCCAGTCCAACTCTCGAGGACAAGATTCGTTCTGAACAACTTCGTGATGCTGAAATCAAGAAGATTGTAGAGCACATCAAAGCAGGCAATGAGAAATTTGAGTGCTTCTCAATTGATGACAAGGGAACTGTGTTCTTCGAAGGACGCATTGCAGTCCCTCAGATTCAAAGTCTCAAATATGTCATTCTCAAGGAGGCTCATGAAACTCCTCTCTCCATACACCCTGGAAGTACAAAGATGTACCAGGATCTCAAGACACTGTATTGGTGGCCTGGCATGAAACATGAAATTGCTCAATACGTTTCTGAATGCGACGTTTGTCAACGTGTTAAGGCAGTTCATCAAAAAACTGCCGGTCTTCTCCAACCTCTGAAAATCCCTGAGTGGAAGTGGGACATGATTGAAATGGACTTTGTCACTGGTTTTCCAAAGTCCAAGAGGGGCAACGATGCAATCTTCGTTGTCATTGATCGACTCACTAAAGTAGCTCACTTCTTTCCTGTCAAATAAACAATCTCAGCTAGTCAGTTAGCAGAGCTCTACACAGCAAAGATTGTTCCTCTTCATGGTGTTCCATTGGAAATAAGCTCAGACCGTGGAAGCATCTTCACTTCTCATTTCTGGAAAAGTTTTCAAGAAGCCTTGGGCACCAAACTTCTGTTCAGCACAGCCTATGACCCTCAGTCTCAAGGGCAACTCGAAAGAGTCAATCAGATTCTCGAGGATATGCTCAGAGCATGTGGTCTCTCCTTTGGCATGAAATGGGAGGAATGTCTTCCATATGCTGAATTCTCCTACAACAACAGCTTCCAGGCAAGCCTAGGCATGGCACCATTTGAGGCTCTCTATGGCCGCAGATGCAGGAGTCCAATCAATTGGTCTGGAGCTGGTGAACGTTCACTCTTAGGCCCTGACATTGTTAACGAGGCCGAAGAGAAAGTTCGCATCATTCGTGACAATCTGAGGATTGCTCAGTCTCGTCAGAAAAGCTACTATGACAGCAAGCACAGGGACATGGTCTATGCAGCTGGTGACAAAGCATACCTCCGTGTAACTCCCCTCAGAGGCACTCATCGTTTTGGTGTCAAAGGAAAGCTTGCACCAAGATACATTGGTCCTTTCAACATTCTCTCAAGGCGTGCAGAAAATGCCTATCGTCTTGAACTTCCAGAAAAGCTATCCAAGGTGCACGATGTGTTCCACGTGTCACAGCTCAAGAGGTGCTTCAAAGATCCAGGTCATGCAGTTGATTATGATTCCATTGGTCTGCAGGAAGATCTCTCTTATGAGGAGCACCCTATTCGAATTCTCGATGAGACCTAGCGCAAAACTCGCAACAAGAGCACCAAGTTCTTAAAAGTGCAGTGGTCTCATCATTCCGATAAAGAGGCAACATGGGAGACCGAAGAGGATCTTCGCAAGAAGTATCCGGACCTTTTCTCTTCTCAGTAGGAATCTCGGGGCGCGATTCCTTCAAGGGGGGCGTTTTGTAACATCCCAAGTATGAAAACAATCCCAAATTGTTTGCTTCTTGCTAAATTTTTGTTCTACATCATGCATCATAAACTTTTGCATTTGTCTTCTAGTGTTTTCAATTGTAATTCAAATTCAAATCCATTTCATACTTGGCATGTTCCAATTGTGAATTCAAATTAAAATTTTGCAAACATTTTCAATTCAAGAAGAAATTCATATTTGTTTGGAATTGTGGAATGTTATTGATTAATTCAAAATTCCATTCTTTTGAAACCCTATTTGAAATTTAAATAGCAATTTCAAATCATTTTGGCAATTTCAAAATTTTGGAAATAAGCACACATACCTTTGATCTTACTGTTTTGAAATTCAATAAAAATTATTGTTAAAATAAAAACCCAAAAAAATCCTATTCTATTTCTCTCTTTCTCTTTCCTACAAAAAAAACAAACATAAAAGAGGGGGAGGGCAGGCCAGCCCACTTGGGCCAGCCCACCACACCCCCACGAGCCAGCCCGCTCTACTCTCCTCCTACCTTCGTACGGAGACACAGAAAGAGGAGCTCGTGGAGGAGCTTGCTCCACGTCGCCTCCCCCTCCTCCTATATCTGCTCCCTGCGCAGCACCTCCCTCCAAACCCGAACCTAGTTTCCCTTCTTCCTCCTCCAGCCGCCATTCCCTTCTTCCTCCCCTCTCCTTTTCCTTTCTGAATTTTTCCTGTACCTACTGTATCTCACCATGGCCGGTTCATAGAGCTCGCACCGCCGCCACTACGCTCGCCGTCGAGGCCCCCTTTCCCCGGGAACGGAACCGGGAGGGTTCCCTCTCCCCTTTTGCCGAAGAGAGCGAGGCCCGGGGAGCATCCGTTCGTCGCCGCCAAGCCGCCGTCGATCGCCGCTCATCTCTGTCGCTGCGCCATCGTCGCCCGCTCCCGAGCAGCGAGTCCTCTGTGAGCGCCTCTCCCCTCTCCCCTCTCCCCTTACCTCCGCACGCACGGCCACCCTCCTTCCCTCTGCGCCCAGCGCCCCGGCGCACCCACGCCGGCGACCACTCGTCGTTCGTCGCCGTCGTTAACTGTTCCCGATCGGGTTCAGTTGCCTGAATTTCGTCAGGCCCCGCACAAGTTACCTCAAAACCCCCACGCCCTACACCTATCAACAACCCGAGCAGCTAGCCCACTGGTAGCACCCCCGTGCGCACATGCAGCAGCCCCGGGTTCGAATCCCCCCTTAGGCAGAAAGCCACCCCTTTTTTCCACCTTTTTTTCTTTTATCTCTCGAATTCCAGAAAACAGATCTGAATCCTTACTTGTAAAATCAATAACAAATTGAATATTGATCCAATTTCAACGATTCAAATTGCTATGGATTCATAATCTTGTGCTATTTCTATTAGTAACAAAATGGCAACATGTTCCTGTAATAATTTTTGCACTAAATAATTAAATACTGAAAATGCACTTAAAATTTGAAACTTTGGAATTTCATAACTTGAGTTCTGTTCATCCAATTTGAGCAAACTTGGGCTCTAAAAATTTGTCTTAACAAACTCTACACATTGGTATTTTATTTGGTCATAATTGAATTAAATTTGAACATGATTCCCTCTGTTTACTAAAAGGGGCAGAATAAAAATGACTATGAAAAATTGCATAATAAATTCAATAATGATCCAAAAATTATGTTTAATAGCTCAAAATGTTCAGTGAAACATTTGCTACATGTTTTCAACCTTTTCAATACATTTTGTTTACTGTTTTTCCTAATTAAAAGTGGTGCAATAATTCAATGCTTTAATTAAACCTTTTAAATTGCAAAATTCATAATTTTGGTCAAATTCATAACTAATTCAAATTTAATTCAAATGGCACATGTAAAATATGTTTTCCATGAAAAATTGAATAATCTTTCCAAATATAAACTTTGTTTTCTACTTTGAATAAATTAAATTGCTGAAAACAACTGTTTCTTAATTAATGCATTTAAAATTGTCAAATTAATAACTTGCTCATTTTAAATCCTTTTTCAACAAATGAAATATGTATGCCATCTAAAATTTTGTGTTCTTTCCAAATATGAATTTGGTTATCTATTTTGAACAATTAAAAAGGGTGAAAACAACAAATGCTTGTGTAAATCATTTAAGAAGCCAAATTTCACAACTTAATAAATAAATTTCCAAACTTGGTAAACACCATTTCAAATTGAAGCTATTGTTGTTTTCTTATTGTTTTCCTCATCCATGCATCATTCTATTCAACTTTCACATGGTGGTTAGTTGTAGATCATTTAATTCAACCTTAATTCATGGGTTTTCCATATGCAATCCAAATTGCATATGGGCCCCTTTAATTATGTTACCATGTCAACTAGTTTATCTTTGATGCATCAATTAAATTGTCATGCATCATTCCATGATTGTGCATTATGCCATGTTATTGATTGTTTGTCTCTCTGTGTTGTTTGTTTGCTTCTTCTCGAATAGACGACGACGTTGAGACAGACGAGGTTTACGACACTACTTCTGAGGAGTTAGCCCAGTACCAGGCTACTGAGTTTGCAGGCAAGTATTCACTCACCTGAACCATTGTGTCCTTTCCACACTGGATATCGATACTTTCCGTTGTCTATCCTGCTAGCCTTAAGATTCGATGCTTGTGTTCCGATCCTATCACATGTTATCCTGTAACCCTGATATAGCCTATCCTCCACACCTATAACCCTGTTGCTTGTTGCCTGTGTCTTACTAGCATGCTTAGGGTTGTTTATGCTCGAGTCTGATGTCCGTTATTACTGTTACCATATTTATTATGTTTTGGGGGCTCGATGTTAAACAACAACCTGTTAATGTTTGAGGTAATGCTAATTTGATGATAAGGCACCGGCAGGAGGCCGTGTATGGTTTTGAGGCCTTCTAGTGTCGAACTCAGGAAAAGTTCTTGTCCTCTGGATCCATGTTGAGCGCGCTAACCGCATGTGGGAAGCGTGTATGGGCGCCCCCCGCAACTCTGATTCGATTCGCATATCGTCCAAATCGCCACACTTAGTTCGGGCTTTCCAGTTGATGCACGCATATGCAGGTACGAACCCTCGGCGCTAGGGTGGAACTTTTGTAGTCGGCATTTAGGGCGGCGTGGTCTTCCAGTGCTATGAGGGTCCCCCTTTTCTTCGTGGGGGCTCGATTAGCCGTGCACGCACAGCACGTGGTTCTTTGGGCTTGATGCGAAGAAGAGTTGGGTTGTGTTGAGTGTTTCGCTTGGTGGGTTTGATCCCCGTCTGGCGGGATATTCTTACGTGTACGGCCAAATTGGTGCACCCTTGCAGAGTTAAATCTTCTCGAGAAGCCGTGTTGTCCGCGATTATGGATGACTTGGTGATAGGGCTCGCTAACAAGGATTAGACAACTTACACCTAATTAATATCAATTTGACTAGTAATAGGCTTATTGACACAATAACCTGAACCATCATTAATCCAACTGTGTGAGTTATCCTCGGATTGCTTCTTTGGATAAGGGGCGAGATCCATGATGGTTTGTTTGAGGATAGTGGTAGTTGGTTCCGATACGCTATCTTATCCCCTTCTTTTAGTCGGATGTTGTAGCGTGTCTCTGTAGTTGGTTAGAGCAGCCCGCTGCCGCATCTTTATATCACCTATCTTCCGTTGAACCCAAAGCATCTGTACTTGGTGTTGCCGGGTACACTTTGGTATCTTGTGCGTCTTGCTTGCCAGTACTCGTCTGTACTGACCCCTTTGGGGCTGCGTGTTCTGCAGACTACGTTTCCGAGGATCCCCATGGTGGCTACTACGTGGAGTATGACGAGGCTGCTGACGAGTAGATAGCGGACCCGGGCAGGATCCGAGACATCGTGGATGGGCTCCGTCTTTTCGTTTCCGACCTCTTAGGCCTATTTGGATCTTGTCTGTACTCAGACACTTTGGATGCTTCCGCTGTGATGTAATGTTGACTTGTTGGGACATGTGTCCTATGGATGATTGTATTTGCTATCTCTTCTCTAGTGAGAGCAAATTGCCACTTATTTCTATTTCTTTGTGTCTTAGAGATTTGTTGTGATATCACTTGTTCAAATGCCGTTGACGTACCATGTGTGTATGTTATGAAGTACGTCAATGGAAGTAGTCGGATTTCTATGGGATGGTTTACACAGACGATGGATAGTAGAGAATGGTTGTCACACGTTTACGTGTTGGCCTGCTCATATTGAGATGCGGGTGCCGGTATGCCCCGTAAGCCATTTATCTACTGTTTAGCGGGCTGTGAGTATCCTCTAGAAGTCCGGGTGCGACACGATTCACCACTTCGGTTTGTCCATCTGTTTGCGGGTGATAGGCGGTGGAGAAAAGTAGTTGACGCCAAGCTTGGCCATCAAAGTCTTCCAAAAGTAGGACGTGAACTTGACATCTCGATTAGACACAATTGACTTGGGCACACCATATAGACGCACAATTGCCCTGAAAAACAAATTTGCGACATGTGAAGCATCGTCCGTTCTATTTCAAGGAATGAAATGTTCCATGTTAGACAAACGATCAACAACTACAAAGATTGAGTCCATGTTTGTTTTAGTGCGTGATAGTCCTACCAAAAAGTCCATGCTAATATCACTCCAAGGGACATGTGGTGTAGGAAATGGCAAATAAATACCATGAGGGTTGGAAGTAGACTTAGCTCGGAGGCATGTAGGACATCTTTTGACGAGTCTTTCAACTTGGTGCCTCATCTTAGGCCAATAGTAGTGATTGGAGAGCATGTCGTAGGTCTTCTCCCTTCCAAAGTGTCCCATGAGACCTCCTTCATGTGATTCCTTCAATAACAACAAGCGAAGAGAGGACTCCGGAATACACAATTTGTTAGCCTTAAACAAGAAAACTTTGTGAAGATAGTAGTCATCCAAACCTCGATCGGGCAAGCATTTTTCAAAAATGGGTTCAAAGAAAACATCGGAAGGGTATAAGTAATTGATCTCATCCAAACCAATCGCATTGATTTCAAGGCGTGTAAGAAGACATTCTTTACGAGACAAAGCATCCACTACAACATTCTCTTTACCTTTCTTGTACTTAATGACATAAGGAAAAGATTCAATGAATTCTACCCATTTAGCATGTCTTTTGTTCAAATTACCTTGACTTTTCAAATATTTCAAAGATTCATGATCGGAATGAGTAATAAATTATTTAGGCCAAAGATAGTGTTGCAAAACTTCCAAGACACTAACCAAAGCAAATAGTTCTTTGTCATAAATGGGGTAGTTCAATCTAGGGCCATCAAGTTTCTCACTATGATAAGCTACAGGGCATCCATTTTGCATAAGAACGCCATCAATGCATATTCCACTAACATCACATTCAATCTCAAAAGTTTTCTCAAAATCCGACAAAACAAGCAAAGGTGCTTCGGTCAAGCATTTCTTAAGAGTATCGAAAGATTTTTGTGAGCATTTCCCCAAACAAACGGTACATTCTTCTTTGTAAACTCATTTAAATGGTAAGCAATGGTTGAAAAATCCTTCACAAAACGGCGATAGAAACCGACAAGACCATGAAAACGTCTTATCTCACCCACGGAAGTAGGATTATGCCAATTTCTTATTGTCTAAACTTTCTTCTTGTCAACTTCAATTCCATTGGAGGAAATCACGAAACCCAAGAAAATAAGCTTGTTGGTGCAAAAATTGCACTTGGAAAGATTTACAAAAAGTTTTGCTTTGCGAAGGGCCAAGAAGACTTGAGAAATATGTTCAAGGTGATTCTACAAAGATTTGCTATAGATAAGGATGTCGTCAACATAAACCACGACAAATTTTCCAATGAAAGTACGCAAAAATTTATTCATAAGACACATAAAGGTTGAAGGAGCATTCGAAAGACCAAAGGGCATGACAAGCCATTCATACAAACCAAGTTTTGTTTTGAAAGCAGTTTTCTATTCATCACCTATGCTCATGTGAATTTGGGATATCCACTTTTAAGGTCAATTATGGAAAATATTGTAGCACCACTTAATTCATCAAGCATATCATCGAGCCTAGGGATGAGATGTCTATATCTAACGGTGATAGCATTTATAGGGCGATAATCCATGCACATACGAGAAGTGTCATCTTGTTTAGGGACAAGCATAACAGGAACGACACAAGGGCTAAGGGATTCTCGGATAAAACCTTTCTATAGAAGTTCTTGGATTTACCGCTCAATCTCCTTAGTCTCCTTGGGGTTGGTGCGGTAGGGAGCACGGTTTGGAAGTGGCGAACCCGGTATGAGGTCAATGCGGTACTCAATGCCTCATAGAGGAGATAGCCCCGGTGGTAGTTTTTGGGGAAATACATCCTCAAATTCCTGCAACAAAGGCAACACAGATGGAAGAAAGCTTGTTATGTTGTTAGTTTCTAGTGCTTCTCCTTTGCACACGAGGATGAAGTGAAGTATGGATGGGTCATCTCGTAACTCTCGCATCTCTCTTTTGGTGGCAAGTAAGGCAAGGCCTTTGGGAGCACTCGAATTTTTTTCACTCATATTTGGCTTGTGGCTCTCACTCTCCTTTAGTTGGATCACTCTCTCACCACTCATCTCACGAGATTTGATCTCTTCTTGTTTGCGTGCAAGGGTCTTGGCATTGTCGGCGATTACTTGGCTAGGAGACTTGGGACGGAGCACAAACGTCTTGTTATTACACTTGAAGCTATAGTGGTTGGTGCGTCTATCATGAATGGCACTCTTGTCATATATCCAAGGTCGTCCAAGAAGAAGGTGACACACGGTCATAGGCACCACGTCACACTCAACCGTGTCTTCATAAGGGCCAATCGTGAATTGCACGGTGACCATGTGTTGTATGTTAAAGGTGCCAGAGTCACTAACCATTGAACATGATAAGGGTGTGGGTGTTGCTTGTAGTTAAATTGAAGTTTGTTGCAAAGCTCTTTGCTAGCCAGGTTGTGACAACTACCTCCATCAATGATAACCTTGATAGACTTTCCATCGATGCCGACTCTAGTTTGGAAAAGTTTGCAACGTTGTTCATGTTCATCTTGACGGGAGGTTGTAAGGACTCGTGTCACAACTAATGATGGTTGGTTATCCACATCGCAATAGACATTATCTTCTTCATTGTTTTGTACATCCAAGGAATTAATAGCAACTTGGTGCAAGGCATAGTATTCGCCTTCACTCGTAGAATTACATTCACCATCTTGGTTAACAATCATGATCATCTTGTTGGAACACTCAAAGGACTTGTGTCCACTTCCACCATGTTTGAAGCAAGTTATTGCGCTCGATTTGACTTGAGGAGCACTAGAGTTTGTGGTTGGAGACACTTGCTTCTTGATGGTTGTGAAGTTTTGTTGGGAGCTCTAGAGGTGCTATTGTTGTTGGAGGTGTTATTTCTTGTGTCATTGAAGATGAAGCAGTAGCCTTTGAAGCAAAGTAAGCCTTTTTCTTGTTGTACTTGAGGTCTTCTGCAATGTGGCACTCGGCCTTGAGAGCCTGATGGACAAGGGGAAAGATGTTGTCACATGGTTGATACTCAACAATCTTCGTTATTGGGTAGTTTAGGCCATTGAGAAAGCGGGACATTGTTTGTTCTTGAGATTCCATCACATGAGATCTTATCAAAGCAGTTTCCATTTTGTTGTGGTGGTGTCACAGCAGATGCCATGGGATGGCTTGAGATAGGGGCCGATGGACGCTGTAGGAACCCGGGGAGAGATTGCACGCTTGATAGCACGCTAAGAACACTGCAAACACACTGGTCTACCCAGGTTCAGGGCCCTCCTGAGGAGATAAACCCTCTACTCCTGCTTGTCTGTCTCAATCACAGTGGAAAACCAAGATACAAAGTGCTCCTCAAGCTCTCTGAGCTAGAGGAGGAAGAAGCTCTCTCTCTCTCTCTCTTTTCTCTCTAAGGAAGAAGAAATGAACTACTAAAACCATCTGGTTCGTGCCTCTCTCGCACAGGAAGGGGTGTGCCACCTTATAAACTGGTGGACACTGACAGGTCCTACAGGGTTAGGCGGATAACACTATGTCGTAGCGCACACCTGCTAGCATGGTGCCGAAAGTCTACTCCCCAGTACCCGCTGAGTGTCCTGTCCCCCTTGTCAGAGACAGGACGTGGCCTCGCCCATACCTCTGCATTGTACCCATGTGCGCTCTGCATCATTCGTCTTGTAAGTTGAACCGCACGCACGCACTCTCCCGTGATCTTTGGGATTCACCTAACCCATTGACCTTGCTCCGAGATAACAGATTCTTCTCATAACCCGGTTTCTCCAAGTGTAACTCGGATAACCCGGGGGAGCATTCACCTGCAAGATATCACACACGGTACCTCTTACAGAGATAGCCTTATCTCGGTAACAATTAACTCAGTCCAGGTACTCAACCCGGTCAACAGTATCTCGGCGTCCACTCCTTAAACGCCATTTTAGACCAAGCTTTGCCCTACCTGGGAGTATCCCCCTGACACATTTCCTTGTAGTACTCATTAACCGATTTCAATCCTTGTTTAAGTTCTTGTAGATTTTTGAAGATGTCACACTTGTAGTGTGGAGGAACAAAGCGAGCATGCATGAATTGCTTCATCTCATTCCGAGTGTCGATGGGAGCAATTCGGTTCTTGATTCTTTCCACTTGGTGACGGTCCCACCATAAGAGTGCATAGCCTTTGAACTCCAAAGAAGTCGTAGATACCATCTTCTTGTCACTAAAGTTGTGGATGCTGAAGATCTTGTCCACTTTGAGGGCCCAAGAGAGATATTCTTCAGGATCATTCTCACCATTGAACTTGGGGACGTTCAAGTGGAGGGCACTCATATTGTTTTCGTCATGTCGATAGGGGCGCTCATGTGGGTCTTCATCACAGATAGGAGGCGAAAACTCATGTGGGTCATCCTCATTGGCTTGGCGTTGGCGGTCATGATGAGGAGGATGTTGGAACGCGTAGAGATAAAAAAAACTTTTCTACGCGATACTCCCAAGGTTTAGCCGAGGTAGAAGGCCACGAGGATTACCACTAGACGCACATGTTTGGATTATCGAAGAAGAACGTCGATGCAGTGTAGTCCCACGATCTGATCTAGCCGATCCAGTCTCGCGATCGTTGATACGTCTCCAACGTATCTATAATTTCTGATGCTCCATGATCATATTATGTCAATTGCTACTTGTTTTCTCCCTTATTTATAGCATTTTTATACGTTTTCGGGACTAACCTATTAAGAAGATGCCAAGTGCCAGTTCCCTGTTTTCTGCTATTTTTGGCTTCAGAAAAGTTGTTCTGGAAACATTCACGGAATTGGACCCCACAAAGCTCAAAGTGCCTATTTTCCTCGAAAGCATCAAGAAGACCGAAGGAGAGTCGAAGAAGGGCATCAGGGGGCCACACCATAGGGTGGCGCGGCCCCCTACCTGCGCCAGCTATGGGTGTGGGGCCCCTGGAGCTCCACCGCCTTTGCCCTTTCCCCTATTTAATCTCCCCGGATGGAAAACCCTAAACACCTGATAAAAAATCCCCGAAAAGTTCCACAGCTGCCGTCACCGTCAACCCTAGATCAGGGTGTTTCTGAAGCTGTTTCCGGCACCCTGCCGGAGAGGAGATCATCACCGGAGGCTTCTACATCACCATGCCTGCCTCCAGAGTGATGCGTGAGTAGTTCATCCTTGGACTACGGGTTCGTAGCTGTAGCTAGATGGTTGTCTGCTCCTCATATGCCTCCATGTTTAGATCTCGTGAGCTTCCTATCATGCTCGAGATTGATCTTATGTAAATCTATATGTTGTGTTTGCTGGGATCCGATGAATATTGAACTTATGCCAAGTTGATTATTGTCTTTATTGCATATGTTATTTGTGATCTTGCATGCTTTCCGTTGCTAGTGGTTGCTAGTGACTCCAAGAGGGACTATTTATGCTTGATAGTGGGTTCATGCCTCCTCACCACCTTGCCCGAGTGACAGAAACGTGAAGGGGGGGGATGTGGTGTTGTCATTAGGGAGAAAACAACGGTGAGAGTGCCCGCGTGCAATTTCATTGCTTACATTACACACATTGTTTAATGCAGTTATCTGTTGCTTGCAACTTAATACCTAAGGGGGTTCGGATGATAACCTGAGGGTGGATTATTAGTCACAGATGCAGATGGATTTTGGTCTATGTATATTTTTGTAATGCTCGCACTAAATATCATAGTAGTCATCATGTTATAATGTGCACTATGGTGCAACCTCTATTATTTTGTCAATTGCCCAGCTGTAATTTGTTTGCCCCGCATGCTATCTTTTATGGAGAGACACCACTAGTGAACCTATGAAACCGGGTCCATTTTCCTACATTGTTAAACAAACCACTGCTATTTCCCGCTTTCTTTACTTACTGCAAACATACATCATTTTCCACACTATACGTCTAATCTTTGTTTTAGCAAGACCGGTGAGATTGACAACCTCACTGTACTGTTGGGACAAAGTATTTTGGTTGTTTTGTGTGCAGGTTCCACGTTGTTGCTGACACCGGTGATGCGCCAACACCACCATCAGCGGCATCAACCTTCCGAAGGTCCTCTTCCTCCTACTGGTGTGCTCATCACACCCTCCTCTTGGGGTCTCCCAACGAGTGCACGATCTGCACCATCAAGGATTTTTTTGGCGCCGTTGCCGGGGAGGAAGAAGTCTTCTTTATTTTGTTTATTGTCTTGTTTTTATTTTTGTCTTTATTTTCTTTTCTATATTAAAAACACAAAATAAATTAGTTTACTTCATAGCTGTTATTTATATGCTTGCTTTTATTTCACTAGAATGAGTATTCCTGAAGTTGAGGTTCGTTCTTTTAGGCAACAAGGGGGAGAGAGTTTAAAAGATGCTTGGTATAGAATAAATGATGCTCATAATAAATGTACAAAAAAATATTCTACCTTGATACTCCTGAGGAACTTTTATGTTGGTATTTCTGGTTGGTATAGGCATGTGTTAGATACTCTTACGGGTGGAAATTTTCTAGGAAATCCTGCTTTCGAAGCCTGCAATTTGATTGAAAGTTTAGTAGGAGCACCCCCCATTACAACTGTTAAAACTGAGATCACTTTGGAGGATGTTATTGATAAACTAAACTCTTTGGAAATGAACTTACCAATTTTCCTTGATAGTGCTAGCAAAGTTAATGAATTAATAATTACTATTGTTAAAAGAATCACTGCTCTAGAAGCTTGCAACACTCATGATAATCAACATTTTAGGATTGGTAAACTAGAGGATTCTATGGGAACTTTAAGCTCAACCTTTTCATCTATTAAATTCAAAAAAGAGAAATCCTTTGTGGGAAAGGAGCAAAGATTCATGTATGTTCCCAAGATAACTAAACCCAAATCTCAATATGTGATGAAAATTGCTAAAACAATTAATGAAACAAAGAGTGACCTCCATGTTGAATCTTCAAAAACATCTAGAGAGCCTATTGCTGCAAATAGTGGTTTATAGGAAGTTATAGAGGATGATTCTTCACTTGAAAATACTTGAGTTGCCCTTTTTATGCCTAGCCGAAAGGCCTTAAAGAAAAGCGCTACCGGGAGACAACCCGTTTTCTTTCGTTTTCTTTGGTGTGCTTTGCACCTGGGTGTTGTCTATTTCCTTAGAAACCCCGCTGTATCTTTTCTTTTGTGTTTTTGTTGAGCCAAGTAAAGCCTCTAGTGGAAAATTGAGGCTATATTTCGGATTTCTGCGCAGGAAACAGATTTCTGTTGTCCACTGTCAATTCCGTATAAAATCACAAAAATTTCAAAATGACCTGAGTTTTTTGTGCGTCATCCTGAGTTATATACAAAACTTTTCTTAGTTTACCACTTTTTGATTTGAGAAACAGATTTTGAAAAAATAGATCTTTACCTGATGTTCTGTTTTGACAGATTTCTGCCATTTATTGCATTTCCATCTTAATCTCGTTCTTTTGGTGTTCTTTTGAGAAAAGGAGTTTTAAAAGAAGTTATGACAGTAGCTAATGTGTTTTTTAGTGTTAGACTTGTGTTTAAACTGAACCATGTGAATTTATTATTTCGATTGCACTAACGTTGCTAATGAAGATTGTGAGAACTTTGGTGTGAAGGAAGTTTTCAAGGGTCAAGAGAAGAGGATGATATGATGTGATCAAGAAGAGTGAAAAGCTTAACCTTGGGGATGCCCCGGTGGTACATCCCAGCAAATTCCAAGAAGACTCAAGCGTCTAAGCTTGGGGATGCCCAAGGCATCCCCTTCTTGATCAACAAATTATCAGGTCACTTCTAGTGAAATTATATTTTTATCCGGTCGCATCTTATGTGTTTTACTTGGAGCGTCTTTTATTTTTTGTTTTCAGTTTGTTTTTGTTTTTTCTTTCAGTTTGTTTTTACTTTTTACAATAAGCTTGGTTGAACCCCAGCATTCTTTTATTGGAGAGTGACACGCTTCGCTTTTTCATGAGAATACTTTGTATTCTTAATCTTTGTCTTGCTGCTGCATTTATTTAGCTCCTGTTTTGCATGCATCTCTTATCAGAGCTGTTAGTTTTAGTAGTGTTATGTTTGTACTCTAATGTTTGCTTGATGTATCATAAAGAGTATTTCTGTTAAAGCATGTTTTGTATGGTGCTTGTTGGGAGAAGAAAACTGTTGCTTGAAGTAGAATTTATAACAATGCTAGTAGAAGCTTGTATAGACTGTGGCTAGAACATTTTCATGCCATGCTAAATGTTATTTTAGTTTTAACGCCTTGTGATTATTGAGTAGCATGAATATCCTCAAATAGCTGAGAGTGTTTAATATGAGTTGTTCTTGTCATAGTAAAGCATCAATATATGGTATTCTCTTTCGAATGTTTTATTTGGTTGACTTGGCGCATGCTTAGACCATGTTTATGACTATTAACCAGTCACGAATAGCCTCCATGACCACTTAGTTTTTGAACTTGTGATACTGCTTATGTTTTAATTAATGATGTTTATGTCACTATGCATGATTATGGCTCTTATGCTCTCTTGATTTGTCGCTCCCAGTCTTTTGCTAGCCTCCACCTGTACTGAGTATGAACTCTACTCGTGCATCCAAACTCCCTTAAACCAAAGTTTTTGTAGCATCCCAACTTTTAATAAAGATGGAATACCTGTGTTATTGTGCTAGTCCCTAGATCAATTTGCTAGCACCACAGTACAAAATGAAATATCATGCAAATGCATCAAATTCTATTACATCGCATGATCCAGTCTTTACAAAATAGGATTACAACTTGCATAGTCTTAGAAGACTAGCAGAAAACAAGAATTACAGCGGAAAACATAGTACAACATTGAGCCCATCTTCTTCATGTGCCACAGGCAAAACATGTTGGCGATAGTCTCGAGATCCTAAACGAAATCCTAACTCGTCTTCAGAAACATCTGCAATATGGAATATGCAGCCACAAGGGAGTCAATACAATTTAATGTATTAGCAAGTAACACTATGGTGGATATAAATGGCAAGACTAGTACTACATGCTTATTTGGCTGAGTGGAGTTTAGGCTAAGTTTGCATAAAGCCAGTTTTGTCCTATCTCTTTTGTAAAACAAACTTTTCTTTTCAAAGGGGTGGCAACATTGGATTTAGATCCAAGCACCACAATACTCTTCACTTGGTCAAAATTTTACTTATTGAAAATGGTGATGAGATTCTTCCGTCAATCCTTGTCCAGCTGCTCATAGTTGTCCATAACCGGGGACACGGCTAAGATCTTAGTTTGTTGACTCTGCAGAGGTTGTGCACTTTCACCCTTTGTCTTCAATTAGCCCAAACATCCTATACACCCGGAGTGCATCATGGAAAGGAGAGAATTGAGACGAGATCTTTCAGAAGAAGAAGTCCAAACCCACCGGCAAGACCCGTTCCACCTATAATTTTGCTACATCTGCTTGTCAAGCCTGGGCTGAACCCTCACAACTTAATTGATCAAGACAGAGCCCATATTGTCAAAAGGCTGCACGGGAAGCTACTAGATTTAGAGGGACATAGTAATCTCTTTGTTCCTGGGTGGCCATCCGCAAGTGACAACCTCAAGTGGAATAACCCTTAGATAAGGGCCCTGAGGAAACACTCAACATAATCCAGTCTTACCACTTCCACCCAGGTGGTTCATTTATTAGTTATACTTAGAATTTTTCCTCAACATCTAGTAAAACAATTTTTGTAGCATGGCTAAGCATCTAAATAAGTACCAAGGCATCAAAATAACAAGGTATAAGGATGGCTACACACTACTAGGATATAGCATAGCATAATATAACTTATTAAAATTTCCTATCATGCATACTACTCAAAATCAACTAATGCATATAGAAAATAATGGGTATTTGATGATGTGTTACTTGCCTTTTTGAAGTTGGTGAAGAAATCACACTCTCTTCACAAAAGATCGTTGCTCTCCGTACAATCTATTCATTGACAACACAATAATAAAATAAAAAACATTCTATCAAACAATCATACAAGTGTAGAAAACATACAGAGAAACTAACATATCAAAAAGGGGTGTAACCAAGTTGGTTAGGACAAGGTCAAGGTTTGAGTTTTGAAGATTCATTCCATAATGGTTCAATACATTGTTAAGGAGTTTCCAAGGATTTACTTGGAAAGTACTAGGTTGAGTTTGATGTGATATAACTTTATTATAACCATACTTGTCGAGGAAGTTCCAAGAGTTCACTTAGAATAAACATATTACTTCTTCAACTAAAGTAATACATGCAAACACTTGGTCATATTCACCTTCAAAATATATTTGAGTGACTATGTTAGTATTTTCCATTGTGGTTAGGGTAGGCCTACTAACTTCCTCATCAAAGGGGAAAAATATTACTAAGTCTTGGGTTTTCCATTTGGGTCAATGGTTGGACAAAAGTAACTTGTTATTCTTCAACTTGTATGGATTGCTTCTAGACCTCATGTGATTGCCTTCTTGAAGATCATCTTCATGCTTCTATTGCAGTCTTGTTCCTTGGATGGATTCTTCTCTTGGTCTTGATAAATTCTTTAGGGCTTTAATTCACTAATTTGTTTGGGTATGGGATGGGCACAAATACCACCAAGTCAAGAGAAAGAAAAATAAGAAGAAAGATAGGAAGAGAGGAGGAGATGTTTTCTTCTAAATTTCTTCACACTTGTACTTCTTGAGTTTTCTTCTAGGTGTGGAGTCCAAGTCTTTTCTTCAAAACTTCTTCATTGATCTTCCTTGTATCCCTTCATGTTTCCACTAAGTTGAAAATGAAGTTTTCTTCTTGTGCTTGAGTCTTGATCTCCATTTTGCTAACTTGATGATTTCTTGAAGCAAGAATAGGGAAATGGAGAAGTAGATAGAATACTAGGGTGCTAGTGTTTGAGGTTCACTACTTGGTAATTTTAGGGACTTGGTCTTGGATCCAGAAATGGCCACAACAAACAATGGTAGAAAGAAATAGAAACAAAATCTAAGACATAATAACTAGATGGACTACTATGATGGATTTTTGGCTAAAATACATGGTCATGGTCCAAGGGTGTCCAAAATGGTTGGGCATAAAGTCTATGGTTCAAGGTTACCAAATGGAGCAATTTTGCAAAAGGAACTATATTGAAAGTATTTATAGAAATTAATCTATGTCAAAAATACTCAAATAGACAACTTAATTATAAATTCAATTTTAATTTGTTCAAATATTATTTTGGGACAGAGGGTGTGAAAGTACTCATCCTAAGGTTTCCAAAAATATTTTATTTGCAATTTTTGGATTTGTGAAATTTGGATTATGCCAAATTTCATCAAACAAGCATATTTGAATTTGAACAAATTTATGTTTCCCAAATTTGAATTTGGACAGTGCCAAAAGTTTCTAAATGTCAAGGGCTTTCCAAAAAGTCCAATATTGCTAAATTTGGCTAAGTGGTTGAAAAGATATGATGGTTCAAAGTTCTAGGGGCTTTTCTGCAAAAACTACTTTTTATTTCTATTCGGAATTAATTCCAGAGAAAGGCTGGGCCGAAAACGACTTATCTGTCGCGCAGGGCAACAGACAGGAATTGGGCTTGGGCCAGTTTAGCGCTGCGCAGAGCGACGGATAAAGATTTAACACGCAGGCAACGTGGCGCAATCTTATTCGCTGGTACCCCTTCGATAAGTGATCTAATCACGCGCGTAGGATTTAGATCTAACGGCCAGGGATGAAAGGGAAGCTCACCGTGGCGGCTAGGTCGCCGGAAAATGGCCAACGGCGGCGCTGCATCACGGTGGTGGACGGCGGGGCTTCTCCGGTGGTGCTCGAGCTCGATGGAGACCACTGGGAGATGCAGAGCGACAAGGCGGAGGTGATGGAGGCAACGACGTTGTCGAGGACCTCCTGGAGGGATGGAGGGGCACGATCGGAGTTGCTCGGTCCCCGGTGGTCTTGGGGTGTGCTTGTCGTCGATGTTCCTGAGGTTCAAAAAATCGGAAAGGAGGTCACAGAGGTGCGGACGGAGTTGGGTATCCGAATGGGACCAAGAAGGATGCCGGAGAAGGGTTACCTCGGCAGGAAATGAGCTCGTACGGCGGCGGACAGTGAGCACTCCGGCGAGAGATTTCACGGGCGTGGGGGCACAATAGACAGAGGTGGGAGAGGGGAAACGGAGAGGAGGCAGGGGGCTTTAAAGAGATGGAAACGGGGATTTGATTGGGGGCTTTAATCGCGCGAATTGAAGCGGATTGAAACGGGCGTTTCCTGCCATTTCCAGGGTTGAAGATGACCACGTCAAGATGACGTCATCAATGTTTTTCTTTTTCTTTTAATTCCTGTTTTCTTATTTATTTTGTATCTTTTGATTCATAAATCCAAAACACCTCAAATAACTTTCTGAATTCTTAAAATAAAAATATCTTTCAACTAAGAATGTTTGTGGGCAACTTTGGACACATTTCAAATTTTGAAATTTGAAAATATGATTAACTCCTTAATAGTACTTAAAACCAAATTTAAAATAGAAAAGGTAAATAAATGAAATTTGGGTTCTATAAAATTACAGATACCTTCTACTTGTCAAATAATATTTTTGAAAGTCTTTTCAACACATTTTCATATTTTTGAAAATATAATTAATTACTAATAGTACTTAATGTATATTTTTAAATTAGAAAATTAATAAAATGAGGTTTTGATTAAATAAAATTTCAGAGACAATAAACATATCAAATACTATTTTTGAAGGTCATTTCACATCACTTTTATATTTTATAAATTTAAGATTTCAGTGATTTACTAATAGTAACTTTATTCCATTTTAAAATTTAGAAAATAATAAATTGATGTTATTGTCTAAATAAAATCTCAGAGACATTTTACAAGTCATATATTATTTTTGGAAGGCCATTTTTAAACCACTCTCACATTTTATAATTTTTGGAGTTGAAGGATCTACTAATAGTAACTTAATGCTATTCAATTAGTTCATATACATTAATTATTATTGTTGATCAATAAAATTTAGAATAAAACCACAAGTCATAATATTGTTTTCAAAACCTTTTGTTATGTTATTTTCAAAGCAATGCATTTCATTTTCTCCCCTTCATGTTTAAAACTTGGAATAACAACTAAAAGTTATTATTAAAACATTTTATTCTCATCAATTATTTTTTTTAGGCTTAGGACTTTATTAAGGGTTATAAATCTTTTATTGTTGTTGCCATAAAATAATTTCAAGGTAATATTTGAATTGAAAACCTTTTATGTAATAAAGTTTGCTAAAGATAAAATGGTTTTCTTTATGTGAGAAAAATTCATTTGAGAGGGTTTTAGGGTTTATGGAATAGAGGTATAATGGATTCTTAATTTCAATTTTCATTGAGTTATGTATTGTTTCCTTTTGTTTCTTGCATCTTATTTGGTTTTTGGTGACTTGCATCACATGAAAACAAAAAGTTTCAATTTTTAGTGATTTTTGGACTTTCCAAAAATCAGGGATGTTACAGACTACCACCCTTAAAGAAATATCGTCCCGAGATTTGGGAAAATTAGAAAGAAAGATTTGGGTAATTGGATTCCAAAACAACTAGGTGGGCTACCACCCTTAAAAGAAACTTTTGTGGGTAGTCTAAAATTCATTAGATTGGAGTGTAGATTGATTTGAGATTGGCTTGAGTAAAACTTTCCTTCGCGGTAGAGCTGTAGGCCAACATAGATCTGCTGAACTACCTTTGACACTGAGGGGTCACTCTTTGGGTCAATCAAAAGTCCTTGGTTCACTCTCAACTTGATCTTTTGATGTCCTTGGAAATATTCCATCTTCCTGTTGTCATCCTTGAAGGCAAACACCATGCTATTTCTAAGGAAACTCTCTAGGTAGGCAGAATCTTCCATTGCTTGATAGCTCCAAGGTTAGCTTGATCCTTATTAGGCAGTTGGCATTGATCATGGATGTGATTGTTCCTTCACACAGAAGAAAGAAATTTGATACTAGCATTCCTCAAATGGGATGGCTTGTGTATCAATAGGGTAAAGGTTGTATGATTCCAAATGGTTCTCACTATGGTTGGTGAATGAGTATGGTGTTGGGTTTGGTCTAGTAGGAATAAGTAGAGATTTAGAAAGATGGCTAAGGAAGGTTCTTATCCAAAATAGCAGATCAAGGAAACTCATCTTACAAACAATACATAACAAACAATCTTCACACCAACAACAAGGTTTTATAAAACAACTAATATTGTCATACCACACTCATTGGTATGATCAATACACTAACACGTTAACGTTGTTCTAACTAACTAGATTGGTGGTCTCATCTATATCTTCTTGAGTTTTCTTGAAAAACCTTCTCTCAGTGTCTTGGGTTATTCTTGATTGTTGTGAAGTATATAGGTATATCTCCAAGTTTCTTCAATTGTCTTGAGTGTAGGTCTTCATGTGGTGAAAATACTTCTTGCACTTCATGGAAGGGTTATCAACAATCTTGCCTTGATGGTACTCAAAAGGTAGGTCATCTAGAAAATTTTGAAGGTGAATTATAGATGAGAGGATATGAGAAGAATTAAGATAATTGTTTTGTTTATAGAAAGTTTGAACATAGAATTTTTTTTCAATCCTAGGGTATTTTCCAAACTTAGGGTCTCGAATTCTACAGGCAACACAATGCTCTGATACCATTTTGTAGCATCCCAACTTTTAATAAAGATGGAATACCTGTGTTATTGTGCTAGTCCCTGGATCAATTTGCTAGCACCACAGTACAAAATGAAATATCATGCAAATGCATCAAATTCTATTACATCGCATGATCCAGTCTTTACAAAATAGGATTACAACTTGCATAGTCTTAGAAGACTAGCAGAAAACAAGAATTACAGCGGAAAACATAGTACAACATTGAGCCCATCTTCTTCATGTGCCACAGGCAAAACATGTTGGCGATAGTCTCGAGATCCTAAACAAAATCCTCACTCGTCTTCAGAAACATCTGCAATATGGAATATGCAGCCACAAGGGAGTCAATACAATTTAATGTATTGGCAAGTAACAGTATGGTGGATATAAATGGCAAGACTAGTACTACATGCTTATTTGGCTGAGTGGAGTTTAGGCTAAGTTTGCATAAAGCCAGTTTTGTCCTATCTCTTTTGTAAAACAAACTTTTCTTTTCAAAGGGGTGGCAAAATTGGATTTAGATCCAAGCACCACAATACTCTTCACTTGGTCAAAATTTTACTTATTGAAAATGGTGATGAGATTCTTCCGTCAATCCTTGTCCAGCTGCTCATAGTTGTCCATAACCGGGGACACGGCTAAGATCTTAGTTTGATGACTCTGCAGAGGTTGTGCACTTTCACCCTTTGTCTTCAATTAGCCGAAACATCCTATACACCCGGAGTGCATCATGGAAAGGAGAGAATTGAGACGAGATCTTTCAGAAGAAGAAGTCCAAACCCACCGGCAAGACCCGTTCCACCTATAATTTTGCTACATCTGCTTGTCAAGCCTGGGTTGAACCCTCACAACTTAATTGATCAAGACAGAGCCCATATTGTCAAAAGGCTGCACGGGAAGCTACTAGATTTAGAGGGACATAGTAATCTCTTTGTTCCTGGGTGGCCATCCGCAAGTGACAACCTCAAGTGGAATAACCCTTAGATAAGGGCCCTGAGGAAACACTCAACATAATCCAGTCTTACCACTTCCACCCAGGTGGTTCATTTATTAGTTATACTTAGAATTTTTCCTCAACATCTAGTAAAACAATTTTTGTAGCATGGCTAAGCATCTAAATAAGTACCAAGGCATCAAAATAACAAGGTATAAGGATGGCTACACACTACTAGGATATAGCATAGCATAATATAACTTATTAAAATTTCCTATCATGCATACTACTCAAAATCAACTAATGCATATAGAAAATAATGGGTATTTGATGATGTGTTACTTGCCTTTTTGAAGTTGGTGAAGAAATCACACTCTCTTCACAAAAGATCGTTGCTCTCCGTACAATCTATTCATTGACAACACAATAACAAAATAAAAAACATTCTATCAAACAATCATACAAGTGTAGAAAACATACAGAGAAACTAACATATCAAAAAGGGGTGTAACCAAGTTGGTTAGGACAAGGTCAAGGTTTGAGTTTTGAAGATTCATTCCATAATGGTTCAATACATTGTTAAGGAGTTTCCAAGGATTTACTTGGAAAGTACTAGGTTGAGTTTGATGTGATATAACTTTATTATAACCATACTTGTCGAGGAAGTTCCAAGAGTTCACTTAGAATAAACATATTACTTCTTCAACTAAAGTAATACATGCAAACACTTGGTCATATTCACCTTCAAAATATATTTGAGTGACTATGTTAGTATTTTCCATTGTGGTTAGGGTAGGCCTACTAACTTCCTCATCAAAGGGGAAAAATATTACTAAGTCTTGGGTTTTCCATTTGGGTCAATGGTTGGACAAAAGTAACTTGTTATTCTTCAACTTGTATGGATTGCTTCTAGACCTCATGTGATTGCCTTCTTGAAGATCATCTTCATGCTTCTATTGCAGTCTTGTTCCTTGGATGGATTCTTCTCTTGGTCTTGATAAATTCTTTAGGGCTTTAATTCACTAATTTGTTTGGGTATGGGATGGGCACAAATACCACTAAGTCAAGAGAAAGAAAAATAAGAAGAAAGATAGGAAGAGAGGAGGATATGTTTTCTTCTAAATTTCTTCACACTTGTACTTCTTGAGTTTTCTTCTAGGTGTGGAGTCCAAGTCTTTTCTTCAAAACTTCTTCATTGATCTTCCTTGTATCCCTTCATGTTTCCACTAAGTTGAAAATGAAGTTTTCTTCTTGTGCTTGAGTCTTGATCTCCATTTTGCTAACTTGATGATTTCTTGAAGCAAGAATAGGGAAATGGAGAAGTAGATAGAATACTAGGGTGCTAGTGTTTGAGGTTCACTACTTGGTAATTTTAGGGACTTGGTCTTGGATCCAGAAATGGCCACAAGAAACAATGGTAGAAAGAAATAGAAACAAAATCTAAGACATAATAACTAGATGGACTACTATGATGGATTTTTGGCTAAAATACATGGTCATGGTCCAAGGGTGTCCAAAATGGTTGGGCATAAAGTCTATGGTTCAAGGTTACCAAATGGAGCAATTTTGCAAAAGGAACTATATTGAAAGTATTTATAGAAATTAATCTATGTCAAAAATACTCAAATAGACAACTTAATTCTAAATTCAATTTTAATTTGTTCAAATATTATTTTGGGACAGAGGGTGTGAAAGTACTCATCCTAAGGTTTCCAAAAATATTTTATTTGCAATTTTTCGATTTGTGAAATTTGAATTATGCCAAATTTCATCAAACAAGCATATTTGAATTTGAACAAATTTATGTTTCCCAAATTTGAATTTGGACAGTGCCAAAAGTTTCTAAATGTCAAGGGCTTTCCAAAAAGTCCAATATTGCTAAATTTGGCTAAGTGGTTGAAAAGATATGATGGTTCAAAGTTCTAGGGGCTTTTCTGCAAAAACTACTTTTTATTTCTATTCGGAATTAATTCCAGAGAAAGGCTGGGCCGAAAACGACTTATCTGTCGCGCAGGGCAACAGACAGGAATTGGGCTTGGGCCAGTTTAGCGCTGCGCAGAGCGACGGATAAAGATTTAACACGCAGGCAACGTGGCGCAATCTTATTCGCTGGTACCCCTTCGATAAGTGATCTAATCACGCGCGTAGGATTTAGATCTAACGGCCAGGGATGAAAGGGAAGCTCACCGTGGCGGCTAGGTCGCCGGAAAATGGCCAACGGCGGCGCTGCGTCACGGTGGTGGACGGCGGGGCTTCTCCGGTGGTGCTCGAGCTCGATGGAGACCACTGGGAGATGCAGAGCGACAAGGCGGAGGTGATGGACGCAACGACGTTGTCGAGGACCTCCTGGAGGGATGGAGGGGCACGATCGGAGTTGCTCGGTCCCCGGTGGTCTTGGGGTGTGCTTGTCGTCGATGTTCCTGAGGTTCAAAAAATCGGAAAGGAGGTCACAGAGGTGCGGACGGAGTTGGGTATCCGAATGGGACCAAGAAGGATGCCGGAGAAGGGTTACCTCGGCCGGAAATGAGCTCGTACGGCGGCGGACAGTGAGCACTCCGGCGAGAGATTTCACGGGCGTGGGGGCACAATAGACAGAGGTGGGAGAGGGGAAACGGAGAGGAGGCAGGGGGCTTTAAAGAGATGGAAACGGGGATTTGATTGGGGGCTTTAATCGCGCGAATTGAAGCGGATTGAAACGGGCGTTTCCTGCCATTTCCAGGGTTGAAGATGACCACGTCATGATGACGTCATCAATGTTTTTCTTTTTCTTTTAATTCATGTTTTCTTATTTATTTTGTATCTTTTGATTCATAAATCCAAAACACCTCAAATAAATTTCTGAATTCTTAAAATAAAAATATCTTTCAACTAAGAATGTTTGTGGGAAACTTTGGACAGATTTCAAATTTTGAAATTTGAAAATATGATTAACTCCTTAATAGTACTTAAAACCAAATTTAAAATAGAAAAGGTAAATAAATGAAATTTGGGTTCTATAAAATTACAGATACCTTCTACTTGTCAAATAATATTTTTGAAAGTCTTTTCAACACATTTTCATATTTTTGAAAATATAATTAATTACTAATAGTACTTAATGTATATTTTTAAATTAGAAAATTAATAAAATGAGGTTTTGATTAAATAAAATTTCAGAGACAATAAACATATCAAATACTATTTTTGAAGGTCATTTCACATCACTTTTATATTTTATAAATTTAAGATTTCAGTGATTTACTAATAGTAACTTTATTCCATTTTAAAATTTAGAAAATAATAAATTGATGTTATTGTCTAAATAAAATCTCAGAGACATTTTACAAGTCATATATTATTTTTGGAAAGCCATTTTTAAACCACTCTCACATTTTATAATTTTTGGAGTTGAAGGATCTACTAATAGTAACTTAATGCTATTCAATTAGTTCATATACATTAATTATTATTGTTGATCAATAAAATTTAGAATAAAACCACAAGTCATAATATTGTTTTCAAAACCTTTTGTTATGTTATTTTCAAAGCAATGCATTTCATTTTCTCCCCTTCATGTTTAAAACTTGGAATAACAACTAAAAGTTATTATTAAAACATTTTATTCTCATCAATTATTATTTTTAGGCTTAGGACTTTATTAAGGGTTATAAATCTTTTATTGTTGTTGCCATAAAATAATTTCAAGGTAATATTTGAATTGAAAACCTTTTATGTAATAAAGTTTGCTAAAGATAAAATGGTTTTCTTTATGTGAGAAAAATTCATTTGAGAGGGTTTTAGGGTTTATGGAATAGAGGTATAATGGATTCTTAATTTCAATTTTCATTGAGTTATGTATTGTTTCCTTTTGTTTCTTGCATCTTATTTGGTTTTTGGTGACTTGCATAACATGAAACAAAAAGTTTCAATTTTTAGTGATTTTTGGACTTTCCAAAAATCAGGGATGTTACAGTTTTTCCCATTGTGTACACCATACCTACCTACATGTGGTATTTAACTACCACTCCAAAGTAAATTGCTCATGTGTTACCTTTAAAACCTTCAAAATTACTCCTGTTTTATGTTCATGTTTTTGCTCATGAGGACGTCAATAGAGAATCTTTATCTCACTTGTTGATTGGATTTCACACCCTGGACTAGTGGCTTCATCCGCTTATCCAAATGATAGAAGAGATGGCAGCGGGATGCCCAGCCCCAAATTAATACAAACAAATTCTCTTCACTATTTTTGCCCCTGATTTATCAGTCAAAGCATAATTGTGTAAACAAAAGAGAAACAGGGACAACCTTCTACCTAGATGCGTCCTTCACATGGGAGCCGCTCTTGTGAATCCAGTTGGCTTGTGACGTACTGTATTTTCCGTTTACCATTCGTTGACATTAGCATACATCTCCCAAAATATAGACACTCAGTGTCAAACTTTTAATACCTCTGTTTAATAAAATAAATGCTCTAGCACATGAGTGATCCCTGCTTCCCTTTGCGAAGGGCCTTTCTTTTACTTTTATGTTGAGTCTCCATCTTCTAACTTTATGCACAGTTGAGAGAGCATTTTTTCCATTCTGATTTTTATGTGCATTTGTTCCATAAACATCAATAATTACTTCATGATGTGATATTATTTGTTCTTAAATTATTTGCTCTAGTCTTCCTCATGAAGTTTGAAGGTGTCCTGGCATTTATGTTTTTCCCCACTCTTAAGGACTAGCGAAATATCACTTTTCCATGCTTTCTCTATACTTGAAACAAACGTTTACCTTTCTTTGCATTATTATTCATGATCCTTTATTTGAGATACTCTTCGTGATGCAAAGTAATTGCTATGCTTTATTATTAAAGTTCTATTTATCATGTTTGTGTTTGAAATTCTATGATCTCAGCATGCATATGCTTTTACATTAGATTGATCAAGTTTATGTTAGTAGCATGTCACCTCAGAAATTATTGTGTTTTATCGTTTACCTACTCGAGGACGAGTAGGAACTAAACTTGATGATGCTTGATACGTCTCCAACGTATCTATAATTTCTGATGCTCCATGATCATATTATGTCAATTGCTATTTATTGTGTCCCTTATTTATAGCATTTTTATACGTTTTCCGGGACTAACCTATTAACAAGATGCCAAGTGCCAGTTCTCTGTTTTCTTCTGTTTTTGGTTTAAGAAAAGTTGTTCTAGAAACATTCTCGGAATTGGACCCCACAAAGCCCGAAGTGCCTATTTTCCCCGGAAGCATCCAGAAGACCGAAGGAGAGTCGAATACGGGCATATGCCTATGGAGCTCCACTGCCTTTGCCCTTTCGCCTATTTAACCCCCCCGGGTGGAAAACCCTAAACACCTAATCAAAAATCACCGAAAAGTTCCGTAGCCGCCGTCACCCTCAACCCTAGACCAGGGGGTTTCTGAAGCTGTTTCTGGCACCCTGCCGGAGAGGAGATCATCATCGGAGGCTTCTACATCACCATGCCTGCCTCCAGAGTGATGCGTGAGTAGTTCATCCTTGCACTACGGGTTCGTAGTTGTAGCTAGATGGTCGTCTCCTCCTCATATGCCCCCATGTTTGGATCTCGTGAGCTGCCTATCATGATCGAGATTGATCTTATGTAAATCTATATGCCGTGTTTGCTGGGATCCGATGAATATTGAACTTATGCCAAGTTAATTATAGTCTTTATTGTTGGGAATATGCCCTAGAGGCAATCATGGATGATGTAATTCCCACTGTATTCGTAAAGTTATTAAGTTGTCCTTGTTTTGAACATCTGATATATGTCATTGAATATGTGATTCGATTGTGGAACTATATATTCATGTTGTTCATACTAAATTGTCCTTGGTCATTTAGGTTGTGCTGGACACACACCCTACACTAATGTGAGTGTTGGCTGATGACACGGTTTCACTTGTCATGGGCATGGTGATGCCATTCCAACGTTCACGGACTTGGCTAAAGAGTTTAGCAAGTCGGACTGACCCACATTGAGATGCAACGATCAAGTCGTCATTTTTATGTCTCAATCAATGTAATCCTTAGACCTGAGGTTGTCGCACAATCCGATTTGTGGATCACCGACTTAGGTTCTGTCAAACGTTGTTCTGTGACAAGGCAACTATAAAGGCAGAGTTCGGGTCGAATGAGAAGCAAGCTGCGTAATGTGGATAATCAAGATGGGATTTTGCCCCTCCGAATGGAGAGATATTCTCTGGGCCCTCTCGACTGATATGATTCAGGAAGCATGGCCATGCGCGACTCAGTTAAGTGTTAACTGTGTCGGTTGACTAAGAGTTAGTCAGATGAATCACATGTCACAGATCGAGAAGAGAGTTGAGCTATTTAAGGGATGACGATAAATCGCCTATAGCTCGACAAGGTATATCGTGAGGCAAAAGGGACTAAGATGAATATCACATTGAAAGGTATGTCGTCATGACTCAATGGTACTTGGGAGTCGGCACGTTCTGCTAGGAGCCGCTACCGATTGATCGATTGAGAGTTGGACTCCAATCGTGTCCAACTCGCCATGAGCCTGCAGGGTCGCACACTTAAGAGCGGGAGCAAGTATTGGTCGGGTTGGACCCGAACCGGAAATGGACTGGTTTTGTGAGTCGGACTCACAGAGGGAATGGGCCACAACTGTTGTGAAGCCCATTACCATGCGCTATATAAAGAGGGGCGCAGGTTGCCCAGCGGGCACGTTAGTCCACTCTCCCATGCGTTGGGAACCCTAGCCCCACTCAGTCCAGCCGTCGGACCAGACCTAGCAGTCTGCCGTCGGAGCTCCTCCTCGTACGTGTGGATACCGGCAGAGGTGCTGTAAGTTCAACACTTCGACGTTCGAGGGATTGGATCGGCCGGACCGGATCGTGGGACTGCACTGCCCTGACGCGCTGCATCGATAATCCGCACCTGCGCGTCTAGTGGTAATACTCGTGGCCTTCTACCTCGGCTAGATCTTGGAAGCATCGCGTAGGAAAAGTTTTTGTTTATCTCTACGCGTTCCAACAGTGGTATCAGAGCGGTAGTTTCTGGTATTAGGCCCGAGATCCGTACATATGTGATATGTAGTTAGCGTTAGATGTGATCTAATTGCTGTTTTGGTGGTCGTTCTATGAGATAGATCGGTTTTGTACAACGTTGATTGGATCAATCGTACTCGGGGGTAATGGATGATCAGGTTTCCGTGATCATACTGCTAAGGTCGTGAAACAACTTACCCCTACCGGTCGGTTTCCGCCATCGGGGTATACCGTGACACATAAATCCAGTTGCGGTGATCGAAGATCAAAGAGTTTGGTCGAATCGGAATACAGATCAGATTCGGGTAAAATCGTTTTATCCGATGAAGAAATCCATGATTAGAATGCAGATCAGATTCGGGACCACCGGCTTCGCCCTGTCGTAGCGCCTTAGATGTCGTTGCGAGTTTCACAACGCCGGTAGATATCGTATCTATGCATAACTTATTTTTGCAGGAAGTTATGAATGGTATGGCTTATGTGCATGTGATGTGTGTAATCCATACATGATCTGCGTATTATGTTTTTGTCAGCCGGCTGGAGCCTAGGTGCTGTCATTTTATTGTATAACGACCTGCGTGTCGTATTCTCTATGTAAATTTTTCATTTACTAGCTAGTGTAGCTTGTTGGAGAACCCGGAAGGCATGCAAGTCGATGTACAAGTCGGCTACATGGAGTAAGATGGCACGTGACAAGAGTTGGCACGAGTCGACTTACAAGCTTTATGGAGATGGAGATCACCATGAAGAGAGCCATACCATTTCACATTATAATTGCTTTATTTGTGTTATTGTTATGTCTCTATTTACCTCTATTTAGATAGTTGGTAGATTCTTTAATCCCTCAAAAAAGGTCTAGTCGGTCGCCCCGCCAGTGCTGCACCATCACAAGTCGGACATTCTTGGTAGTGGGCTCATAAAATTGAGGTGCTACCAATTCTTTCCGGTTAGGTGGGTTTGAGTCGGACTCTTACAAGCAGAAGCACTTGGTAATCTAGACGAGTCCATCACAACGGTTGTGGGGCTCGGGGCGAGGTAGGTTGGGAGCCGGGGCATGTGATGTCACCCAACTAACAGGAGTCGTATTGGATACGATTGGCAAGGTGTTGCCTACCTAGATCACTTGACGGCTAGCGGTGATGCTAAAGCTCACTAGTCGGCTTGCTTATTTAGGATCTTGAATCACTTAGCAACCATCGGAGGGGTGTTGGTTCTAGTGGGAGCATAAGTATTAAAACGTTTAATATGTCTGCTCTTTTATGAATACATGTCTTAAGTGTTTTTGCATATTTTCTATTGTAGATCAATGGCACCTAGCAACCTTGCTCAGTTGTCCACTTTTCCGTTGAGGTCAATCCTAGAGAAAGATAAGCTTAATGGAACTAATTTCACCAACTGGTACCGTAATCTGAGGATAGTCCTCAAGCATGACAAGAAAGAACATGTTCTAGAAACTCCACTTCCAGAAGAGCCAGATGACGATGCGACTGTCGCAGTCATAAATGCCTACCGTAAGACTAGAGATGAGTCTACGGAAATTAGCTGTCTTATTCTTGCACACATGGAACCGGACTTGCAACAGCAGTTCGGGAATGTTGAGTCCTACGATATGATCGAAAGCCTCAAAAGTATGTTCCAGGCTCAAGAAAAGACTGAGAGGTATCAAGTCTCTCAAGCTTTGCTGGGCTGTAAGCTGAAAGATGGCGATCCACTGAGTCCGCATGTAATCAAGATGATTGGTTACATTCAGTCTCTGGATCGGCTGGGCGTTCCAATTAACGAAGAGTTCGCTACTGATATAATTCTGAACTCTCTTCCTAGTGCCTATGGTTCGTTCATCTCGAACTACCATATGCATGGTATGGATAAGAGTATCACTGAATTACATGGGATGCTCAAAACGGCAGAGGCTGATCTCAAGAAAGGCGCCAGTCAAGTGTTGATGGTGCAGAATAAGGCTAAGTTCAAGAAGAGTTCTTGGACTAAGAAGAAGAAGGATAAGTCAGGAGGTAGCACCCATGGCCCTGTCCAGAGTGCTCCCTCAAAGACTAAACCTTCTCCTACAGCCGGAGCCAACTGCTTCTATTGCAAGCAAGATGGCCACTGGAAGAGGAACTGCACCAAGTATTTGGCTGACAGAGCCAAGAGTGGAGGTGTGACTTCCAACTCAGGTACACTTGTGTGCAATGTTATAGACATTTATCTTGCTGATGCGCCTAATAGTTCTTGGGTATATGATACCGGATCAGTTATTCACATATGCAACTCGTTGCAGGGACTGGTAAGAACTAGGAGCGTGGCAAGAGGAGAGGTTGACATTCGGGTCGGCAACAAGGCGAGAGTCGCTGCGTTGGAAGTCGGCACGATGCAACTTCATTTACCTTCAGGATTTATTTTGGAACTAAATAATTGTTATTATGTTCCAGCGCTTAGTCGAAACATTATTTCCGCCTCATGTTTGATGAGACAAGGTTATGAGTCGAATATTAAGAATAATGGTTGTTCTTTATATTTGAAAGATATGTTTCATGGCTTTGCACCCGTTCAGAACGGGTTATTTATTTTAAATCTTGATAGTGAATCAGTCTATAACATAAATGTTAAAAGGTTGAAACCAAATGATCTGAATATGACTTATTTTTGGCACTGTCGGCTTGGTCATATAAGTTGGAAACGCATGAAGAAGCTCCATGATGATGGACTTCTAACTTCGTTCGACTTAGAGTCGTTCGAGACATGTGAATCATGCCTACTAGGCAAAATGACCAAGACACCTTTTGCAAGGAATTGTGAAAGGGCGTCCGACTTGTTGGAATTAATACATAGTGATGTATGTGGTCCAATGAGCACGACAGCCAGAGGTGGTTATGAGTACTTCATTACCTTCACTGATGATTTGAGTAGGTATGGATATATCTAATTAATGAAACATAAGTCGGAAGCCTTTGAAAAGTTCAAGGAATTCCAGAGTGAGGTACAAAATCAGCTCGGCAAGAAAATAAAGTTTCTACGGTCGGACCGTGGAGGCGAGTACATGAGCCATGAGTTTGATGACCATCTAAAGAGTTGTGGAATAGTTCCTCAACTCACTCCGCCGGGTACACCGCAGAGAAACGGTGTATCAGAACAGAGAAATCGGACCCTGTTGGACATGGTACGATCAATGATGAGTCGGACAGATCTACCTTTATCATTTTGGGGTTATTGTCTAGAAACTGCAGCTTTCACACTAAACAGAGTACCATCAAATTCAGTAGAGAAGACACCACATGATATGTGTACGGGCAAAAAGCCAAGTTTGTCTTTTCTTAAGATTTGGGGTTGTGAAGCATTTGTCAAGCGACTTCAGTCGGACAATCTCACGCCCAAGTCGGATAAGTGTATTTTCGTGGGGTATCCAAGGGAAACCTTGGGGTACTACTTCTACAACCGGGAAGAGGGCAAAGTGTTTGTCGCTCAGAATCGTGTCTTCCTTGAGAAAGAGTTTCTCAGTCGGGAAGTCAGTGGGAGCATGGTGCAACTCGAAGAAATTCGAGAGGAACCAGCTAGGGGCGAGTCGGCAATGGCCTTGGAGGCTGAGCCGGTCGTGGTACCTACATCGGTTACAGCACCTGAACCACGGAGATCTGCCAGATTACAGAGTGCTCGAGATGTTTTACTGTTAGACAGTAATGAGCCGGCAACTTATTTGGAAGCGATGGTGGGATCTGATTCTGAGTCATGGCTTGGAGCCATGAGATCCGAGTTAAAGTCCATGGATGAAAACCAAGTTTGGAATTTGGTTGATCTGCCTGACGGTGCAAGACCCGTCGAGTGCAAATGGGTCTTTAAGAAGAAAATTGATATGGATGGAAATATTTCCGTCTATAAAGCACGACTTGTCGCGAAGGGGTTCCAACAAGTTTAAGGAGTTGACTACGACGAGACCTTCTCGCCCGTAGCGATGCTTAAATCAATTCGGATTATGTTAGCCATAGCAGCCTATTTCGACTATGAGATATGGCAGATGGATGTCAAGACAGCTTTCCTTAATGGAAATTTAACTGAGGACGTGTATATGATACAGCCCGAAGGTTTTGTCGATCCAGCTAATGCTGACAAGGTATGCAAACTTCAGAAATCCATTTATGGGTTGAAGCAAGCATCTCGGAGTTGGAACATTCGCTTTGATGAGGTAGTCAAATCGTTTGGCTTCATCAAGAGTGATGATGATTCTTGTTTATACAAGAAGTTTAGTGGGAGCAAAGTAAACTTTCTAATCTTATATGTGGATGACATATTACTGATTGGAAATGATGTCATGATGTTGCAAGAAACCAAAGAGTCATTGGAAAGGAGTTTCTCAATGAAGGATTTGGGTGAGGCAACTTACATATTAGGAATCAGGATCTATAGAGATAGATCAAGGCGGATCATTGGATTGAGTCAGAGTACTTATCTGGACAAGGTTTTGAAGAAATTCAAAATGGAAGAGTCCAAGAAGGGATTCTTACCGATGTCCCAAGGTATAAAACTTAGCAAGACTCAGTGTCCTTCGACGACTGATGAGCGAAGTCGGATGAGTGTGATCCCGTATGCTTCGGCAATCGGATCCATCATGTATGCCATGATTTGTACTAGGCCAGATGTTTCCTATGCTCTAAGTGTTACGAGCAGATACCAGGCTGACCCTGGTGAAACCCACTGGGCAGCGGTTAAAAACATCCTTAAGTACTTGAGAAATACTAAGGAAATGTTCCTAGTTTATGGAGGTGATGAGGAATTCAGTGTAAAGGGTTACACGGATGCGAGTTATCTCACCGACTCAGATGATTCTTGTTCGCAAGCTGGATACGTGTTCGTGATGAATGGAGGGGCTGTGAGCTGGAAGAGTTCCAAGCAAGACACGGTGTCTGCATCTACAACAGAGGCTGAGTATATTGCTGCCTCAGAGGCGGCAAAGGAAGCTGTTTGGATCAGGAACCTCCTAATTGATCTTGGTGCGGTTCAGGGCGCGTCCAATCCTTTGGACGTATATTATGACAACAATGGTGCTATCGCACAAGCCAAGGAACCTAGACAACACCAGAAGAACAAACATATACTCATGCGGTACCACCTCATTCGCCAGTTTGTCGAACAAGGTGATATCAAGTTATGCAAAGTACACACGGATGCAAACATTGCAGATCCGTTGACAAAGGCGCTACCACATCCTAAGTATGAGGCGCACACGAGAGGTATGGGCATTAGATGCCTAGGCATATGATGCCAGGATGATTGACTCTAGTGTAAGTGGGAGACTGTTGGGAATATGCCCTAGAGGCAATCATGGATGATGTAATTCCCACAGTATTCATAAAGTTATTAAGTTGTCCTTGTTTTGAACATCTGATATATGTCATTGAATATGTGATTCGATTGTGGAACTATATATTCATGTTGTTCATACTAAATTGTCCTTGGTCATTTAGGTTGTGCTGGACACACACCCTAGACTAATGTGAGTGTTGGCTGATGACACGGTTTCACTTGTCATGGGCATGGTGATGCCATTCCAACGTTCACGGACTTGGCTAAAGAGTTTAGCAAGTCGGACTGACCCACATTGAGATGCAACGATCAAGTCGTCATTTGCATGTCTCAATCAATGTAATCCTTAGACCTGAGGTTGTCGCACAATCCGAGTTGTGGATCACCGACTTAGGTTCTGTCAAACGTTGTTCTGTGACAAGGCAACTATAAAGGCAGAGTTCGGGTCGAATGAGAAGCAAGCTGCATAATGTGGATAATCAAGATGGGATTTTGCCCCTCCGAATGGAGAGATATTCTCTGGGCCCTCTCGAGTGATATGATTCAGCAAGCATGGCCATGCGCGACTCAGTTAAGTGTTAACTGTGTCGGTTGACTAAGAGTTAGTCAGATGAATCACATGTCACAGATCGAGAAGAGAGTTGAGCTATTTAAGGGATGAAGATAAATCGCCTATAGCTCGACAAGGTATATCGTGAGGAAAAAGGGACTAAGATGAATATCACATTGAAAGGTATGTCGTCATGACTCAATGGTACTTGGGAGTCGGCACGTTCTGCTAGGAGCCGCTACCGACTGCCTGCAGGGTCGCACACTTAAGAGCGGGAGCAAGTATTGGTCGGGTTGGACCCGAACCGGAAATGGACTGGTTTTGTGAGTCGGACTCACAGAGGGAATGGGCCACAACTGTTGTGAAGCCCATTACCATACGCTATATAAAGAGGGGCGCAGGTTGCTCAGCGGGCACGTTAGTCCACTCTCCCATGCGTTGGGAACCCTAGCCCCACTCAGTCCAGCCGTCGGACTAGACCTAGCAGTCTGCCGTCGGAGCTCCTCCTCGTACGTGTGGATACCGGCAGAGGTGCTGTACGTTCAGAACTTCGACGTTCGAGGGATTGGATCGGCCGGACCGGATCGTGGGACTTCACTGCCCCGACGCGCTGCATCGATAATCCGCACCTGCGCGTCTAGTGGTAATACTCGTGGCCTTCTACCTCGGCTAGATCTTGGAAGCATCGCGTAGGAAAAGTTTTTGTTTATCTCTACGCGTTCCAACATTTATTGCATATGTTATTTGTGATCTTGCATGATTTCCGTTTCTAGTGGTTGCTCTGGCCAAGTAGTTGCTAGTGACTCCAAGAGGAAGTATTTATGCATGATAGTGGGTTCATGCCTCCTCACCACCTTGCTCGAGTGACAGAAACGTGAAGGGGGAGGATGTGTTGTTTCCATTAGGGAGAAAACAACGGTGAGAGTGCCCGCGTGCATAATCATTGCTTACATTACACGCATTGTTTAATGAATTTATCTATTGCTTGCAACTTAATACCTAAGGGGGTTCGGATGATAACCTGAGGGTGGATTATTAGTCATAGATGCAGATGGATTTCGGTCTATGTATATTGTTGTAATTCCCGCACTAAATATCATAGTATTCATCATGTTATAATGTGCACCACGGTGCAACCTCTATTTGTCAATTGCCCAGCTGTAATTTGTTCACCCAGCATGCTATCTTTTATGGAGAGACACCACTAGTGAACCTATGAACCTCGGTCCATTTTCCTACATTGTTAAACAAACCAATGCTATTTCCTGCTTTCTTTACTTACTGCAAGCATACATCATTTTCCACACTATACGTCTAATCTTTCTTTTAGAAAGAACGGTGAGATTGACAACCTCACTGTACCGTTGGGACAAAGTATTTTGGTTATGTTGTGTGTAGGTTCCATGTTGTTGCTAACACCGTTGAAGCGCCAGCACCACCGTAAGCGGCATCAACCTTCCGAAGGTCCTCTTCCTCCTACTGGATTGATAACCTTGGTTCTTAACGAAGGGAAATTTCCTACTGCTGTGGTCATCACACCCTCCTCTTGGGGTCTCCCAACGAGTGCACGATCTGCACCATCAATGGTCGAAGTGTTGAATGTACATCACCTCTGCCGGTATCCACACGTACGAGGAGGAGCTCTGACGGCGGACTGCTAGGTCCGGTGCGGCGGCTGGACTGAGTGGGGCTAGGGTTCCCAACGCATGGGAGTGGAAACTTGTGCCCGCTGGGCAATCCGCACCCCTCTTTATATAACGAGTGGAAGTGGTCTCCACAACGCTTGTGGCCCATTCCCTCTGTGAGTCCAACTCACTAATTCGGTCCATTTATGGTTCGGGTCCAACCCGACCAATATACTTGCTCCCGCTCTTAAGTGTCTGACGCTGTAGGCTCATGGCGACTTGGACACGATTGGAGTCCGACTCCCAATCGATCAACCGGTACCGGCTCCTAGCAGAACGTGCCAAATCCCAAGTGCCATAGAGTCATGACGACATACCTTCCAATGTGACTTTCGTCTGAGTCGCTTTTGCCTCAAGATATACCTTGTCAAACTATAGGCGAATTATCGCCATCCCTTAAATAGCTTAAGTATCTTCTCGGTCCATGATATATGATTCATCTGACTAACTCTTAGTCAATAGACCCGGTTAACACTTAACCAAATCGCGCATGGCCATGCTTCCGGAATCATATCACTCGAGAGGGCTGATGGTGCCTTGACGTGAGGCTGCCGTTGGTAAACCCCAAGACAAAGGTTGTGAAGAGTGCATCAACAAGTTTTCCCTCAGAAAAGAAACCAAGGTTGAATCGACCAGTAGGAGGACAAGCAATCCTTGAAGGTTGATGCAGCTGAGGTGGCAGGGCACACTACCGATTCAGCAGCAACGTGGAACCTACACAACACAATCAAATCACTTTGTCCCAACGTAGTAGTGATGTTGTCAATCTCAGCGGTTTTGCTGAACACAAAGAGGTTAAACGTATGGTGTGGAAAACAATAGGAAAACAGTAGCAGAATTATGAAAGCAGTAGGTGTTTTATCAGTATGAGGAAAATGGACTGGGTTCCAAAGATCACTAGTGGTGTCTCTCCGTGAAAGATAAATAACATGTGTGGTGAACAAATTACAGCTCGGCAATTGACAAAAATGAAGGCTGCACTGTAGTGCATATGCAAGACATAAAGATTACTACGTGATTCATGCGGGCATTACAACAAAATACATAGACCGTCATCCAACTGCATCTATGTCTAATAATCCACCCTCCGAATATCATCCGAACAAACGTTGGGTATTAAGTTGCTAGCAACAGATTATCGCAGTAAGCAAAGTGTGTAATGTAAACAATGTAAACTAGGTAAAAACCGTTGTTTTCTCCCTAATGGCAACAACACATCCTCCATCCGTCACGTTTCTATCACTCGAGCACAGATGCAAAGGAGGCATGAACCCACTATCGAGCATAAATAATCCCTCTTGGAGCTACTAGCATCTACTTGACCAGAGCATCTACTAATAACAGAGAGCATGCAAGATCATAAATAACATAAGAATGAAGATAGCATGATAGATTGATAATCAGAAGACATAGCATTCAACATTCATCAGATCCCAGCAAACACAACATGTAGCATTACATAAAGATGATCTCGATCATGTGAGGAAGCTCACGAGATCTAAACATGAGGTATAAAGTGGAGATAACAACCATCTTGCTACTGCTATGGACCCGTAGTCCAGGGATGAACTACTCACGCATCACTTCGGAGGAGGACATGGTGGTGTAGCCCCCTCTGGTGATGAATTCCCCTCCCGACAGGGTGCTGGGGAGAGCTCTAGAACCCTCGTGATCTCGGGATGACGATGACGGCAGCCTCGGGTGTTCCTTGAGACGAAGTGGTATATTTTTAGGGTTAATATGTCGGGGGGGTATAAATAGGAGAAAGGGAAAAGGCGGTGGAGGCCTGGGGGCCCCACACCACCCCATGGTGCGGCCAGGGGCGCGCCGCGCTATGGTGTGGCCCCCTGTGCCCCCCTCCTGGACTCTTCGGGACTCGGTGGAACCTTCGGGAATTCTAGGACCTCCGAACTTTAAATTTTCCAATTCCGAGAATATTTCCAGAACAACTTTTCTGAAACTAAAAACAGCAGAAAACAGGGAACTGGCTCTATGGCATCTTGTCAATAGGTTAGTCCGGAAAATCGATAAAAATGACATAAAGTGTATATCAAGCATGTGGGAAAAAACATAAAAACAACATGGAACATCAGAAATTAAGGATACATTTATGACGTATCAACATCCCCAAGCTTCATTCCTACTCGTCCTCGAGTAGGTAAACGATAAAAACACATAATTTCTGAGGTGACGTGCTACCATCATAAACTTGATCATTAATAATGTAAAAGCATAAGTAAGCTGAGATCATAGAACTTCAACACAAGCATGATATATAGAATTTTAACAATAAAGCATAGCAATCACCTTGCATCATGAGAAGTAACACAAATAAAAGATCATGAATAACAATGCAACGAAAGATATAAATTTGTTTCAAGTATAGAGAAAACATGGCAACGTGATATTTCGCTAGTCCTTAAGAGTGGGGCAAAACATAAATGACAAGACACATTCAAAGTTCATGAGGAAGACTAGAACAAATAATTAGAGAACAAGCAATAACACATCATGAATCAATTAATAATGTTTCTCGAACAAAGGCACATAAAACTCAGAATGGTGCTCTCTCAACTATGCATAAAGTTAGAAGATGGAGAATCAGCATAAAACTAAAAGAAAGGCCCTTCACGGAGGGAAGTAGGGATCAACTCATGTGCTAGAGCTTTTATTTTATTAAACAGAGGTATAAAAACTTGACAGTCCTCCCAACTATCTTACACAAACAATGGCTAACCGAATCCTCGGGTGCCTGCCAACAATCACATACCGTGGAGGAGTGTCCATATATTAAGAGAGGTGTATGCTTATGTCAACGAATTGTAAACAAAAAATACAATACGTCATAAGCCAACTAGACTTCACAAGAGCGGCTCCCATAAAAGGACGCATCTGGGTAGAAGGTCATCCCTGTTTCTCTTTTGTTTACACAATTATGCTTTGACTGATAAATCAGGGGCAAAAATAGTGAAGAGAATTTGTTGTTATTAATTTGGGGCTGGGCACCCTGCTGTCAGCTCTTCTATCATTGGATAAGCGGATGAGGCCACTAGTCTAGGGTGTGAAAGTCTAATCAACAAGTGATATAAAGATTCTCTATTTACGTCCTCATGAGCTAAAACAGGAGTAATTTTGAATGTTTTAAAGATAACACATGGGCAATTTACTTTGGAGTGGCGGTTAAATACCACATGTAGGTAGGTATGGTGGACACAATGGGAAAACTTCGGTTTATGGGATTTGGATGCACGAGTAGAGCTCAAACTCAGTACAGGTGGAGGCCAGCAAAAGACTGGGAGCGACAAATCAAGAGAGCATAAGAGCCATAATCATGCATAGCGACATAAACATCATTAATCAAAGCATAAGTGGTACCACAAGTTCAAAAACTAAGTGATCATGGAGGCTATAAGTGACTGATCATAGTCATAAACATGGTGTGAGCATGCGCCAAGTCAACCAAATAAAACATTCAAATGAGAACGCCACAAATTTATGCTTCAATATGACAAGAACAACTCATGATTCTTTCAATGGCACATTAAACACTCTCAGGTATTTGAGGCTAATCATGCTACTAAATAACCACAAGGCTTTAGAATTAAAATAACATCTGGCATGACATGAAAAAGTCTAGCCATAGTCTCTACAAGATTCTTCTTGCTCCGTTATGAATTCTACCTCAAGCAGCAGTTTCTTTTCCTAACAAGCACCATACAAAACATGATTTAACAAAAACTCTCTAAACAATACAGCAATAAAACATGTGAGTACTCACATAACACTACTAAAACTAACAGCTCTGAACAAGAGATGCAACAAAAACGAGAGCTAAACAGGAATTTTTGCAATAAATAGAAGAAAAAAATAAGAATACTAGCATAACAAGTATTCAAACGAAAAAGCGGAGTGTGTATCTCTCCCAAACAAGGAATTCTAGGGTCCAACTATATTATTTCAGCAATGAAAACAAAATAAAACAAAGGAAAACAAAGGAAAAAGAAACATACGCTCCAAGTAAAATTCATATGATGTGACCGAATAAAAATATAGTTTCACTGGAAGTGACCTGATAGATTGTTGATGAAGAAGGGGATGCCTTGGGAATCCCCAAGATTAGATGCTTGAGTATTCTTAAAATATGCTTGGATGAACCACGGGGGCATCCCCAAACTTTGACCTTGCACTCTTCTTGATCACATATATCACCCTCTTCTCTTGACCCTTGAAAACTTCCTTCACACCACACTCAAAGAGTAATTCGCATTAGAGGGTTAGTGCAACAATCAAAAATCCATGGATTATGTAAGGTCACAAGGGATATTGATAATTTTAAACATTATCTACAGCCACTGATGTTTCGTGGAGCAAAGAAATCCACTTGACATCGCAAAAGGCAAATGCAAGAAAAATGGCAGAATCTGTTAAAACCAGAACAGTCTGTAAAGACGAATTTTTTCGAGGAACTTATGTTTCTTATATCGAAAAACATAAATATAGAAAAAGTTGGTGAATTAGCCGAAGAATGAGCTCAAGAAATTTCAGGTCATTCTGATTTTTCTATGATTTATACGATGTTTTACGGTGGACAGCAGAAATCTGTTTCCTGCGCAGAAATCCGAAAACCAACTCCAACTCTCGTCAGAAACTTTACTTGTCACTACTAAAACATGAAAATAAAGATACAAAGGAGTTTCTAAAGAAGTATACAACCCCTTGGAAGAAAATGGAGAAAGACAAAGCAAAAATAAAACCATGGGTTATCTCCCAAGAAGTGCTTTTCTTTACCGCCTTTTAGCTAGGCCCAGAAAAGTGGAATCAAGTATTTTCAAGTGAAGGGGCATTGAAATCAAGATTTGGCAATTCCTTACTACTACATTGTATTTTATATAAGTGATTTTCAGAGGCTCCTCTCTTAGAACTTTTAGGCTTACTATTCTCATCAAATAAATTCTCAGGAACAATCCAATCAAAATTCTTTTCTTGGGCTTCATGCAGTGCTACCAGTTTAAAGGGGATTGGTATTTTATCTTCCTTTTCATTATTAGATTCAGTTTTTTCAAGAGCACCAACAATATCTACACATGATCCTAGAATATTGAAACGATCAAAGACTTTTCTAGCTTCAATAGCAACATCTCCAAATTCTTTAAGCATGGTCTCTAAGATAAAGTTCCTTTTCTCAACATCTTCAATGTTATTTAAGTTGAGGAACATATGTTGTAATATGGGATGAAGGTTAACAAAACTAGCTTCTAACATGTGAACTAAAAAAGTTGCAGCAGTCTCATACTTTGGAGCAAGTTCTACTATGGATTTTTCCTCAAAATTATCATGCTTACTAACATGATCAAAGAATTATTTAATGGTATCCTTTCCAAGTATAGAATCACTTCCTACTGGCAGATCAAACTTAGGGAACAACATGATGAAAAATAACAATGAGGTAACAAAAGTAACAACTAGAATAAGAACTAATTTTGTGTGTGTTTCTGATAAAGAGAAGAAAACAAGACAAAATAAAATAAACTAAGTAAAACAAAAACCAAGTAAAGATAATGGAAGTGAGAGACTCCCCTTGCAGAAATTCTCTTCCTCCCCGCCAACAGCGCCAGAAAACTTGTTGATGGTGCCTTGACGTGAGGCTGACGTTGGTAAAACCCAAGAGAAAGGTTGTGAAGAGTGCAGCAGCAAGTTTTCCCTCAGAAAAGAAACCAAGGCTGAATCGACCAGTAGGAGGACAAACAATCTCTGAAGGTTGATGCAGCTGAGATGGCAGGGCGCACTACCGGTTCAGCAGCAATGTGGAACCTACACAACACAATCAAATCACTTTGTTCCAACGTAGAAGTGAGGTTGTCAATCTCACTGGTTTTGCTCAACTGTCGCACCCGGACTTCTATAGGATACTCACCGTACGAACTGAACAGTATTCTGATGGGATTACGGGGCTTTCCGGCACCCGCGTCCTCTTACGAGTAGGCCAACACTTATGCGTGACAACCCATCGCTACTGTTCACCGTCGATGTAAACTATCCTATAGAAATCAGGACACTACCATTGACGTACTTCATACCATACACACATGGTACGTCAACGGCTTTGAACAAAAGGATAACACAACATGCCTCTACGACACAAAAGATTGAAATAAGTTGCAAATGGCCCTCACTAGGCAGAGATAGCAAATACAATCATCCAGAGGACACATGTCCCAACATGACATCATTACATATCAGCGGAAGCATTCAAAGGGGTCTGAGTACAGACAAAATCCAAATAGGCTTAAGAAGCCGGAAACTGAAATAAAGACGAAGCCCATCCACGATGTCTCGGATCCTGCCCGGGTCCGCTAACTACTCGTCAGCAGCCTCGTCAAACTCCACGTAGTAGCCGTCACCTGGATCCTCGTAATCGTAGTCTGCGGAAACCACAGCCCCAAAGGGGTCAGTACATAGACGTACTGGCAAGCAAGACTCACAGTTCACCAAAGTATAGCCCGTCAACACAAGCACAGATGACTTGGGTTCAACGGAAAGAAGGGGATATATAAGATGCTGCAACTGGCTGCGCTAACCAACTACAGAGATTCTATCATTTCCAACTATCAGAAAGGGGATAAGATCGAGTATTGTAACCAACTGAAAGATAACATCAAACAAACCCATCCTGGATCTCGCCCCTTATCCAAGAAGCAATCCGGGATTACTCACACAGTTGGATTAAGATGAAACAAGTTATTGTGACAATAATCCTATTACTAGTCAAATTGTTAAACATGGGGTGTGAGAATATGAATCATTATGTTTAAGTTGTCCTGAGTACTTGTTAGCCATTACTTTCACCAAGTTAACCATAACCGCGGAAAACACGGCTTCTCGAGAAGATTATCCCTGCAGGGTTGCACCAATTTGGCCGTACACGTATGAATAACCCGCCAGATGGGATGCCTCCCACCAAGCGGGGCACTCAACACAACTCAACTCTTCTTCGCATCAAGCCCAAAGCACCTTGGGCGCACGGCTAATCAAGCCCCGAAGAAAAGGGACCCTCATAGCACTCTAAGACCGTGTCCCCCTATATGCCGACTACGAAAGTTCCACCCTGCGCTGGGCTCGCAAAAACATGCATGCGGCAAATAGAAAGCACGAACTAAATGAGATGATTTGGACGAGATGCGAATCGAATCAAATTGAGGGGGGCGCCCATACTCGCTTCCCACATGCGGGTAGTGCGCTCATCATGGATCAGTAGACAAGACCCTTTTCCTATTAGGGTCGACACTAGCAGGCCTCAAAACCACACAGGGCCTCCTGCCGGTGCCTTATCATCAAATTATTATTAAGTAATAACATTAGCATGATTGATTGATTGATTAAACATCGAGCCTCCAGAACATAATGAAATATAGTAACTGAAAGTAACGGGTAACAGACTCGAGCAAAACAACCTAAGCATGCTAGTAAGACACAGGCTCAATCAATAGGGTTGTAGGAGTGGTGGTGAGGCAATATCAGGGTTAAAGGATTCATGTGATAGGTTCGTAACAGAAACAACTACCACTAAGGCTAGCAAGAATAGACAACGGAAAGTATCGGTAACCAGGGTTGAAAGGAACACAATGGTTCATGTGAGTGATAACTTGCCTGCAAACTCAACAGCCGGGTACTGAGCTAGATCCTCAGAAGGGGTGCTATAAAGGTCGTCTGCCTCAACGTCGTCGTCTATTCGAGAAGAAGCAAACAAACAAAACAGGAAGGTAAACAATCATTTTCATGGCATTGTGCACAATCAAGATGATGCATGACAAATTAATGGTTGCATCAAAATAAACTAGCTAACATGATAACACAATTTAAATGGATCCCTATGCTATTTGAGTGGCATATGGAAAAAGGTCCATAGATTAAGTGGAACAAATGATTTACAATTAATTATTATGTGAAAGTTGTTATCATGATGCATGCATGCTGGTAACAACAAAATAACAACAAATAACAATGATAGATGCAAAGGGAAAGGGATAAAACAAGTTTGGAAAATTTGGTTACTTAAACATGTCACACAAACAATTATTGTTTTCATCAATTTAAAGTGTGCAAAACAATTAACAAAATTTATGTTTGAAAAGAACATCAAACTTTAGTTGGATTACATGTTTCACATGTTGAAATAGGAGTTAGGATAATTTAATTATGAATTAAACAATATTAAACAAGTTTTAATTGAAATTAAAACAAGTTTGAGTATTAATTGAATTTTATTTAGTCAAAACATAATTTCAATTTCACATTTGCAAAGTTCACACTTTGGTGGTTTGAAAAACATAATTTGCATGTTCAAAAGTATTTTATATTAAGCAAGTTATGATTTTAGCAATTTTTAATAGGATTAAACAAGTATTAAATTATTTAGGCAATTTAAATTATTCAAACCAGGAAACAAAAATTATATTTGAATAGGATATTCAAAATGGTATGGAAAACATATTTTATTTGCATATTTTAGAATTAGTATGAATTAGTTATTGAATTTAGAAATTTGCATTTGAATTATTTGAGTTTGAATTTTAAATGCATTTGGGAAATTCAAAACAGTACACAAATAGAATATTTGGAAAGATTATTTGATTTGGATCAGAAAACATATAAAACTTGTATTTATTGGGCTTACAAAATAAAAGTTATTAAAGTTTGAAGTTTTGGTTTAAATCTGTTATTTAAAGAGTTAGAATTTCAAAACAGAAATGTTTAAAACGTTTTGCACCTAACAGTAGCTAGCCGCAGCCACTGCAGGGTGGGCCACGGGGCCAGCGTGGCCACTGCGCGCCTGCGTGGCAGAGGAGAGGCTGACAGGGGGCCCTCCCTGTCAGCGCTGGGCTGCAAAAAGTTGGGGATTTTCTCCCGGGGAAGCGAGGGATCGAACCCGCGACCCCCCACTGCTGCGCGCAAGTCTGAACCAGCTGCGCTGCTGCTCGTTTGTTACCAGTAACAGGTGCGCAGTGAGGATATCGTTACTTAGCGCGGAACTGAATTTTTAACTGAACTTCGCGCGGCTACTGAATCTCTCGCTGACGGAACGATTTCGCCGGAGGGAAAACGACGACCGTGCTGCGTCGTGGAAGCTGTTGGACGAGTGAGTGTGCTGATCTGGTGGTGCAGGTGCTGGATCAACAGAGGGAGAGAGAAGGCGACGGTGGTGTGCTCACCGCGGCTGTAGATGGAAGCAGAGGGTCGGTGTAGCGGCCGGCGACGATGCTGATGACGGCGGCGAGGGTGTAGTGCTCCTCCGGCGTGGCTCCGGTGTCCAGCGTAAAGAGGACGAAGAGGCGACGCGATTGCAGTAGTCGAGTGGCCAGGTAGGGCTAGGAGGTGGCGGCGCCATCGGGAGATTCAGGGGAGCTGTCGCCGGTGAGGATGCAGCGAGGAATTCCGGCGAGAGGGAGAGGGTGGCGGCGGATCTGATGGAGGAAACGGAAAACCTAGGGCTAGGGGTAGCTGGCGCGCTGCCCTAGGCTACTTATAGGGTGCGGAAACCCACGGGGGCCGTCGGCGCCGCCGTACGCCGACGTGGAGTGCCCGGATGCTCTGCCGTACGCGAGACAGAAGCCCCGCACGAAAATTGAAGCGGTAAGTTGCGCTGTAGGCGGGCTGGGCTGCGCGCGCTAGGCTTAGGTGGGCTTGGGCTTGCTTATCTGCCGCGCGCGCTGCGTTTTCTTTTCTTTTTCTATTTTTCTGTTTTATTTTTTTTGCTGAAAACAGAATTGGAAGAGATTGATAGGGTTTTGGACTTTAAAAAATTTGAGAAAATTCATGGGATCATGTTAGCTCAAAAGCTAACAGTTAGCAAATAGGCTTTTTGAAAATTCAATTTTTACATTGCTGTTTTTAAAATAGGCCAATTTATAAGATTTTGAATATTCAAATTGATTAAAGGAATCAACCTTTTAATAAGGTGACCCAAAGGGATTAATTGGAAACAAGGATTTAGAGAAAGTTTTGGTTATTATTTTTATAGTTTCAAATTGGCTCTGTTTGAAATATTTGATTTGAATTGGAATATTTTGTTAATTAATAGAAACAACCATTTAATAGGGTGAACCCTATTATTAGTTGGACTAGAAACATTGGAATGGTTTGATATTTGATAATTTCCAAATGAGGTGTTGATGATGATTTTGCTTTGAATTTGTAAACCAATTTGGAAAAACTTAGTGGAATTTATAACACCATTTTATTAATTGATCCATATTGAAAATTATGACAACAAATAGATGGTTTTTATTTGTGATTTTATTCCAAAAGTTGTAACAGATCAAGTATGAAAATAACCATTTGAAATTGTTTGAGTTTGATTATGAAAACAAGATAAAACAGATGCAAAACAAATAATAACAAATGCAAACAAATAATTAAACATGATGACATGATGCAATACTTGAAATAAAACAAGAAACAAAACATTCTAAGGGATATTTCATACTTGGGATGTTACATCAACACAAAGAGGTTAACCATATGGTGTGGAAAACAGTAGGAAAACTGTAGCAGCAGTATGAAAGCAGTAGGTGTTTTATCAGTATGAGAAAAATAGCCCGGGTTCCACAGTTCACTAGTGGTGTCTCTCCGTGAAATATAAATAACATGTGTGGTAAAAAAACTACAACTAGGTAACTGACAGAAATGAAGGCTGCACCGTAGTGCACATGCAAGACATAAACATTACTACGTTATTCATGCGGGCATTACAACAAAATACATAGACCGTCATCGAACTACATCTATGTCTAATAATCCACACTCCGAATATCATCCAAACAAACATTGGGTATTAAGTTGCTAGCAACAGATTATCGCAGTAAGCAAAGTGTGTAATCTAAACAATGTAAACTAGGTAAACACCGTTGTTTTCTCCCTAATGGCAACATCACATCCTCCATATGTCACGTTTCTGTCACTCAAGCACAGATGCAAAGGAGGCATGAACCCACTATCGAGCATAAATAGTGCCTCTTGGAGTTACTAGCATCTACTTGGCGAGAGCATCTACTAATAACGGAGAGCATGCAAGATCATAAATAACATAAGCATGAAGATAACATGATACATTGATAATCAGAAGACATAGAATTCAACATTCATCAGATCCCAGCAAACACAACATGTAGCATTACATAAAGATGATCTCGATCATGTGAGGCAGCTCATGAGATCTAAATTTGAGGTAAAAAGTGGAGAGAACAACCATCTAGCTACTGTTATGGACCCATAGTCCAGGGATGAACTGCTCACGCATCACTTGGGAGGAGGGCATGGTGGTGTAGACCCCTCCGGTGATCAATTCCCCTCCCGGAAGGATGCCGGGGAGAGCTCCAGAACCCTCCCGATCTCGGGATGACGATGACGACGGCCTCGGGTGTTTCTCGGGATGAAGTGGTATATTTATACGGTTAATATGTCGGGGGGTATAAATAGGCGAAAGGGAAAAGGCGGTGGAGGCCTGGGGGGCCCACACCACCCCATGGCATGGCTAGGGGTCGCACCGCCCCATGGTGTGGGCCCCCTGTGGCCCCCCTCCGGGTCTCTTTGGGACTCCGTGGAACCTTCGGGAATTCTAGGACCTCCGAATTTTGAATTTTCCAACTCCGAGAATATTTCCGGAAAATCGATAGGTTAGTCCGGAAAATCGATAGGTTAGTCCGGAAAATCTTGTCAATAGGGAACTAGCTCTATGGCATCTTGTCAATAGGTTAGTCCGGAAAATCGATAAAAATGACATAAAGTGTATAACAAACATGTGGGAAACAACATGAAACATCATGGAACATCATAAATTAAGGATACATTTATGACATATCAAGGGTTGTCGTGGTGAGGTAAAGACAGATGCCATAGGGTGGCTAAAGTTTGGGGCCGATGGACGCTCTAGATATTCGGGGAGGGAGTGCACGTCGAGTAGACGCGCTCAGAAACACTGCAAACACCAAGATCTACCCAGGTTCGGTGCCCTCGTGTGGAGGTAACACCCCTACTCCTGCCTACCTCTCTGTATATAGCTCAACCGGGTAGCCACAGTACAATTTCTACTCTCAGCCGAGTAGCCAACTGCTAGCTCTCACTCTGTGTAGCACTAAGACTCGTAATAAATGCTCTCTGGTCCAACGTCCCCCGCGCAGGAGGGGGTTGGCGACCTTATATACTGGTGGCGAGTGAGTAAACTACACTTAAAAGTACACGAAGTGACAACACCACTGTGAAAACGTCGCACGCCTCCGCGCTCCCGGTGACGCTGTGCCGAAAGTCACCGCGCCGTCCGCCTCACAAGTCTTGTCCACCCTGTCAGGCCCTTAGGGTAGGTCACTGACATGTCCTGTCCCCCTTGTCAGTGACAGGACTTGACAGGCGCCTACCCTCACTGTTCCCATGCCTCAACACAAATAATCATGCTCCTAGTAAGTTGAACCACACGCCTGTACGGCTGCGGGATACGCGGGATCTCCCACAACGGCTCCATTGACTTTGTACCCGAGTAGGATAGCTTCACATCTACTCGGACCACCTGAGTTCTACCCGGTCGATCCAGAACTTCACTTGTTATCTTCCCTTGGCCTTCAGTACTTATCACCGAGTAGCGACTACCGGTTAACATGTACCCGGGTAGCCACCTACCCGGCAAACCGTACACTAATCACTGTTTTACAACCAGTCTTTCCCCTACTCTGGGGTAGCCCCCCGACATTAGTCCCTGAAGCTGGTAGAGTCTAGCGAACTTGTTCGTTGGGCCCTTCCAGTTTTAATCAAATTGTCTCCATAATGAAGTGTGGCAGAGTTGCTCCTCAACTCGGACGCCCATGATCTCTACTCGAACTCTTCTTACCATGGCCTTTGGAGTTTTCTTCTCGGCACCGAGTAGACCACATGATGCTGGGTTCCACCGAGAATCCAACACTTAGTGAAATTTTCCGCAGTTTGCCGCTCAAACCAGAGCAGCTCTATCTTTTCGTGTCCAAGGCGCACACGTGTCACGCAGTCGTACCCCCGACGTCTTGTTCTGGCGTTACTGCGTGGCACGCGCCCATCACTGCGCCTGGTGCCCACGGTCCGTTGTGTCACCTCGCGCATGTACTCGAGATCCCACGACGCGCGTCGTGGGATTAACTGCGTCCGTTACGCGCGCATTTCGCGCTGTGTGCGTTTCTAACGGGCGTGTTAACTCCCACGCAGGACGATTTTGCCCACGATCGATCCCAATTAGCAACTGCAGCCACGGTGAGATAAATACCCCCGCGCCGCCCTCATTACCACTTTCCTCGCACTTTCCTCGCCTTCGCTCTTCGCCTTTGCCTCCGCAGCAGAAAACAGCGCCGCCGCGAGCTCGCAGCGCACGACCTCTCCACGCACAGAGAGCGAGAGAGATCCTCCCCGTGCTCCTCCGCCTCCGGCCTTCATCTTCACCCTCAACGCGCCCGCTCCTCCATCGAAGGAATCCATGGATATCGAGAACATCGTCGAAGATCTGCACGAGGAGGAGGTGGTGCCGGAGCGCGCAGGCTGGGAGGGCTCCGACATGACGGCAGCGGACTGCCAGTGGCTAGTCAACACGCGCCGGGTCCCTCCCAGCGTCATCTGCCGCCCGCCTGGAAGGGAGCTCGTCCCCGCTCCTGAACCCGGTGAGTATGTGGTCCTCCTAAGCCACTTCAAGCGTGGGTTTGGACTTCCTATTTCCAAATTCATGCAAGATTTTCTTCGCCATTTTGGCCTCCAGCCACACCATCTTCCCGCAAATGCAATTGCCATGCTTTCCACTCATGTTGCCGTCTACGAAGCTTTCCTTGGCGTTTATCCCACTGTCCATACATGGTCCAAGTTCTTCTTCTTCCGTCAACAAACTGTCCCCAATCATTCCAATCCAACCGCCCCAAAGGAGATGACCAATATGGGTAGCGCCATGATACTCCAGAGCTCCACTGGGCACCACCCACGGGTACTCGGTCTGGAGACTTGCCGTAAGTGGCAAAGGGGCTTTCTCTACATGAAGAACGCCCCCTCCAGAAGGAGAAGAAGCTGAAGACATGATCAAGCTTCCCGAGTTCCGGAATGTCGCACCCATCGAGATGCGAAATTGGGGGTACAACCCCAAGAAGACAGTGAAGGACGCCGTCGAGGTTGACGACCGCCTGCAGATGTTGGTGCAGGAAGGACTCCTCCAAGATGACCCGATGGCCTGCTGGGTGGAGCGTCGGGTACTCCCGCTCCAACACCGGGTACACAAGATGTGTTACATGGGCGGCCCCCGCGACTGCACCCGGACGACCACCTTCGAGCTCTCCAAAGCGGAGGTGGCGATGTGGGCCAAGTCCATTCTTCGGACCACGCTCACCAACAACTGGTTCTACGGCTTCGTGCCGTATAGCCGCACCAAGCGCATCTCTCAGGTAAGTTCTCCTCTCTGCGCCCTTGCTGATCTCAGTACCTTGCTTCTTAGCCTTATACCGAGTAGAAACTTTCTTAGCCTCTTATTCCAATCATGCTTTATGTTTGCACTCCACACCGGGTAGGGCTCCTCTGCTAGAATTGAGCTTTATATGCTTTATGTTGGCACGCTATCCAGAGTAGAGCTTTCACCAATATACTTGTTTAGGACTTAGCCACAAATACCCTTTGTTCGCTTGTCAGGCTGAGTAGAGCTTCTGTTCGCATTCCTCTTCTAGGACTTAGCATTTTGTGCTTTGTGTTTGCACGCTAGACCGAGTAGAATACCTACTCGTTTCTTTCTTCTAGGCCCTAGCATTTTATGCTTTATACTTGCACGCTAGGACGAGTAGAACACCTACTCGGTTCTTTCTTTCAGGCCCTAGCATTTTATGCTTTATACTTGCACGCTAGGTTGAGTATGGTTTCTCTGTTGAGACTTAGCTGATTGTGCTTTGTATTTGCACCTTCCAGCATATCGCTCGCCAGAAACAAGAAGACAACGCCGTCTTCGAGAGGAACTGGCAGCAAGACCGGACCGAGGATGATGCGACAGCGTACGACATCCAGGATACACTCTGTATCCCCCGTGCCGGTCAGGATGGTAAGTCCCGAGACTATGCCTCTATTCGGGACTGGTCAGATGATGAAGAAGGTGACCAAGTTCACCTTCTTGCTCGCTTGCAGCGCACCCTGATTTTCTCTTTTCTCATTTTGATCTTTGCTTCTTTCAATCATAGAAGAACCAGAACTGGAAGAGGGGGAGGAACCACTTGACATGGCTCCTGTTTTCGTGGCCGCCCCCACCAAAACGAGGAAGCGGATGGGTAGCGGGGCACTTGAGCCCCCTGCCAAGAGGATAAGGAAGAAGGCAGACAACAAGCAGACTGCTACGCGCAAGAAGCGCCCCACTGTCGACGGGTAAGAGCTTCTGAGTTGAACTGAGTACTTGCTTTTCGCAATCCTCTCTGTTTTCTTCCTGGATTTCTTCTTCTCTGCACCCTTTTGACTTTATTTGTTCTCTTTTTGTCTTCTCTCAGTGATGCACTTGATGCCGAGGCCGCCACCGCACCAGGCCCCAAGAGGAGCGTGCCACGAGACGTCGTGGAGCTCTCCGATGATGAGGGGAACCAACAACTAGAGGGCAGGACGCAGATGTCCTCCCCTCCTCGAGAAGAGCATGATCTTGGCGCCGAGAACACCGGCGCCGAGATGGAGACCGAACACGCTCCCGAGCAGCCGCAGCCCAGCACCCAGCAGGCTGCCCAGGAGCCCACTGCCGAGAGGCCACCAGCTGCCTCCGCTGAGGAGACCATAGATAACGCCGCCGAGAAGCGGCAAGATGACACAGCCATGGAGCGGCCAGATCCTACTGCCGAGCAGCGGGAAGAAAATACTGTCGAGGAGCGACCAAGGACCCTGCCCGCGAAGGACCGGGTTGTGGAGCAGCCACCACCTCAAGACCAAGTATAGCCATATGCTGCGCCGGTTAGCCAGCCTCAGGCACCGCCAACTAAGAAGGTGCCTCCGCCTCCGCAGCAAGTTCCTAAGCCCACGACCAAGAAATAGCCAGCGCCCTCAACAGCAAAGACGGCTTCGCAGCCGACTAGGGTGCAACCCAAACGAGGCGTAGGGCAGACGGGTCCGCAACCAGCCGAGAAGTGGCAGGCCGGGCAGCAGCAGCAGACCCCTTAGTCTTTAGAGCCCCAGCAGCCAAGCGCTCAACAAGGTGGGCAGCCCGCGCAGCCGCTACCGCGACCCAAGAAGACCGTCTGGCCACTCAACCAGCCCAAGCAGCCAAAGGCCACCAATCCAAACACCAAATTGGTACAGATCAATATCAAATTTGGTCCTACTGAAAAAAAAGCTCCCGGCTCGGGTGCCAGTGTCACCAAGAAGCCTCCTACCTTCCCAGATTATTGGGTCGAGCTGCAGGATCGGCATAATATTAAGATGTCGCAAGAGGCCGAGCGGTTGGCCACTTTGAAGGAGCAGAAAGCCCTGAAGCGCTCCGGATCCAAGGGAAAGAACACCTCCCTGACCATCCGAGAAAACGCTCCCCCCGCAGAGGACGAAGACGAGCTCCCAGAAGATATAGAGGCCATCCTTGACCGGATAGGATTTATCGAGAAGGCCTGGGACAGCACGAAATTTGGCAACGCCGCATGGGACGGTGTTGAGCTGAGGAACCTTGACAACTACCGGCAAGCGTGGAACAAGGCCGATATTGGTCCTGTTAGCATGGCCGTGGCCTCCTCCAGCAGCACCCTGGCCGACAAGCTATTGTGCCTGCGCAAAACTGCTGAAGATCTTGAACAGACCTACGTGGTAAGTGTCTTTCCTTTTTGATTTTTCCGAGTTGCCAGCTTTCTTCTTTTTAGAATTTGCCCCATCTACTATCCAGTCCCCGAGATTTGGACCGAGTAGATAAGGCTCAACCGAGTTGCAATTTACTCGGTCCGAATCTTCCCACTCAAAATGCTCTTTTCTTCTCTGCAGGAGAGCACCGAGGCCCGGACCAAGGTTTTCCGCCAGCTCCTGTGGTCGCACCAATCCATCAGATATAGGAACCGGGTGCTGGAGTTTGAGAAGAGTGAAAGGGATGCTCTGGAGAAGAATGCCACGGACACTACCATCAAGCTGTCCGCTGTCGAAAGTAAGCATGTAGCATTTCGGTTTGTGTGTTTTGTGCTTACGCCCGTTTTCTGCTTTTTGCTCAATCATGGTCTTCTCTGCAGGTGAGCTCAAGGTGCTCGTTGAGAGGCACCAAGACTGCGAGGTCATGGCTGCATCAGCGCAGAGCAAAATGTCCTCCTTGGAAGGTGAACAAATGCTTCTCTTCTCTTCACTTAGCTTCTGTTGCTTGTTCACTTTGCTAACCTGTCGCTCTCCCCGCAGAAGAGTACAAAACCTTCCGAGAGCAACACCAGGAGTGCCTCACTCCGGCTGAAGCGCACCATCAAGTGCAGGTCCGAGACGCCCAACTAAAGAAGAAGCTGGACGCTGAGAAGGCGGAAGTTGAGAAGCTCCAACTTAAGCTCACCGATGCGCTCAAGACTGCGATTACTGCGGTGAATGAGAATACAACAGTGGGGAACCGGGCTGCCAAAGAGAAACAGGAACTCGAGAGTGATATCAGATCTCTGAAAGAGAGAAATCAAACTCTCGAGGGCATGGTCAACGATTCACACCGTCTCCAAGACAGGGACATCCGACTTGCGGATGACTGGAGGTCCCGACTAGGGGCCCTCGTCCTGGAACTGAGCTATGAGTTCTCGCTATGCCTTTTTCTTTTACTTGGTTTTTCTTCTTCCCGGTTCTCCTCTCTGACTCAAACTAGCTTGCCCTGACCCAGATACCTTCCCGGACCTCAATGATGCCGCTGAAACTGCTGTGGAGAAAGCGAGAAGGGCCAGGGCAGCTTCCGGCCTTGATACCGATCAGTCCGCCAGCATCGACGATCACATTTTGAACATCAAGACCCGGGTGACCTCCCTCAAAGGTCTGGGCCCCTCCATAGTATCCACTGCCATGAATCTTCACAAGTTATTCTGGCCAGAGCGTCAAGTGCCAGACACAATCAACGAGATGGCAGCCAACTTGGACCATGTCAAGGAATAACTGAAGAAGTGGCGTGCCTCCGCAGCCCGGGCTGGAGCGGATGAAACCCTGCACTTCATATTATCCTGGTATGAAAACCTTGACCTTGACAGGATTGGCTCTCTCAGGAACGACCCCAAGTGGACTTGCCGGGATGAGTGCGTCCTGCGCCGACAAGAAGTGGCCTACGAGCTCGCCTCCTATGCTGAAACCAACCAGTACATTGACGGCCCCACAGAGCCGGATATTGACATTGAGGAAGATGACGAGGAGGAGGAAGAAACCGAGGGCGATGAAGGTGCTGGCGAACACCGCAACTTGGACGACGAGGAGGAAGAGCATGAGGAAAACCGAGGAAGAGGGGACCGAGCAGCACAGCACCGCGGAGGACTCCGGGATGGAGACTGACCCAGAAATCGTCAAGCCAGCCGCTGGCTCGGACGAGGCCCGAGTTGAGTCGCAGCCCACCGCATAGGAGGAGATTGTCACCACCGAGATGGTGATCGACGATCCTGCTCCCGAGTTGGGCGCACCCGAGGCCTCAACAGAGAATGTCACCCCCGAGCTCTACCCTCTTCCCAGCGCTTCCGCTGTTCAAGCCACCAACTCTACATCCGAGCCGGCCTCCGCTACTCCAACTTCATCTACACCAGAGCCTGCTTCCACAACTCCTACAACTGAGCTCGTGGCGCCTACCAGCACCGAGACGGACACTACCTCATCCACTGTTGTTTAAACTCCTGCAACTTTATCCTCAAACACTTATCAGATCCCCGGGATGACGGGCGCGGATGTAATAAATACATTTATGGTTCCTCTTGTTACTTAGTTTTAAATGTTTCATTAGCAAGACTAGCTCAATGCCGGATTGCGTTAAAATGCAAGTCCCCGAGTTGCTTTTTTCATTCACTTAGTTCTTTTGTCTTTGCTCTTACCTGCCACTTGTGGCTTTTTTGGTAGTCGAGTCACAAGATTTCAAAAACCAAGTTTCAGATACTTAACCACTTAGAAATTTGCATATTAATACTGCCCGCCACTTAGCCGAAAAGAAAACAGAGAAGTAAAAACGCCCTACTCAGTTGTTGCACTCTTCTTTCCTTAGTAGTTTTTTCATGTGTTCATTGACCTTTGGCTTTTTCTCTTGCTTGCCATGAAGCCGGGTTGCGGACAGCAGCAGAGTCAAAGAGTTGGCCCTTGGGTTTAAACACACTACTTAACGTACGCGTGAAATTTTGAGTAGAAGAACCGAGTAGGCAAAGGAAATAAAGTAAATGATACAGAGCAAGTTTTAGCACAGGTAGTCCCCGAGTTCGAATTCGGAGTGCCGACTTGAATTTAACTCGGTTGAGGAGATACATACAATGTTTTGTTCATGAATGAAAACGACGGAGTAGAGCTACATTCCAGGAGCGTTTGGATTCCTCTCCGGATTTATCCGACCTGTTCTTCTGTGGTGCCTATGCATCGATGAGATAATAGGCATCATTGTGCAGCGCCTTGCTCAAAATGAAAGGCCCTTCCCATTGAGCGGACAACTTGTGCATCCCGGCTGTGCGCTGCACGAGCCTAAGGACCATGTCTCCTTCTCGGAAAACAATTGGGATCACTTTCCGGCTATGATACATCTTCAGATTCTGTTGATATACAGCTGAGCGGGACAGAGTTAACTCTCTTGCTTCCTCAAGCAGGTCCACATCATCTTCTCGGGCTTCTCTTGCCTCCGCCTCAGTATAGAGGGTTACTCTGGGTGAGTCATGCTCAAGGTCAGTGGGAAACATAGCCTCGGCTCCATATACCAGGAAGAATGGTATGTACCCGGTTGATCGGTTAGGGGTAGTCCTTAGATTCCACAACACCACCGACAACTCGTCCAGCCAACAACCAGGGGTTCGCTGTAATGGCTCAATCAGCCTTGGCTTTATCCCAGAAAGGACCATGCCATTTGCTCTTTCAACTTGCCCATTGGAAGCCGGATGGGCGACTGACGCAACGTCTAGTCGGATCTGCTTCTCTTTGCAGAACCTAGCAAAGGCTCCCTTCACAAAGTTAGTTCCATTGTCCGTGATGATTCCATGCGGGTAGCCGTATCTCAGAATGATATCTTTCAGAAAGCTCACAGCTGTGTTTCCATCACATTTCCGAATAGGCTTCACTTCAATCCACTTGGTGAACTTGTCCACCATGACCAAGATGCGAGTCATGTTGCCTCTAGCTGGATTGAAAGGGCCCACCATATCCAAGCACCACATTCCATAGGGCCAAGTGATAGGGATGGTCTTCAACTCGGAAGCTGGCATGTGAATCTTGCTTGCATATCTCTGGCACCCATTGCACTTTCTCACTAGATCTTCTGCTTGCTGCAAGGCAGTGAGCCAAAGAATCCATGCCGGAACGCCTTCTTGACCAGAGCCCGAGATGAGGCATGATGCCCACATTCTCCTTGATATATTTCTCTTAGGATCTCTTCTCCTTCTTCTGGCTCAACGCAGCGTTGCAGTACTCCAGTAGGGCTTCTCTTGTCCAGCTCTATGTTTATGATGGTATAGCCCTTAGATCTTCTCTGTATCTTCCTGGCTATGATCTCGTCACTCGTCAATGTGGCATCCATTAGAAAGGATAATATGGGCAAAGCCCAACTCGGTGTCTCCCGTATGGGAAACACTGGTTCGTCCACTTCCATTGGATCAGCTGCCATGACTTGCTCCGAGTTGGAGACGAGTCCCCGAGTCCCCGAGTACTGAGAAATAATCCCCTCAATGAATGCAACAGTCTCCGGGTTTGCAGAGGTAGTCCCCGGGTTGGATGGAGCAGTCCTCGGGTTCTCTTTTGAGCTTTCCCAATCGATCTCCATAGGAACAGCTTCAGAGTCCAGCAGCCCTGGAATGTATATTGACTCCGAGTTGGGAGATGGCTTGATAGAGGGCTTCCTTAAATGTTCCAGAGCAATCCCAGGCGGGATGAATTGCCGAGAAGATCCCAACTTGGACAGAGTATCCGCTGCATCATTTTCAGCTTGGTGGATGTGATGGAACTCACACCCATCAAAGAGTCCAGTCATGCTCTGCACCAGAAACCGATAGGACGCCATGTTGGCATCCAAGGCATCCCAAGTCCCCGAGACTTGTTGAACTACCAGGTCTGAGTCACCATAGCGAACAATACGCCGGACCCCAATCTCCTTGGATACCCTCAGGCCGTGTACCAGTGCTTCATACTCGGCCACATTATTGGATGCCGAGAAGTGGATCTGCAGCACATATTTGAGTTTATCTCGCTTGGGCGAGGTGAGCACCACGCCAGCACCAAGCCCTTCTTTTACTTTGGAGCCATCAAAATGCATCTTCCAGATATTGGTTTCCGGCAAAGGAGGCTCATACTGCATCTCGGCCCAATCTACCAAGAAATCCGCCAGGGTCTGTGACTTGATTGCTTCTCTTCTTGCGTACAAAGGGGTGTACGCGGCTAGCTCAATTGCCCACTTGGCAACTCGGCTACTCGCATCCTTGTTGCCCATGATCTCCAAGATGGGAGCGGTGCTCACCACCGTGATGGGATGCTCTTGGAAATAATGCTTGAGCTTCTTGGCACCCAGGTAAACGCCGTATGTCATCTTCTGGTAGTGTGGGTAATTCTGCTTGGAGATGGATAGCACCTCCCTGAGATAATATACTGGCCGATGCACGGTCTTGCCTTCCTCTTCTCGTTCCACTACCACCACCACACTGACTACTAGGTTGGTGGCTGCAATATAAAGCAGCATTGGCTCCTTGGGCAAAGGGCTTGCCAAGATGGGAGCGCTACCTAGCATGGTCTTGAGTTCCTTGAAGGCCACATCAGCTTGTGGTGTCCAGACAAACTTGTCACTTTTCTTCATGATCTGATAAAGAGGCAGCGCCTTCTCGCCCATTCTTCCCAGGAAGCGGCTAAGAGAAGCCAGGCACCCGGTAAATTTCTGCACATCCTTCAGTGATCTCGGCAAAGACATGCTCTCTATAGCTTTTATCTTTGAAGGATTGGCCTCAATCCCCCGACTGGATACCAAGAAGCCAGTAGCTTGCCAGCCGGGACGCCAAATGTGCACTTGGTTGGATTTAATTTCAGCCGGTATTTGCGCAAGCTGGCAAATGTTTCCTCAAGATCTCTCGGCAGAGTGTGTTTTACTTTTGTTTTGATGACAATGTCATCTACGTACAGCTGCACATTCTTGCCTATCTGGTCATGCAACCACTTTTGCATGCACCTATGATAAATAGCCCCAGCATTTCTCAACCCAAAACACATGACAACATAGCAATAAGCCCCGTATGGGGTAATAAAAGCAGTCTTTATTTGATCAGCCAGGTTTAGAGGAATCTGGTGAAAACCAGAGTAGGCATCAATGAAAGACAAAAGTTCGCACCCGGCAGTAGAATCGATCACCTGATCTATGCGGGGTAGCGGGAACGGGTCCTTGGGGCAGGCCTTGTTCAAGTCGGTGTAGTCTACGCACATGCGCCAGGCTATAGCGGCCTTGGGATCCTCCTTCTTCTCCACTATGACTGGATTGGCCAACCAATCCAGATGCAGCACCTCCATGATAAATCCACTTGTCAGCAGCTTTGTGATCTCGTCACCAATAAATTTCCTTCTCTCAGCCGCAAAGCGGCGCATTGCCTGCTTAACCGGCTTGGCGTCAGGGCGCACATGCAACGAGTGCTCAACCAACTCCCTCGGGACACCCGACAGGTCCTGATTGGACCATGCGAAGACATTCCGATTCTCACGGAGGAAGTGGATGAGCTTGCTTTCCTATTTCTCCTCCAACCCGGCACCAAAGATGGCCACACGCTCCGGGAACTCCGGGTCAATCTGCACCTTTTTTGTCTCCTGGGAGGCCTGGAAGGTGGCCCCATACTGAGAACTCGACATGCGAGGCCTACCGACTTGAGCTGCTTGGGCCATAGCTACAACCTCATGTATCTTCTTCTTCTCGGCAACAATGACCATGGACTCGACAAGCCGAGATCTCGCAGATGCGCACTCTAGGGAGCGCTTGTAGTCACCCGAGATGGTGATGATGCCGTTGGGACCAGGGATCTTCATCTTCAGGTAGGCCGCAAGAGTAGAGGCCATGAACTTGGTCAGAGCAGGCCTGCCGAGTAGAGCATGATAAGGGCTCTGAAGATCAACCACCTCGAACTGTAGGCACTCGGTCTGGCAATTCTCCCTGGTACCGAAAAGCACATCCATCCAGATGCGGCCGATTGGAGCACAAGATACTCCCGGCACAATGCCATGGAATGTAGTCCGACTGGGTAGCAGCATGTTATCGGCAAGGCCGAGCTTCTCCATGGTATCTTGGTACATGATGTTGATGCTGCTCCCGTTGTCGATCAGCACCTTGCTGAATTTTACGTTCTTCTTGGTCCCTAAGAAAGTGGGGTCCACTACCAGAGCATATGTACCCGGGTTGGGCATGATCTGTGGATGATCTGCTCTGGACCATACTATCTCCTGGTCGCACCACTCCATGTAGTGAGGCACAGATGGCATCACGACATTCACCTCCATCGCGCGCCTGCGCTGAAACTGCTTGTCATCCGGCTCAGTTGTCAACACCATGTAGCTCTCGTGGTGCTCCTGGTACTGGTTCCGGTCCCCAGCACCACCATCATTGTTATTGTTCTGGTTTGCATTGTTGTTGTTGCGGGTGTAGCAGTTGGTGTGGCGGTTGTTGTTGTTAAAGTTGCGGTTGTTGTTGTTGTTGTTCCAGTTTGCTCCCTGAGCCACTTGGTTCACGTTCTCCCTCCTCTGGTTCTCGGCTGGCCTGGGAGCAGCTACTCGGATAGGCTGCACATTAGAGCCTGAGAGCGGAAGAGGAGGAGGAGGAGGCAGCTAACCAAAGCCCTAGCTCTTGATCATGTCCCACCAGCTGAACTGCCGGGTAGTGTGATTGGCTAGCCTACTCGGATGCCGAGTATGGAAGCTACTGTAACATCCCAAGTATGAAAACCATCCCCTTAGAATGTTTGTTGCATGTTTATTTAAGTATTGCATCATGTCATCATATTGTTTCCATGTTGTTTGCATTTGTTTCTTAATTGTTGCAATTGTTTTCCACTGTTTTCACAACTCAAATTCAAACCTTACTCAAACAATGTTTTCATACTTGCTCTGTTACAACTTTTGGAATAAAAACCACAAATGAAAACAACCAAATTGTTCCATTTTATTCCATGTTGTTCACTCATTAAATTGTTGGATTTAATCAAACCATTAATTCAATCAATTAATTCTAAATCATTCTCACATTCAAACCAACTCTTCAAATCAGTACCCCTTTTGAATCTATGAAATTCACCAAACAATTATACTCATTTAATCAATTTAATCCATAGGGGCCACCCTATTAAAATGCTTGTTTTCATAATGTTTAAGTAATATTAAAATTCTTTCAAATATTGTTTCAAATACAAACAGCAATTTAAATCTCAACTTTTTGAAAACAAACCTTGGCATTTGTTTACTATTGACCTAACAAGATTAACCTAATTTTTCTAGAATTTTTACTAAACTAAAAACTATCTTCTTTTTCCAAACCAAACCCTATTTGATAAATCACCTAACTATTGAATATCCAATTAATAATTTCAAGTTGTTGAAATTACTTTTTAACTAACTTGTTATTGTTGTTTTGCAAATTAATAACAAATCTAACTATCAAATAAACACCCCAACCTTATTTTGGAATTCCAATAACAAAGTAGAAATCAAATTAACATTCTAAATTTTGATTAACATTACTTTTTATGTGCTGTTTTGTAAAATAACAAAATGTATTTATAAACTAAAAAGAAAACCCTAACCCTTTCTATCTCTCTCTCCCTTTTATTCTTTACAAAAAAATCAACTAATAGGAAAAAAATAAAAATAAAATGAAAGCAAAGGAGGTGGGCAGCCCATTATTTCCTTTCTCTTCTCCACCTCGGCCCATGAATTCTGGCCCTTACCTTCCCGTGGTCTTCTTCCTCGTACGGAAGAGACCGCTGTCGCTGTCCGTTGCTGGCCACCACCCGATCGATCCCCACCCCACTCCGATGCTTGCCGTACCACCCCCCTCTTCTCTCCATAAAACCCTCTGCTCGCCCCTAACCCTAGCTCTCCAACCCATCGCCGCCACCTCCCCTCCCCTCTCTGCTGGTTCTTGTTCCTCTGAACCAACCGAACCACCTGTTCACCGAGAACGTCCACCGGCCACCCCAGCTCGCCGCCATAGACAGCAGCCCCCTCCAGCTCCACCTTCATGTCCGAGAGGGTCTCCTAGGTCCCCCCTTGCGGTTCCTAGGCTTCACGCCTCCTCGCGTTTCTTCAGGAGCTCGACGACAGGCCGCCTCCCCGACGCTCTCTTTTCGGCCAGCACGGCGGCGCCGTCGTTTCGGGTTTCTCCGATCGTCGAAACCGTGTCCCGGAGGTGTACCGTTGCTGCCCGCTTCTTCCTGGCGCAGCACCTCATCGGGACCCATCTCGAAGCCCCGTCGAGATCGACGTCCTCTCCGACGCGTACTCCCGGCAGAGCGCGCGTCCGCGCCACGTTCGTCACCACCGTCCGCGAGCCGTACCACGACGCCAGCTATCCCCAGGTGAGCATCCGCACGCCCCGGCCATCCTCTCTGCCCTTCTAGCTTACCGTGTGTACTGGTCCATCGTCGCCATCCTTGACCTCCATGACGACGATGCTCGAGCTCGTGCGTGCGCGTCGTTCCTCTGTTCCCAATCGCACCTATGCAAGCACGGGCAACCAGTTGGAGCTTTCCCTTATCCGCACGCCAACAACAGCAGCACATCCAACCCCAGCGCGCCTAGCTACCCTCGCTACCATCCGCGAGGTCGCCCCAACGCTCACTGTTCGACAACAGCCACCGTAAACCTTCTCTGAACCGCAGCAGAAAGTTTGCACTTTTGGCTTCTGTCAAAAAAATTCAGTAATGCACTCGATTGTCTGCCTTTTCTTCCGTCAGTTGCTGTGGTATCACAAAACTTCAGCGTAGCGCAGCTGGTTCTGTTCCCTCGCGCGGAAGTGCAGGTCGAGGGATCGAATCCCCCGGCCGCGCATTTTCTTTTCGCGAACCTTTCCGCGATCCTGACCCCACCCGTCAGCGGGTTGTTCAGCCACGTGAGCACGCACCGGCCCTGGCCCACGGGGCAGTGGCTGGGGTAGACCCAGTGGCGGTAACAAAGGATTAAAAACGAATCCGTTTTATTTCCTATTTTCTTTAATTGGCAGAATAAACAAAAAACTTTAAAAATCAATAACTTTTAATCCATAACCCCAATAAAGAAAAGTAATATATGTTTATTGCTCCAAATTTTATTGTCTATCCAATTATTCCATTTGTGTTCTGTTTTGAATTTTCAAAAGGCATTTAAAATTCAAATTTGAGTAATTCAAATGTAATTTGCAATAATTCATAAATAATTCATACTAATTCCAAATAATGCAAATAAAATATGTTTTTCACACCATTTTGAATATCCTATTCAAATATAATTTTTGTTTCCTGGTTTGAATAATTTAAATTGCCTAAATAATTTAATCCTTGTTTAATTCAATTAAATTTGATAAAATTATAACTTGCTTAAAATAAAATATTTTTGAACATGCAAAATATGTTTTCAAACCACCAAAGTGTGAACTTTGCAAATGTGAATTTGAATTTATGTTTTGACTAAATAAACTTCAATAATATTCAAACTTGCTTAAAATTCAATTAAAACTTGTTTAATATTGTTTAATTCATAATAAATTCATCCTAATTCCAATTTCAATATTTGAAACATGTAATCCAACAGAAATTTGATGTTCTTTTCAAATATAAATTTTGTTTGCTGTTTTGAATAATTTAAATTGCTGAAAACAACTGTTTCTTGTTTATTGCATTTAAAATTGCCAAAATAATAACTTGCTCATTTTAAATCCAATTTCCACAAATAAAATATGTTTTCCATGCAAAATTAAACCACCTTTCCAAATATAAATTTTGCTTCATGTTTTGAATAATTAAAATTGGTTAAATGATTTAAACCTTGTTTAAATCATTTAATATTGCTAAATTCATAACTTGATCAAGTCAAATTCTTTTGGGACATATAAAATATGTTTTCAAACCATAAAGGCATAACCTTTTCAAATATAAACCTTGTTATTTGTTTTGAACACTTTAGCTTGTTGAAAACAACAATTACTTATGTGACATGTTTTAAGTAACCAAACTTTCCAAACTTAATCAATGATTTCCAAAACTTGTTCCAATCCTTTTTCACTTGCATCTATCATTGTTATTTGTTGTTATTTTGTTGTTATCATCATGCATGCATCATGCTAACAACTCTCACATAATAATTAATTGTAAATCATTTGTTTCCACTTATTTCAATGGATCTTTTCCATATGCAATCCAATTGCATATGGGTCCAATTAAATTGTGTTATCTTGTCAAGTAGTTTATTCTGATGCATCTATTAACATGACATGCATCATCCCATGTTTGTGCACCTATGCCATTATATTGATTGTTTATCTTTCTGCAATGTTTGTTTGCTTCTTCCCGGACATACGACGACGTTGAGACCGACGATACTTACGACATCCCTTCTAAGGAGTTAGCTCAGTACCAGGCTACTGGGTTTTGCAGGCAAGTTATCACTCACATGAACCATCGTGTTCCTTTCAACATTGATTACCGATACTTTCCGTTGTTCTTTTCTGCTAGCCTTAGTAGTAGTTGTTTCTGTTACGAACCCATCACATGAATCCCTTAACCTTGATATGGCCTCACCTCCACTCCTATCACCCCCTTGGTTGAGCCAGTGTCTTACTAGCATGCTTAGGTTGCTTTTGCTCGAGTCTGTTATCCGTTACTTTCTGTTACTATATCTATTACGTTGTGGGGGCTCGATGTTTAATCAATCAATCATGCTAATGATATTGTTAAATAATAAATTTGATGATAAGGCACCGGCAGGAGGCCCTGTGTGGTTTTGAGGCCTGCTAGTGTCGACCCTAATAGGAAAAGGGTCTTGTCTACTGATCCATGATGAGCGCACTAACCGCATGTGGGAAGCGAGTATGGGCGCCCCCCTCAACTTGACCTGATTCGCATCTCGTCCAAATCGCCTCATTTAGTGCGCGTTTTCCATTTGCCACATGCATGTTTTTGCGAGCCCAGGCCAGGGTGGAACTTTCATAGTCGGCATATAGGGGGACACGTTCTTAGAGTGCTATGAGGGTCCATTTTCTTCTGGGCTCGATTAGCCGTGCGCCCAAGGTGCTTTGGGCTTGATGCGAAGAATGGTTGGTTGTGTAGAGTACCCCGCTTGGTGGGTTAGCTTCCCATCTAGCGGGTTATTCTTGCGTGTACGGCCAAATTGGTGCAACCCTGCAGGGATAATCTTCTCGAGAAGCCGTGTTTTCCGCGGTTATGGATTACTTGGTGAAAGTACTGGCTAACAAGTACTCAGGACAACTTAAAAATAATGATCAAACTTGTTACACCCAATGATTAATAACTTGACTAGTAATAGGTTGATGACACAACAACTTGATTCACCTTTAATACAACTGTGTGAGTTATCCTCGGATTGCTTCTTTGGATAAGGGGCGAGATCCAGGATGGGTTTGTTTGAAGTTATCCTTCAGTTGGCTAGAATCCTCGATCTTATCCCCTTTCTGTTAGCCGGAAGTGGTAGAATTCTCTGTAGTTGGTTAGTGCAGCCAGTTGCAGCATCCTTTATATTTCCCCTTCCTTCCGATGAACCCAAAGCATCTGTGCTTGGTGTTGACGGGTTACACTTTGGTAAACTGTGAGTCTTGCTTGCCAGTACGTTTATGTACTGACCCCTTTGGGGCTGTGGTTTCCGTAGACCTACGTTTCCGAGGATCTACATGGTGGCTACTACGTGGATCATGACGATACTGCTGACGAGTAGATAGCGGACCCGGGCAGGATCCGAGACTTCGTGGATGGGCTCCGTCTGTTTGTTTCCGGCCTCTTAGGCCTATTTAGTTCTTGTCTGTACTCAGACATGTTGAATGCTTCCGCTGTATGGTAATGATGTATTGTTGGGGCAGGTGCCCTCTGAATGATTGTATTTGCTATCTCTGCTCTAATGAGAGCCATTTGCAACTTATTTCAATCTTTTGTGTCGTAGAGATCTGTTGTGATATCAGTTGTTCAACGCCGTTGACGTACCATGTGTGTATGGTTTGAAGTACGTCGACGGAAGTGCCTTTGATCTCTAGTGGATAGTTTACATCGACGATGGAATAGCAGGGCTTGTGTTGTCGCGCATAAGCGCAGGCCTACCAGGAAGCTGGGACGTGGGAGCAGTTATGCCCCATAATCCAAGCATCTGCTATCCAGTTCGTACGGTGAGTATCCCCTAGAAATCAGGGTGCGACAAATGGTATCAGAGCCTGTCTGCCTGTAGGATCCCTTTTTACTGGTCGCAGTTGAGTCTAGAAACTATTTTGTAGCTATATAGGAAAAATGAAATGTGAGAGTAGGAATTCTGTTCTTTTTCTTCTTTTCCCCACCCTCCCTCCCTTTTCTGGTAAGGAAGTACAACGTTGAATTTTCTCTTCTCATCTAAACTTTCAAGTTAGGATTTCACGTGTTTTGGGTTCTCCGTAGTACCTCAGGAATCTTGTTCTCGTTTTCCCGGTGTTGCTTCAATATCATGTTCTTCTAAACATTTCCTTTTCGTCCGTTGAAATCTTGTTGTTGTTTTCTACTTCAATTCTTCTACCGGCGTCAAATCAACTTCCCAAATATCAAATCTATCTGTCCAGAGAGGTTCTTGTTGTTGTTGTTTTCATTCCTCAAGCACCACATTCCAAATAGTCTATTCTCCATATGGATCAAGTTCTGTTTTAATCAAAGTTTTTTTTCGTTCATCTACTAAACTCTATTCCAGCTAAAGTGTTGTTTCATACCGGAGCATCGCATTCCTTTGTGTCAAAAATCTTTGCCACAACATACAACCTATTTCTGGTTCCAATAAGCAATCAAATCACCGTTCACTCCCCGGGATCTCAAGTGTTGACTTCCAAGATAAGTAAGAACAATCCAATTATAATGGGAGGCCACATATTCCTCGTTACTCTCATGTTGATGATTCTGACATTGATGCCATTCTTGGTTGGTTTGATGTCAATAACTCTGTTCCACCATTCTACCCAGATAATCTATTCTCCAAATGAATCAAATTCTATCCAGCTATAAACCCTCCATATAAAAACCTCTACCTTTACTTGAAAATGTTCCGGTGGTTTGCAAATTCCCTGACGTCTATCCAATGTGCACGATGTGTTTCACGTGTCACAGCTCAAGAGGATCTTCCCAAGAAGTATCCGGACTTTTCTTTTCTCAGTAGGAATCTCGGGGCGCGATTCCTTCAAGGGGGGCGTTTGTAACATCCCAAGTATGAAAACCATCCCCTTAGAATGTTTGTTGCATGTTTATTTAAGTATTGCATCATGTCATCATATTGTTTCCATGTTGTTTGCATTTGTTTCTTAATTGTTGCAATTGTTTTCCACTGTTTTCACAACTCAAATTCAAACCTTACTCAAACAATGTTTTCATACTTGCTCTGTTACAACTTTTGGAATAAAAACCACAAATGAAAACAACCAAATTGTTCCATTTTATTCCATGTTGTTCACTCATTAAATTGTTGGATTTAATCAAACCATTAATTCAATCAATTAATTCTAAATCATTCTCACATTCAAACCAACTCTTCAAATCAGTACCCCTTTTGAATCTATGAAATTCACCAAACAATTATACTCATTTAATCAATTTAATCCATAGGGGCCACCCTATTAAAATGCTTGTTTTCATAATGTTTAAGTAATATTAAAATTCTTTCAAATATTGTTTCAAATACAAACAGCAATTTAAATCTCAACTTTTTGAAAACAAACCTTGGCATTTGTTTACTATTGACCTAACAAGATTAACCTAATTTTTCTAGAATTTTTACTAAACTAAAAACTATCTTCTTTTTCCAAACCAAACCCTATTTGATAAATCACCTAACTATTGAATATCCAATTAATAATTTCAAGTTGTTGAAATTACTTTTTAACTAACTTGTTATTGTTGTTTTGCAAATTAATAACAAATCTAACTATCAAATAAACACCCCAACCTTATTTTGGAATTCCAATAACAAAGTAGAAATCAAATTAACATTCTAAATTTTGATTAACATTACTTTTTATGTGCTGTTTTGCAAAATAACAAAATGTATTTATAAACTAAAAAGAAAACCCTAACCCTTTCTATCTCTCTCTCCCTTTTATTCTTTACAAAAAAAATCAACTAATAGGAAAAAAATAAAAATAAAATGAAAGCAAAGGAGGTGGGCAGCCCATTATTTCCTTTCTCTTCTCCACCTCGGCCCATGAATTCTGGCCCTTACCTTCCCGTGGTCTTCTTCCTCGTACGGAAGAGACCGCTGTCGCTGTCCGTTGCTGGCCACCACCCGATCGATCCCCACCCCACTCCGATGCTTGCCGTACCACCCCCCCTCTTCTCTCCATAAAACCCTCTGCTCGCCCCTAACCCTAGCTCTCCAACCCATCGCCGCCACCTCCCCTCCCCTCTCTGCTGGTTCTTGTTCCTCTGAACCAACCGAACCACCTGTTCACCGAGAACGTCCACCGGCCACCCCAGCTCGCCGCCATAGACAGCAGCCCCCTCCAGCTCCACCTTCATGTCCGAGAGGGTCTCCTAGGTCCCCCCTTGCGGTTCCTAGGCTTCACGCCTCCTCGCGTTTCTTCAGGAGCTCGACGACAGGCCGCCTCCCCGACGCTCTCTTTTCGGCCAGCACGGCGGCGCCGTCGTTTCGGGTTTCTCCGATCGTCGAAACCGTGTCCCGGAGGTGTACCGTTGCTGCCCGCTTCTTCCTGGTGCGGCACCTCATCGGGACCCATCTCGAAGCCCCGTCGAGATCGACGTCCTCTCCGACGCGTACTCCCGGCAGAGCGCGCGTCCGCGCCACGTTCGTCACCGCCGTCCGCGAGCCGTACCACGACGCCAGCTATCCCCAGGTGAGCATCCGCACGCCCCGACCATCCTCTCTGCCCTTCTAGCTTACCGTGTGTACTGGTCCATCGTCGCCATCCTTGACCTCCATGACGACGATGCTCGAGCTCGTGCGTGCGCGTCGTTCCTCTGTTCCCAATCGCACCTATGCAAGCACGGGCAACCAGTTGGAGCTTTCCCTTATCCACACGCCAACAACAGCAGCACATCCAACCCCAGCGCACCTAGCTACCCTCGCTACCATCCGCGAGGTCGCCCCAACGCTCACTGTTCGACAACAGCCACCGTAAACCTTCTCTGAACCGCAGCAAAAAGTCTGCACTTTTGGCTTCTGTCAAAAAAATTCAGTAATGCACTCGATGTCTGCCTTTTCTTCCGTCAGTTGCTGTGGTATCACAAAACTTCAGCGTAGCGCAGCTGGTTCTGTTCCCTCGCGCGGAAGTGCAGGTCGAGGGATCGAATCCCCCGGCCGCGCATTTTCTTTTCGCGAACCTTTCCGCGATCCTGACCCCACCCGTCAGCGGGTTGTTCAGCCACGTGAGCACGCATCGGCCCTGGCCCACGGGGCAGTGGCTGGGGTAGACCCAGTGGCGGTAACAAAGGATTAAAAACGAATCCGTTTTATTTCCTATTTTCTTTAATTGGCAGAATAAACAAAAAACTTTAAAAATCAATAACTTTTAATCCATAACCCCAATAAAGAAAAGTTATATATGTTTATTGCTCCAAATTTTATTGTCTATCCAATTATTCCATTTGTGTTCTGTTTTGAATTTTCAAAAGGCATTTAAAATTCAAATTTGAGTAATTCAAATGTAATTTGCAATAATTCATAAATAATTCATACTAATTCCAAATAATGCAAATAAAATATGTTTTTCACACCATTTTGAATATCCTATTCAAATATAATTTTTGTTTCCTGGTTTGAATAATTTAAATTGCCTAAATAATTTAATCCTTGTTTAATTCAATTAAATTTGATAAAATTATAACTTGCTTAAAATAAAATATTTTTGAACATGCAAAATATGTTTTCAAACCACCAAAGTGTGAACTTTGCAAATGTGAATTTGAATTTATGTTTTGACTAAATAAACTTCAATAATATTCAAACTTGCTTAAAATTCAATTAAAACTTGTTTAATATTGTTTAATTCATAATAAATTCATCCTAATTCCAATTTCAATATTTGAAACATGTAATCCAACAGAAATTTGATGTTATTTTCAAATATAAATTTTGTTTGCTGTTTTGAATAATTTAAATTGCTGAAAACAACTGTTTCTTGTTTATTGCATTTAAAATTGCCAAAATAATAACTTGCTCATTTTAAATCCAATTTCCACAAATGAAATATGTTTTCCATGCAAAATTAAACCACCTTTCCAAATATAAATTTTGCTTCATGTTTTGAATAATTAAAATTGGTTAAATGATTTAAACCTTGTTTAAATCATTTAATATTGCTAAATTCATAACTTGATCAAGTCAAATTCTTTTGGGACATATAAAATATGTTTTCAAACCATAAAGGCATAACCTTTTCAAATATAAACCTTGTTATTTGTTTTGAACACTTTAGCTTGTTGAAAACAACAATTACTTGTGTGACATGTTTTAAGTAACCAAACTTTCCAAACTTAATCAATGATTTCCAAAACTTGTTCCAATCCTTTTTCACTTGCATCTATCATTGTTATTTGTTGTTATTTTGTTGTTATCATCATGCATGCATCATGCTAACAACTCTTCACATAATAATTAATTGTAAATCATTTGTTTCCACTTATTTCAATGGATCTTTTCCATATGCAATCCAATTGCATATGGGTCCAATTAAATTGTGTTATCTTGTCAAGTAGTTTATTCTGATGCATCTATTAACATGACATGCATCATCCCATGTTTGTGCACCTATGCCATTATATTGATTGTTTATCTTTCTGCAATGTTTGTTTGCTTCTTCCCGGACATACGACGACATTGAGACCGACGATACTTACGACATCCCTTCTAAGGAGTTAGCTCAGTACCAGGCTACTGGGTTTTGCAGGCAAGTTATCACTCACATGAACCATCGTGTTCCTTTCAACATTGATTACCGATACTTTCCGTTGTTCTTTTCTGCTAGCCTTAGTAGTAGTTGTTTCTGTTACGAACCCATCACATGAATCCCTTAACCTTGATATGGCCTCACCTCCACTCCTATCACCCCCTTGGTTGAGCCAGTGTCTTACTAGCATGCTTAGGTTGCTTTTGCTCGAGTCTGTTATCCGTTACTTTCTGTTACTATATCTATTACGTTGTGGGGGCTCGATGTTTAATCAATCAATCATGCTAATGATATTGTTAAATAATAAATTTGATGATAAGGCACCGGCAGGAGGCCCTGTGTGGTTTTGAGGCCTGCTAGTGTCGACCCTAATAGGAAAAGGGTCTTGTCTACTGATCCATGATGAGCGCACTAACCGCATGTGGGAAGCGAGTATGAGCGCCCCCCTCAACTTGACCTGATTCGCATCTCGTCCAAATCGCCTCATTTAGTTCGCGTTTTCCATTTGCCGCATGCATGTTTTTGCGAGCCCAGGCCAGGGTGGAACTTTCGTAGTCGGCATATAGGGGGACACGTTCTTAGAGTGCTATGAGGGTCCATTTTCTTCTGGGCTCGATTAGCCGTGCGCCCAAGGTGCTTTGGGCTTGATGCGAAGAATGGTTGGTTGTGTAGAGTACCCCGCTTGGTGGGTTAGCTTCCCATCTGGCGGGTTATTCTTGCGTGTACGGCCAAATTGGTGCAACCCTGCAGGGATAATCTTCTCGAGAAGCCGTGTTTTCCGCGGTTATGGATTACTTGGTGAAAGTACTGGCTAACAAGTACTCAGGACAACTTAAAAATAATGATCAAACTTGTTACACCCAATGATTAATAACTTGACTAGTAATAGGTTGATGACACAACAACTTGATTCACCTTTAATACAACTGTGTGAGTTATCCTCGGATTGCTTCTTTGGATAAGGGGCGAGATCCAGGATGGGTTTGTTTGAAGTTATCCTTCAGTTGGTTACAATCCTCGATCTTATCCCCTTTCTGTTAGCCGGAAGTGGTAGAATTCTCTGTAGTTGGTTAGTGCAGCCAGTTGCAGCATCTTTTATATTTCCCCTTCCTTCCGTTGAACCCAAAGCATCTGTGCTTGGTGTTGACGGGTTACACTTTGGTAAACTGTGAGTCTTGCTTGCCAGTACGTTTATGTACTGACCCCTTTGGGGCTGTGGTTTCCGCAGACCTACGTTTCCGAGGATCTACATGGTGGCTACTACGTGGATCATGACGATACTGCTGACAAGTAGATAGCGGACCCGGGCAGGATCCGAGACTTCGTGGATGGGCTCCGTCTGTTTGTTTCCGGCCTCTTAGGCCTATTTAGTTCTTGTCTGTACTCAGACATGTTGAATGCTTCCGCTGTATGGTAATGATGTATTGTTGGGGCAGATGCCCTCTGAATGATTGTATTTGCTATCTCTGCTCTAATGAGAGCCATTTGCAACTTATTTCAATCTTTTGTGTCGTAGAGATCTGTTGTGATATCAGTTGTTCAACGCCGTTGACGTACCATGTGTGTATGGTTTGAAGTACGTCGACGGAAGTGCCTTTGATCTCTAGTGGATAGTTTACATCGACGATGGAATAGCAGGGCTTGTGTTGTCGCGCATAAGCGCAGGCCTACCAGGAAGCTGGGACGTGGGAGCAGTTATGCCCCATAATCCAAGCATCTGCTATCCAGTTCGTACGGTGAGTATCCCCTAGAAATCAGGGTGTGACAGCTACACGGTCCATCCTTCATGTTCTCAAAGATGAACCTCGCAGGATCTCCGGATTCCTGGGGGGCATTGGGCTGCTCAGGGGCATTGTACTACTTCTTGAAGTTCTGGCCCTGATTCTAGTTTTGCCCATATTGGGCTCCAGCAGTTTTTTGCCTTTGGGTGCTCCCGGCAGCACCCTAATCCTAAGTAACAGCAACTACATGGTCAGACCCGTAGCGGATATCCGGACGGTCTTCTCTTCTCTTGTTACGGAAATCCTGGCGATCCTGGCGCCGGGATCCATCATGGTGCTTCCTCTTGGGCTCGAAGGAATCAAGCAGAGGCTGAGTTGGGTCACCGAGAGCATACATATCAGCAATCTTGATTGTCTCAGCGAGGGTACTTGGTATCTCCCTCTGCAGTTTCTGCCACAGCATGCTGCCATGTCGGCAGCCTTGCGCAAACCACGCAATGGCCCGTGACTCATTCACACCCTCACAGGTGTTCCTCAGAGTACTCCACCAAGTAAGGTACTCCCGGTCAGTTTCCTCTTCTCTTTGCTTGCACACCGAGAGCTCCTACGGCCTGTTTGGCCTTTTGTAGGTGCTGGTGAAGTTGCTGATGAAGACTTCCGAGAAGTCAAGCCAGTAGTTGATGCTGTCTTTCGACAGATTATTGAGCCAGATCCGGGCAGGGCCCTCCAGCATCTGGGGCACATACCGAACATCCCATCTCCTGTTGCCTCCTGCAACGTACACGGCAGTCACATAGTCGTTCAGTCAGTCCTCTGGCTTGGTGCTTCCATCATAGGTCTTGGTCCCTCTAGTCAGCTGAAACTTTAACACGGGTGGCTCTCCCATGATCCTGGGACCAAAACAGCCTGGACCTGGCAGGCCCTTTGCTTCTATCTCCTCAGACCGGTAGAGCCGGTCGAACTTGTATCTTGCATCACTTGGTTCCAGCATTCTTCCTCCCACCCGGGTTGCGAGATCTCTTGGGTCGGCGTACCCGGCTCGCTCCATTGCCGAGTAGCCGTCGTTGTAGCGGTCTTGAGGCACAGGTCCAGGTTGAGCAACCGGGTTGGCCACAGCACCAACCACATTCGGCTGAGCAACATGTTGAACTGGGTTAGCAACATGCTGCCGAGACGGACCCTCTCAGTTACCTCCTTGCCCCTCTTGATGAACTATGGCAGCCGGATGGCCAGTATCTGCAACGTTGTGTTTTTGGCCGCGCTGCCGCACTACAGCGTGCTATTTTCCGACGATAGCCGGATCGTACACCTGCATCTGTTTGTTCCTCCTAGAGTTCACACACTGGGCCCTCTCTCCACTGGGAAGCGACGATGAGGCCTGGTCCACGGATCTTTCCCCGTGCGAGTGAACAACATGAGACACACCGCCCCCTGGGTTGGCTTGCCAAAAGGCCTCATTCTGCCTACCCGCTTCCAGAACGAGCTCATTGAGCTGCTCCTGCTGCCTAACACGGGCCTCGCCAGTGAGATGCGACAACTCAGCGGCAACTGCCTCTGTAGCTCTAAGTGTTTTTGCTGGGGAACTATATTTCGGCCTACCAGCTGTGTTTTGACTGGTAGACTTACTAGCAGTTCTACCATCTCTAGCTAGCTCAGCGCCTAAGTTGCGACGAATAACCCCTATCTTGCTAGGATTTCTAGAAATAGGAGTAAAGCCATGCGCTCTATTGTACTCATTTTGGTCCAAGTTAAGCTCAAGCCTAACCTTCTCCTGCTCCTGGGCCTCCTACAACAAGGCGAGTCGCTGTTTCTCGAGATGTGCCCTCACCACAGCCGGATCCACGTCCGTTGAGATAGGCATGCCGAGCTGTGCCCACAGAGCAGCTAGTATCACGGTCGATGTAGAGGGATCCACGTAACCAGGTTGGTTCCGCGGCATGTCGTAAGGCTTGTGACCCCTGGGAGCAGCCGGCTCCTCGATGACTTAAGCCATAGTGGCCGCACCCTTCCCGGAGTCGATGACCGAGCCCGTCATCATCACCTCCACGCTGCCCACAGAACAGCCAGTCGGCTTCCCGCGGACAGCGAGAACAGCGGGGGGATCGTAAGTGACGAGCACCACCTCGGGGTACTCGCGGATGATGGTGGTGGCGACGTACACCAAATGCGCGCCGAAGGAAAGGACGGAGCCGCCTGCAGGCAAGGGCCTGCCACCGAAATCGCCGGCGTTGTCGCTGACGAAGTCGAAGGAGCCGACTCTATGGACAAGGCCACAAACCACATGCTCCCCCGACGGAGAAACCGGTCCCGTCCGAATATGCACCCCACCCAGCGCCGCTGCTGGCCCCACGGTGGGCGCCAACTGTCGTGGTGAGCTAAAGACAGATGCCATAGGGTGGCTGAAGTTTGGGGCCGATGGACGCTATAGGTATTCGGGGAGGGATCGCACATCGAGTAGACGCGTTCAGAAACACTACAAACACCAAGATCTACCCAGGTTCGGGGCCCTCGTGTGGAGGTAACACCCCTACTCCTGCCTACCTCTCTGTATATAGCTCAACCGGGTAGCCACAGTACAATTTCTACTCTCAGCCGAGTAGCCAACTGCTAGCTCTAACTCTGTGTAGCAGTAAGACTCATAATAAATGCTCCCTGGTCCAACGTCCCCCGCGCAGGAGTAAACTACACTTAAAAGTACACGAAGTGACAACACCACTGTGCAAACGTCGCACGCCTCCGCGCTCCCGCTGACGCTGTGCCGAAAGTCAGCGTGCCATCCGTCTGACAGGTCTTGTCCACCCTGTCAGGCCCTTAGGGTAGTTCACTGACATGTCATGTCCCCCTTGTCAGTGACAGGACTTGACAGGCGCCTACCCTCACTGTTCCCACGCCTTAGCACAGATAATCATGCTCCTAGTAAGTTGAATCGCAGGCCTGTACGGCTGCGAGATACGCGGGATCTCCCACGACGGCTCCATTGACTTTGTACCCGAGTAGGATAGCTTCACATCTACTCGGACCACCTGAGTTCTACCCGGTCGATCCATAACTTCACTTGTTATCTTCTCTTGGCCTTCAGTACTTATCACCGAGTAGCAACTACCGGTTAACATGTACCCGGGTTGCCGCCTATCCGGCAAACCGTACACTAATCACTGTTTTACCACCAGTCTTTCCCCTACTCGGGGGTAGCCCCCCGACAATGGCCCAGAATATCTCTCCAGTCGAAGGGGCAAAATCCCATCTTGATTATCCACATCACGCATCTTGCTTCTCATTCGACCCGAACTCTGCCTTTATATCTGCCTTGTCACAGGACATCGTTTGAAAGAACCTAAGTCGGTGATCCACAACTCGGATTGTGCGACAACCTCATGTCTAAGGAGTACATTGATTGAGACATGCGAATGACGACTTACTCGTTGCTTCTCAATACGGGTCAGTATGACTTGCTAAACTCTTTAGCCTAGTCTGTGAAAGTTGGAATGGCATCCCCATGCCCATGACAAGTGGAACCGAGTCATCAGCCAACACTCAAATTAGTCTGGGACAATTTAGCATGAACAACATGAATACGTAGTTCCACAATCAAATCACATATTCAATGATATATATCATATGTTCAAAACAAGGATGACTTAATAACTTTATGAATACATTGGGAATTACATCATACATGATTGCCTCTAGGGCATATTCCCAATAGAGGATGACACCGATGGTCATTAGGATGGAGTTGGCGATGACGGCGTAGTAGTTCTTCGCGGCGTTCACTATCTTCATTGTCATTGTGGTGGTGACGCGCATTGTGCCTTGGTGGCCTTTGATGTGGGCTAGTACCATCCACAAATTCATTGAGACCATAGTCATTTGTGGAGCTTGGAGGATGAGGTGGATGATGATGTTGTCGAAGATACGGACGTTGAGGTTGTTTTTGAAGAGGTTCACCATGGCCTTGTCGGTGTTGGGGAGGTGGTGATGGAGAGCTATCCTCATACCAATCTCGTCAAGGAGCTTGTGGAGTCGGTGGTGGTTCGTGTTGCGGTTTTCCACCATCTTCCATGCGAGGTTGATGATCATGGCGTCGATCTTGGTGATGAGCTTGAGGTTGTTGGCTTGAGCGTCGAGACCTTGAGGACGATGATGATCCATGGCGGTCGGCAAGCTTGGCCAAGTTGATGTTGATACGTGTCATTTGATCATTCAATCGAGCCTGTTGTGCTTGTAGTCGACATTCATAGCGCTCCAATCCGTCTTGCACAATTTGGTGAAGTTGTAAGTGGTCGTTGTGGGTGACGAAGTTGTGGTAGTTGCTCTTGAAGAATGGTTTTCCTTCATGTTCCGAACTCGGAATTGTGAACACTCCTTCCCTAGCCATCTAAATTACACACAAGTGTGATATGAAGAATATGTGTGTCACTTAACCAACAATACCTTTCTTGGTCGTATTGAGGCTAGTGGACAAGCCTACGTGTAGGGAGGTATGTCAAAGGCGAGTTCAAAAATATCGAAAGAAAACCGCAAACAACAACACACACACTTTATATGGAGTTCAAAATGGGTGAGGAAAGTGGCAAAGAAAATCAAAAAATCCAAAGAAAAGTTTGTTGTAAAACATAGAAAGGAACCACAATGAAATGTTAGAAAAAGAACCAAATTGTAGTGGAGGGAACAAAAATGGAACACACACACACAAGTGATAAATGGGGTTAGTACGGCCAAAGGACGAGCGGAGGCAAAATATTCCTTACGGAGACTAAGCTCAATGCCACACTAACACAAGGAGGACGCTAGGTCAAACCGCAAACTTTAAAAGGAAACAAGATTTTCACCGTGGCAACCGGTCACTCTTTTATCTTTTGCGATGCGAAGCTACACGTTCCTACAAGTGGTATTAATTGGCATCGATCTTTTTCTTCCTTTTCACTCTTTTTTATATTTTTATTTTTGATGATTCCAAAGTGCCAATGCCTACTCGAAACTACGCTCTCACAAGTGCCAAACACGCACTCTCGGTGCCACTAGTGCAATACTAAGAGATGTAAAAGAGCTAGTCCGAATGGGCAAGGTACACAAAAAGAGGGGTTTGTTCAAGCGGAAGCAAGTTATACATATTTGATGGATGATCATGGACTTGCGGCCGGGGGTTGTCGATGTCGTGTCGATCCGTTGATGTAGTTTCATAGATGATGGTGTGGGCTTCACGTTGAAACTTGAATCACTCAAATCGGACCAACAACGACAAAGCAAAACAACTTTAAAAATTTGTCCAGTAATCCAAGAGCAGGATTTTTCTAGGATTTTTGCCCAATTTCAAAATTCCTTGAAATCCAAGAAAAACTTGTGGAAAAATTAGAGAAAGTGGCTGAATAGAAAGGTGGGAATGGTCTTAAACAACAAATCCACGAATCAAATCCACGAAAAACTCAACAAATCAACAGATCGGTCGAAAACCCTTTTGAGGCTATTTTTGGTGAAATTTTCGAATTTAGGGTTGGGTAAGAAATTTTTTGGTGGAAAGGGAGATAGTGGGGGTCGAATTCGTGTCAATCTAGATGCTGATGCGAGATAATAGAGGTGTTAACCTCTTGGATGGCCGAATCTTCACGAATTGACCAAGAACTCAAGACACGGCGAAGAACACGAAAAACACAAAGGGGGTCGAGGGGAGATGGTAATTAGCGTGAACTGAAAGACTCGATCTCCCGTCAACTAAGCTGCAACGGCCGCCTACGGAACAATCAATCCTACCGAACTCACCTTGTCTGAAACCGATTCAACACGATAATAGAACCTCAAGGGTCAGTTGAGATAGATTGGAAAGTCCCTAACTGATTCCCAAGGGGAAAGGATAGGTAACCTGGTGTAGCCTTGATACGATCCAAAATACAAGTAATTGGAGTAGCCTTGATACGGTCATAGATACACATCATAGGAGTAGCCTCACAAGAGGGGTACAAGAGCAAAGCTCAATTCATCTAAATTCATCCTAGCCTAGATCTGGTCCAAGGGGGCTCCTTTTATAGCCAAGGGGGTAAGTGAGGGGTAAAAAGGTGAAAAAGGGGCAAATCCTATGGCTGCAGGGAAGCCGGCATAGCCGGCCTGTGAGGACGGGGTGGGAGAAGGGAGGTCGGCCTAGCGTGCACAGTAGACGGCCTGTGGCCGGGGTAGAGGCCGGCCGCTTCGGGTGGCCACCCGACCTGGCGCGCAGGGAGGCCGACCTCACGCCGGGTGACTCTTGCCTACCACTTGTGGCTTTTTGACAGTCGAGTCACGAGATTTCGAAAACCAATTTCATAATATTCACAACTCAGAGATTGGAAATAAAACTGCCCAACACTTAGCCGAAAAAAGGAAGAAAAAACAACTTATGTCAGTTAACTAACTCTTTCTTTCCTTAGTAGTTTTTCATGTGATCATTGACCCTTGGCTTGTTCTCTTGCTTGCATGAAGCCGAGTTTTGGACAACAGGAAAGTCGGAGAGTTGGCCCTTAGGTTTAAGCACACTACTAAACATACACATGAAATGCCGAGATGATTAACCGACATACCAAAGTAATAAGTAAGAACACAAAACAAGTTAGGCACAGGCAGTCCCCGAGTTCCTTCTCGGGGTGCCGACATAGATTCAAATCGGTGAGGAGAGACATACAATTCATTTTCAGGAATGAAAACAACGGAGTAGAGCTACATTCCAGGGGCGCTTAGTTTCCTCTCCGGACTTGTCCATCCTTTTCTTCGGTGGTTCCTGTGCATCAATGAGATAGTATGCACCATTGTGCAGAGCCTTGCTCACCATGAATGTCCCTTCCCAAGGAGGGGAAAGCTTGTGCATCCCGGCTGTGCGTTGCACCAGACTAAGCAATAAATCTCCTTCTCGGAATACCCTTGGGTTTATCTTCCAGCTATGACAGTGTCTCAGGTTCTATTGATATACAGCTGATCTCGACAAAGTTAACTCTCTTTCTTCTTCTAGCAAATCAACATCATCTTCTCGGGCTTCTCTTGCCTCTGCCTCTATATAGAGGGTCACTCTCGGTGAGTCATGCTCAAGGTCAGTGGGCAACATGGACTCTGCTCCATATACCAGGAAGAATGGTGTGTATCTGGTAGATCGGTTAGGGGTAGTCCTTAGACTCCACAACACCGCCGGCAACTCGTCTAGCCAACAACCAGGGGTTCGCTGTAATGGCTCAATCAGCCGAGGCTTTATTCCGGATAGAACCATGCCATTAGCTCTTTCAACTTGCCCATTTGATTTCGGATGCGCGACTGACGCAATGTCTAGACGGATCCTCTTCTCCTTGCAGAACCAAGCAAAGGCTCCCTCAGCAAAATTTGTTCCGTTATCCGAGATAATCCCATGCGGGTAGCCATATCTCAGGATAATATCTGTGTGCCCATCACACTTCCGGACTGGCTTTACCTCAATCCACTTGGTAAACTTGTCAACCATGACTAGAATGTGAGTCATGTTGCCCCGAGCTGGCTTGAAGGGCCCCACCATGTCCAAGCACCATACTGCAAATGGCCAAGTGATAGGAATAGTTTTGAGCTCGGAAGCTGGCATATGTATCTTGGTAGCATATCTCTAGCACCCATTGCACTTTCTTACTAGATCTTATGCTTGATGTATGGCAGTGAGCCAAAAGAACCCATGCCGGAAAGCTTTCTTCACTAGAACCAGAGATGAGGCATGGTGCCCACATTCCCCCTGAGGTATCTCTCGAAGAATCTCATCTCCCTCCTCTGGCTCAACACAGCACTGGAGCACGCCTGTGGTACTTCTCTTGTACAACTCCTTGTTGATGATGGTGTAGCCTTTGGATCTTCTCTGTATTTTCCTAGCCGAGATCTCATCACTCGGTAAAGTACCATCCGCCAAATAAGACATTATGGGCAGAGCCCAACTCGGTATCGCCCGAGTAGGAAACATGGGTTCATCAACCTCCATTGTGTCAGATGACATGACTTGCTCCGAGATAGGAACGAGTCCCCGAGTCCCCGGGTTCTGCGTGGCAGTCCCCGAGATGAGGGACGCAGTCCCCGAGTTCTCCTTCACGCTCCCCTCTTCAATCTCCATGGGAACAACTTCTCATTCGGGCATAGCCGGGACAAATATTGAATCCGACTCGGGTGAAGGCTTGATGGACGGCTTCTTGAGATGCTCCAATGCAATTCCCACCGGAATTGATTGCCGAGAAGAACCCAACTTGCAGAGAGCATCAGCAACATCATTCTCAGCTCGGTGGATATGATGGAACTCACATCCGTCAAAGAATCCCGAGATGTTCTGGACAAGGAACCAATAAGAACCCAGGTCGGCATGCAACGCGTCCCAAGTCCCCGAGGCCTGCTGAACCACTAATTCCGAGTCACCATAGCATATTATTCGGCCGATACCGATCTCCTTGGCCACTTTTAGTCCATGGACTAAGGCCTCATACTCGGCCACATTGTTGGACGCTGCAAAATGGATTTGCAGGACATAATTGAGTTGATCATGCTTGGGTGAGGTGAGCATAACACCGGCATCTAGACCTTCTTTCACCTTGGAGCCATCGAGATGCATTCGCCAGTAATTTGTTTCTGGAAAGGGAGACTCATATTGCATCTCGGCCCAATCAACAAAGAAATCCGCCAGGGCTTGAGATTTGATGGATTCTCTTCTCGCATACATCAGGGTGTAAGCAGCTAGCTCAATTGCCCATTTGGCTACACGGCCACTTGCATCCTTGTTGCCCATAATCTCCGAGATGGGGGCAGTACTCACCACCGTAATCGGATGCTCTTGGAAATAGTGCTTGAGCTTCTTGGCGGCCATATAGACTCCATATGTCATCTTCTAATAGTGATGGTAATTTTGCATTGAGTTGGAGATCACCTCACTGAGATAGTATATCGACCTCTGCACCGATTTACCTTCCTATTCTCGCTCCACTACCACCACCACACTAACAACTCGGTTGGTGGCTGCAATATAGAGCAACATTGGCTCCTTAGGCAGAGGAGACGCCAGAACTGGAGCTGTACCCAGAATAGTCTTGAGATCTCGGAAAGCCATATCGGCTTGTGGTGTCCAGACAAACTTGTCGCTTTTCTTCATGATCTGGTACAGAGGTAAAGCCTTCTCACCCATTCTCCCAATGAACCGACTAAGGGAATCCAGCCACCCAATGAATCTCTCCACATCCTTCAATGATCTCGGAAGAGACATGCTCTCAATTTCTTTTATCTTGGAGGGGTTGTCCTCGATACCTCAACTGTTCACAAGGAAACCGAGTAACTTCCCTGCCGGGATACCAAAGGTGTACTTGGTCGGGTTCAGCTTCATCCGGTACTTTCGCAAGTTTGCGAATATTTCTCGGATATCTTCTAGGAGTGTGTGTTTCTCCTTGGTCTTGATTACTATGTCATCCACATACACCTGTACATTTTTACCAATTTGCTCGTGCAAGCATTTCTGCATGCATCTCTGGTATGTGGCCCCTGCATTTCTCAAACCAAAACACATGACATGATAGCAATAAGCGCCGTACGGGGTAATAGAGGAAGTCTTTATTTGATCAGCCGGGTTCAGGGGAATCTGATGGAAACCAGAGTAAGCATCTATGAAAGACAACATCTCACACTCAGCCGTGGAATCGATCACCTGATCTATCCGGGGCAGCGGGAATGGATATTTTGGACATGCCTTGTTCAAGTCGGTGTAGTCCACACACATGCGCCACACCACAGCGACCATGGGGTCATCCTTCTTCTTCTCGAACATGACCGGGTTGGCCAATCAGTCCGGGTGCAGTACCTCCATGATGAATCCACTTGGTAGCAGCCTTGTGATCTCGTCACTAATGGTTTCCTCCTTTCAGCAGCAAAACGATGCAGGGATTGTTTCACCGGCTTGGCATCCGGTCTCACATGCAGAGAGTGCTCAACCAACTCCCTCGGGACACCTGGCACATCCTGATTGGACCATGCAAAGACATCCCGATTCTCACGAAGGAAGTGGATGAGCTCGCTTTCCTATTTCTCCTCCAACCCGGCACCAATGATGGCAATATGCTCTGGGAACTCAGGGTCAATCTGCACCTTCTTGGTCCCCTGTGAGGCCTGGAAGGTGGCACTGTGTGAAAAGCTGGGCATCCCGGGCATGCCGAGTTGAGTTGCTTGAGCCATGGCTGCCACCTTGTGTATCTTCTTCTTCTCGACATCAATGACCATCGACTCGGCCAGCCGAGATCCAGCTGACGCGCACTCCAGAGAGCGCTTGTAATCACCCGAGATGGTGATGATGCCATTGGGACCGGGAAGCTTCATCTTCAAATAGGCCGCATGGGTTGAAGCCATGAACTGGACAGAGGTTGCCTGCCGAGAAGAGCATGATAAGGGCTCTAAAGATCCACCACCTCGAACAACAAGCATTCAGTTTGGCAGTTTTCTCGGGTGCCGAAAAGCACATCAATGCAAATCTTGCCCATAGGCGCACAAGATACTCCCGGCACAATGCCATGGAAGGTAGTTCGGCTCTGCTGCTGCATGTTCTCGGTGATACCGAGCTTCTCCGTTGCATCTCGGTATAGAATGTTGATGCTGCTGCCATTGTCAATCAGCACCTTGGTGAACTTCACGTTGATCTTGGGCCCAATGAAGGTTAGGTCCAATACCAGGGCATAACTACCCGGGTTAGGCATGATCTTGGGATGATCCGCCCGAGACCAAACGATCTCCTGCTCGCACCAGTACATGTACTCGGGCACTGCCGGCATCACTGCATTAACCTCCTTCGTGCGCCTGCGCAAGCTCTGCTTGTCATCCGGCTCGGTGGTGAACACCATATAGCTCTGGTGGTGTTCCTGGTAATCATTTTGGCCTCTGCCGCCACCACTGTTGTTGTTGTAGTTGTTGTTGCGATTGTTGTTGTTGCGATTGTTGTTGTTGCGATTTTTGTTGCGGTCTCGCTGTTGTAGTTGTTGACTCCCTGAGCCACTTGGTTCACATTCTCGGGCCTCCTCTGATTCTCCGCAGGCCTTGGAGTTGTTGCCCGGATGGGCTGAATGTTTAAACCCGGAGCTGGCAGAGGTGGAGGAGGAGGCAATTGGCCGAAACCCTCGCTTGTGAACCGGTCCCACCGGCTGCACTTCCTGGAGGTATGGTTTGCCGGCCTACTCGAATGGCGGGTGTGGTAGCTGCACGACCCATCTCTCATCATTTCAAAGGTAAACCTTTGCGGCGCATCTCCAGACTGCTTCGGGTCCATCCACTCCTTCTTATAGTTCTGGTTCTGGTTCTGCCCATACTGGGGCCCAGTGTTCTTTTTCCTCTGGCTGCTTCCTGCATCAGGTTGATACCGAACCACCGTGGCTACATGATTTGAGCTATAGCGGGCATCCGACATGTCATCTCCCCTCTTGTTCCGGTAGTCCGGGCAGTCATTCCGCCTGGAGGGCCCGGAAACATCATTGTCGTGATGCCTCCTACTCGGTTCAACCGAGTCGAGTAAAGGTTGTGTTGGATCTACGAGAGCATACATGTCGGCGATCTTGATGGTCTCGGCCAATGTACTCGGCATCTCCCTCTACAGCTTCTGCCAAAGCATGCTGCCATGTCGGCACCCTTGTGCAAACCATGCAATGGCCTGTGACTCATTCACACCTTCACAGGTATTCCCAAGTGTGCTCCACCGAGTAAGTTACTCTCGGTCAGTCTTCTCCTCTCTCTGCTTGCACGCAGAGTGTTGCTGTGGACGGTTTGGCCTCTGGTAGGTGGTGGTGAAGTTGCTAATGAAAGCATCCGAGAAGTCAAGCCAGCAGTTGATGCTCTCTCTCGGTAAGTTGTCCAACCAGATCCGAGATGGGCCCTCCAACATCTGTGGCACATATCTCACCGCCCACCGGCGGCTACCACTGGCAATGTGCACGACAGTGGCGTAATCACTCAACCAATCTTCCGGCTTGGTGCTGCCGTCATAGGTTATCGTTCCTCTTGCCAGCTGGAACTTGGACACAGCCGGCTCATTCATGATCCGGGAACCGAAATAGAGTGGTCCCGGAGGGCCTTGCTCCTCCATCTCCTCTGACATGTAGATCCTGTCAAACTTGTACCTTGCATCACTCGGCTGCAGCACTCGGCCCCCCAACGAGCTCCAACACCTCCAACATCAGCATATCGATATATCCTGGTACCCAGCTTGCTCCATTGTCGAGTTGCCATCATTGTACCTGTCTTGATGTCCAGCACCGGGTTGGTGCTGAACCGGGTTGACCACAGGGGCATTTCCCCATGGCTGAACAGCAGGTGCGGCACCGGGTTGAGGCTAAACTGGGTTGGCTAAAGGTGCCGAGAAGCATTATCTCGGTTGCGTCCTTGTCCTCCTTGCTGAACTCGGGCAGCATCATTTCCACCTTGAGCAACGTGTTTTTGCCTAGGCTGCCGCTATAAAACTAACTGTTTTCCGGCGACAGCCGGGTCATACACTTGGATCTGCTTATGTTTCCCGGAGTTCACACTCCGAGATATTCCACCACCGATATGAGGGGAGGAGGCCTTGCCTCCGGATCCCCCCATGTGACTGAACCACATGAGATGCGCCAGTTCCCGGATTCGCCTTCCGGAAAGCCTCATTTTCCCTGCCTGCCTCAAGAACAAGCTCATTAAGTCGGTCCTGCTGCATAACACGAGCCTCACCGGTTAGATTTGGCAACTCGGCAGCAACTGCCTCTGCCATCCTGAGGTTCTTAGCAGGAGACCTATATTTGGACCTACCAGCAGAATTAACACAAGCAGATTTACTAGCAGTTTTACCATCTCTAGCCATCTCGGCACCGAGATCACGACCTCGGTTCCGCACAATCCTTAAACGACTAGGATTGTACCCAACAGGAGTAAGGCCATGAGCTCTAGTGTACTCATTCATGTCGAGATCGAACTCTTGCCTAGTTTTGGACATCTCCTTGGCCTCGAGCAGAATGGCCTGGCGCTGCTCCTCGAGTTGCTGCTGCACCACCGCCGGATCCGCATCCGCGATGACTGGCACGCTCAGCTTCTCGATGACCTCAGCGAAAGGAGGTGGCCTTGGGGTCGGAGTAGTGGGAGCCTTGTAGCCCGGTTGGTTCTCATCTCTCTCCAATGGCTTGTGGCCCAGCCGAGCTGACTTGCCAGCAGCATCAGCGACATTGATCGCGCTCTTCTCGGCTGCAGGAGCCGGACCGGTCATCATCACCTCCACGCTGCCCACGAAGAGATCGCTACGCTGACCGCGGACGGCGAGAACGTCAGGAGGATCGGCAGCAACGAGCACCACCTCGGGGTACACGCGGATGACCGTGGTGGCGACATACACCAAATGCACGCCGAAGCTGATGACACAGCCGCCTGCGGGCACGGGTCTACTGCCAAAATCACGGCGTTGTCGGTGACAAAGTCGAGGGAGCCGAATCTGTGGACAAGGCTACAAACCATGCGCTCGCCCGAACAAAGAAGAGGTCATGTCCGGATAGTAACCCCAGCCAGCGCCGCTGCTGGCCCCATGGTGGGCGCCAACTGTCGTGGTTAGGTAAAGACAGATGTCATAGGATGGCTTGAGTTTGGGGCCGACGGACACTGTTGGTATCCGGGGAGGGATTGCACGCCTAGCTGGCGTGCTCACTACACTGCAAACACAACAATCTGCCCAGGTTGGGGGCCCTCGTGTGGAGGTAACACCCCTACTCCTGCCTTTCTCTCTATATCAGTGGTAAACCGAGTACAATGTGTTCCTTAAGCTCCACGAGCTACAGGAAGAAGATGCACTCTCTTCTCTCTCTGTAAATGTCTAGCCTGATGTAACCTTTGGGTCGTCCCTCGCGCAGGAGGGGTGTGCCCACCTTATATACTGGTGGCCACCAACTAGACGTACACGTTAGGTGACAATACACTATGCCGTAGCGCACGCTCGCGTATTCTTGCTGATAGACGCCGAAAGTCGCCTCCGTCGTGGCCGCTGCCATGTCCTGTCCCCCTTGTCAGAGACAGGACGTGGCCTCGCCCATACTCTACACTGCTCCAGCGTACAAATACGCATCATCACGCCTAGTAAGTTGAACCGCACGCTCTTACTCTCCCTTAATCTTTGGGATTCAAACAACTCCGTTGACCTCCCTCCGAAATAGAAAAGATCTTTGCCTACCCGGTTTCTCCAAGTGCAACTAGGACAACCCGGGGAAGACTCATTTCTTTACTTGGCTCCTTGTCCTTCTTACCGAGATAGGGATACCCATCTCGGTAACCATCCAACTCGGTAACCACCCATGTCGGATAAGAGTATCCCGGATAAGGGCATGTCGATGAACAGTATCTCGGCAAACAGTACCTCAGACACCATTTCTTACTAACCTTGCCCCTACTCGGGGGTAGCCCCCCGACAATGAGGTAGGGCACCATTCACCAAGTTATCGAATGCATAGAGAGAGAGGATTGAGTTCACCTTATCATGCATCGCCTTTGCTCGTGATCTTGTCATGGGTCCATAAGGTGTTGGGCTTGGTGGAATGGGGTGTGCTGCATCAAACATTTTGGCAGAAAAAATATGCTGATTTTAGTCACCTCTCTCTCGCAGAACCCCTCATCCATTTTGCATGGACAGTCATCTCTCATTGGAGATGTCCATGTCGGACCCATGGATACGAGGGTATCCTGAGCCGTCTGCTGCTGGGCCAGCCCATAAGGTATGGAAGGAGTACGTACAACCCTACCGCGAGTAAAGGGAGCCTCCAACGGTTTCCCGCCAAGGTCAGTCCCTTGGAGAGTGGTCTTCCTCGAGAACTCCATCGCGCATCGCTGGGAAGGAGCCCTGCTCCGCCCCGGTTTCTTCCTGGAAGGAACCTCACCCGTTGGGAGACAACCCATGTGAGGGTGACGTCCTGGTCCCTGCGCGGATGACAGAGGCACCGCAGGGGACAGAGCGGCTTTGGCCACAGTTTCCATTGTCGTGTATAAAGTGCAGAGCCCCGTTGCGCGCACCAAAGCCCGGTATGAGGCTTTCCTCTTTGGTGCAAGAAGACCGGTCTGCCGCTACAAGAAGGAGGGAGCGTCATCGGAGCCCCCACCAACCTGTCATGGACGGTGGCGACCGTCCTCGACGACCGGCAAAAGCCAGCGTGATAGAGTGTCGTAGTGTACTCCTTTGGCACCATGTGGTAGCCCTTTCCCGCCAAATGAGCGAGAAAGTGGTCCAAACGCCAGTATAAGAAGGGTGCCACTAGCCCTTGTAAAAGGGAGGTCAAACCATCATAGAGCCCAAGTAGTATGTTCCGAGCACAAGCTCACATTTGTACTGTATTCACCACAGTGCAATCCATCAGACAAGCAGGAATAGGGTTTTACACCATCACGGTGGCCTGAACCTGGGTAAACTCTTTGTGTCTCCATTGTTTTCCTTCGAGAGCTCCCCTCCCGAAGCCATTCGAGGTGCGATAGAACATGGTTAGCCCCCAATGTTCGAACCTTTGAGTGCTACCCTGTCATTGACAGAACAACCTCTCCGACATTTGGCGCGCCAGGTAGGGGGCTAAGGCGTTTTCTCGCATCTCCATCACCATGGTCACCTCCCGCACCAATCGGACCGGCCGCAGGGCACGGTCCTGGAAGCGGAACGACATTGGTGGCCTCGTCACCGGCTTCTCCTACATTGGACTCTCCCACTCTCGCTCCCCAGCGCCGCAGCGTGGGCGTGACACGATGATCGTCCGCGAGTTCCTCGTGGACCCAATGAAGTTCCTGTAGTCTCCTATGCAGGTGATGATCGCCCTGCAGCCATCGGCTATTTACACGCACGGTCGACAGTGCTTGCAGGAAGCCCTGCCTGGAGCCCAGGGACCGTCGTGATGTCCGCTCGAGCCTGGCACTAGTGATTGTCGATTGGTGCACACCGCCGAGGTCACTACAACACCATCGGCTGACTGGGAGCAGACCTGCTCCACCTCGGCGGCCACGCTTGTGGACGGGCCGGCGGAGCCCTGCGCGCAGAGCTCGATGCCCTCGGATGCACGACACGACATCCTGGGAAACGCCACCACCGACTCAGAGTGGCCTAGCTACCGAGAGCAATGGGCGAGCGCCCGTGCAGGGTGCTGCTACGCGTTCAACATGGACCTGTGGGAGGCAAGGTGGCGTTCAGCATTCCGGCCTCGCCTGCCGCCTCGCTCCGCCGGCGACATTCCCTCGCTATACTTCCTGCGGAAGTATGAGGCGCGAGTCAGGGCTGCCGGGGGAGGCGACCGTTGCCTCTTGAGGTACTTCCCCCTAGCTCTCCACGGCCCCGCGGTCGCGTGGCTACTGAATCTCCCCGACAACTCTGTGAACTCGTGGGAGGACCTGCGCACACAGTTCCTCCAACGCTTCCGCCACTACGACCGTCTTCCCCGTAGCGAGCCCTAGGGTCACGTGACTCTCTGGCGCTTCGTCGTGGGACGCGGCGGTCTCAGCTCGTTATAGGCGCACGTCCCAACCCGCCATGCTGCATGCATCCTCGGCGGGTCCATCGCCCAGCTCTCCGGGCGTCACCTCAAGCGGGCCTCGTGGGAGGTCAACTCCGCCCTCCGCGGGGGCAAGCCTTCCCCGCCGCCCCTCAGGTGGTCGCAACAGGAGATCTCCTTCGGCGTCCCCGATCACCCCAAAGCCGTCGGCTTGGTGGGAGCCATCCCGCTGGTATGCACCCCCCACAATCAACCATGTCGCTGCCTCGAAGAAGCTCGTGGACGGAGGCGCGGGCCTCAACGTGATCTCTCTCGAGACCTTCGAGAAGCTGTGTATCCCGCGCGACCCCCTCAAGGCCACCAGGCCCTTCACTGGAGTAACCAGCGGCACAACCGTACCGAGGAAGGGTTCGGCTGGCAGTCACATTTGGCACTCACCAAAACTACCGTACCGAGGAAATCGACTTTGACGTCACCCACATTGGGCTGCCCTACAACGCCATCCTCGGTTTCTCTGTCATGGCCAAGTTCATCGCCATCACGCACCACTCGTACCACATGGTCAAGATGCCCGGGAGCAGCGGGCCCCTCGCTGTTCACGGGGACGTGAAGGACGCGGTGCGTTCCATGGAGGACGCCTACAAGGAGGCGGCAACGTCACACCCCATCGACGAGGGCAACCTCGGGGGCGCTGTTGAGCCTCCGAAGAAGAAGCAGTTGTTCTCTCACGAGAGGGCGGCTACAAAGAAGGTTTCCATGAACCCTGACGGCACGGGGCCCACACTCACCATCGGGGCCGGGTTGTCTCCCAAATAGGAAAGCGCGTCGTCGCCTTCCTTGGGAAAATGCGGACATGTTCGCACGACCCCAACAAATGCGTATTCGGGGTAGCGGCAGGGAAGCCGTTGGGCTTCCTGGTTTCCCACCGGGGCATCGAGGCAAACCCCGACAACATTCGGGACATTGAAGAAATGCAACCTCCACGAAGACTGAAGGATATGCAACGCCTCGCGGGATGCGTGGCAGCACTGGGGCGCTTCATCTCCAGGTTCGGCGACAAGGCTCTGCCATTCTTTAAACTCCTGAAGCGTTCGGGTCCATTCAAATGGACTGCCGAGGCAGCTGCTGCATTTGAGGAGCTCAAGAGGTATCCGGCAAGCCCTCCTATACTCGTCACGCCGCGACCGCAGGAGCCGCTGCGCCTGTACCTTGTGGCAACTCCTCAGATAGTCAGCGTTGCTCTCGTAGCTGAAAGGCACACTAGTACAAAAAGCCTTATCTGTGGCGCACCATTTTGCAATTCTGTGGCGCACCTAGGGGCCAGAGGGGTGCGCCACAGAATTCACGCCATAGAATTTTTTCTGTGGCGCACCCTGGCCGTGCGCCACAGAAATGTCAATTCTATGGCGCACCAAGGGGGGGTGCGCCACAGAATTTTTTTTTGAATTTCAAAAAAAAAGCGGCCAGATCTAGATCTAGATCTAGATCTGGCCGCCGGAATTTTGACGAAATTTCGAAATTTCGCCGGAGCTCGTTGGATGTCGTTGTGACCGTGGGCTTAGGTGGCTTGGTCGTGGTGGGTGGAGGATGGGGGTCACCGGAGTTGGTGGAGGAGGAGAAGGAGGAGCTCGCCGGAGGTGGTGGTGGTGGTGGAGGAGGAGAAGGAGGAGGAGGAGCTCGCCGGAGTTGGTGGAGGAGAAGCTCGCCGGAGTTTGTGGAGGAGGAGGAGGAGGAGCTCGCCGGAGTTGGTGGAGGAGGAGGAGGAGCTCGCCGGATGTGGTGGTGGTGGAGGAGGAGTGGTGGTGGTGGTGGTGGTGGTGGTGGTGGTGTAGGAGGAGGAGGAGAGGTGGTGGTGGAGAAGGAGGAGGAGGAGGATGAGATGTGGTGGTGGTAGAGGAGGAGGAGGTGGAGTAGTAGGTGGAGGAGAGAAGTGGAGAGGTAGAAGAGAGAAGGGGAGATCAGAAGTGGAGGAGAAGTGGAGGGGAGAAGGGAAGAAGAAGAGGGGAGAAGGGTAGAAGAGGAGAATGGAAAGAAGAGGAAGAAGAGGAGGGGAGGAGGCAGGATTCGAAAATCCTTCCCAACAATTCTGTGGCGCACCAAGTGAAGGGGTGCGCCACAGAATTTTTTTTTTTTTTTTCTAGTCAAAAATCTTCAAACGGCCATAACTTTTTTTCCTTTTGGAATTTGGCGATTCTAAAAAAAGCTCACAGGCCGAAGGCAAGTGAGGTTGGGTTCCTTTTTCTCTCTAGTTTTTTTTGATATCTTGATCATTTTTTTTCGACATCGTATGCAAAAGTTATGCCCATTTTACTTTTTTAACGAACTTTTGCTCAGAAAGTCGAAATTCATATTTCAAAATTTGATAAAAAAAAGTAGACCTTAAACTCTCCGTGCATCTATAAGGGATTTATTTTTTGATACTTTTTAGACCGGCAACTCTTCCGTCAAAAACTAGAAAAGTCGTTCCGGGGGGGGGGTGGAGAGAAGAAAAAAATCTGTGGCTCCATGTGTGGCTGGTGCGCCACAGAAATGTTGGATTCTGTGGCGCACCAAAGCCCGTGCGCCATAGAATACCACATTTCTGTGGCGCACCAGATTACGTGCGCCACAGAAATGCTCGCCTACAAATGTTCTGTGGCGCACCGTTCCCCCGTGCGCCACAGAATCCAACATTTCTGTGGCGCATATTTTGGCGTGCGCCACAGAATTAAATTTCTATGGCGCACCACTCTCTGGTGCTCCATAGAAAGCATTCCATAGAAAGGCAGTTTCCTACTAGTGGCAAGCTGGCAAGAAAAGAGCGTCCCTGACCGACCTGGAGCCCACACCCGCTTTGCCCCGAGAGGATCCCGTTGCAGGGCAAGACCTCCACAAGGAGGATACACTCATGCAGCCTCAGGAGTGCCCCAATGTGTCAGGACAATTCACTATCGGGGCCTCTCCAGTCGCTCTCGTCGAACACCTTGTCTACTTTGTTAGCATCATGCTTCGAGATGCCCGCGAGAGGTACCCCGTGCAGCAGAAGCTCGTTTACTCGCTCCTTGTAGCTTCGAGAAAGCTTCACCGCTACTTCGAGAGGCACCCCATCACCGTGGTGTCAACCTTCCCCCTCGAGCAGATCGTTCGAAATTCCAACGCCACAGGGCATGTCGCCGAGTGGGCTGTCGAGCTCCAACACTTCGAGCTCCAGTTCCTCATGACCAAGACAATAAAGGGAGGAGTCCTAGCGGAGTTCAACGCAAAGTGGACAAACCCACCGTCAGAAGAAGACCCTAAAGAGGAGACAACCATCCACGGCAATCTGGCTCCCGGTGAATGGACCATGCACTTCGATGGCGCCTTCTCCTCCAAGAGCTCGGGGGCTGGCGTCATGCTTACGTCACCAAACGGCGACAAGCTTTACTACGTCGTCTAGCTCCATTTCAGCCGCAAGGCCAAAGTCTCCAACAACATCGCCAAGTACGAGGGACTCCTCGCCGGCATCAGGACCGCTATAGCCCTGGGCGTCAAGCGCCTCGTCATCAAGGGAGACTCCCAGCTCTTGGTAAACTTCTCCAACAAGAGCTACGTCACCAAGAACAAGCACATGTCTCTGTACCTTGAGGAGTTTCGCAAGCTCGAGAAGAGCTTCCTCGGCAAGGAGTTGCAGCATATCCCGCGCGGGAACAACCGACAAGCACACAACCTCGCCAAGCGAGCGTCAAGAAACTGGGCGTAGGCCCCAGGCGTCTTTGAAGAGAGGCTCTCCAAGCCTTCCATCATGCCTGCAGTCGACGACGAGGAGCCACCAGGCCACCTGCACCTCGAGGAGGAGCTCCAACCTGCTCCCTCCCAAGGCACACCGGACTGCAGGATTCCCTCGGGAAACCACTCGGTGCTTGCTTTCACTCACAAGGAAGCATGCTGGAATAAGAGTATGATCGACTACCTCCAGAAGGTCGACCTCCCTGAAGACGAAGTAGAGGTCGAGAAGGTCGCCCATCAAGCCATGATGTACTGCGTCATCAACTCCAATCTGTACCGGAGGCGCCCCAACAGCGTGGAACTGCTGTGTATGCCCCCTGATGATGGCATGGAGCTCCTCAAGGACATCCACCAAGGTGACTGTGGTCACCACTCTTCATCACGAACTCTCGTCGGCAAAGCCTTCAGCTATGGCTTCTATTCGCCTACGACACTCAAGGACGCCACCGAGCTCGTCAAGACTTGCGAGGTGTGCCAGTTCCACGCTAAGAAGACGCACCAGCCCGCGCAAGGACTCCAAACCATTCCCCTCTCATGGTCGTTCACAGTCTGGGGGCTGGACATCCTGGGACCTTTCCCTCGAGCGCTCGGGGGCTACCGCTACCTCTATGTCGTTGTCGACAAATTCACCAAGTGGGCGGAGGTAGAAGCCGTCCGGGACATCCCGGCAAGGACGAAGGTGAAGTTCATCAAGGGGTTGGTCTGCTGCTTCGGCGTACCCAATCGCGTCATCATCGACAATGGCGCACAATTCACAAGCGGCATCTTCAAGTCCTACTATGCCAACCTGGGCATCAAGATCTGCTACGCCTCCGTCGCGCACCCACGTAGCAACGGCTAGGTGGAGCGCGCTAACAACGAGGTCCTCAAGGGCCTCAAGACGCGGAGCTTTAACAAGCTCAAGGCCCACAGGAAGAAGTGGATCGACGAGCTCCCGTCGGTCATGTGGTCAATCCACACCACCACAACCAAGACCACGGGGCCAACACCTTTCTCCCTAGTCTATGGGGCCGAGGCCGTTCTCCCTCCCGAACTCAAGCTTGGCTCTCCCCGAACCATGGCCTTCAACAAGGACAGGCAGGTGGAACTCCATGCCGAGGACTTGCTTCTTCTCGAGGAGGCGAGAACCTGAGCCGCTCGGTACCAGTAAGGCCTCCAGCGCTACCACATCAACACCATCAGGCCACACACACTGGAAGTGGGCGACCTGGTCCTGAGGAGGATTCTCTCCCGAGAGGGATTACACAAGCTGTCTCTCACGTGGGAGGGGCAGTACCGGGTAACGCACGTCGCGAGACCTGGTGCGGCACGACTGGAGACAGAAGACAGCACGCATGTGCAAAATCCGTGGAACATCCAGCATCTGCAGAAGTTCTACCCTTAGTTCTTGCTCGATCCACGTGCCTCTCCTAGGCCGTGGTGACGCACCCTCGAGGGGATCCCGTGGCGCCACAGTAAAAACGACGCCAGCACCTCCCTCCGTGAGGGTCTCAAGGGGCATCTCACCAGGCGGCCGGCTGCCATGAGAGCATCTACCCACACAAGTGGGAAGCCGCATGGCAAACCTTTGCATCTAAGCTCACGCGAGTCTCAGCCCCATGGCGATGGGAGTCCCATGTCTGCACTGGGCGTCAAGTGCTTCTTGGGGGACCGCAGGGTCATGACATCCCCAAGCGTGCAATGTAGAGCCTCACCCTAGCAGCAAAGATCCTTTTTGCTAACAACACTTGTCTCCCGGAAAGCCCCTCTTCCTTTCTTCGGGAATACGCATCTGTTACTCCTTCTTGAGGACACCTCGCGAGCGGGGGCTGGGATTGGTACTCGTGCACGGGTGAGACCGAATCAGAATAAACCCAAGTGGCAGAGCTCTATCTAAACGGGTCGCTACCGTGCACGCCACCTCACCTAAGTCCTTGGTGCTGACTTCCTCTCAAGGTATCCACGAGAAGAGCACCAGACACATACTTTCACTCATTGCAGAGACACACACCTGCCTCCCGAAGGAACAAAGCATGTATTTGCACAAGGAAGGGAGAATGCCTCGAGAAGGGTAACGGAAAGGACACTCGCAGGTGTGAATCACCGTGCCAAGGACGCCAAAACTCCTAGAGCTAAGTCTAAAATCCTCTTCGATGACTCTCTAAAGAATTCATTCACAAAATAGTAGGCAAAAGAACACATTTCCTTCATATTTGATGCATGAGATACATTCGACTACATGGAAATGCTGCAGAGCTATCACGAAGACAAAAGGGATCTAAGACGCGGAAGGAGCTATTCCCCTCCCGCGGCTATCAAAAAAAGAGGAACTGCGACCAACCTCGGCCGAACCTGTCTTCGCCACAGCTATGAGACAAGATCGGCTGAGGAAGAGGGACGGAGGCACCGAGGAGAAGGAGGAAGAAGAGGAGTCCAGATGATGGCTGACTGATCAGGATTGCCAGGCCCTTCATCTGGACAAAGGCAACCAAAGGGCCTCAATCGTCCGCCGATTTCAGCTCGTCGCTCTCCTCCTTGATGACTGACGGATCTTCCTCATGCTCCTCTTCAGCAACATCATCTTCATCATCGTCGTCGTTGCTCCCGTTCTTGATGCAGCACTCCACATCCTCGCCGCGACACCCGAAGATCTTCACGAAGAGGCGGTCCACTCCATCAAAGTGGAAGTGGAGGACCTGGCCCTCCCCCAGCCTCTGGGCGTGGACGAAGGTCTTCCACCCCCTCACCAGCGACAGGAGACCGGCGGAGCAAAACTTCGCCGACACCCACCAGGGCCTGTTGATGCAGCCCACCACCTGAAGCCAGAATGCGCGGGGCAGATTGCGACCGACGGATCCAGCAAAGGCATTAGGGAGCCTCAGGCGACTGCGGAGGCGACCACAGAGGGCCACCAGGAACTCGTGCTCCGGCATGCGACTGTGCTCCGCCCAGCAGGGAAGGGAGTTCCCCATCACGCCACGACCACGAGGGGCACAGCCTCCCCGGCCGCGCTGACTCCGCGCGCTTGCTCCAGCCCGAGCAGAGGATCTCTCCGGCTCGTCGACGGCAACCACATCGTGCCTCACGCTCCGCCGGGGGGTAATGCTGGAGCTTAGAGACGAACCTCTGCCTTGCCCTCCGCGAGCCATGCTTTGTTTTTTGTCTCTATGCAGGTGAGGAACGGGGAGAAGAAGGGAGCGAAGACGGTGTTGGGATACGAGAGGGGCTACCCCCTCCTATTTATGCTCAGCCGAAGAGATGACATCACGCCCGTTCAGTCTCCTCGCCGGCTCGAGCATCAAGGCAGAAGGGGCCGCGTCCCAAGGGGGGCGTGACTAGGCGCCAAGGCACTTGCTGCTCTGCACCGTCCAGCCAGAGCAGTAACTGCAACAAGACGTTTCTGCCACACGTGAAAATCGTGGGCTCTCCCGCGAACCGTCACGCCACATGGAGAGGTCGCCCCGCAACTTGTGGGTCCAGGCCTCTTCGCCTTCCCTCAACACGCGCAAGTCATGGGCCCGGGGATACTGTCGGACCCATGGATACTAGGGTATCCTGGGCCGTCTGCTGCTGGCCCAACCCATCAGGCACGGAAGGAGTCCGTACCAGTCTACCACGAGTAAAGGGATCCCCCAACGGTTTCCCGCCAAGGTCAGTCCCTTGGAGCGGGGTCTTCCTCGAGAACTCCATCGGGCATCGCTACCTGGAAGGAACCTCACCCGTTGGGAGACAACCCATGTGAGAGTGATGTCGTGGCCCCTGCGCGGATGACGGAGGCACCGCAGGGGACAAAGCGGCTTTGGCCACAGTTTCCATTCTCATGTATAAAGTGCAGAGCCCCGCTGCATGCACCAAAGCCCGATCTGAGGCTTTCCTCTTTGGTGCAAGAAGACCGGTCCGCCGCTACAAGACGTAGGGAGCGTCACCGGAGCCCCCACCAACCTGTCATGGACGGTGGCGACCGTCCTCGACGACCGGCGAAAGCCTGCGTGGCAGAGCGCCGCAGTGTACTCCTTTGGCACCATGTGGTAGCCCTTTCCCGCCCAATGAGCGGGAAAGAGGTCTAAACTCCAGTATAAAAAGGGTGCCAGTAGCCCTTGTAGAAGGGAGCTCAAACCATCATAGAGCCCAAGTAGTCTGTTCCGAGCATAAGCTCGCACTTGTACTGTCGTCACCACATCGCAATCCATTAGATAAGCAGGAGTAGAGTTTTACACCATCACGGTGGCCTGAACCTGGGTAAAATCTATGTGTCTCCATTGCTTTCCTTCGAGAGCTCCCCTTCCGAAGACATCCGAGGTGCGATAGAACGTGGTTAGCCCCAATGTTTGAACCTTTGAGTGCTACCTTGTCGTTGACAGAACAGCCTACCGACAGTCCAGGTGCAGCAAACTTGATCTCCATCCTAAGCACGAAGATGGTTCTATGCCGACATGTCTGGGGTTACGTTCCGAGCAGGACTACTTGGTGGAATCAGCGACATGATCACAATTGGGAGCCACGAGTTCGACGAATACGGCGCACACATCTTTAATAATAGCTCCTACAGGCCGACATAGAACTATATGGTAAGTGTTTGCGTCCTTCCTATTGGGTCCTCTAATGTTTTCATAGGTTTAACAGCGAAAGCATTAGGGTTGCATGGTGGAAGCAAAATTATCCCATCCGCCCTATGCCCAATCAAGATGGCTTTGATGTCGGCTTTGGACCCGATCTGCCTTATTTGTATGTAGGGGCGGATCGAAATGTAATAACCACATATAGTCAAACTATGATTCGATACATTGCCTCTCAGGAAATGCCGACATCCAGATCACAGTAGCATGGTGCAAATACATCCCGCCGAAGAGGCAGAAGACGAAAAACCCGTAGAAGAAGTGGAAAACCCAAAGCGTGCTAGTCAAGCAGAAAACTCGGACGCTGAATCTATTATTGCAGCCACTGAAGAAAAACCAGACTCAGAACCAAGATCTGTCTCTTCAGATACATATTCTGATGATGACGGGGCTGCCGTCGAGCGCAAGGTGAAATCTATGTAGGGGCTCCTTCATGAAGTCCTTATGGCTAAACCCGCCCAAAAATCGGACATCGTGGAAACTCCGGAAGAAGATCTTGTACACCTCGGCTCGAGGACAACCCCAACAGAGAGTAGAGGATGTGGAAGAGCCAAAATTTCATGAAGTAAATGAATTAAACGAAGACGAAGTTAGAAAAAAGCCTCCATCCTCAAAGAAAAAGAAAACGTCCGCAAAAAAAGACATCCGCAAAAACCCAGAAGCAAAAAGCAGAAAGATTAGCAAAAATAGCAAACTAGAATATATAAACTGGCGGATTCAGTGGTACCAAGGCTGGCGAAAATAAGAAGCATAAATAAACCCAAGAAGCTCGAGTCCAAGAGATGTCATAGAAATATGAAGTGGATCTAGTCCAAACTCCGGTCACAAAACACAAACTACTAGAACTCCTAGAAGCTAGAAGGCAGGCCATAATGTGGTAGCATCATCAAATGGAACGGTCCCGACAAAACCTCATGAGATCTCAGGCAGCCATTAAGGCACAGCAAAAGGAAATCGAGGAGTATGAACGCTGGAACCGTTCGGCAATAAACCTACAAGGTTATCCTGAGTAGAAATCCTAGAAGATATGCCAGCCAAAAGGGACCTCAAAAACCCGTCATCGCAATGGAAGGTAAACAACGTTAATGCTAAGGGACACCACGTCTACAAAACTGTAGCTGAAAACGCGGAGGCTGCATTCTCCATCTTGATCGATGACCTATACTCCAAATATGAAAAACTACAAGGCGTTTACGCTTTCCTAGGAAAAACATCTCGAGCAGTAGCAGCGGGGTCAAGCACGATCAGGGCGGCTTTTCGATAATTCCACCCTATGAAAAACACCACAACAACTGCAGCACCTGAGCCAACCGACCCTGGGGATTATGGTAGTTCAAAACAAAAGGATGAAGATCCAAACAAGGACAATAAAACCCCAAAATACCAGGATGCAGCGTCTACAACTGGATCTAATTTGGAAAATCATGGGGCATACAAAGCTGAGGCTAGCCGCCATAAGGAAAACAACCATAGCCCGGACAAAACTCGGGATGACAGAAACCAGAGGAACGACAAATACGCCCCTCGCTCTCAAATTGAGAGGGACATGCAAGCTATGCCTCCTCTAAAGACCCGACCAAAAAAGCCAGAAGATATGGATATCCCCGCCGACGGGAAAGATCCCGGGCTACCCCGCAAAACAAGGAGCATGCTAGAAGCCGAACTCCCCCACGATCGCACATCAGGACTGACGGAAGAAATAGAGACGAACCCGGGTGCGCACGATCACGCCAAGGAGGATCCAGGGGAAGCAGGCCCCCCTCAGCACACTCGCACGCGAGGCATCATTTGGATGATAGGGACGAGTTATACTTTGGCCCAAAATGCTTCATAGACAAAATCCGACAAATCATTCTGCATTCTGGGTTTGCAAAGGTCGGACCAATTTACCAAAAGAATACTGGAAGAACTAATAAATATACATGGCTTTCTGATTACTATGTCATCGTGCAAATAAACAAAGGTACGAATCTGGAGGCAGTAGTTTTTTCCCCTAATGCTACTTGAAGGAGCACGAGATTGGATCAATGGACTGCCGCCAAGGATGATATACAACTGGAAGATATGGCCAGGGTTTTCGTCCAACACTTCAGAGGGACGTACAAAAGACACAAGAGCATCAACGAGTTAAACTGCAACGTCTAGTATGAGAATGAATCCTATGTCGGTTTCATAACAACTATGAAGGATAGATGACACCCAAGCAATGCATGCTTTCATAAAAGGCTTAAAACCCGGCCTTGTGCCGTTCATCGTCGGGTCCAAGAGACACAAAGACCTTGGATCTACGCTAACAACAGCCAATGAACACACAACGGTTGAAGATGACATTCGGGCTAGAGAAGGAAGCATAGATGCACTCATCCAGAGCAAGAGGACAACCCGTCCCGAGAAGAAGGCCAGTCAGAAAGCACATGAAAATCCCAAAGAAGTCAATATCTCCTTTGGAAGGGAAAACCCAAACAAATGGAAAAGAAAAGATGCAGAAAGCAAACAGCCTATCATTTACTCCAAAGAAGAATGGGAGAAAATAAAGGGAGAATGCTGCATACACCACAAGTTTGCAAAGCAGAATCACACCAACCAGCAATGTCAGCTGAGCAAGCACATAAGAAGCCATGCTAAAGCTAGGAACAAATGACGGAATCCTAAGAGGAAGTTAAATAAGCAGAAACCCGATGCTAAAGGTGAAGAAAGTGAGTCATACACTAATGAACAAATTCAAGAGCATCAACTGAAGGGAGAACCAAAGTTCCCAAGGGTAGATGAAGAATGCAATCTCACATTTCTGGCTACGCCATCAGCCAAAAAGTGAAACAGGCATGGAGAGAAATCAACGCCACAGTGCCGCTAACGTTAAAATATCCCAAATACGCAAAAGTGGCAATTACATATGATTAGTCCGACCATACCGACAATATCCCGAAACCAGGCACACATGCCATCATAGTAAGTCATGTAGTGATGAATCACAGCCTGAGGAGAGTGCTAATGGACGGAGGAGGTAGTATAAACATCATGTACTTGAGCACATTGGAAAAGTATAATTTATCAGAAACTCAGCTGAATCATAGAGTGACAGGCAGGCAAGCACACTCTTTGGGGGAAATCACATTGACGTCACCTTCGAAACGCTGGACCACTTTTTTATCAAGAAGATCTCATTTGAAGTAGTTCAATTTGAGAGCGTATACCATGCAATCCTCGGACAACCAACTTTTGCCAAATTCATGGCTCAATTGTGCTACATAAGCAACAAGATCAAGATGCTAGGCCCAAAAGGCAGAGTAATCACCATTGAGGGAGACTTTATCCTTGCAAAGGAACTTGAGCTTGAAAACTCCCTTTGTGGTGAAAGGATAATTGCAAAAGAAGAATTGGAGGAGCTAGCTAAGGAGGTATCACCGGCAGAACGGTGGGAAAAGACACCACAAAGCCGTCAGATAGCTTCAAAACCTAGGAGAACACCAAGAAGATAATCCTGGACCGAAAGGATCCGACAAAGTACGTCATCATAGGCGAGTGAATGACGGATAAATAGGAAAGCGTTCTCATTGAGTTTCTCCGTGAGAACGGGGACATTTTCTCCTGGTGTCCTACTGATATGCCAGGTGTACCTCGGGAACTCGTTGAGTACGAGCTAAAAGTAAAAACCAGGATCAAAACCCGTCAAGCGGGGACTTCGATGTTTCGACGGAAAAGGACGGAAGGCCATAGGCAAAGAGATCATCCGGCATTTAGCGGCCGACTTTATCCGAGAAGCCATTCATACATATTGGTCCGCCAATCTAGTATTAGTCCCTAAGAAAGATACTATCATACTTAGGATATGTATATATTAGACTAGTCTTAACAAATTGTGTCTGAAAGATTGTTTTGCTTTACCACGAATTAACCAAATAATAGATGCCACAGCTGGCGCTGAGCTTTTATGCTTTTTGGATGTTTATTCCGATGTATGAAGGAGGACGACCAAATAAAAACCTCCTTCATAACACCCCGTATGGTACGTACTATTACATAACCATGTATTTTGGCCTGAAGTACGCTAGAGCTACATACCAGTGCTGCGTGCAAAAAAGTTTGCATGAACAGATAGGCAGGAATGTCCATGTTTATGTGGACGATATTGCCGTCATCTTCAAGGAGAAGGCTACCCTCCTTGACAATTTGCGAGAAACCTTCAAAAACTTGCGCACATACAAAATGAAGTTAAATCCATTAAAACGCGTCTTCGGGGTACCCTCAAAAAACTTCTAGGTTTTATCGTGTCCCACAGAGTCATAGAAGTAAACCTGAAAAAGATAAAAGCTATATTGAACATCAAAATGCCTACGTTCCGGAAAGATGTTCAAAGACTCATAGATTCCGCTGTAGTCGTCAGCAGATTCATAAGTCGGCTCGGTGACAAAGCAGTTCCATTGTACAAGTTGTTGAACAAATCCGACAAATACACTTGGACCGAAGAAGCGGATAGAGTTCTCATACAATTAAAGGAAACACTGAAGAAAGCACCAATTTTGGCATCCCCAAAATAGGACGAACTAATATTGATGTATTTAACTGCAACATGCAGAGTAATCAGCACAGCGATAATACTTGAGCGAAAAAAAGAAGGATAATAAATCCCGGACCAGCACCCTGTTTATTACCTCAGTGAGGTATTTTTAGAGTCAAAGTACATGTATCCATATTATCAAAAATTAGCATATGGCGTATTCTTTGTTTCAAGGAAACTATGTCATTACTTCCAAGGACACTCAATAATGGTGGTTAGTAAAGCACCACTAGGAGATAGAATAAATAATGCTGACACTACAGGTTGTGTTGCCAAATGGGGCATTAAGCTTGCAACGGTCGACATTAAGTACCAACCCAGGACTGCCATTAAGTCCCAGGTGTTGACGGATTTCATCGTCGATTGGACGGAAACAATGGAAAACACACCAATGCTGGAATCTGAATATTGGATTATGCACTTTGACGGATCAAAGATGAAAGAAGGTTCGGTAGCTGGCGTTGTCCTCAAATCACCCAAAGGAGATACAATGGAATATGTGCTACAAATTCACTTCAACGCTAGCAATACGTGGCGAAATACGAAGCACTTCTTCATGGTTTACACATTGCGAAAGACATATGAGTCAAATGCATTTTGTGTTACGGAGATTCAGACTTGGTGCAGCACCAGTTGAACCAAACATGGGAATAACTATGAATGGTAGATGAATTTGCTATATGCTTTCTTGGATTTGAAGTCAATCACGTTTGGCGAGAAGACAACTGGAACACGGACACACTATCTTGGATGGGCTCAAAGAGGATAAACACATTTCCACCTGGTGTATTTGTTCAGCATCTGCACAAACCATCAATTAAAGGCGAAGATGTCGATTATCCCCTCGTATCAGAGTCAATTTCCGTACTGCTTATAACCCCGGATTGGACGGTCACGTATCTGAATTTCCTAGTTAATCAGGAATTCCCAAAAGGAGCAGACAAAGTCTTGCAAAGACAAATACAACGTCGATGCAAAGGATACACATTGATTAATGGTAAAATATATAAACGCGGTACATCCGGTATTTTTCAGCGGTGTATCGTCAGAAAAAGGAAGGATGATTTTGCAAGAAATACACACCGGAGATTGTGGGCATCATGCTCAATCAAAAAGCATTATCCACAAAGTATTCCAAGCAGGATTCTTCTGGCTTACAACCAAGCAGGACGCCGATCGCATTGTCAACACATATACCGGATGCCAATTCTATGCAAAGAAGAAGAATTTTCTGGCCTAGGCACTAAAAACCATCCCTATTACACGGACTTTTGCGATCTAGGGGTTAGATATGACGAGGCCATTCTGGACTGCAAGAGCCGGACTAACACACCTGCTAGTAGCAGTTGATAAGTATACCAAGTGAGTAGAAGCAAAACCTATCAAATAGCTTGATGGTGTGATGGCTAGAAATTTCTTCAGTGACTTAGTCATGCGATTCGACATTTCACATAGCATAAATATGGACAATGGAACAAACTTTTCCACCAGAGAATTGGCAAAATACAGCAAAAGCAGCGGAATCCCCCTTGACCTACCCTCTATGGCTCATCCATGGTCAAATGGACTGGTCGAAAGGATGAATTCTTCAATTTTGCAAGGAATACGTCGAAGACTCGAACCACCACTGCACAGAGCAGCAGGAGCATGGGTAGAAGAATTGTCGGCCATACTTTGGATCATTCAAACGACTCCGAACATATCTACCGAGCAAACACTTTTTTTCTGGTTTATAGCGCAGAAGCGATACTACCTACTGACATTATTCACGATTCCCCAGAGTGCAGCCATATCCCCCAGAGCTTGTGCTACACATATCTGCCATTTATTAGCAGGGCTTGCAACGTTACCATATCTGCAAAATTAAGCATTGGTCTTTCATAGAAGGTGACTTAGTGCTAAGAAGGGTGCAAGAAGCGGAGCACAAATTGGCCCCGGTATTGGAAGGACCGTTTCTACATTAGCAAAGTTATGAAAAATGGGTTATATTACCTTGTATATATAAGGGATTAAGAAAAAGATCTCAAGGATAAAAATCACAAGAGGAAAATACCACAGAGATGTCTAGCTAAAGGATACGAAACAACCAAGGATCATACAACAGTTATGTCTTTTCTATTCTTAGTCAAATTTTATGTAAATATTATTGAGATCATGATATGAATTTATCGAAATCGCGATTTACATTGTGCATGTTTTTTCGCCTTTATCCATTTTCCAATGATCTTTCAATTGTAGTTCAATGTTAACCCGAAATTTTTCGTGCGAGTTTGGAGTTAAACAACGGACTTTCAGCCTTACAAAACCCCAAATTGTGCCTGCGTGCTTGGAGTTTAAAGTATTTGTTTTCGGCTTTTTAAGCATTTAACCTGATGTTCTGTATGTGCTATGTGATGACCCACAAGTCTAGGGGATCGTAACAGTCTTCGAGGGAAGTAAAACCCAAATTTATTGATTCGACACAAGGGGAGCCAAAGAATATTTATAAGCCTTAACAGATGAGTTGTCAGTTCAGCTGCACCTGAAAGTCAACTTACTCGCAACAGTTTATCAGTTGTAACAGTTTTATAGCAGTAGCAGTAGCAAAATAACAGCAAGAGTAAAATAGTAAGATCGGTAGAAATTGTGGGAAACAACGGGATTAAAGTACTGTAGGTATAGGGATGGATGAACGGGCGTTGCATGGATAAGATAGTTCATATAATACTCAAACATGGGAATTCCAGATAGATAATAATAAATCATCTAAGTTCTAGGAAAACCATAGGCATGTGTTCCAATTTAGTCGTACGTGCTTGCAATAAGAAACTTGCACAACATCTTTTGTCCTACCAGCCCGTTTGCATCGGGGCCTCAAGAGAAACTACTGGTAATTAAGGTGCTCCTTTTAATAAAGCACCGGCGCAAAGCATTAACACTCCATGAACACATGTGATCCTCACAATACAGCCAGCCCCTCCGGTTGTCCGAATTTCTATCACTTCGGGGCCTCGGGTTCCGGACAATGACATGTGTAAACAACTTGCAGATATGATCAAGAAACATAATTATACTCATGAAACAATAACATGGTCAGATCTGAGATCATGGTACTCGGGACCTAGTGACAAGCATTAAGCATAACAAGTTGCAACAACGATATAAAGCACTAACAACGATGCTAGGCACCATGCCCTAACAATATTGTATTATTACATGAACGATCTCATCCAATCCCTTCCATCCCTCTCAGCATAGAGCGGGGATTACTCACACATGGATGGGGGAATCATGAATGGTTGATGGAGAAGTGGTGGCGATGACGATGACAATGATGTCATCCGAATCCCCGTCCCGGGAGTGCGCCAGAACAGGAACTTCTGATCCCCGAATTGAGTTTCGAGGTGGCGGCAGCGCTCTGGTGTGTTTCTCTGAAATATGACGAACCCCCCTCGGTTTTAGGTCACGGGGGTTATGTAGTCGAAAGGGGAGCCCGAGGGGGTGGCTGAGGCAGCCACACCACCTGGTGGCATGGCCAAGAGGGGGGTGACACCCTATGGTGTGGGCCCCTCCTTTCCCCCCTCCGGCTCTTCTTCTCGCTCCGGGGGTCTTCGGGTAAAATAAGGACTTATGGATCTTTTCCGGGCAATTTCCTGAAAGTTGATTTTCTGCACAAAAACGAGACACCAAGGTAATTCTGCTGAAAACAGCGTTAGTCCGTGTTAGTTGTATCCAAAAATCACAAGCTTAGATGTAAACAACAGCAAAAGTGTTCGGAAAAGTAGATACTTTTTGGACATATCACTATTCTAAAAATAATAAGTTAATAGCGCCTAAATACGGCTCATTATTTTGAGTTCAGAATGGTTAGTTGCCAAACCCGGTTTCTTGGCTTGAAGATTCCGCGTTTATGGATTCACTAAAATACTAGAATAAGCTAGAAACATACAAACCAGGTAATGCAAGGCAGAAAGACAGAATACATTCAAAATAACTTGCAAAGTTTTTCGCAAAACACCACTTCACATAAAATAAGTTATGGCATGCTTTACAAATATGTATTACATAAAGCATGTTAATGTAGTTTTCCGCCATTCCCTACATGCAGGACATGGATCACTGGTCGTCCTCGTCAACCTCGTCCTTATCATCATTGTCACTCGGATTCTCTGGAGTCTTAGGAATTTCCTCTTCCGGGTAATAGGTGGCGGTGGAGACCATCCGAGCGATCTTGGAGGCGAAGCCTGTAACATCCCAAGTCTGAAAAATAGCCTTTAGAATGTTTGCTCTCTGTTATTTTATGTTTTGCATCATGGCATCATGTTGATTGCACTTGTTTTGTTTGTTTTCCATTTGTTATTCTCTGTTTTGCTTTGTTTTCCAACTGTTTTCATTTGTTTTCCTTTGTTTTCTATTTGAATTTCAAACCAAAATTCAAAACTTTTGTTTCATCATTGTGATGTTACAATTTCCAAATGATATTTCAAAATAAAACAATCAATTGTTTCCATTAAAGTGTGATTCCAAACTATTGTTTTATTTCTATAAAAAAATGCATCCAATAACCAAACCCTTTTCAAATTCAATTATTTTCCCAATCAACAACCCTTTTGAAAGTTATGAAAAATTGCAAAACAAATCAATCATTTGTTTCCAATTATTCCATAATGATCAACTTCTAAAATAGTGGCTTAAATCAATTCATTAATTCCAAATTGCATTCTAAGTCAAGTCAAAAACATCAAACAACACCCAATTTTAAATCATGAAAAATACCAAAACCATATACCCTTTTGTTTCCAAATAAAATGATCTGATAACCCTATGTTAAAATCTTGTTTTAATAACCATTTGATAACCAAAAATTCATCCAAAGGCAATCAATTTCAAACAACAATTTTGAATTTGAAATTGTGAGAAAACAAAGTTGGCAATTGGTTGTTTTTACCTAATCAGCCCACACATTTTTTTTCTCTCAAAATTTTCCCTAAACTCCCAATCCCTCATCCTCTTCCTAATCCATGGCAGCAAAAAAAAATAACTAGAACAAAAACTTTAAAAGCTAGGAGGGAGAGAAGGAGAGGGGCCCAACTTTCTCCCTGGCCAAGCCCAACCCTTCCCTCTTTTCTTCCCCAGCCCACTCCTTTCCCACCTTGGCCCAGTACCCCTTCCACGTTGTCCCCTTTCTCCCTCCTCTGGCTGACGTCAACAGTACGAACAGAAGGAACACCGTATGATCATCTCCACCCCCCCTGGATGGCCTGCCGTACCATGGCCCTTCTCCTTTATAGCTCACCTTCCCCCTCTCCCAACCCTAAACCCTAGCTCCCTCTCTTTTCCCTCAAGCCGCCATCCCTTCTTCTCTCTTTCTCCCTGTATCCTCTCTGTTCTGAACCTAAACTGCACCGAAAATTGGCCCTTTTGGCTCCGGCGATCGCCGGCCAGCGAGCTCCCCTCCGGCCGCCGCGAGGGTGGGAATGGAAAGCCCCCACCATGGGCTTTCTCTCCCCCCCTCGGCTTGGGCTGGGTTGCAGCGAGGCGCCGCCGCCGTCCAGTTCATCGTCGCCGGCCACCATCCACCCCGACCTGCATCTCCCTGCCTCGAACCTGTCCGCCTCCGATCGCCTCCAACCGGCCCAAGGTGAGGCCTCCGGTCTCTTTCCCCCACTCGCCTCCTTTCCCTCCTCCTCTAGCCGCACCCCACGGCGCCCCCTAGTTCCCTCCGGCGAGTAGCAGGCCGATGGCCATGGCCCTGTCGATCTGCTGTATCTGTTCGGTTGCAGGTTCAGTTTCAGAGAGAATACCCGAGACCAACACCTCTTACCCCCCCACTGCCCCTTCTAGTAACACAACAGCACACCAGCCCTACTGGCAACAGCACCCTTTGCTCACAGTGAGGTGCAGGGTTCGATCCCCCTGCACCCCAAAAACCCAAAACTTTTTATTTTCCAATATTTTGGTCACAGAATTTCCTGGTATTCACCAATAGGCCCCTGGTAATTAATCTAGACCCCTGTAAAAATATTTCCTAAGTCCCTAGATGAATTAAAATGGCAGACTGCACCCTAAAATTGTAAATTGCATAACTATTTCATTTTAACTCCAATTTTCACTTTTTAAATATGTTTTCTGTCCCAAATTAAATGTTCTATCCAAATATAAAATTTGTTTACTGTTTTGAATATTTTAAATTGGTGCAAAATTTGAAAACTTGTCAAATTCACTTAAATTTGCAAAATTCATAACTTGTTCATAAAAATTCCAAATGCAACAAACCAAATATGTTTTCCAATCAAATTTTCATGTACTTTCCAAATATAAATTTTGTTTGCTGTTTTGAATAATTTAAATTGCTGAAAACAACTGTTTCTTATTTATTGCATTTAAAATTGCCCAAAATAATAACTTGCTCATTGTAAATCCAATTTCCACAAATGAAATATGTTTTCCATGCAAAATTAAACCCTCTTTCCAAATATAAAGTTTGTTTCATGTTTTGAATAATTAAAATTGGTTAAATGATTTAAACCTTGTTTAAATCATTTAATATTGCTAAATTCATAACTTGCTCAAATCAAATTCTTTTGGGACATATAAAATATGTTTTCAAACCATCAAAGCATAAACTTCTCAAATATGAACTTGGTTTAATGTTTTGATCAAATAAAATTCAATTAACATCCACACTTGAATTAATTCCAATTTAATTCTTGTTTAACTTGTTTAATTCCTAATTAATTTATTTGAAATCCTTTTTCAACAAGTGAAACATGCAATCCACCTAAAATTGTGTGTTCTTATCAAATATAAACTTTGTTATCTATTTTGAACAATTAAACTTGATGAAAACAACAAATGCTTGTGTGACACCTTTAAGTAACCAAAATTTCTTAACTTAATAAACAAATTTCCAAACTTGGTAAACCTTATTCCCAATTGATTCTATTGTTGTTATTTTGCTGTTTTCCTCATCAATGCATCATGCTAATTCACCTACACAAGTTGGTTAGTTGTAAAACAATTAATTCAACCATAATTCATGGGCTTTTCATATGCAATCCAATTGTATGTGGGTCCATTTAATCATGTTGTTATCTTGTCAACTAGTTTATTTCTATGCATCAATTAAATTGACATGCATCATCCCATTGTTTGTGCACTATGCCATGTTATTGATTGTTTATCTTTCTGCCTTGTTTGTTTGCTTCTTCCCGGATAAACGACGACGTTGAGACCGACGATACTTACGACACCCCTTCTAAGGAGTTAGCTCAGTACCAGGCTACTGGGTTTGCAGGCAAGTTATCACTCACATGAACCACTGTGTTCCTTTCAACATTGGTTACCGATAATTCCCGTTGTTCTTTTCTGCTATCCTTAGTAGTAGTTGTTTCTGTTACGATCCTATCACATGATACCCTGAAACCATGATATTGCCTCACCTCCACTCCTACAACCCCTTTGATTGAGCCAGTGTCTTACTAGCATGCTTAGTTGTTTTGCTCGAGTCTGTTACCCGTTACTTTCTGTTACTATTTCTATTATGTTCTGGGGGCTCGATGTTTAATCAATCAATCATGCTAATGTTATTGTTAAATAATAATTTGATGATAAGGCACCGGCAGGAGGCCCTTTGTGGTTTTGAGGCCTGCTAGTGTCGACCCTAATAGGAAAAGGGTCTTGTCTACTGATCCATGATGAGCGCACTAACCGCATGTGGGAAGCGAGTATGGGCGCCCCCCTCAATTTGACTCGATTCGCATCTCGTCCAAATCGCCTCATTTAGTTCGGGTTTTCCATTTGCTGCATGCATGATCTTGCGAGCCCTTGGTACCCGGGTGGAACTTTCGTAGTCGGCATATAGGGGGACACGTTCTTAGAGTGCTATGAGGGTCCATTTTCTTCTGGGCTCAATTAGCCGTGCGCCCAAGGTTCTTTGGGCTTGATGCGAAGAAGAGTCGAGTTGTGTTGAGTGCCTCGCTTGGTGGAAGGGCCTTTCCATCTGGCGGGTTATTCATGCGTGTACGGCCAAATTGGTGCAACCCTGCAGGGAAAATCTTCTCGAGAAGCCGTGTTTTCCGCGGTTATGGATTACTTGGTGAAAGTACTGGCTAACAAGTACTCAGGACAACTTAAACATAATGATCAAACATGTTACACCCAATGATTAATAACTTGACTAGTAATAGGTTGATGACACAATAACTTGATTCACCTTTAATACAACTGTGTGGGTTTTCCTCGGATTGCTTCTTTGGATAAGGGGCGAGATCCAGGATGGGTTTGCTTGAAGTTATCTTTCAGTTGGTTACGATCCACGATCTTATCTCCTTTCTGATAGCCGGAAGTTGTAGTATGTTCTGTAGTTGGTTAGAGCAGCCAGTTGCAGCCTCTTTTATATCCCCTTCCTTCCGTTGAACCCAAAGCATCTGTGCTTGGTGTTGACGGGTTACACTTTGGTGAATTGTGAGTCTTGCTTGCCAGTACGTTTATGTACTGACCCCTTTGGGGCTGTGGTTTCCGCAGACCTACGCTTCCGACGATCTACATGATGGCTACTACGTGGAGTATGACGAGACTGCTGACGAGTAGATAGCGGACCCGGGCAGGATCCGAGACTTCGTGGATGGGCTCCGTCTTTTCGTTTCCGGCCTCTTAGGCCTATTTGGTTCTTGTCTGTACTCAGACGTGTTGAATGCTTCCGCTGTGATGTACTGATGTATTGTTGGGACATGTGTCCTCTGGATGATTGTATTTGCTATCTCTGCTCTAATGAGAGCCATTTGCAACTTATTTCAATCTTTTGTGTCGTAGAGATCTGTTGTGATATCAGTTGTTCAACGCCGTTGACGTACCATGTGTGTATGGTTTGAAGTACGTCAATGGAAGTGTCCTGATTTCTATGGGATAGTTTACATCGACGGTGAACAGTAACGGTTGGTTGTCGCACATAAGTGCTGGCCTACTCGTAAGAGGACGCGGGTGCCGATAAGCCCCGTAATCCAACCAAAATACTGTTCAGTTCGTACGGTGAGTATCCCCTAGAAGTCCGGGTGCGACAAATGGTATCAGAGCCTGTCTGCCTGTAGGATCCCTTTTTACTGGTCGCAGTTGAGTCTAGAAACTATTTTGTAGCTATATAGGAAAAATGAAACGTGAGAGTAGGAATTATGTTCTTTTATTTCTTTCCCCACCCACCCTCCCTTTTCTGGTAAGGAAGTGCAACGTTGATTTTTCCCTTCTCATCTAAACTTTCAAGTTAGGATTTCACAAATTCTGGTTTCTCTAGGATGGTTATATCTACTAGACCATAGGAATGGAGGTGGTTGTGACATGATTTATCATGTTGCCTACTCATGATTGAGAACGGAGGCGTGTAAGCCCCGGAAGCAAATCCTCTATTCCTTAAGCAGTAGATATTGATCCTTTAGAAGCCCGGATGGGTTTTCCGTAGTACCTCAGGAGTTTTTGTTCTCGCTTTCCCCGATGTTGATATCCTGTTCTTCTCAACATCCTTTTCGTCCGTTGAAATCTTGTTGTTGCTTTCCACTTCAATCTTCTACCGGCGTCTAATCAAAACTTCCTCGTAAACTCTTGTCCAACTAAAGTGTTATTTCATACCGGAGAATCACATTCCTTTGTGTCAACAATCTTTTCCACAACATACAACCCAATTCTGGTTCCACTAAGCAATCAAAACCCTGTTCACTCCCCGGGATCTCAAATGTTGACTTCCAAGATAAGTAAGAACAATCCAATTCTAATGGGAGGCCATATATTCCTCGTTACTCTCATGTTGCTGTTTCTGACATTGATGTTAGTCTTGGTGTTGCATTGATGTCAATAATTCTGTTCCACCATTCTAGCCAGATAATCTATTCTCCAAATGAATCAAGTTCCATTCAGCTATACACCCTCAATACAAAACCTCTCCGTTTACTTGAAAATGTTCCGGTGGTTTGCAAATTCCCTGACGTCTATCCAAGGTGCACGATGTGTTTCACGTGACACAACTCAAGAGGATCTTCCCAAGAAGTTTCCGGACCTTTTCTTTTCTCAGTAGGAATCTCGGGGCGCGATTCCTTCAAGGGGGGGCGTTTTGTAACATCCCAAGTCTGAAAAATAGCCTTTAGAATGTTTGCTCTCTGTTATTTTATGTTTTTCATCATGGCATCATGTTGATTGCACTTGTTTTGTTTGTTTTCCATTTGTTATTCTCTGTTTTGCTTTGTTTTCCAACTGTTTTCATTTGTTTTCCTTTGTTTTCTATTTGAATTTCAAACCAAAATTCAAACCTTTTGTTTGATCCTTGTGATGTTACAATTTCCAAATGATATTTCAAAATAAAACAATCAATTGTTTCCATTAAAGTGTGATTCCAAACTATTGTTTTATTTCTATAAAAAAATGCATCCAATAACCAAACCCTTTTCAAATTCAATTATTTTCCCAATCAACAACCCTTTTGAAAGTTATGAAAAATTGCAAAACAAATCAATCATTTGTTTCCAATTATTCCATAATGATCAACTTCTAAAATAGTGGCTTAAATCAATTCATTAATTCCAAATTGCATTCTAAGTCAAGTCAAAAACATCAAACAGCACCCAATTTTAAATCATGAAAAATACCAAAACCATATACCCTTTTGTTTCCAAATAAAATGATCTGATAACCCTATGTTAAAATCTTGTTTTAATAACCATTTGATAACCAAAAATTCATCCAAAGGCAATCAATTTCAAACAACAATTTTGAATTTGAAATTGTGAGAAAACAAAGTTGGCAATTGGTTGTTTTTACCTAATCAGCCCACACATTTTTTTTCTCTCAAAATTTTCCCTAAACTCCCAATCCCTCATCCTCTTCCTAATCCATGGCAGCAAAAAAAATAACTAGAACAAAAACTTTAAAAGCTAGGAGGGAGAGAAGGAGAGGGGCCCAACTTTCTCCCTGGCCAAGCCCAACCCTTCCCTCTTTTCTTCCCCAGCCCACTCCTTTCCCACCTTGGCCCAGTACCCCTTCCACGTTGTCCCCTTTCTCCCTCCTCTGGCTGACGTCAACAGTACGAACAGAAGGAACACCGTATGATCATCTCCACCCCCCCTGGATGGCCTGCCGTACCATGGCCCTTCTCCTTTATAGCTCACCTTCCCCCTCTCCCAACCCTAAACCCTAGCTCCCTCTCTTTTCCCTCAAGCCGCCATCCCTTCTTCTCTCTTTCTCCCTGTATCCTCTCTGTTCTGAACCTAAGCTGCACCGAAAATTGGCCCTTTTGGCTCCGGCGATCGCCGGCCAGCGAGCTCCCCTCCGGCCGCCGCGAGGGTGGGAATGGAAAGCCCCCACCATGGGCTTTCTCTCCCCCCCTCGGCTTGGGCTGGGTTGCAGCGAGGCGCCGCCGCCGTCCAGTTCATCGTCGCCGGCCACCATCCACACCGACCTGCATCTCCCTGCCTCGAACCTGTCCACCTCCGATCGCCTCCAACCGCCCCAAGGTGAGGCCTCCGGTCTCTTTCCCCAACTCGCCTCCTTTCCCTCCTCCTCTAGCCGCACCCCACGGCGCCCCCTAGTTCCCTCCGGCGAGTAGCAGGCCGATGGCCATGGCCCTGTCGATCTGCTGTATCTGTTCGGTTGCAGGTTCAGTTTCAGAGAGAATACCCGAGACCAACACCTCTTACCCCCCCACTGCCCCTTCTAGTAACACAACAGCACACCAGCCCTACTGGCAACAGCACCCTTTGCTCACAGTGAGGTGCAGGGTTCGATCCCCCTGCACCCCAAAAACCCAAAACTTTTTATTTTCCAATATTTTGGTCACAGAACTTCCTGGTATTCACCAATAGGCCCCTGGTAATTAATCTAGACCCCTGTAAAAATATTTCCTAAGTCCCTAGATGAATTAAAATGGCAGATTGCACCCTAAAATTGTAAATTGCATAACTATTTCATTTTAACTCCAATTTTCACTTTTTAAATATGTTTTCTGTCCCAAATTAAATGTTCTATCCAAATATAAAATTTGTTTACTGTTTTGAATATTTTAAATTGGTGCAAAATTTGAAAACTTGTCAAATTCACTTAAATTTGCAAAATTCATAACTTGTTCATAAAAATTCCAAATGCAACAAACCAAATATGTTTTCCAATCAAATTTTCATGTACTTTCCAAATATAAATTTTGTTTGCTGTTTTGAATAATTTAAATTGCTGAAAACAACTGTTTCTTATTTATTGCATTTAAAATTGCCCAAAATAATAACTTGCTCATTTTAAATCCAATTTCCACAAATGAAATATGTTTTCCATGCACAATTAAACCCTCTTTCCAAATATAAAGTTTGTTTCATGTTTTGAATAATTAAAATTGGTTAAATGATTTAAACCTTGTTTAAATCATTTAATATTGCTAAATTCATAACTTGCTCAAATCAAATTCTTTTGGGACATATAAAATATGTTTTCAAACCATCAAAGCATAAACTTCTCAAATATGAACTTGGTTTAATGTTTTGATCAAATAAAATTCAATTAACATCCACACTTGAATTAATTCATATTTAATTCTTGTTTAACTTGTTTAATTCCTAATTAATTTATTTGAAATCCTTTTTCAACAAGTGAAACATGCAATCCACCTAAAATTGTGTGTTCTTATCAAATATAAACTTTGTTATCTATTTTGAACAATTAAACTTGATGAAAACAACAAATGCTTGTGTGACACCTTTAAGTAACCAAAATTTCTTAACTTAATAAACAAATTTCCAAACTTGGTAAACCTTATTCCCAATTGATTCTATTGTTGTTATTTTGCTGTTTTCCTCATAAATGCATCATGCTAATTCACCTACACAAGTTGGTTAGTTGTAAAACAATTAATTCAACCATAATTCATGGGCTTTTCATATGCAATCCAATTGCATGTGGGTCCATTTAATCATGTTGTTATCTTGTCAACTAGTTTATTTCTATGCATCAATTAAATTGACATGCATCATCCCATTGTTTGTGCACTATGCCATGTTATTGATTGTTTATCTTTCTGCCTTGTTTGTTTGCTTCTTCCCGGATAAACGACGACGTTGAGACCGACGATACTTACGACACCCCTTCTAAGGAGTTAGCTCAGTACCAGGCTACTGGGTTTGCAGGCAAGTTATCACTCACATGAACCACTGTGTTCCTTTCAACATTGGTTACCGATACTTCCCGTTGTTCTTTTCTGCTATCCTTAGTAGTAGTTGTTTCTGTTACGATCCTATCACATGATACCCTGAAACCATGATATTGCCTCACCTCCACTCCTACAACCCCTTTGATTGAGCCAGTGTCTTACTAGCATGCTTAGTTGTTTTGCTCGAGTCTGTTACCCGTTACTTTCTGTTACTATTTCTATTATGTTCTGGGGGCTCGATGTTTAATCAATCAATCATGCTAATGTTATTGTTAAATAATAATTTGATGATAAGGCACCGGCAGGAGGCCCTTTGTGGTTTTGAGGCCTGCTAGTGTCGACCCTAATAGGAAAAGGGTCTTGTCTACTGATCCATGATGAGCGCACTAACCGCATGTGGGAAGCGAGTATGGGCGCCCCCCTCAATTTGACTCGATTCGCATCTCGTCCAAATCGCCTCATTTAGTTCGGGTTTTCCATTTGCTGCATGCATGATCTTGCGAGCCCTTGGTACTCGGGTGGAACTTTCGTAGTCGGCATATAGGGGGACACGTTCTTAGAGTGCTATGAGGGTCCATTTTCTTCTGGGCTCGATTAGCCGTGCGCCCAAGGTTCTTTGGGCTTGATGCGAAGAAGAGTCGAGTTGTGTTGAGTGCCCCGCTTGGTGGAAGGGCCTTTCCATCTGGCGGGTTATTCATGCGTGTACGGCCAAATTGGTGCAACCCTGCAGGGAAAATCTTCTCGAGAAGCCGTGTTTTCCGCGGTTATGGATTACTTGGTGAAAGTACTGGCTAACAAGTACTCAGGACAACTTAAACATAATGATCAAACATGTTACACCCAATGATTAATAACTTGACTAATAATAGGTTGATGACACAATAACTTGATTCACCTTTAATACAACTGTGTGGGTTTTCCTCGGATTGCTTCTTTGGATAAGGGGCGAGATCCAGGATGGGTTTGCTTGAAGTTATCTTTCAGTTGGTTACGATCCACGATCTTATCTCCTTTCTGATAGCCGGAAGTTGTAGTATGTTCTGTAGTTGGTTAGAGCAGCCAGTTGCAGCCTCTTTTATATCCCCTTCCTTCCGTTGAACCCAAAGCATCTGTGCTTGGTGTTGACGGGTTACACTTTGGTGAATTGTGAGTCTTGCTTGCCAGTACGTTTATGTACTGACCCCTTTGGGGCTGTGGTTTCCGCAGACCTACGCTTCCGAGGATCTACATGATGGCTACTACGTGGAGTATGACGAGACTGCTGACGAGTAGATAGCGGACCCGGGCAGGATCCGAGACTTCGTGGATGGGCTCCGTCTTTTCGTTTCCGGCCTCTTAGGCCTATTTGGTTCTTGTCTGTACTCAGACGTGTTGAATGCTTCCGCTGTGATGTACTGATGTATTGTTGGGACATGTGTCCTCTGGATGATTGTATTTGCTATCTCTGCTCTAATGAGAGCCATTTGCAACTTATTTCAATCTTTTGTGTCGTAGAGATCTGTTGTGATATCAGTTGTTCAACCCCGTTGACGTATCATGTGTGTATGGTTTGAAGTACGTCAATGGAAGTGTCCTGATTTCTATGGGATAGTTTACATCGACGGTGAACAGTAACGGTTGGTTGTCGCACATAAGTGCTGGCCTACTCGTAAGAGGACGCGGGTGCCGATAAGCCCCGTAATCCAACCAAAATACTGTTCAGTTCGTACTGTGAGTATCCCCTAGAAGTCCGGGTGCGACAAAGCCTTTGACAGACTCGATCTCCGACCTTTGCGTCACTTTCTAGGCTTGCGGGATGCCGGTGCCAAGGAGCCAAGGCCTAGCGGTGGGGTAGTGAATCTTCATAAGGCCAAGTGCCATACAAATCCCACCCTGAATGCTCGACTGCACCCGGTCTTAGCATTGGGAAATCGCCTCATTGATGGCGGCCGACAGCTCGGCAGTGTCGGAATATTTCTCCGTTCGATCTGGGAGAAATTTGCTAACAAGCCACTCCCAGATGTATTCATGTTGTCAATAAACTCCTTGAAAAGGCGGATACGTTCAATCTAGGGAGTAGGATCATTCTCAACTGCAAAGAGTTGGAAGGAAGGCATTAGGCAAAAGGAGGACAAAGAATGAATCATATTAAGAACGGTAAAAGGCAGAAGCGTACCAGGGGTACCCAACGTACCAAGGATGTGTTTGTCCAATTCCGTGATTTCCTCAAAATGAACCTACAAGGTATCTTGGAGATCCCAAATGGTATGGTCATACTTCTTGATCTAAGCATTGACCCGAGATTCCGAAGCCTCCAAGGCTTTCCGGTTTCAGCCAGCTCCTTCTGAATTCTCACGTTCTCCTTGTGGAGCCGGAGATTTTCTTCCGGGAGCCGAGTGATGCGTGTGAACACACGTACGTTGGGAGAACCCAAGAGGAAGGTATGAAGAGTGCAGAAACAATTTTCCCTCAGAAAGAAACCAAGGTTGAATCGACCAGTAGGAGGAAGGAGTAACTTCAGAAGGTTGAAGCAGCTGAGATGGCAAGGCGCAGTACCGATTCAGAAGCAACGTGGAACCTACACAACACAGTCAAATCACTTTCTCCGAACGAAGCAGTGAGGTTGTCAATCTCACCGGTTTTGCTGAACACAAAGAGGTTAAACGTATGGTGTGGAAAACAGTAGGAGAACAGTAGTAACAGTATGAAAGCAGTGAAAACAGTGTGTGTATTATCAGTATGAGAAAATGGACCGGGGTCCACAGTTCACTAGTGGTGTCTCTCCGTGGAAGATAAATAACATGTGTGTTGAGCAAATTACAGCTGGACAATTGACACAAATGAAGGCTGCATCGTAGTACATATGCAAGACATAAATATTACTATGTGATTCATAGGGGCATTACAACAAAATACATAGACCGTCATCCAACTTCATCTATGACTAATCCACCCTCCGAATATCATCCGATCAAATGTTGGGTATTAAGTTGCAACCAAAAGATTGTCGCAGTCAGCAAAGTGTGTAATGTAAACAATGTAAACTAAGTAAACGTCGTTGTTTTCACCCTAATGGCAACAACACATCCTCCATACATCATGAACCTGTCACTCGAGCACAGATGCAAAGGAGGCATGAACCAACTATCGAGCATAAATACTCCCACTTGGAGTTACTAGCATCTACTTGGCCAGAGCATCTACTAAGGAGAGCATTCAAGATCATAAATAACATATGCATGAAGATAACATGATAGATTGATAATTAGAAGACATAGCATTCAACATTCATCAGATACAAGCAAACACAACATGTAGCATTACATAAAGATGATCTCGATCATGTAGGGAAGCTCACAAGATCTAAACATGAGGTACAAAGTGGAGAAGACAACCATCTAGCAACTGCTATGGACCCATAGTCCAGGGATGAACTACTCACGCATCACTTTGGAGGAGGGCATGGTGGTGTAGACCCCTCCGGTGATGAATTCCCCTCCCTGCAGGGTGCCGGGGAGAGCTCCATAACCCTCCTGATCTCGGGATGACGATGACGGCGGCCTCGGGTGTTTCTCGGGGCGAAGTGGTATATTTTTAGTTTTGATGTATCCGGGGTATAAATAGGAGAAAAGGAAAAGGCGGTGGAGGCCTGGGGGCCCATACCACCCGCGTGGCCAGAGGGCACCTCCCTATGGTGTGGCCCCCCTGTGGCCCCCCTCCGGGCCTCTTCGGGACTCCGTGGAACCTTCGGGAATTCTACGACCTTCGGACTTCTAATTTTCCAATTCCAAGAATATTTCTGGAACACCTTTTGTGAAACTAAAAACAACAGAAAACAGGGAACTGGCTCCGTGGAATCTTGTCAATAGGTTAGTCCGGAAAATCGATAAAAATGACATAAAGTGTACAACAAACATGTAGGAAACAACATGCAAACAACGTGGAACATCATAAATTAAGGATACGTTTATGACGTATCAACAACCCCAAGCTTAGTTCCTACTCGTCCTCGAGTAGGTAAATGATAAAAACACATTATTTCTGAGGTGACATATTACCAACATAACCTTGATCATCAATAATGTAAAAGCATAAGTAAGTTGAGATCATAGAACTTCAACACAAGCATGATAAACAGAACTTTAAAAATAAAGCATAGCAATCACCTCGCATCATGAGAAGTAATACAAATAAAAGATCATGAATAACAATGCAACAAAAGAAATACGTTTGTTTCAAGTATAGAGAAAACATGGCAAAGTGATATTTCGCTAGTCCTTAAGAGTGGGGAAAAACATAAATGCCAGGACACCTTCAAAGTTCATGAGGAAGACTAGAACAGATAATTCGATAGCAAGAAATAACACATCATGAATCAATTAATAATGTTTCTGGGACAAATGCACATTAAAATCAGAATGGCAACTATGCTCTCTCAACTGTGCATAAAGTTAGAAGATGGAGACTCAACATAAAAGTAAAAGAAAGGTCCTTCGCCGAGGGAAGCAGGGATCAACTCATGTGCTCGAGCTTTTTATTTTATTAAACAGAGGTATTGAAAACATTTTTAAGAGAGGTGTATGCTTATGTCAACGAATGGTACACAGAAAATACAGTACGTCACAAGCCAACTAGACTACACAAGAGTGGATCCCATAGAAGGACGCATCTGGGTAGAAGGTCATCCCTCTTTCTCTTTTCTTTACACAATTATGCTTTGACTGATAAATCAGGGAAAAAAATAGTGAACATAATTTGTTGTTATTAGTTGGGGCCGGGCACCCTGCTGCCAGCTCTTCTATGATTGGATAAGCGGATGAAGTCACTAGTCTAGGGTGTGGAAGTCTAATCAACAAGTGACATAAACATTCTCTATTTACGTCATCATGAGCTAAAACAGGAGCATAAACCAGGAGTAATTTTGAAAGCTTTAAAGGTAACACATGAGCAATTTACTTTGGAGTGGCGGTTAAATACCACATGTAGATAGGTATGGTGGAAAAAATGGGGAATCTTTGGTTTTGGAGAGTTGTATGCACGAGTAAAGATCATACTCAGTACAGGTGGAGGCTAGCAAAAGACTGGGAGCGACAAATCAAGAGAGCATAAGAGCCATAATCATGCATAGGGACATAAACATCATTAATAAAAGCATAAGTGGTACCAAAAGTTCAAAAACTAAATGAGCATAGAGGCTATAAGTGACTGGTTCATCGTCATAAACATGGTGTGAGCATGTGCCAAGTCAACCAAATAAAACATTCAAAGGAGAACAACACAAATTTATGCTTCAATATGACAAGAACAACTCATGATTCTTTCAATGGCACATTAAACACTCTCAGCTTTTTGAGGCTAATCATGGTACTAAATAACCACCAAGATTTAGAATTAAAATAACATCTAGCATGATATTAAAAAGTCTAGCCACAGTCCATACAAGCTTCTACTTGCACCATTATAAATTCTACTACAAGCAGCAGTTTCTTTTCCCAACAAACACCATACAAAATATGCTTTAACAAAAACTCTCTAGGATCTAAAAAAAAAATCTCTAAATGATACAGCAATAAAACATGAGAGTACTCACACAACACTACTAAAACTAACAACTTTGAATAAAAAATGCAATGAAAACAAGACCTAAACATTTTTTTTTGCATCAACTAGAAGAAAAACTAAGAATACTAGCATATACAGTATTCAAACAAAAAGCGGAGCGTGTCTCTCTCCCAAACAAGGAAGGCTAGGATCCAAATATATTATTGCAGCAAAGAAAACAAAATAAAACAAGAGAAACAAAAGAAAAACAAACAGACGCTCCAAGTAAACTTCATACGATGTGACCGAATAAAAATATAGTTCCACTAGAAGTGACCTGATAGATTGTTGATGAAGAAGGGGATGCCATGGGAATCCTCAAGCTTAGATGCTTGATTCTTCTTAAAATTTGCTTGGATTAACCACTGGGGAATCCCCAAGCTTTTACCTTGCACTCTTCTTGATCACATATATCACACTCTTCTCTTGACCCTTGAAAACTTCCTTCACACCACACTCAAACAGTAATTCACATTAGAGGGTTAGTGCAGCAATCAAAAATCTATGGGTTCTGTAAGGGAAAAATTTCTATTGATACTTTTAAACATTAGCTACAGCCACTGATGTTTCATGAAGAAAAGAAATCTACTTTACATCATAAAAGAGCAAATGCAACAAAAATAGCAGAACCTGTCAAAACCAGAACAGTCTGTAAAGAAGAATTATTTCAGGGCACTTATTTTGCTCAGATCGAAAAAATTAAAGAACAAAAGAGTTGTGGAATTAGCTGAGGAATAAGCACAAGAAATTTCAGGTCATTCTGATTTTTCTGTGAATTATACAATTTTTTACGTTGGACAGCAGAAATCCAAAACCAACTCCAACTCTCGTCAGAAACTTTACTTGGAACAACTAAAACATGAAAATAAAGATACAAAGGAGTTGCTACAGAAGTATACAACCCCTTTAATTAAAGAAAACAGAGAAAAAAAAACAAAAAAAACCTGGGTTATCTCCCAAGAAGTGCTTTTCTTTAACGCATTCTAGCTAGGCCCAGAAAAATGGAATCAAGTATTTTCGAATGAAGAAGCATCCAAATCAATAATTTCCTCCAAAACTCCAATTGTAGCAATGGGTACCTTAGACACCCCTGAACATGATTCACTAAAAGTTATATTAATTTTAAGCACATTAGGGGATTTCGGTTTAGGTACCTTGGGGACATACATAATTTTTTTCTCTTTTCCCATAGAAGGTTTCTCCCTTCTATATCTACTAGTCAACATGCCCATGAGTTGCAACGGGAGGGGAAAAATCCATTTTAGCTGAAAAACTTTGTCACGGCTCATATTTCCACCCTAAAATCATCACACTCATCTAACCCTAGCCACAACTCAGTCTAGTTTCCATTTTATCCGTCGACGCATCACGAGTGACGGCAAATTCCAATGGAATCGTCAACTTGGAGAGCTCCTTAAAAGTTTTGCCTCTTCGGTTTGAACTCTCTAATTCTCACTCCATTAATTCACCACAAATTTGTATTTATTAATTTCGTGGACCTACCAAACCGGTACAACACAACTATCCACAAAACACAATTCATACAACGGATTAAACATACACATTTTTAATAATTTGAAATATGTTTTAATTTGATCTACTCATGTATAATTAATTTTTATTTTTATTTAGTATAATATTTTAGACTTTGTTTCAACTTTAATATAACTCAATCTTGGTAAGTAATATAGTTCTCAGAATTATATCTTCATATTCTTTGCCATAGAAATTAAAGTAGAGATTCAGCTAGGGTAAACAATTTCCCACATGCTTACATAAAATTCAGTAGGCTTCCTATCCAAATGGATACAAAATTCAACCAATAGATAATTCAGTTTATGATACCACCATACAAGAAAATATTAAAAGGGAGAAAACTACAAAGATGTATGTCATTGCTACTTGCGAGTGATAAAACCCATATATACGCTCTTGGGCCATGTCAATATTTCGTGTTGTTTCTGTAATCTGAATGACCAAAATGTACCCATATTTACAACATCTGACAAATAAGTTGGCGAAAGTCCCACAACACAAAAGCGACCATAAAAATGGAATAAGGCTAAAAATATAAAAAAAGGTATGTTGTTCTATTGTTCTGGTTTTACATGTAGACACTGCTTCTGAATCCTTTCATGATAATGCTGGAAGCAAGCAAGGATGACTTCCTCCATGCACCATGCCTCTCAATTTCTCTTCACGCTTAGCTCCAGCCTGACCCGTTCAGGTCTATCCTCTCGCCGCGCGGCTAGCACTTGCTATCAACGACAGCGCCGATGCTCAGCTCCAGCTCTTTCATACCGTAGTTCTTGCAGACCTTGGTAAGTATATACCACCGTTCCCACCTGCAGACCATATCCTCATCAATGACCAGGGAAAGGAGATGGCTACTTCAACTAAATCAGAGATTACATCTTAAATAAATCATAAGATTTCCTAATCCCATCCCATAACTCTACATAGAATACCGAACAATGAGGCATCAAATGAATCAATAATCTTACAAAAAAAAAGTAGCACATAATATGCAGATGTTTAAGCCAGTAATGAACATGCAAATATCATGCTTCAGAATTATACTTTCATGAATACTCAATAATAACCTTTTGTACAAATCAGCACGCATGATTACACAAAACAGAGAGCCAGTCTACAAAATAACACAAAGTATCAAGAAGCATTTCTGTAATATATTTCATTTTTTACTCTTACACGCCCTAGATAGCTTTCTATCCTTGTGACATTGGATTGAACTCACATATGTGATAAATTCCAGAATGTAGAGAGCACTTTAGCTAATGGTAACTCTTTGAAAAAGAAAAAATATATACTTAATTTATGTACATAAAAAATGGTACAGTAAGGAGGCTATCATTGTGTTCCATATTTTCAGGAAAAACCATCAATCAGTGCATATGTAACTGCCTACCGGGACACCAGGGAAAGGGTAATACCAGTACGAATTTCGTTCCATTAGCTTCATTACAAAGCCGAAGTGACCTGCAAGATACTGTAAATACTTGGTGATAATAGAACTCTATAACGCCCCTCTCTGGTGCCTGATTTGTCCGATCTGAACCGTGTCCCTGATCAAACCGCTACCGAATTGGATCAGCAAGCATTGCAACATATGCATGCACGCTTGGCCTGCCCTGCCATGGACGCAGACAAAGTTGATACTCAAGTCCTTTTTTTTGGCAAAGTGGAGTCATGTCGGGCACCCAAGGAGGCAGGGATAGCTTGGAAATTGTGAGTGACAGACATATGGGAGAGAACTGATCGAACACTAACAACGGTACCTGTCATGTAGCAAAAAGGAGATGCTACCAATTGCATCAAGCTAATCTTGAGTGACTACTTGTGAGAGATGTCACGGACCGGTGCAGATCGAAGTACAAATCTCAGAGAGGGGAAAGAGATTGACTGGCTACAACTGCACTTGATTGACGCCACAATAATCTGTTAGAAACATAACATGACACATCGGGGACCCCAGTTTCCAGTACCTCGATCGTGAAGGCTTCTGGCGGACGTGAGGACAGGACCTGGCGTGGCCTAAATCGATGTTGACCAGAGGCAATACCGGAAACCATATATTCTCGTCCTTGGACGTCAGGCGGATTGGAACAGGAGAAGCCTTGTCTTCGGCTTGTTCCTGGCAGGCTCGAGGAACGCATGGCTCTCGACGACCCACACCATGGCAGGGTGGACGGCAAACACCATGGGCCTTTCGAGCTCTAGAACGCCGGTACGATGAGGACGTGGGCTCTCGAGCGCCCGTCAAACTCTAGAAGGCCGGGACCATGTACCTGTCCTATCCCGCGCTTCACGAACCGGGCGAGTGCGCTGTGGTTGCCGCTGGCAATCATGCAGATGAGGACGTGGGCTCGCGGGGCGCAAGGCGTGAAACCGCAGCTCCGTGTCCTTACCCGGCGAGGCGAGGAAGTTGAATACATCAAGCGAGCTGCGAGCATGACGCTGACTTGCGCGAGCGCCGGAGGTGGATTGCTGCCCATGCACACCTGCTAGAGTCCTAGGCAGAGCCTGGGAGACGTCTATTCGGATCCATGTGACGGAGCTGAGAAATTCATCGGCGGAACCGTATGCGCCGGAATCGTTAACTCGCGTGGAACCACAAGTTCCCGATCGAAAATTGTGCAGAAAAGAAGAAATAGATTAGTGGAGATACATCGATCATAGCGCATATAAGTAGAGGAGGTGTCGCGTGCGGCGAGGGAGGAGATTGGATAGGAAACGGGAGAAGGATTCCTTACGTAATTATTGGATCGATCGGATTGAGGAAAGAATTCTAAAGCAGCGATCGTACAGAAAACGTAACCTGCGGACGGACGAAAGCGTAAAAGGGGGACGGACGAAAAACGGACGAAAAAAGGGAGGAAAAAACCTTCTTCCCTTTATTATTAGGTAAAGATACCTGATCTTTACCTAATAATAAAAGCGTTAAGGCTTCTCTGATTGGTTACTTGGTCGGTCGGTCCATCATTAAAACTGCCCCCAAAGTTTACATAAATTACCCATCCTGCCACCAATAATCTCTACCTAATAATTATTCTATTAACTAATAAATGACTGTTTTCGTACGTTTAGAATTACGTTTTCCGTTTGTACTATCAGACTGGATTTCGTACGTCGCATGTCCATTTTCTTATCCTGAACGTATCCATAAACCACGCGTCCGGCCCTTCGTTCCCTGTTCTGTGGTTCACATTTCCGGATCAATCGCTAGGTGTGGCTAAGTGTGGGCGTTGTTTAGGGCTCGCTTGCCTGACCGACCATTTAGACCATGTGGATTTGTGCTCCGATCGAAACCCGGATGAGAGTTTGCGTATCCCGACCGGAATCATTACCCACGTCTAAAGCATCAATCCGCTTCGATCACGCTTAGAGCATGGTTAATAATACAGCCGGCTGCTGGCTATATGCCATTGCCATGTCACATATAGTTAGCTTATAGTCAAATTATACAATAGTTGGCTATATGCATAAAGTATTTTATCAACATATGGCCCACTTTACAATCTCGCATAGTGCCTAGGAGCACGTGTTGCAGCTGGCTACTAACTAGTAGCCCGCTTTGATTCTCTCTCATAATCTCTCTCCTCCACATAAGGAAAGATATATTAATTAAATCCTTATAGCCTGCTTATGTCACCTTATTGTACTTGCTCGGAGCCGCCACGTCCAGGAGTCCAACAGGCAATGGGTGCAGACGTTGGAGATAGCTAGCCATCATTTGATTTTTGTGTTGTTAGGAATTGTAATGTGATTGAGTAGCATCCCTATACTATATATGCCTATTACCTATGCCTATCAATGCAATAAGCGATCAGGGAACCAAGATAAAAAAAAATATGGGCGACGCACGCACGACTCCCGGTCTCGGCACCCTGACCATGGACTCCCGACCAGGCAGCGCCGAACCTTCGCTTCACTGCCATGGGACTCCCGCCAGCGTAAGCTTCAGGAGACGGAGCTCTCAGCAGAGACAGGCAGAGGTCGAGGCCGTGTCGATGACACTGAGGGAGCGAGTCGAGCTCGGACCTGTTATTAAGAGCTTAATTATCGATGGCTGCCCCTACGAGCCCAGCGAGGCGAGCATCCAATGGAGTGAACATGTCCGCCGGCGCGACGGCCACCCCGACGACCAGGGGAGCGGCTGCGGAAGAGCCCAGGTAACAGGAGACGTCTATCGGATTGTAGACCTGCAGCGTCCTCCTCGGCGCACGGATACATGACCAACCGGTCCATGGTAAATTGGCGGCTAGAGCAACGATAAAAGCCTCACGAAGCACGTGGCGCGGAAGCCATCGATCTCAACGAGTTCTTCCAACAGCGCTGCCTGGCCAGTGCCTTCTACTGCGCTAGCTCTGCCCCACCTAGCCAAGCTGGCCACTTCACACCGTGCGTGGGATTCATGGCGCCGGCAACGTCCCTGCCGTTCAACCTACTAGACGTGCCCTGAGCTCCCTGACCAATCCAAGCTCCTACAAGTCTCGCTTGGCTACCAGATACAGTGCAGCATGGCTTTCCCTGTCTCAAATTGTTGGATGTCTGTTTTTCTGCTAATGGAGGCGTATTCACCTCAACTCCAAGGGCACCAAGTTACATGGCATGATGAAGATCAATACACTAGGGAGAAAAGATAGAGATTAATACAAAGAAGCTTCTAATCTTATGCTATCTACTATTCATCCGGCAACTATTTTATCTAATCAATGGAATCAAATTTATCATGCTCAATTACACAAATTTAAAGGAAGGCAGACGTGCTCTGCTTTCCACTCGATGAAAAAACATATATCTGGTCCTAAGAAATCATTATTTTTTAGTAGTATTTGTTTTCTAAGTTTTCATTATTGCAACATATCTTCCTATTTGTACGGAGAGCAAGCTATTGTTGGACAAATTGTGGAAGTTACGGTTGTAGCTTGTGATTTGTCCAAGTTTTCTTTTAACGGTATTTCTCCAAGTGGACATCTGCACGGATGAGCATAAAAAATAACAAATGCCGTTCGGGCGGCGTGGCAACGAGTATAGAGCAAGACGGCGAGCATGAGGGGCTTTCTCGGTTGATTCTTTGACTCCAAAGTGTCAAAATACGACAGGAGGGTGGTGTCGGAGTGGAGAAAGGATGATGACGACGACACGAATCCACTAGGGACAACAATGGAGTTTGACTAACTTTTTAAACCCGTAGCAACGCACGGGCCTGTGTGCTAGTAATAATAATAATATAAAGGCATTAAGGATTCACTAGCAAACATGCCCGTGCGTTGCAACGGGAGTTAAAAGAACTTCTGCGTCGCTGAGGCGCACAAGGCTTCCTAAAGTTTTTTCTTACATTCGCATCTAAACATAATACAGTGCATAGAAAGAAATATAGCCACATAATATCTAGAAAGACTAACATTTTACTTTGTTTAACTGAAATGTAATTCGTTAAAAACTGTAATAAACTTACATGTGAAGATTTCAAACGTCGGCCTTTTTTGTTCAAATATCTCGCGGTACCATGAACTCATCAAACTTTTTACTCTAATAAATATTACTGCCCTGGATCATCATAAGTTTTAGGATTCCTTCCACAAACAAATTTCTCTTATCTAATATAATGAACAGTGCCATGTGTGCAACCAAGAAATACAAATATAATCTAAACAAACTCAATCACTCATGCAATTTGGTGCAGAAACGGTCAACTTTTTATTCTTCTATTGTTTTTCGTTTCTCCTTTTAAGATTGTAGGAATCATGCTCGTGCGTTGCAATGGGAAAATCCTTTTCCTATGCAATTTGTTGGCCAGGCACCAACGTCAGACGTTGCGAGAGCATGATGCAACCGCCATGATAGGGATCTTGTGCTCCGGGTAGCTATTCTTTGCGTCATCGGCAACCACCTTCCTAGTGACATCTAGGTTGTCGTCGCCATCAGCTCGTTGTCCCTCCAATGACAACGAAGGGGTAGACATGCCTCTTTTTCCTCCACTGTTCGCCGAAACCAGAGGAGGGGAAGTATGACTACTTCCGCGCGGAAGGAGGGTGACGGTAGCGAAACTCATTGATAATAGGGTACAACACCTCTCACCCTCGTTGTGCACTCTTGCTCTCACTTGACAAAAATATCACTGAATTTGGTAGGTCCGGTACGATGATTTTTGCTGGCCGGGCCAGGGTTCCTGCTAGCTCATTAATACTATATATTATTATTATTGTGTTATTAAATTTACTTGAAAATTCCGGTGAGTAAATTTTGAAGTGAACTTATTTTTTAACGGCAAACTGAAATTTTGGTAATAAGGATCTTTTTTTCCTCATCCACTCAATTGGTTCTCATGCACTCGCTCTATTCATCCATTATTTTTTCTCTAAAACTTATTCACGTAGAGCCGCCTAAAGCATGAGGCTCATCCAGAATAGGACGGGAGTGCTTCTCATGTAGGATGGGGGCAAAGCTCCATGGGCAGTGTTATAAGACAAAAAATTGCACGAGATTGGCTTAGGAGGTCTTGTAATCTAGAGCAGCAACAGCAAAATAGGAACCGTCCACAACGGTGTAGTCTGAATCGTGGGAAAAGGAGAACGGCTTAGTTGAAGTCCTCCAACTTTCAAGGTCGTTGAGATTCAATGCTCTTAGGCCATGGAGCTAGATATGTAGAGCGGGAAGAAATCGTGCTGACACGAGAATAGCCACGACAGTGCGTCGGGAAAGCGAGGTGGAGGCAATGAAGCTGTATCAGGGATTTTAGGGCGACGTGGGAGTCGCGTGAACCGGAGGAGCCATACGGCCACGGAGGCAGGCTCGCCGGCAGGGGATATAGGCTGTAGTCCGTAGAGCAAGAGCGGTTGTCAGGGTCTCGAAGGAAGCAACAACGGCAGGAAGCCAATTCGGATCGATCGAGTCGGCCGGCACTTGTCCTCGTCGTCACGACTTCAACGTCTAGCGCGATGATTTTCAGCCTCGCCGTGGGTAGCACACTCATATGCATGCTCGTGCAGCCATCGCTGCTGTACTTGCATGCACTTGCAATTAGACTCCAAGTCAAACAGCTAGCTTACCGGACAAACCATGCCCGTGCATGCTGGACCATGGAGCCTGCAACTCGGTTGTGGTCACAGCATGAACTGTTCTAAGCTACGCCACGAGGGCGTCCCCTTCGCCAACGGGGTGGCTAACTTTGGCTGCGAGCTCTACGTTGTCCGAGCATCGGCAGCTCTGCCGACATAAGCAATAATTGAAAAGATCACAACCATTCCTTTGCTAGCTTTACCGATGCAGTAATTCAGGTAAATGAAACGATTGCCTAACGGTCTCCTCTTATCTCTCATGTGACCGAGTCGAGGGTGCGTCTCCTCCGGTCAAAGGCTGTCAGCGAGATCTCTCCTCTCAGCTCTCGGCCAACGTGAGGGAGACGTCGCGTGCCCGTATTTTCCAGCCATATGTCTTAGCGAGATCGTAGATTGTCGGCCACAAACGTCTAGGCGAGATTGTTTGGTGGGAGCTTTTCGCCTGCGCGTCCCCTCCGGTCGTTTCTTTATATACACAGCTGGCTAGGCCTAAGGCGATGTAGCTTGTACGTCTTGGAGTCAGATTTAACCAAGAACTACCATACGAGGGAAAGAGACAAAACGAGATCCAAATAAAGTAACAGAACGGATACGAACTGAACCCAGCTAACCTCACGGGATGTACCAAACCAAGACGAACTGTACGACGTACCTGAAGAATAGACCAAACGTTTTACTTATCGGTGGCAGTGAGGGTAATTTATATCAATTTTGAGGGTAATTTTTATGACGTACCAATCCAAACCAGGGAAAACTTAACGCTTTTATTATTAGGTTTAGATTAGATTGGTTTGGTTTGATTTGGTAGGTCATTGAAATTATCTCAATGTTGACACAAATTACCCACCTTGCCACCGGTAAGTTGTACCTATTGAGATCTATATCTATCCGTCTATTTATAATATAGCTTATTTATGCCGCGATGGTACGTCCTGATAAGTCCGCGTGGTAGGTACAGGTATACCTTTTTTTTGAGTAAAATTTCAGTATATATAAATAAAGCGTACAAGTTGCCTCGTTAAAAACCTTCCAGCCCCCGTAGGTACCCTGGTAAGGAAAAGAGTACAACTTGCCGCCACAATACTATCATTCGATATTACAATCTCTCTTGATACAAGCATCAAGAAAATTTGGCACGTAATTAATCCAAAGGCACCTCCTTCTAGCAATGCTACAATTCCTAGCACATAAGTGAGCCATCTCATTAGCCTCTCTAGCTATATAAGATAAGGAAAAGGACACAAAATTCCCTGACAGCTCGCTTACTTCCATAAGGATCGCAGAAATCTCCGACCTCTCGTATTCTTTGCCTTCCCATAAGTGAACTAGTTGCTTCGAATCCGTTTCAATCAAAATCTTCCGAAAACCCCTATCAAGTGCCAACCGTACCCCATCTCTAAAAGCATACGCTTCCATTGCTAGAGCACTTGCCGCAGAATCATACCAATGGGCCTGAGCACAAAGTAGCTTACCCTGAGAATCACGAATACCCACACCAGTGCTTCCCTGGTATGTTTCCGCAAAGAAGGAGCCATCAATATTAATCTTCAGGTCATTCTGTTGCGGAGCAATCCATTTGGCCTTCACCTTGATTACTCGAGGAGCCAACTCTTTGCATATTGCCTTCAGATCATTGACCATGTCAGAGGTCCATTGCACTGATTGAGTGATCGAGCGTCTTACACCGTCGTGTTTCCTCGCATTTCTTTCAGTCCACACTGCCCACGCTCCACATAAGATGACAGCCTTGTCCACATCTTTTACTTGATCACCATCAACCAAATCCCGAGCCCATGAAGTAGGATGTAGTTCCGGAATTTTGATACCCATGTTTCTGTTCATCTCTGTCCAAAACAGTCTAGCCCAGGTGCATTTAAACAGTGCATGGAATATGGATTCAACACATCCACAACTATCACAGAATCCGGTTTTCTCAATATGCCGTCCAAACAGCACTCCTTTGGTCGGAATATAATTATTGATTACTCTCCACCAGAAATTTTTAACCTTAGGCGGCACTGTCATTTTCCATAGCTTCTTCCATAAAAGCACATCTGTACCACTAGAAGAAACAGCATTATGTGCAATATCATTATGAACCAAAGTTTTATACGCTGACCTCACAGAGAAGAAGCCCAGCCTCTCGGGTTGCCACGCCCAAGTATCCTCCATCAACACCCCCACCGGGATTCTTAGAATTGCCTCAGCATCTGAATGAATAAAGTTTGTACGAACTTTTTCTTCAGACCACTCACCTGTATCCGAGTTGAGCAACTCACTCACCTTGGACACCGTACTATCAGTTACCCTGCACATAGGTTTCAGCGTAGTATTTTCCGGTATCCATGGATCCTCCCATACGTCAATTGAGGACCCATCGCCAATCCTTTTAATGATTCCCAGCTTCAAAGCTTCTCTACCATGAAGGATAGCACGCCAGGTATGGGAAGAGCCCCTTTTCCTAGTAGCCTTCATAAACTCACCATTGGGGAAATATTTGCCCTTAAGAACTCTAGCACACAGTGAGTTTTGATTTGTTATCAGTCTCCATCCCTGTTTGGCGAGCATAGCTTGATTAAATTGCTCCAGATCACGGAAACCCATCCCTCCTTCATTTTTTGGATAGGCCATATTCTTCCACTTACACCAATGCATTCGACGTTTAGTCTCATCACCTCCCCACCAGAACCTCGCCATGACGCTGCAAATCTTTTTACATAATTTTTTAGATAACCGAAAGCAGCTCATAGAGTAAGTTGGTATTGCCTGACACACTGCTTTAATGAGAATTTCCCTTCCCGCACTACTCAGATATTGGGAAACCCAGCCATTAACCAGCCTCTTAATCTTTGTAAGAATACTCTCGAATTGATCATCAGAGGATCTCCCCAGTGCAGTTGGGAGTCCTAAATACTTCTCACCAAGGGCCTCTGTTTGGATGTTCATGGTTGCTAAAACCTCTTGTTTTGCCTCGTCCGAACAGTTACCACTGAAAAAAATTGCCGATTTTGATTTATTTACCATTTGTCCTGATCCTCGAAGATAATTGTCCAGTATCTCATTAATTCTTCTAGCCCCCGCACCCGTTGCTTGGGTGAACACAATGCAATCATCAGCAAACAGAAGGTGGGAGATCCATGGGGCATGGACTCCCACCCGAATACCCCTAGCCAAAAATCTTGTTCCGGCATTTTTGAAAAGGAAACTTAAACCTTCAGAACATAATAAGAATAAGTAAGGACTTAACGGATCACCTTGTCGTATTCCCCTTGATGGTTTAAAGATATCCGAAAAAACACCATTGACCCGAACAGAGAAAGATGCCGTCTCCACACAAGCCATAATCCTCTTCACCCACCACTCAGCAAAACCCAATTTTTGCATAATATTCTTCAAATATAGCCACTCCACTCTATCATATGCCTTTGCCATGTCCAATTTGATCGCACACGCTCCTGATTTCCCTTTTTTTCCTTTCAAGTAATGTATGCATTCATAAGCTGTTAGAACATTATCGGTGATCAATCTACCAGGAACGAATGCACTTTGCTCCTCCGATATAATTTCTTCCAAAAAAGGTCTCAGTCGAAGAGCAAGAATCTTTGACACAATTTTATATAAGACATTGCATAAGGAAATCGGTCTGTATTGAGCTAACTTCATAGGATCCTTTACCTTCGGAATTAACACAAGGACCGTTTCATTTACCTCTTCTGGCATCCTCCCTGTCTCGAAGAAATTCCTGACACCATAGCGAACAGAATGTTTCAGTAAATTCCAATGTTTAATATAAAAGCCCGCCGTAAAACCATCAGGTCCTGGAGATTTGTTTGGGTGCATCATAAAAAGGGATTGCTCGATTTCAGTATCCGAGACTGGCCTACATAGCTTCTCATTCATTTGCTCATCAACCTTCTTCTCCAATCCCTCCGTAACTGCATCCGGATTGACACCCACATCCCCTGTGAATAAACCTTGATAATATTCAATTGCCGTTCTCTCAATGTCCTGCTCCCTCCGTTCTATGCGCTAACCAGTTGTAGACATGATCGGAAAACCAGGAGAGCTAGCGACCCACACGCACGGTTAGAAAAACGGAACTATCCGTGACGATCTAGCCACACGGAATTGTAAATTACGTAAGTACGACAGAACCGAGCCACACACGATATGAACCACAGCCAACCCGACTCGACGAGGATCACGTCCGCGGATAAGGACCGCGAAGGCAGCAGGAAGAGAGCATTGTTGTCGAGCAATACTACGCCATCATGCATAGCTTCTTCTGGCGCTGATCCATGGTGATGTATGCTATCGACACAGTGTGTGTGTGGAAAGAATGTCATGTTCAAGAGTTTGCACTGTGCAAAACACTGTATGTGTACATACACTATATACGTATACAGAGAGTACGTAGCGAAGCCGTTTCTCCTACTGTTTGTCCTTGCGTAAAGTGTGGATATCTGACTTGGGGATTAACTGATTACTAGACGGAGTAGCGCGCTTCGCTGCGCCGTCGGTTAGTCGTTATTACATGTGGTGGCCAGTGTGACACATCCTCTCGTGTTTTGTTTTGTTCCGAACGGGTGATCAGCATACAAGCAATTTGCATTGATGATAGACTCTATCGTTGTGGGAGGCATGACCTATGTAGAGCGCCGAAAATTTGTGCAGGAGATGTAGCTGGCTGGTCGCAGGCGGGCTGTCCACACATGATATGCACGTGCTACTCAGGTTGTGAAAAAGGTGTTGGCATGAGCGGCCTGGGCTAGTCCGTCCTGGCCATACATTCGTAATTATTGCAATTGCCGCCAAATTTAATAAAGGATTCGGTAAAAAAAAACATATTTCCATTATATGAAGCAGCAAAAGACCAAAAGGAATGATAAAATGACGCTTGATATATTTTAGACTACCGTTAAGGTTTGAATTACATCGGACAACCAACAGAAACATATTTATGCTCACATACTGTATCTATATTTCCATTTTCAGTCATAAAAGAACAACATCCACTTAGTACTTTGATTCAGAACACCACATGTGGCCCAAATCGGAGTTTCTTAATTTAGTCCGTCTGCGGAATGAATGCAGAAACAAATTATAGTATCTGCTAGCATTGTAAAGATACATAAACCAGGACAATGGTAGCAATACAATTTTCTAGTACGAAGTGAGCTCCTCGGTAATACGTTTAGCGCATTATTTGATGAGAGGATATCTCATTTCTTAATTGACGATGCAAAAAATATATGATATACTATAGATCATACCAATACAAGGCTTACTGATGGCAATGTCAAGTACAAACCAGTTATTTAAACACATGACATTGATTAAACCATGACATAACTTTGCAGGCTCCTTGATAAGCTTGAAAGAATTGCCCCTTAGGTCGACGAAAACCACATCAACGCATTCCATCATCTGCACATCACGAGCACCTACAAAACAGTCAGCCATTCTACTACGTGAGATAGTCCAACCAAATTTTCAAGCCTCAGACAATATGACCAGCAAGTCAAGATGAGGCCTACCACTCTCGAAAAAGAACTGGAGGTCATCTTCGGAAATTCGCTAGAGGCTGGACGGAAAATCATACACTTGGTCAAACTGTAAGGTTCTCACTTAATGGCAAGCTACAGGTAGAAAAAATGTCTCATATATAAAAGTTACTTCTGAATGCATCATTAATACGCAACAAAACGTATGATCTTTAATGCTAAATGCAGTGATATAATTTCAGATGAGTTCTTTTACTAAAACGACTTTCACTAAAGCTAGTTGCTGAAGTTATTCTACAAAAGTAGCTTCTCTGCATAAATTTCTTTTCACAGCCCCAAACAGAAGTGTTAAGAGGAATCTATTGAACTCTGTAGCACAACCCACGGTCCAGAGGCATAAGCATGATCATTTAATTAAATGATGTCACGGACACTATGACCCTCATGTACAAAACTACGTATCTTTCTTACACGCGTCAGTTAACTTAGTGCTTAGTTAAGTTAGCATTTCCCTTAGCCGGTAACCTAATGTAGACATGAGCCTCTACAATTTTTCATCCTGCTGCCTAATGAGTAGCACCGTAATTCTAATGTGTTCAGTTTCTTTAAGACTACTTACCAATAGATCCGAGTCATTACCTCTTGCCGACTAAAAGTGTTGATCTACTTTGGTTTTAGCATAATATGGTGATGCCACTTCCAAACAGGTTAAATCCCACTCACATAAAAGTGTCATTTCTCATTTGCAATGAGATTACGATATATAGAGAAATGCATCTGCTGGCCCTCATGTAAGGAACCGCTATCATCACATTTTTTATCTGATATAAATAGTCATGTAGCTTAATAAAGCCATCTCTCAGCTAGCTAGTTCACATGTCATGTCAACACTATATCATGAAGTAAGTGTTGTACCAGGCTACTCGATATATTTGTATAAAATAAAGATGCGCATACTCAATATAAATTTTGAATGCTTCTCCATATAAGGCTAAAGAAAGGAAGGTAATTATAGAAACAGAAGCTGAACCGACTGAAAGAAAAAATTATGAATGCACATAAGATATTTTTCTATAGTAGAAAACATATATGCCGGGTGCGTGCTGGTGCTACTGGAAAGTAACATGTAATAGACACATATAGTCGAACATATAATATGCAATGTGTTGCATCGACTATTTATGCTCCACACCACAATTCAGTAGGGGTCGCCAAATAACTCAAGTTATATAGCTCTTTAGAGTAACGTGAAAGCAGGAGGAGAAGCTTTTCCACATACTTATCATGGCAGTTGTACATGGAAATTAGTCTTCAGACATCAAAGAAATTCTTAGGTGCTAAAGAGAAACAAAAAATGTCGGTCAAAAACATTTGAAAGAACCAATAAGTTTGTTTAAATCACAACCATCAAGCCACTGACATCACAATACCCGTTTTTATGTTTAGCTTACACATAATTATAAGAGTTCGCTACACCTATTGTGCACATTGCAATCACATGCTATGCACGTCAAAAAAAAAAGAGCTAACATACCTTGTTATAGAATCAAATCTTCGACATTGAACGCCTTCAGGAATGTTGTCAAGCTATAGATCATGGTGGAAAAAATGTTGTCAGTTTTCCATGTTTTTTATCAAAAGGATAGGTGTATTCTGTATATAAGAATGTAAATACTAATATTAGACACGAAGTTGTATAAAAAGAAAAATATCTTGGGGGCATACAAATGAACCTTAGTCAGTCCTCAACTGTTGGGTTCAATATTTATGTTTTGTTTTCTCTCTTCCTTGCCCGAGCGTATCTCTCTAATTCTTTCAAGTTCTTCATCTTTCCACTTTGAAAACTATGTTTGTTATGCCATTCTACCTGCATCAACAATGACCCCAATACCAATAGTTGCAGCAAGCACAATTGAAGGAAGTAAGTATGTGTAACAAAAATACTGCCAGCAAATTAGGAATGACTTCCAATGCATTTATGATTTCTACACAACCCATCCATTTGTACTACTAACAAGGCATAACAACATGATATATATCGAAAAATCCCATACCCCAACAAACATCCAAGAATTCCACCAAATAAATGAGCACATCCAGAGTAGTCTACTTCCAAGCAAGTCTAAGACAGGTAGCAACACGCTGAAAAACAAAAGGAAAAGCCAGCAACGGAAAAAGGCAGGAAAAGCGACGTCACCGAAGCCGAAGCAAAGCAAACCGGAGAAAAATCTTATGAGACCGGGTCTATCACCCCAGCTGGATAGAGCCACTTACACATGTCCACCACAATCACAAAGAGCCCAAGTTCCACATACTGCTTCGTTTCTATTTCAAAGTTGCTTTTCCCGAATTCCTATGCTGGCGCACTGCTCTATTCCCTTGCCGATTCCAGTCCTCTGGCCATGTAGATCAGGTGGCTTTGCTCAGTGCTCCGGCGTCCATGCCACTTCAGAGCAAGAACACCATACTTTTCTTGTGACAACGAAGCACTGGCGCAACAAGCCGTCGATGTAATTTTGTTGATGTCGCCGGAGTGGTGGTGGCGACGCCGGGGGCCACGTGACGCCATCTTCATACCCCACCAAGGCACAAACGGTGGTGGTGTCACACACCACAAAGGCCTACCAACCTAGGCTGGAAATAAAATGTCGGAACATGGTAGAGTTGATATAGTTCTAGTTCAGAATTGGAGACTCGTGTAGCAATCTCAACTGAATATTTCTGTTAAATGGAAAGGCGAGACGTTCAGATAATGGATATACTACTTTTCAAGTGCAGCAAATCACATAAAGTGCTGAGTACTCATTGCCAGTATAAAAGTGCAATGCGTCCACTGAGGCATATTGTTTCTGCAAGATCCGCACTTGCACTCCTTAAAGGACATGGCCCTGAGATTGGCACTTGAAGTCTTGAACGTCCGGCCGGTAGTTTGCCGCCGTGATTGGCAGTGGCCTGACGGAGAAGCTCAATGTGTCTTGCCGCGTTGTTGCCATCGACGAAAATTCCGCGTAGTGTCTTGTCTTGTCGCTGCTGCCGACGAGGCCTTGCCGTGCGGCCACCATGGATGAGACAAGGGAAATAGGGGCTAGAATCGCAAACTTGGCCGCTTTGAGACTGTAGTGCTCCAGCCGACAACCTGCACGAAGCAAAAAAAAAAAGGAACAATCAGAAAGCGACGAACACAGCAAGCAGGCATCGCCTTGACCCCCAGAAAAAAAAAGGTAAGAGAGATCCTCCCGGAATTCGGAGCAACCTCAAAGCAGGCCCGTCGCCGACCTGTATTACAGATAGAAACACAAGACCAAGAGAAAACAAAACCAGCACTTAGGGAGCAGCACATGTAATTGCAACCCGCCCGTCAACGCTCACAGCAATGGCACAAATAGCAGGGAAAACAGAGGGCAGCAGGAGGAAGACAACGCCCTGAAGACAGGAGCCACAAGGAGCAGCACAGCCACCGGCAGAAGCGAGATCCGACCGGAGAAGGGGAGGAGGCGGAAGAAAGGGATAAGAAGGGGAAAAAGTCGCCGCTTTCTCCCCCACCGGCCAAACGAAACAGTGACCTGTGACCGTACATACACGAAAAGAAACCTCGCACGACTGGTAAGCGGGACCAGCAAAAGGACGGACCCACCAAACAAGAGGTAGAAAAAGAGAACAAAACGAAAATAACAAGCTGCACACACGTGGTCAGGACGACGGCCACCAACGACAACGTGGGCAGAAGGGTCCCAGAAGCCAGAGACAGCAAGACCGGCAGACGCGCTGAGAGCGCTCCGTGACGACCCGCCTTAAAGATTGAAGTAATTGTTGTATTGGATTGGATACAAGCCTTGCTTTTGCTGGCCCAAATCTCAATATCGACATGGCTACCCTGTCGTACTTAGTGAAGGATATTAAACATACACTAACATGGTTCCTTTCCCTATTCACAATTTAGAAAAAAGTTTAACATCATTTCGTAACGCAATTGGTAGCGCAAAATTTTGCCCTTTACCTACTTCATTATCCTTACTAATCTTTCATTGGTGGCTGCAACACCAGAAGTTAACCAAGGTGTAACGGAGAAATAACCAAAGAGTTTTATCACTAGATTTATTATCACTATTTATTTTTGGTTCATGTACTTACTCCCTCCGTTCTCAAATAAGTGTACGTTTTTTCTTTTATGGAAGTCAATTGTTTTAAAGTTTGACCAATTTTATTGAGAAACATAACAATATTTATGATACTAAATTGGTATCGTTAGATCCATTTTCAAATATACTTTAATAATCCAAAGATTTTATATCATATATATTGATGTTATTTTGTATAAAGTTGGTCAAAATTTAAAAAGTTTGACCACAACAAATTCTAGAGGCACACTTATTCGAGAACGGAGGGAGTATATCTTAGGGGCGGGGGAGAAGAAAGCATGCTAAATATGATACATCGGGATTCTTATAGGTTAAATATTCATGATGGAAGAGCCCGTGTGCCTGAGGATTAATAATAAGTCAAAGACGAAACAGTCAGTAGTGATGGAAGAAATCAAAGAGCTAGAAGAAGACCAGATTAAGATAACTGTGGTAACATAAAATTATTTAATATTAATCCGTAGCAACACACGGACATTTTGCTATATATATTATATTTAATTTAATAATAAATGCGTTAAAACTTACTTCGTTTGGTTTGGTAGGTCATTGAAACTACCCTCAAAATTGATACAACCACTGGTAAGTTATACCTACTAGGAAAAACGCCCGCGTGTTGCTACGGCTAAACACGTAAATATATGGATAATAAATTGGTCTCATAAAGTTGCGCAACAAAAATCCAAAAGTTGAAAAACATTAGCAGACCCATGGGCCCCATATTTCTTCCCCAAATCACGTGTGTAATTTCCTCTAGCCGGTCAAATTGATTGTATGTCGATGTCCCTATGAATAAATTTAGCAATCCGCACTATGCCGTTCAAATTGTCGAAAGGGATCCCCTAACATGGGTGATCCTACATTTGAATCACTAACACATGTAACCTACCGTCGAAGACTCAAATGAGCATAATGCACTACATCAGAGGATCCATGTCAAAAAATTTCTATATAAAAATGCTACACGCATCAAAACATAGGATAGAATGACACTGTGAAGACACATACTGCTTGTCGGCGTTGTTGGAGTAGATTGTTACACATGAGCGAGGGAGGCTAGGGGCTGCCATTGTAATTAACTTGTCTACCTTGTTGGATTCCTCACTCGTTGGCCTTCCCGGATTCTTCACGGGAAATATAATAGTAATTAGACCTAATAATTAAATAGTCACTTGAGGAATCTCACACATCCAATCTTTCATCATAAAAATGTAACCTCGCACACCGAAAGAAACTGAACATTACTTGGACGTACGGCATTATATATTTAGCCGTTACTATGCAGAAATTTGGAACAAAATTACATGGAATAAGTTAATGACATATAAAACAATATCTACGGAACTATTTGTGGTTATTACATACTCAAGGTATGTTCTATACGTCTTTTAGGTTGAACTGGGGATATGGTAAAAGCTTCTTATGGTGAGTTCCAACTTGTATCTTGTTAAAATATTTGTAGTGCAATTTCGGATCATTTTGTTGCTAAGTCACTTAGTGCAAATAAAATAAATTTTATGTATTCTCAAGGAAAAAACAGTTCCATTGGCTCTTCTTGAAATGTCTATTTTCTTTGGTACGGTGCTCAAGGACTAAACGTTATACAGTTAGTGGAACTATCTTCGTCAAATGGCTGGTATTTACAAATGTTGTTAGGGCATGTACAGTTGTTCCGTCGGTGGCTGCCTATACAATTTCTCCACGTCATGTATAGACGGCGCAGTAGACGGCCTATACAACAGGAAGTTTGTTGAGCCTATCTATAACAACCAAATCGTGGGAGAGGTTGCAGTTTGTGTCCGTAAAAATCTAATGCGATCTGACCTCACATCACGAGACCCACTGGATACAATGGGAAAAAGCCCATCTGCATGCAGCGATCTTCACGCTAGCAGGCCGTCTTTATTTTTAGCGACGGACTGTGCAGTTTTTTTTAGTCTCCCTCCTCCACGTAATCTAATTGTCTATGTGGACTGAGTCAATACCCTTTTACACGCTCTTACATAATAAAGAGAGACGGTTTTAACACTTCGAGATGCCTGTCGGAACAATCCGTTCAGTTTTTACAATTCTATAAGGAGGTCCGCCTTCAATTCCGGCCTTATCTTCAGAACTGGAAGTCATCATCATAGCAGAGAGTTAGTTAAAAAAAAAAGAGTTTACATTCAACAATTACTCTTTTTTCACTATTTCTACTCTCCCTTTGGCTTGTTGCCTCGCCTTCCGTTTTAGCACACATCTCAGATACAACGCCGGTGAAGGCCCTCATCATGCGGTATGGGTGCTATTTGTAAAGCTACTGCAACTGAACCTGTAAAAAGTAAATATTGAAGAGTTTATTCATCACCGGAAAAGCAAAGAAAGCTGAACACATTGGCAATACTAAGGTGCCTCCGTCTCTACTCTCGAGTTGATCTCACAATAGCAGCCATATATGCAAAAACTTTCAGTTGTGGCCACAATTCGGACTTCTAGATCCATATAAAAAAAAGAGTCAACATGCTAATTTCAACTACTCTAAAACAGGATTAATATTCTGTCAAAGTGTAGACTTCCGCGGGAGTACAAGAGTACCGAAAAAGGATATTTAGTTAATCCGTGACTCAGAAATACTGACAAGACGCATGCACCATCTTGATTTTTCTTTAAGGCTCTACCAGACTGACCAGTATGGTGCTCGAAAGGAAGAACTGGCCGAATAAGATCGAAAGCAGAGTCTACAATATTTACATATATAATCTTCCCGCCATATCATAAGTTCAGCCCCATCATAGACGACGGGTTCCTAACTTCCTTCTGCACTTAGACACATCATACATCGAAGGGCAAGGGAGCCGGATCGAAAATTAATAAAAAATGATCAACAAAAGGAACTCAGGTGCATCATCATAGCTCTATTTCATGCATATGTGACCCGCTGCTTGGTTAATTCGTCCACACGATGTCCAAAAGCTGCCGGAGCTCCCGGGTAACCGAGTCGTCAGTTGTGGCCATGACAGCCATCTTTGGGGTGTTGAATCGCGGCAGCCGCCACCATGGCATTCGCACAACTGCCATGCATACACCACGTCCGCAACAGGGGTTGCCTTGACCAGGGCGGCCTCCCTCAGTCGAGCAGGTCCGTGGGTGCACCACACGACCTACACGGCCTACACCTTCGTCTTGCTGGCTTCCAATTTAGGCATTATAGTGAATAAGTCCTTCGTACGACTTAATTAAACACAGAGCAAGCTACTCGTTCCGCGAGCGGATAACCAGATGCAGGGTCGACTCCTTTTGGATGTTGTAGTTAAACAGATGAGCCAAATCGAGATAGTTAGATCGAGATAACCAGAGCGTGCGGCCATCCTTCAGCTGCTTACCGGCGAAAATGGGGCGAGAAGGTACGATGAGATGCGTAATTAAACACACGAGCCAAATCGAGATAGTTAGATCGATCCGTCTCGGATCTTTTGCCCTTGACATTGTCGATATTGTCTCTTGACCTCCAGGCGGCTGTTTGATGTCTCGCTCGATCTGCACCTTGGGCGCGGTTTGGTGTGTCCAGGATCGGCGTCTTAAAGCACCTGCAGCGCGGCGCCAGCATGCGGGCGCTAGGAATTATTTCCTAGTTGATTAGCAGTTAGCCACCAATTCCCGGTCCTATCCCTAGCGTCAGGCGCAAAAGCATGCGTCGGGCGCTTCTCATTTTTCTTCACGCGGACTCGCAAAGAGCTGACAGTTTAGCGTCCAAATTAGCGTCTGCCATTGCACAGTAGGCGCTTAGCTAGTTTTATTAATTGTGTCACATTTATTTTTTGCATATAAGCGTTCAGATAAGCGCCTCCCATTGTGGATGCTCTTAGGCGGCCGTGCCAGGCAGTCCATGTTACGTGTAGCAATCGAGCAAATATGGTGCGTGTACTCTGTTTTTTTTTTTTTTTTTTTTTTTTTTTTGCATTGGATACGTACTCTGTTATATGACTAACTGTAATCATCATGGATACCGTAACCGGGTCAGGTACGTGGTAGGGACCAAAACCACCTAGAAAAGGAACATAAGGAACCAAGGAAACCGTGGTGGACCAAAGGAAACTCGTAACTAAAAAAAACCCGGAAACGTTCCAAAAAAAATTAATCTATCAATTGTAACGGTAACGGCCATCCTCCTGCCCAAGGTGCTCCTGGATCAGAGGAGTGTTACACAATGGTACGGTTAGTGTTAAACTGAATAATGTGGTGGGGCCTTATTTCCAAAGTGCTAAAGGGGTTCGGCAAGGTGACCCTTTATCACCAATTCTTTTTAACCTTGTGGGGGAGGTTTTAACTAAAATGGTGTTAAGTGCTCAAGGTAATGGCTTATTTTCTGGTCTTGCTCCTGACCTTGTTGATAATGGTGTGGCAATTTTGTAATATGCCGATGATACGGTTTTCTGTATTTCTCATGATGAAGATAAAGCTGTTAACCTAAAGTTGTTGTTGTACATTTTTGAACTCATGTCTGGTTTGAAAATAAACTTCGACAAGAGTGAGATTTTCCTGATTGGTGGGGATAATAATATTGCCCAGTTCTATTCTGATTTGTTCAACTGTCAGGTTGGTCAGCTTCCTCTTAAGTATCTTGGGGTCCCTGTTTCCTTTTCCAACCTCAAAATGGTGGATTGGGACTTTTTACACACTAAATTTATTAAAAAGCTTGAGGCCTGGATTGGGGATGCTGCTTCCTCGGGAGGAAGACTAACCTTGCTTGATTCTAGCTTGTCGGGAGTTCCCTATTATTACATGTCTATGTTTCTGTTAAGCAAAGGGCTTATTGAAAAATTGGAGAAGCATCGTAGGAAATTCTTTTGGTCTGGCAACAGTAGCAAAAAGAAGTATCATATGGTCAAATGGACTCGTGTGTGTAGATCGAAAAATAAGGGGGGTTTGGGTGTGAAAAATTTGCGGAGGCAAAATATTAGTCTCTTGTGTAAATGGTGGTGGAAATTAGAGACGCAAGATGGCCTCTGGCAACAGATTGTGCGTGCTAAATATCTGAGAAACAAAACTGTGGTTTCTGTTAAAACGAGAGTTAGTGATTCTCCTATTTGGAAAAACCTGTTAAAAGTTAAAGAGGTTTATTTCCTGGGTAGACAGCTAGTCCTTAAGAAAGGAAATCTTGTTCGGTTTTGGAAAGATGCTTGGTTAAATAATTGCTCCCTGATGGTGTCGTACCCTCTACTCTTTGACATCTGTCATGAGCAAGATTGGACTTTCGAGAAGGTGGTTTCCTGTGAGTTCCAAGTCCCCTTTCGGAGACGTTTTAACGACTCCTTAGAGAATCAGTGGAGTTTGATCGTTGAAGAGGCCAAAAAACACATCTCTTCAACTGATCAAGATAAAGTAACCTGGAGCCTGAACGCGAACAAAAAAAATTCGACCAAATCTGTTTATCTGGAGCTGGAAAAAACCCTGGCCGGTTCCAATAATAGATGGATTTGGTGTGCTAAGATTCCCCTTAAGATGAAAGTATTCCTTTGGCAGTTATTTCGAGATGCAATCCTTACTCGTGACAATTTGAAAAAACGAAAGTGGAATGGTAACCCCTTATGTTCTTTTTGTAAGCAGTTGGAATCTGCTCGTCACTTGTTCTTTACTTGCTCGCATGCTAGAGTGGTCTGGGGCACCATGGGTTCACTGTTTGGTACAAATCGCTGCCCTGTTTCTTTGTGGCAATGTTTTGCTTGGCTGTATTCCTTTTTTCCTGGTGGAGCTCATCTGCATACCCTTGTTATGGCTGCTGTTTGCTGGGGGATTTGGATCATTAGAAACAGAGTTACCTTTGATAAGTTGGTGCTAAAGTCCCCTTTGGTAACTATCTTCTATGTCTGTTCTCTTCTTCGATACTGGGCAGGACTCTACGGTGAAGAGGACAAGGCGGCGATCATCGGAGGAGCGGACCAGCTGATGAACAAAGCTGCTCGTCTAGCTGATGTTGCTGGGACTTCCGGGGGTGCGGCTGCGGCTCCAATCCTCAGAATCACTGGGAGTTGAAGAAGTCTGTTCGAGCGTGTTGTATGGCTGTCTGGAAGACGTCTTTCTGTCCTCGGCTTTTGGACTGTGTTGCTTTTTCTCCCGGAGCGATGTGCTGGAGTGCTGTTTTTGTATCCCGGAGTTTTCTATCCGTACTGTTTGGGTCCTGGTTGTTTGAACTGGTAGTTTAGGGGTAGGTTTTTTTGCCCCGTAGTGTTATCTCGATGTCGAGATGCACAGCGGGTTTTCCTACCAAGTTTTCTCTCCTTTTTCCTTCTGTTCCCTACTCCTCTCTCCCTATCCCAGTGCTGGCTCTTCTAGCTAAAACCTTTGTATTTCCGTTATGCTGAGTAATGGAAGGGGGTAGCCCAGTTGGAAAAAAAAATCAATTGAACTCATGTACCGACCAACCAATTAACCAATCAGAGAAGCAATGCTTTTATTATATTAGGTAAAGGTTGGGATCCGTCGCCCTGGTACGTTTTCGTCCCTCTTATTGCGTCTTGGTTGAACGTTTTTCCGATGCTGCATCGATCTCCCTATCGATTTGGAGCCGTCCGCTGCAGCTTCGTAGACAAATACTCTGTGTACGCACAAGTCACATATTTGACCAGTACAAAAATAGGATGACCAGAATCCATCAATCAATCAAACGCGCCTCGACGGCGACTAGAGAGTTGACTTTGGGCCTTTGTGCTCAAAGACGTGCATGACCTGGACGATCCTCGCCATGTCCGTCATCCCGATTGTGTTTTTTTATCGCTGCTATGTCGATGCGAGCATCGCCGATATGATCCCTAGCTATTGTCAGCCCCATCGTAGGGATTTTGGGTCATGCCGTGAGAGCCCCTACCTTGGACACCAATCCGGCTGGATAGAGGCTGCATGCACAACACAACTCATCGCCGGCGGACTGAGACGGAGACGGCATTGGTCGATTTACCAAGCGCGCGCTTGCAAAGCAGGATGTGGAACTGTACCCTTTGTCATCTCGCCTGATTGCCAGCGCCAGACCACGGGGACGTCACATCAGTGCGTCCCCTGCCCCTTAATGTCCTTCCTACTTGCTTATGGCTCCAGCAATTGGAACATTGTATGTATTAGATGCTGAAATTCGGATGGACCTATGTGGCCCATTAGCCAATTTCCACTTAATCCCAAAGGCCCATGCTGCCATAGCAAATGGTGGGAGTTTAGTCCCACATTGCTAGTTGGGAGAGTTTTGCACCAATTTATAAGGTGAGCTCTCTCCCCACTACTGTGAGTTGGTATGAAGAGAGAGGAGTAGTGGAGGTGTTCCACACGCGCGCTCCTCCTCCTCCGCCGCCCGCCTCGCCACGCCTCGCCTCGTCACGACACGACACAGCGGAGCCGATGCCTTTATTTTGGCAGTTGGAAACGGAGAGTCAACAGACACGCCAATAATATGAGACGTCATATTGATTGTTGTCTATTGCGTCACATTTATTTTGGTAACAGCCGCGCGCAGTAAAACGCCGCATTGATCACGTGGTAACCGCGCGCAGTAAAACGCCGCATTGATTACGTGGTAACGGCTATAGTAAACGCCAAATGAATTCGTGAGCTGACCGTTCTTCTACCCGGCCGTGCCTATATATTAGGGGCGCAGGGGCAGACACAAACACACAACTCATACCCTCTTTGCGCCCACTGTCGTTCCACCACCTGTTGCTGCCTCCGATGATCCCATCCCGTCTACCGCGTACACGGCCGACGGGAGAGCAGGCCTCCGAAACCCCGCCTCTCCAGATCCTGTACGGGAGAGGGGCGATTAGGTTTTTGGGGAGCGTCTCCTACGCGACTGCTCGCTGCTGCTGTACGTCTACTTCGTCTACTTCCGCGTCGCCTTCGTCATCAACATGGCATCCGAAGCCGAACGAGCTGCTGCTGCCGCCGAGGCCGCTGCTGCTGCTGCCGCCGCGGCCGCCGCCTCTGCTACGACTACTGCCAATTGGCCAACTGCAGGGTATAACACGTTTATCCCTGCCTTTGTTATTTCCATATGTGCGATACTAGTAGTTTGCGTAGATGTGTCTACTGTCAACCTAGTATGCATGAATATGGTTAATTATCAGTATGCTTACGTCATGATACTCCCACTTCTATTTCAGAAGCTTATGCATCTCCAAATGCTGACTACTGGAGAGAAGCGGTCCGTAGCGAGATGGAATCCATCATGGCTAATGGAACGTGGGAGATCACTGAACGTCCTTATGGCTCTAAACCATTAGGATGTAAGTGGGTGTTCAAAAAGAAGCTTAGGCCTGATGGTACAATTGAAAAGTACAAGGCTAGACTTGTGGCCAAGGGTTATTCCCAGAAAGAAGATGAAGATTTCTTTGACACTTATTCACCTGTGGCCAGACTGACCACCATTCGAGTATTACTCTCGTTGGCGGCCTCGCATGGTCTTCTCGTCCATCAGATGGATGTTAAGACGGCTTTCCTAAATGGAGAGTTAGACGAGGAAATCTATATGCAACAGCCAGATGGCTTTGTGTTAGATGGTCAAGAAGGAAAGGTGTGTAAGTTACTGAAATCTTTATATGGGCTGAAACAAGCACCTAAGCAATGGCATGAGAAGTTCAATACAACTTTAACATCTGTTGGCTTTGTTGTTAATGAAGCTGACAAATGTGTATACTATCGCCATGGTGGGGGCGAAGGAGTTATTTTGTGTTTGTATGTTGATGACATACTGATATTTGGGACCAACCTCAAAGTAATCAATGAGGTTAAGTCATTTCTATCCCAGAACTTTGAGATGAAAGATCTTGGTGTGGCTGATGTTATCTTGAACATCAAGCTATTGAGAAACAATGAGGGTGGGATTACAATTCTGCAATCCCATTATGTTGAGAAGGTTTTGAGTCGTTTTGGATATTCGGACTGCAAAACTTCTCCAATGCCATATGATCCTAGTGTGCGGATTCGAAAGTTCGAAGGCACAGCTAAGGATCAGCTGAGGTACTCTCAAGTAATTGGTTCACTCATGTATCTAGCGAGCGCTACGAGGCCTGACATCATGTTTGCTGTGTGCAAACTAAGCCGGTTTGTTTCCAATCCGGGTGATGTGCATTGGCATGCTGTAGAAAGAATTATGCGCTACCTGAAAGGTACCGTGAACCATAGACTTCACTACAGTGGATATCCTTCGGTACTTGAAGGGTATTGTGATGCGAATTGGATCTCTGATGCTGATGAGATGAAAGCCACAACGGGGTATGTGTTTACCCTTGGAGGTGGTGCTGTTTCCTGGAAGTCTTGCAAGCAAACGATCTTAACGAGATCGACAATGGAAGCAGAATTAACAGCATTAGACACGTCTAGTGTCGAAGCAGGATGGCTTCGAGATCTTTTGATGGACTTGCCTGTGGTTGAAAAGCCAGTACCGGCTATCCTTATGAACTGTGACAATCAAACAGTGATTGTCAAGGTGAAGAGTTCAAAGGACAATGCACAGTCCACAAAGCACATAAAAATGAGATTAAAAGCTGTCAGACATTTAAGAAACTTCGGAGTGATAGCGGTGGATTATATCCAGTCGGCTAAGAATCTGGCAGATCCCTTTACTAAAGGGCTATCGCGTGTTGTGATAGAATGTGCATCGAGGGAGATGGGTATGAGACCCACATGAGTTGCCATGGTAGTAACCCAACCTATGTGATCGGAGATCCGGTGAAGTGGGACCTGGGAAAACAAGCTAGTGGTTAACTGAGGAGAGTAATTTTTACTAACCCACTCCACTGGAGATGCAGTACTCTCAAAAATTGTATGGCAGGTTGACTTTTGTCTTAATGTGTTCCAAGGCTTGTATAAGAAAGATGCTATCCTACAGAGCGATCTTTGGAGGAACACACCTATATGATCCTGACTGCTGGTCACAGTCTATGAGATTGGGTGATCTCTAATAAGTTCATGAATAGGCCAGGAGTATGACTAATATGCTCCACCCGAGGGGTCAGCCTTCGGCAGCCTAGTACTGGCAAGACATTTAGTGAAACTATTTTATGCCAAACTGACAATTCAAGGCATAGTCCATTGTTCAGTTGTGATGTAGTGTAGCTACTTGTTCTAGGTGGAAGTTCAACCTTAACGGGTCTCCACTGAAAATGCCGGTATATAAAAACAGTGAATGGAACAGAGGACAACACCATGGGTCTTCGGGATCTGGTGGGGGATTGCTGAAATTCGGATGGACCTATGTGGCCCATTAGCCAATTTCCACTTAATCCCAAAGGCCCATGCTGCCATAGCAAATGGTGGGAGTTTAGTCCCACATTGCTAGTTGGGAGAGTTTTGCACCAGTTTATAAGGTGGGCTCTCTCCCCACTAGTGTGAGTTGGTATGAAGAGAGAGGAGTAGTGGAGGTGTTCCACACGCGCGCTCCTCCTCCTCCGCCGCCCGCCTCGCCTCGCCTCGTCACGACACGTCACGCCGCGCCGCGCAGCGGGTTGCGGGAATGAGCCGAGCCGATGCCTTTATTTTGGCAGTTGGAAACGGAGAGTCAACAGACACGCCAATAATATGAGACGTCATATTGATTGCTGTCTATTGCGTCACATTTATTTTGGTAACAGCCGCGCGCAGTAAAACGCCGCATTGATCACGTGGTAACCGCGCGCAGTAAAACACCGCATTGATTACGTGGTAACGGCTATAGTAAACGCCAAATGAATTCGTGAGCTGACCGTTCTCCTACCCGGCCGTGCCTATATATTAGGGGCGCAGGGGCGGACACAAACACACAACTCATACCCTCTTTGTGCCCACTGTCGTTCCACCACCTGTTGCTGCCTCCGGTGATCCCATCCCGTCTACCGCGTACACGGCCGACGGGAGAGCAGGCCTCCGAAACCCCGCCTCTCCAGATCCTGTACGGGAGAGGGGCGATTAGGTTTTTGGGGAGCGTCTCCTACGCGACTGCTCGCTGCTGCTGTATGTCTACTTCGTCTACTACCACGTCGCCTTCGTCATCAACATGGCATCCGAAGCCGAACGAGCTGCTGCTGCCGCCGAGGCCGCTGCTGCTGCTGAGGCCGCCAACGCTGCTGCTGCCGCCGCGGCCGCCGCCTCTGCTACGACTACTGCCAATTGGCCAACTGCAGGGTATAACACGTTTATCCCTGCCCTTGTTATTTCCATATGTGCGATACTAGTAGTTTGCGTAGATGTGTCTACTGTCAACCTAGTATGCATGAATATGGTTAATTATCAGTATGCTTACGTCATGATACTCCCACTTCTATTTCAGAAGCTTATGCATCTCCAGATGCTGACTACTGGAGAGAAGCGGTCCGTAGCGAGATGGATTCCATCATGGCTAATGGAACGTGGGAGATCACTGAACGTCCTTATGGCTGTAAACCATTAGGATGTAAGTGGGTGTTCAAAAAGAAGCTTAGGCCTGATGGTACGATTGAAAAGTACAAGGCTAGACTTGTGGCCAAGGGTTATTCCCAGAAAGAAGATGAAGATTTCTTTGACACTTATTCACCTGTGGCTAGACTGACCACCATTCGAGTATTACTCTCATTGGCGGCCTCGCATGGTCTTCTCGTCCATCAGATGGATGTTAAGACGGCTTTCCTAAATGGAGAGTTAGACGAGGAAATCTATATGCAACAGCCAGATGGCTTTGTGTTAGATGGTCAAGAAGGAAAGGTGTGTAAGTTACTGAAATCTTTATATGAGCTGAAGCAAGCACCTAAGCAATGGCATGAGAAGTTCAATACAACTTTAACATCTGTTGGCTTTGTTGTTAATGAAGCTGACAAATGTGTATACTATCGCCATGGTGGGGGCGAAGAAGTTATTTTGTGTTTGTATGTTGATGACATACTGATATTTGGGACCAACCTTAAAGTAATCAATGAGGTTAAGTCATTTCTATCCTAGAACTTTGAGATGAAAGATCTTGGTGTGGCTGATGTTATCTTGAACATCAAGCTATTGAGAAACAATGAGGGTGGGATTACACTTCTGCAATCCCATTATGTTGAGAAGGTTTTGAGTCGTTTTGGATATTCGGACTGCAAAACTTCTCCAACGCCATATGATCCTAGTGTGCGGATTCGAAAGTTCGAAGGCACAGCTAAGGATCAGCTGAGGTACTCTCAAGTAATTGGTTCACTCATGTATCTAGCGAGCGCTACGAGGCCTGACATCATGTTTGCTGTGTGCAAACTAAGCCGGTTTGTTTCCAATCCGGGTGATGTGCATTGGCATGCTGTAGAAAGAATTATGCGCTATCTGAAAGGTACCGTGAACCATGGACTTCACTACAGTGGATATCCTTCAGTACTTGAAGGGTATTGTGATGCGAATTGGATCTCTGATGCTGATGAGATGAAAGCCACAACGGGGTATGTGTTTACCCTTGGAGGTGGTGCTGTTTCCTGGAAGTCTTGGACGCAAACGATCTTAACGAGATCGACAATGGAAGCAGAATTAACAGCATTAGACACGTCTAGTGTCGAAGCAGGATGGCTTCGAGATCTTTTGATGGACTTGCCTATGGTTGAAAAGCCAGTACCGGCTATCCTTATGAACTGTGACAATCAAACAGTGATTGTCAAGGTGAAGAGTTCAAAGGACAATGCACAGTCCACAAAGCACATAAAAATGAGATTAAAAGTTGTCAGACATTTAAGAAACTCCGGAGTGATAGCGGTGGATTATATCCAGTCGGCTAAGAATCTGGCAGATCCCTTTACTAAAGGGCTATCGCGTGTTGTGATAGAATGTGCATCGAGGGAGATGGGTATGAGACCCACATGAGTTGCCATGGCAGTAACCCAACCTATGTGATCGGAGATCCCATGAAGTGGGACCTGGGAAAACAAGCTAGTAGTTAACTGAGGAGAGTAATTTTTACTAACCCACTCCACTGGAGATGCAGTACTCTCAAAAACTGTATGGCAGGTTGACTTTTGTCTTAATGTGTTCCAAGGCTTGTATAAGCAAGATGCTATCCTACAGAGCGATCTTTGGAGGAACACACCTATATGATCCTGACTGCTGGTCACAGTCTATGAGATTGGGTGATCTCTAATAAGTTCATGAATAGGCCAGGAGTATGACTAATATGCTCCACCCGAGGGGTCAGCCTTCGGCAGCCTAGTACTGGCAAGACATTTAGTGAAACTATTTTACGCCAAACTGACAATTCAAGGCATAGTCCATTGTTCAGTTGTGATGTAGTGTAGCTACTTGTTCTAGGTGGATGTTCAACCTTAACGGGTCTCCACTGAAAATGCCGGTATATAAAAACAGTGAATGGAACAGAGGACAACACCATGGGTCTTCGGGATCTGGTGGGGGATTGCTGAAATTCGGATGGACCTATGTGGCCCATTAGCCAATTTCCACTTAATCCCAAAGGCCCATGCTGCCATAGCAAATGGTGGGAGTTTAGTCCCACATTGCTAGTTGGGAGAGTTTTGCACCAGTTTATAAGGTGAGCTCTCTCCCCACTAGTGTGAGTTGGTATGAAGAGAGAGGAGTAGTGGAGGTGTTCCACACGCGCGCTCCTCCTCCTCCGCCGCCCGCCTCGCCTCGCCTCGTCACGACACGTCACGACGCGCCGCGCCGCGGGTTGCGGGAATGAGCCGAGCCGATGCCTTTATTTTGGCAGTTGGAAACGGAGAGTCAACAGACACGCCAATAATACGAGACGTCATATTGATTGCTGTCTATTGCGTCACATTTATTTTGGTAACAGCCGCGCGCAGTAAAACGCCGCATTGGTCACGTGGTAACCGCGCGCAGTAAAACGCCGCATTGATTACGTGGTAACGGCGCCAAATGAATTCGTGAGCTGACCGTTCTCCTAGCCGGCGGTGCCTATATATTAGGGGCGCAGGGGCGGACACAAACACACAACTCATACCCTCTTTGCGCCCACTGTCGTTCCACCACCTGTTGCTGCCTCCGGTGATCCCATCCCGTCTACCGCGTACACGGCCGACGGGAGAGCAGGCCTCCGAAACCCCGCCTCTCCAGATCCTGTACGGGAGAGGGACGATTAGGTTTTTGGGGAGCGTCTCCTACGCGACTGCTCGCTGCTGCTGTACGTCTACTTCGTCTACTACCGCGTCGCCTTCGTCATCAACATGGCATCCGAAGCCGAACGAGCTGCTGCTGCCGCCGAGGCCGCTGCTGCTGCTGAGGCCGCCAACGCTGCTACTGCCGCCGCGGCCGCCGCCTCTGCTACCACTACTGCCAATTGGCCAACTGCAGGGTATAACACGTTTATCCCTGCCCTTGTTATTTCCATATGTGCGATACTAGTAGTTTGCGTAGATGTGTCTACTGTCAACCTAGTATGCATGAATATGGTTAATTATCAGTATGCTTACGTCATGATACTCCCACTTCTATTTCAGAAGCTTATGCATCTCCAGATGCTGACTACTGGAGAGAAGCGGTCCGTAGCGAGATGGATTCCATCATCGCTAATGGAACGTGGGAGATCACTGAACGTCCTTATGGCTGTAAACCATTAGGATGTAAGTGGGTGTTCAAAAAGAAGCTTAGGCCTGATGGTACGATTGAAAAGTACAAGGCTAGACTTGTGGCCAAGGGTTATTCCCAGAAAGAAGATGAAGATTTCTTTGACACTTATTCACCTGTGGCCAGACTGACCACCATTCGAGTATTACTCTCGTTGGCGGCCTCGCATGGTCTTCTCGTCCATCAGATGGATGTTAAGACGGCTTTCCTAAATGGAGAGTTAGACGAGGAAATCTATATGCAACAGCCAGATGACTTTGTGTTAGATGGTCAAGAAGGAAAGGTGTGTAAGTTACTGAAATCTTTATATGGGCTGAAACAAGCACCTAAGCAATGGCATGAGAAGTTCAATACAACTTTAACATCTGTTGGCTTTGTTGTTAATGAAGCTGACAAATGTGTATACTATTGCCATGGTGGGGGCGAAGGAGTTATTTTGTGTTTGTATGTTGATGACATACTGATATTTGGGACCAACCTCAAAGTAATCAATGAGGTTAAGTCATTTCTATCCCAGAACTTTGAGATGAAAGATCTTGGTGTGGCTGATGTTATCTTGAACATCAAGCTATTGAGAAACAATGAGGGTGGGATTACACTTCTGCAATCCCATTATGTTGAGAAGGTTTTGAGTCGTTTTGGATATTCGGACTGCAAAATTTCTCCAACGCCATATGATCCTAGTGTGCGGATTCGAAAGTTCGAAGGCACAGCTAAGGATCAGCTGAGGTACTCTCAAGTAATTGGTTCACTCATGTATCTAGCGAGCGCTACGAGGCCTGACATCATGTTTGCTGTGTGCAAACTAAGCCGGTTTGTTTCCAATCCGGGTGATGTGCATTGGCATGCTGTAGAAAGAATTATGCGATATCTGAAAGGTACCGTGAACCATGGACTTCACTACAGTGGATATCCTTCGGTACTTGAAGGGTATTGTGATGCGAATTGGATCTCTGATGCTGATGAGATGAAAGCCACAACGGGGTATGTGTTTACCCTTGGAGGTGGTGTTGTTTCCTGGAAGTCTTGCAAGCAAACGATCTTAACGAGATCGACAATGGAAGCAGAATTAACAGCATTAGACACGTCTAGTGTCGAAGCAGGATGGCTTCGAGATCTTTTGATGGACTTGCCTGTGGTTGAAAAGCCAGTACCGGCTATCCTTATGAACTGTGACAATCAAACAGTGATTATCAAGGTGAAGAGTTCAAAGGACAATGCACAGTCCACAAAGCACATAAAAATGAGATTAAAAGCTGTCAGACATTTAAGAAACTCCGGAGTGATAGCGGTGGATTATATCCAGTCGGCTAAGAATCTGGCAGATCCCTTTACTAAAGGGCTATCGCGTGTTGTGATAGAATGTGCATCGAGGGAGATGGGTATGAGACCCACATGAGTTGCCATGGCAGTAACCCAACCTATGTGATCGGAGATCCCGTGAAGTGGGACCTGGGAAAACAAGCTAGTTAACTGAGGAGAGTAATTTTTACTAACCCACTCCACTGGAGATGCAGTACTCTCAAAAACTGTATGGCAGGTTGACTTTTGTCTTAATGTGTTCCAAGGCTAGTATAAGCAAGATGCTATCCTATAGAGCAATCTTTGGAGGAACACACCTATATGATCCTGACTGCTGGTCACAGTCTATGAGATTGGGTGATCTCTAATAAGTTCATGAATAGGCCAGGAGTATGACTAATATGCTCCACCCGAGGGGTCAGCCTTCGGCAGCCTAGTACTGGCAAGACATTTAGTGAAACTATTTTACGCCAAACTGACAATTCAAGGCATAGTCCATTGTTCAGTTGTGATGTAGTGTAGCTACTTGTTCTAGGTGGAAGTTCAACCTTAACGGGTCTCCACTGAAAATGCCGGTATATAAAAACAGTGAATGGAACAGAGGACAACACCATGGGTCTTCGGGATCTGGTGGGGGATTGCTGAAATTCGGATGGACCTATGTGGCCCATTAGCCAATTTCCACTTAATCCCAAAGGCCCATGCTGCCATAGAAAATGGTGGGAGTTTAGTCCCACATTGCTAGTTGGGAGAGTTTTGCACCAGTTTATAAGGTGAGCTCTCTCCCCACTAGTGTGAGTTGGTATGAAGAGAGAGGAGTAGTGGAGGTGTTCCACACGCGCACTCCTCCTCCTCCGCCGCCCGCCTCGCCACGCCTCGCCTCGTCACGACACGTCACGACGCGCCGCGCCGCGCCGCGGGTTGCGGGAATGAGCCGAGCCGATGCCTTTATTTTGGTAGTTGGAAACGGAGAGTCAACAGACACGCCAATAATATGAGACGTCATATTGATTGCTGTCTATTGCGTCACATTTATTTTGGTAACAGCCGCGCGCAGTAAAACGCCGCATTGATCACGTGGTAACCGCGCGCAGTAAAACGCCGCATTGATTACGTGGTAACGGCTATAGTAAACGTCAAATGAATTCGTGAGCTGACCGTTCTCCTACTCGGCCGTGCCTATATATTAGGGGCGCAGGGGCGGACACAAACACACAACTCATACCCTCTTTGCGCCCACTGTCGTTCCACCACCTGTTGCTGCCTCCGGTGATCCCATCCCGTCTACCGCGTACACGGCCGACGGGAGAGCAGGCCTCCGAAACCCCGCCTCTCCAGATCCTGTACGGGAGAGGGGCGATTAGGTTTTTGGGGAGCGTCTCCTACGCGACTGCTCGCTGCTGCTGTACGTCTACTTCGTCTACTTCCGCGTCGCCTTCGTCATCAACATGGCATCCGAAGCCGAACGAGCTGCTGCTGCCGCCGAGGCCGCCAACGCTGCTGCCGCCGCGGCCGCCGCCTCTGCTACGACTACTGCCAATTGGCCAACTGCAGGGTATAACACGTTTATCCCTGCCCTTGTTATTTCCATATGTGCGATACTAGTAGTTTGCGTAGATGTGACTACTGTCAACTTAGTATGCATGAATATGGTTAATTATCAGTATGCTTACGTCATGATACTCCCACTTCTATTTCAGAAGCTTATGCATCTCCAGATGCTGACTACTGGAGAGAAGCGGTCCGTAGCGAGATGGATTCCATCATGGCTAATTGAACGTGGGAGATCACTGAACGTCCTTATGGCTGTAAACCATTAGGATGTAAGTGGGTGTTCAAAAAGAAGCTTAGGCCTGATGGTACGATTGAAAAGTACAAGGCTAGACTTGTGGCCAAGGGTTATTCCCAGAAAGAAGATGAAGATTTCTTTGACACTTATTCACCTGTGGCCAGACTGACCACCATTCGAGTATTACTCTCGTTGGCGGCCTCGCATGGTCTTCTCGTCCATCAGATGGATGTTAAGACGGCTTTCCTAAATGGAGAGTTAGACGAGGAAATCTATATGCAACAGCCAGATGGCTTTGTGTTAGATGGTCAAGAAGGAAAGGTGTGTAAGTTACTGAAATCTTTATATGGGCTGAAACAAGCACCTAAGCAATGGCATGAGAAGTTCAATACAACTTTAACATCTGTTGGCTTTGTTGTTAATGAAGCTGACAAATGTGTATACTATTGCCATGGTGGGGGCGAAGGAGTTATTTTGTGTTTGTATGTTGATGACATACTGATATTTGGGACCAACCTCAAAGTAATCAATGAGGTTAAGTCATTTCTATCCCAGAACTTTGAGATGAAAGATCTTGGTGTGGCTGATGTTATCTTGAACATCAAGCTATTGAGAAACAATGAGGGTGGGATTACACTTCTGCAATCCCATTATGTTGAGAAGGTTTTGAGTCGTTTTGGATATTCGGACTGCAAAATTTCTCCAACGCCATATGATCCTAGTGTGCGGATTCGAAAGTTCGAAGGCACAGCTAAGGATCAGCTAAGGTACTCTCAAGTAATTGGTTCACTCATGTATCTAGCGAGCGCTACGAGGCCTGACATCATGTTTGCTGTGTGCAAACTAAGCCGGTTTGTTTCCAATCCGGGTGATGTGCATTGGCATGCTGTAGAAAGAATTATGCGATATCTGAAAGGTACCGTGAACCATGGACTTCACTACAGTGGATATCCTTCGGTACTTGAAGGGTATTGTGATGCGAATTGGATCTCTGATGCTGATGAGATGAAAGCCACAACGGGGTATGTGTTTACCCTTGGAGGTGGTGCTGTTTCCTGGAAGTCTTGCAAGCAAACGATCTTAACGAGATCGACAATGGAAGCAGAATTAACAGCATTAGACACGTCTAGTGTCGAAGCAGGATGGCTTCGAGATCTTTTGATGGACTTGCCTGTGGTTGAAAAGCCAGTACCGGCTATCCTTATGAACTGTGACAATCAAACAGTGATTATCAAGGTGAAGAGTTCAAAGGACAATGCACAGTCCACAAAGCACATAAAAATGAGATTAAAAGCTGTCAGACATTTAAGAAACTCCGGAGTGATAGCGGTGGATTATATCCAGTCGGCTAAGAATCTGGCAGATCCCTTTACTAAAGGGCTATCGCGTGTTGTGATAGAATGTGCATCGAGGGAGATGGGTATGAGACCCACATGAGTTGCCATGGCAGTAACCCAACCTATGTGATCGGAGATCCCGTGAAGTGGGACCTGGGAAAACAAGCTAGTTAACTGAGGAGAGTAATTTTTACTAACCCACTCCACTGGAGATGCAGTACTCTCAAAAACTGTATGGCAGGTTGACTTTTGTCTTAATGTGTTCCAAGGCTAGTATAAGCAAGATGCTATCCTATAGAGCAATCTTTGGAGGAACACACCTATATGATCCTGACTGCTGGTCACAGTCTATGAGATTGGGTGATCTCTAATAAGTTCATGAATAGGCCAGGAGTATGACTAATATGCTCCACCCAAGGGGTCAGCCTTCGGCAGCCTAGTACTGGCAAGACATTTAGTGAAACTATTTTACGCCAAACTGACAATTCAAGGCATAGTCCATTGTTCAGTTGTGATGTAGTGTAGCTACTTGTTCTAGGTGGAAGTTCAACCTTAACGGGTCTCCACTGAAAATGCCGGTATATAAAAACAGTGAATGGAACAGAGGACAACACCATGGGTCTTCGGGATCTGGTGGGGGATTGCTGAAATTCGGATGGACCTATGTGGCCCATTAGCCAATTTCCACTTAATCCCAAAGGCCCATGCTGCCATAGAAAATGGTGGGAGTTTAGTCCCACATTGCTAGTTGGGAGAGTTTTGCACCAGTTTATAAGGTGAGCTCTCTCCCCACTAGTGTGAGTTGGTATGAAGAGAGAGGAGTAGTGGAGGTGTTCCACACGCGCACTCCTCCTCCTCCGCCGCCCGCCTCGCCACGCCTCGCCTCGTCACGACACGTCACGACGCGCCGCGCCGCGCCGCGGGTTGCGGGAATGAGCCGAGCCGATGCCTTTATTTTGGCAGTTGGAAACGGAGAGTCAACAGACACGCCAATAATATGAGACGTCATATTGATTGCTGTCTATTGCGTCACATTTATTTTGGTAACAGCCGCGCGCAGTAAAACGCCGCATTGATCACGTGGTAACCGCGCGCAGTAAAACGCCGCATTGATTACGTGGTAACGGCTATAGTAAACGCCAAATGAATTCGTGAGCTGACCGTTCTCCTACTCGGCCGTGCCTATATATTAGGGGCGCAGGGGCGGACACAAACACACAACTCATACCCTCTTTGCGCCCACTGTCGTTCCACCACCTGTTGCTGCCTCCGGTGATCCCATCCCGTCTACCGCGTACACGGCCGACGGGAGAGCAGGCCTCCGAAACCCCGCCTCTCCAGATCCTGTACGGGAGAGGGGCGATTAGGTTTTTGGGGAGCGTCTCCTACGCGACTGCTCGCTGCTGCTGTACGTCTACTTCGTCTACTTCCGCGTCGCCTTCGTCATCAACATGGCATCCGAAGCCGAACGAGCTGCTGCTGCCGCCGAGGCCGCCAACGCTGCTGCCGCCGCGGCCGCCGCCTCTGCTACGACTACTGCCAATTGGCCAACTGCAGGGTATAACACGTTTATCCCTGCCCTTGTTATTTCCATATGTGCGATACTAGTAGTTTGCGTAGATGTGACTACTGTCAACTTAGTATGCATGAATATGGTTAATTATCAGTATGCTTACGTCATGATACTCCCACTTCTATTTCAGAAGCTTATGCATCTCCAGATGCTGACTACTGGAGAGAAGCGGTCCGTAGCGAGATGGATTCCATCATGGCTAATTGAACGTGGGAGATCACTGAACGTCCTTATGGCTGTAAACCATTAGGATGTAAGTGGGTGTTCAAAAAGAAGCTTAGGCCTGATGGTACGATTGAAAAGTACAAGGCTAGACTTGTGGCCAAGGGTTATTCCCAGAAAGAAGATAAGATTTCTTTGACACTTATTCACATGTGGCCAGACTGACCACCATTCGAGTATTACTCTCGTTGGCGGCCTCGCATGGTCTTCTCGTCCATCAGATGGATGTTAAGACGGCTTTCCTAAATGGAGAGTTAGACGAGGAAATCTATATGCAACAGCCAGATGGCTTTGTGTTAGATGGTCAAGAAGGAAAGGTGTGTAAGTTACTGAAATCTTTATATGGGCTGAAACAAGCACCTAAGCAATGGCATGAGAAGTTCAATACAACTTTAACATCTGTTGGCTTTGTTGTTAATGAAGCTGACAAATGTGTATACTATTGCCATGGTGGGGGCGAAGGAGTTATTTTGTGTTTGTATGTTGATGACATACTGATATTTGGGACCAACCTCAAAGTAATCAATGAGGTTAAGTCATTTCTATCCCAGAACTTTGAGATGAAAGATCTTGGTGTGGCTGATGTTATCTTGAACATCAAGCTATTGAGAAACAATGAGGGTGGGATTACACTTCTGCAATCCCATTATGTTGAGAAGGTTTTGAGTCGTTTTGGATATTCGGACTGCAAAATTTCTCCAACGCCATATGATCCTAGTGTGCGGATTCGAAAGTTCGAAGGCACAGCTAAGGATCAGCTGAGGTACTCTCAAGTAATTGGTTCACTCATGTATCTAGCGAGCGCTACGAGGCCTGACATCATGTTTGCTGTGTGCAAACTAAGCCGGTTTGTTTCCAATCCGGGTGATGTGCATTGGCATGCTGTAGAAAGAATTATGCGATATCTGAAAGGTACCGTGAACCATGGACTTCACTACAGTGGATATCCTTCGGTACTTGAAGGGTATTGTGATGCGAATTGGATCTCTGATGCTGATGAGATGAAAGCCACAACGGGGTATGTGTTTACCCTTGGAGGTGGTGCTGTTTCCTGGAAGTCTTGCAAGCAAACGATCTTAACGAGATCGACAATGGAAGCAGAATTAACAGCATTAGACACGTCTAGTGTCGAAGCAGGATGGCTTCGAGATCTTTTGATGGACTTGCCTGTGGTTGAAAAGCCAGTACCGGCTATCCTTATGAACTGTGACAATCAAACAGTGATTATCAAGGTGAAGAGTTCAAAGGACAATGCACAGTCCACAAAGCACATAAAAATGAGATTAAAAGCTGTCAGACATTTAAGAAACTCCGGAGTGATAGCGGTGGATTATATCCAGTCGGCTAAGAATCTGGCAGATCCCTTTACTAAAGGGCTATCGCGTGTTGTGATAGAATGTGCATCGAGGGAGATGGGTATGAGACCCACATGAGTTGCCATGGCAGTAACCCAACCTATGTGATCGGAGATCCCGTGAAGTGGGACCTGGGAAAACAAGCTAGTTAACTGAGGAGAGTAATTTTTACTAACCCACTCCACTGGAGATGCAGTACTCTCAAAAACTGTATGGCAGGTTGACTTTTGTCTTAATGTGTTCCAAGGCTAGTATAAGCAAGATGCTATCCTATAGAGCAATCTTTGGAGGAACACACCTATATGATCCTGACTGCTGGTCACAGTCTATGAGATTGGGTGATCTCTAATAAGTTCATGAATAGGCCAGGAGTATGACTAATATGCTCCACCCGAGGGGTTAGCCTTCGGCAGCCTAGTACTGGCAAGACATTTAGTGAAACTATTTTACGCCAAACTGACAATTCAAGGCATAGTCCATTGTTCAGTTGTGATGTAGTGTAGCTACTTGTTCTAGGTGGAAGTTCAACCTTAACGGGTCTCCACTGAAAATGCCGGTATATAAAAACAGTGAATGGAACAGAGGACAACACCATGGGTCTTCGGGATCTGGTGGGGGATTGCTGAAATTCGGATGGACCTATGTGGCCCATTAGCCAATTTCCACTTAATCCCAAAGGCCCATGCTGCCATAGAAAATGGTGGGAGTTTAGTCCCACATTGCTAGTTGGGAGAGTTTTGCACCAGTTTATAAGGTGGGCTCTCTCCCCACTAGTGTGAGTTGGTATGAAGAGAGAGGAGTAGTGGAGGTGTTCCACACGCGCGCTCCTCCTCCTCCGCTGCCCGCCTCGCCACGCCTCGCCTCGTCACGACACGTCACGACGCGCCGCGCCGCGCCGCGGGTTGCGGGAATGAGCCGAGCCGATGCCTTTATTTTGGCAGTTGGAAACGGAGAGTCAACAGACACGCCAATAATATGAGACGTCATATTGATTGCTGTCTATTGCGTCACATTTATTTTGGTAACAGCCGCGCGCAGTAAAACGCCGCATTGATCACGTGGTAACCGCGCGCAGTAAAACGCCGCATTGATTACGTGGTAACGGCTATAGTAAACGCCAAATGAATTCGTGAGCTGACCGTTCTCCTACTCGGCCGTGCCTATATATTAGGGGCGCAGGGGCGGACACAAACACACAACTCATACCCTCTTTGCGCCCACTGTCGTTCCACCACCTGTTGCTGCCTCCGGTGATCCCATCCCGTCTACCGCGTACACGGCCGACGGGAGAGCAGGCCTCCGAAACCCCGCCTCTCCAGATCCTGTACGGGAGAGGGGCGATTAGGTTTTTGGGGAGCGTCTCCTACGCGACTGCTCGCTGCTGCTGTACGTCTACTTCGTCTACTTCCGCGTCGCCTTCGTCATCAACATGGCATCCGAAGCCGAACGAGCTGCTGCTGCCGCCGAGGCCGCCAACGCTGCTGCCGCCGCGGCCGCCGCCTCTGCTACGACTACTGCCAATTGGCCAACTGCAGGGTATAACACGTTTATCCCTGCCCTTGTTATTTCCATATGTGCGATACTAGTAGTTTGCGTAGATGTGACTACTGTCAACTTAGTATGCATGAATATGGTTAATTATCAGTATGCTTACGTCATGATACTCCCACTTCTATTTCAGAAGCTTATGCATCTCCAGATGCTGACTACTGGAGAGAAGCGGTCCGTAGCGAGATGGATTCCATCATGGCTAATTGAACGTGGGAGATCACTGAACGTCCTTATGGCTGTAAACCATTAGGATGTAAGTGGGTGTTCAAAAAGAAGCTTAGGCCTGATGGTACGATTGAAAAGTACAAGGCTAGACTTGTGGCCAAGGGTTATTCCCAGAAAGAAGATGAAGATTTCTTTGACACTTATTCACCTGTGGCCAGACTGACCACCATTCGAGTATTACTCTCGTTGGCGGCCTCGCATGGTCTTCTCGTCCATCAGATGGATGTTAAGACGGCTTTCCTAAATGGAGAGTTAGACGAGGAAATCTATATGCAACAGCCAGATGGCTTTGTGTTAGATGGTCAAGAAGGAAAGGTGTGTAAGTTACTGAAATCTTTATATGGGCTGAAACAAGCACCTAAGCAATGGCATGAGAAGTTCAATACAACTTTAACATCTATTGGCTTTGTTGTTAATGAAGCTGACAAATGTGTATAGTATCGCCATGGTGGGGGCGAAGGAGTTATTTTGTGTTTGTATGTTGATGACATACTGATATTTGGGACCAACCTCAAAGTAATCAATGAGGTTAAGTCATTTCTATCCCAGAACTTTGAGATGAAAGATCTTGGTGTGGCTGATGTTATCTTGAACATCAAGCTATTGAGAAACAATGAGGGTGGGATTACACTTCTGCAATCCCATTATGTTGAGAAGGTTTTGAGTCGTTTTGGATATTCGGACTGCAAAACTTCTCCAACGCCATATGATCCTAGTGTGCGGATTCGAAAGTTCGAAGGCACAGCTAAGGATCAGCTGAGGTACTCTCAAGTAATTGGTTCACTCATGTATCTAGCGAGCGCTACGAGGCCTGACATCATGTTTGCTGTGTGCAAACTAAGCCGGTTTGTTTCCAATCCGGGTGATGTGCATTGGCATGCTGTAGAAAGAATTATGCGCTATCTGAAAGGTACCGTGAACCATGGACTTCACTACAGTGGATATCCTTTGGTACTTGAAGGGTATTGTGATGCGAATTGGATCTCTGATGCTGATGAGATGAAAGCCACAACGGGGTATGTGTTTACCCTTGGAGGTGGTGCTGTTTCCTGGAAGTCTTGCAAGCAAACGATCTTAACGAGATCGACAATGGAAGCAGAATTAACAGCATTAGACACGTGTAGTGTCGAAGTAGGATGGCTTCGAGATCTTTTGATGGACTTGCCTGTGGTTGAAAAGCCAGTACCGGCTATCCTTATGAACTGTGACAATCAAACAGTGATTGTCAAGGTGAAGAGTTCAAAGGACAATGCACAGTCCACAAAGCACATAAAAATGAGATTAAAAGCTGTCAGACATTTAAGAAACTCCGGAGTGATAGCGGTGGATTATATCCAGTCGGCTAAGAATCTGGCAGATCCCTTTACTAAAGGGCTATCGCGTGTTGTGATAGAATGTGCATCGAGGGAGATGGGTGTGAGACCCACATGAGTTGCCATGGCAGTAACCCAACCTATGTGATCGGAGATCCCGTGAAGTGGGACCTGGCAAAACAAGCTAGTGGTTAACTGAGGAGAGTAATTTTTACTAACCCACTCCACTGGAGATGCAGTACTCTCAAAAACTGTATGGCAGGTTGACTTTTGTCTTAATGTGTTCCAAGGCTTGTATAAGCAAGATGCTATCCTACAGAGCGATCTTTGGAGAAACACACCTATATGATCCTGACTGCTGGTCACAGTCTATGAGATTGGGTGATCTCTAATAAGTTCATGAATAGGCCAGGAGTATGACTAATATGCACCACCCGAGGGGTCAGCCTTCGGCAGCCTAGTACTGGCAAGACATTTAGTGAAACTATTTTACGCCAAACTGACAATTCAAGGCATAGTCCATTGTTCAGTTGTGATGTAGTGTAGCTACTTGTTCTAGGTGGAAGTTCAACCTTAACGGGTCTCCACTGAAATTGCCGGTATATAAAAACAGTGAATGGAACAGAGGACAACACCATGGGTCTTCGGGATCTGGTGGGGGATTGCTGAAATTCGGATGGACCTATGTGGCCCATTAGCCAATTTCCACTTAATCCCAAAGGCCCATGCTGCCATAGCAAATGGTGGGAGTTTAGTCCCACATTGCTAGTTGGGAGAGTTTTGCACCAGTTTATAAGGTGAGCTCTCTCCCCACTAGTGTGAGTTGGTATGAAGAGAGAGGAGTAGTGGAGGTGTTCCACACGCGCACTCCTCCTCCTCCGCCGCCCGCCTCGCCACGCCTCGCCTCGTCACGACACGTCACGACGCGCCGCGCCGCGGGTTGCGGGAATGAGCCGAGCCGATGCCTTTATTTTGGCAGTTGGAAACGGAGAGTCAACAGACACGCCAATAATATGAGACGTCATATTGATTGCTGTCTATTGCGTCACATTTATTTTGGTAACAGCCGCACGCAGTAAAACGCCGCATTGATTACGTGGTAACGGCTATAGTAAACGCCAAATGAATTAGTGAGCTGACCGTTCTCCTACCCGGCCGTGCCTATATATTAGGGGCGCAGGGGCGGACACAAACACAGAACTCATACCCTCTTTGCGCCCACTGTCGTTCCACCACTTGTTGCTGCCTCCGGTGATCCCATCCCGTCTACCGCGTACACGGCCGACGGGAGAGCAGGCCTCCGAAACCCCGCCTCTCCAGATCCTGTACGGGAGAGGGGCGATTAGGTTTTTGGGGAGCGTCTCCTACGCGACTGCTCGCTACTGCTGTACGTCTACTTCGTCTACTACCGCGTCGCCTTCGTCATCAACATGGCATCCGAACCCGAACGAGCTGCTGCTGCCGCCGAGGCCGCTGCTGCTGCTGAGGCCGCCAACGCTGCTGCTGCCGCCGCGGCCGCCGCCTCTGCTACGAGTACTGCCAATTGGCCAACTGCAGGGTATAACACGTTTATCCCTGCCCTTGTTATTTCCATATGTGCGATACTAGTAGTTTGCGTAGATGTGTCTACTGTCAACCTAGTATGCATGAATATGGTTAATATCAGTATGCTTACGTCATGATCGTGATTTATACTTGGATTAATTTAATCTGTAAATTGCCTAAATTCCTAACAATCCAAAAACCTAATATGTGTAGGCAATTTTCGATTCATGGTTTTGCTACTGCACTGAAACCGGACCCGTTTACGGGGACGTACTTTAAGCGTTGGCAGACCAAAACATTCTTATGGCTCACGGCTATGAACGTGTTCAGGGTCGTCGGTGTCACTCCCACGGAAACGATTACTCCTGATCAGGAGAAAGCGTTTAGGGATGCCACCGTCGTCTTTGTTGGATGCGTTCTAGGCGTGATCGGAGAGAAGTTTGTTGACGCATATTTACATGTGCGGGTTGCCAAGGACTTGTGGGAGGCGCTCGAATCCAAATTCGGCGCAACCGATGCTGGCAGCGAGATGTACAGTATAGAGCAGTTCCATGACTACAGAATGGTCGAAAACCGTTCTGTTTTGGAGCAGGCTCATGAGATACAGTGCATCGCTAAGGAGCTTGAAATTCTCAAGTGTGTGTTACCGGGCAAGTATGTCGCGGGATGCATAATCGCCAAACTGCCTAATTCCTGGAGGAGCTTTGCCACTACTCTGAAACATCAGAGGCGTGAATTCTCAGTAGAGGATGTCATCGGCCATCTGAGTGTTGAGCAGAATTCGAGGGCAAAGGACTCGCATGGAAAAGGGAATGAAGGGACTTCTGCGGCCAATATGGTACAGAAGAACTACAACTCCCACAAGAACAAGGCGAGGACTGGTGTCCAGCAGAATACCGACTTCAAGAAGAAGGCTAAGAAGACCTTCAAGAAGGATAAGAAGAAAGATGGCTGCTTCACTTGTGGTTGTCGCACCCGGACTTCTAGAGGATACTCGCAGTTCCGTTGAACAGTAGTGGATTGGATTACGGGGCTTACCGGCACACGGGTCTCTTACGAGTAGGCCAACACACGTATGTGTGACAACCAACCCCTATCTGTTCATCGTCTACGTAAACCATCCCATAGAAATCAGGATACTACCATTGACGTACTTCATACCATACACACATGGTACGTCAACAGCGTTGAACAAAGTGATAGCACAACATATCTCTAAGACACAAAAGATGGAAATAAGTTGCAAATGGCTCTCACTAGAGCAGAGATAGCAAATACAATCATCCAGAGGACACATGTCCCAACATATCATCATTACATAATAGCGGAAGCATTCAACAGGTCTGAATACAGACAAATCCAAATAGGCCTAAGAGGCCGGAAACAAAAGGATGGAGCCCATCCACGAAGTCTCGGATCCTGCCCGGGTCCGCTATCTACTCGTCAACAGCCTCGTCGTACTCCACGTAGTAGCCACCATGGGGATCCTCGGAAACGTCGTCTGCGGAAACCACAGCCCCAAAGGGGTCAGTACATAAACGTACTGGCAAGCAAGACTCACAGTTCACCAAAGTGTAACCCGTCAACACCAAGCACATATGCTTTGGGTTCAACGGAAGAAAGGGTGATATAACAGATGCGGCAGCGGGCTGCACTAACCAACTACAGAAACATACTATAACTTCCGGCTATCAGAAAGGAGATAAGATAGCGCATCGTAACCAACTACCAGCTAACTCCAAACAAACCCATCCTGGATCTCGCCCCTTATCCAAAGAAGCAATCCGAGGATAACTCACACAGTTTGATTAATGATGGTTCAAGTTATTGTGTCAATAAACCTATTACTAGTCAAGTTATCATTAGTTAGGTGTAAGTTGTCTGAGTACTTGTTAGCCAGTACTTTCACCAAGTCGTCACATAACCGCAGACAACACGGCTTCTCGAGAAGATTCATCCCTGCAGGGGTGCACCAATTTGGTCGTACACGTAAGAATAACCCGCCAGATGGGATGCCTCCCACCAAGCGGGGCACTCAACACAACTCAACTCTTCTTCGCATCAAGCCCAAAGCACCTTGGGCGCACGGCTAATCGAGCCCCGGAGAAAAGGGACCCTCATAGCACTCTAAGAACGTGTCCCCCTATATGCCGACTACAAAAGTTCCACCCTGCGCTGGGCTCGCAAAAACATGCATGCGGCAAATGGAAAACACGAACTAAATGAGGCGATTTCGACGAGATGCGAATCGAATCAAATCGAGGGGGGCGCCCATACACGCTTCCCACATGCGGATAGTGCGCTCATCATGGATCAGTAGACAAGACCCTTTTCCTATTAGGGTCGACACTAGCAGGCCTCAAAACCACACAGGGCCTCCTGCCGGTGCCTTATCAGCATATTATTTTTAACAGGTTGATTGATTAACATCGAGCCCCCAGAACATAATAGAATATAGTAACAGAAAGTAACGGGTAACAGACTCGAGCAAAACAACCTAAGCATGCTAGTAAGACACTGGCTCAAACAATGGGGTTGTAGGAGTGGAGGTGAGGCAATATCAGGGTTAAGGGATTCATGTGATAGGTTCGTAACAGAAACAACTATACATAGGGCTAGTAAAATAGACAACGGAAAGTATCGGTAACCAATGTTGAAAGGAACACAGTGGTTCATGTGAGTGATAACTTGCCTGCAAACTCAGGAACCTGGTACTGAGCTAAAACCTCTGAAGGGGTGTCGTAAAGATCGTCGGTCTCAACGTCGTCGTCTATTCGAGAAGAAGCAAACAAACAACGCAAGGAGACAAACAATCAATAACATGGCATAGTGCACAAACATGGGATGATGCATGACAATTTAATTGATGCATAAAAAGTAAACTAGTTGACATGGTAACATAGCATAATTAAATGGACCCACATGCAATTTGGATTGCATATGGAAAGCCCATGAATTAAGGTTGAAATAATTGTTTTACAACTAATCAACAGGTGAAAGTGGATTAGTATGATGCATGGATGAGGAAAACAGAAAAATAACAACAATAGAATCAATTTGAAATAAGGTTTAACAATTTTGGAAATTTATTTATTAAGTTATGGAATTTTGGTTCCTTAAAGGTGTTACACAAGCATTTGTTGTTTTCAGAAATTTTAATTGTTCAAAACAGTTAACAAGGTTAATATTTGAATAGAACACACAATTTTAGGTGGAATACATGTTTCAATTATTGAAAAAGGAAATAGAATGAATTACTTATGAATTAAACAAGTTTAAACAAGATTTAAATGATTTTAATTCAATTATTAATATTGATTGAATTTTATTTGTTCAAAACATTAAACAATATTCATATTTGAAAAGATTATGTTTTGCTGGTTTGAAAACATATTTTATATGTTCAAAAATAATTTAATTTGAGCAAGTTATGAATTTAACAATATTTTAAATGAATTAAACAAGGTTTAAATTATTTAAGCAATTTTAATTATTCAAATCATGAAACAAAATTTATATTTGGTTAGGTGGTTTAAAATGGCATGGAAAACATATTTTATTTGTGTTATTTGAATTAAGTATGATTTAGTTATGGATTTTATCAAATTTCAAATGAATTGTTTGAATTTGAAATTTGGATGCATTTGAATTATTCAAAACAGAAAACAAATGTTATAAATAGATAGATAATTAAATTTGGTGCGGTGTACATATTTTATTTTTATTATTTGGGTTTGTGAAATAAAACTTATGTGAGTTTTGAGTTTAGGGACTAATCTGTAAAATTACTGGACTTAAAATTAAAAGAGAAAAGGCAGAAAAATTAAACTGCACCACGCAGTGACCAGCCCCCAGCCACTGACAGCGGGGCCAGCGCCACTGTGGCGCCTACGTGGCCTGCAGGGCCACTGACAGCGGGCCCCGCGCGGGTGCGGGCAAGGGAAAAAAGGGGGAGGCAATTGCCTCCCGCGGGATTCGATCTCGCGATCCCGGGCGAGCGCGCAAGCGTGTGTGCCAGTTGGGCTGTGAACCGTTTTGTGAAATGTAAAGAGCAGGTGGAAGGTTAACATGTTTCCCGTCAGTTATTTTTTTGCCTGACGGATCTGAACCTGCCAGCGACAGAACGCTCGATCGAGGGGAGGTCGCCGGCGACAACTGCCTGCTGCCGCTGCGCGCGGTGTGGTCGTGCGGCTGGGCTGCCGTGTGGTGGCCGGGTGCAGGTGCGCTCGTGCGGTAGGCGTGACAGAGAGGGGGAAAGGAACGTGGGGTGAGAGGCTCACAGCGAGGGAGACTGTCGGCGCACGGCGGTGGGCGACGGTGGCGAACCCGGCGATGGCGGCGGAGCTCCGGGGGCCCTCGGGAGAAACGAAGGGGATGGCGAGGACGAGGGGAACGGGACGGTTCCGTTCCCGGCCCTAAGACGGCCGGGCGGGCACCGTGGCGGCGGCTATCGCCGGAGGAAGGCGGCGGTGAGGAAGGTTTCGGTGGGTAACAGAGAGGAGAGGCCGGAGGGAGAGAAGAAAGGGGAAGTGGCGGCGCTCGAGGGAGGAAGAAGAGGGAGAGGTAGGGCATAGAGGGGCTTGGCCTCGAGCTAAAAAGGAGGAGGAGGGAGAGGCCCTAGCCGTTCACTGCCTGTACTGTCGACGTGGACTCCATGGATGAAGAGCCGTACAGGAGGTTAGGGATGACCGAGGGGTACCAGGCCAGGTAAGTTGGGCTGGCCCCAAATGGGCTGGATGCCCCTATTCCCCCTCTCTCTCTCTTTTATTCTTTTGTTGTTTTTTTTTTTTGCAGATTTGGCAAAGGAGAGAAAACAGATGGTGTTAGGGTTTAGCAAAATTTTTGGGACAATTTTTTTATTGATTAAGTTTTGTAATAGCATCAAGTACCCACTTTGGTTTTCCAAAATATTTTAAATATGTTGTTGGTTTGAAATTTGTTTGAAATCAATATTAATTGATTAATTTTGATTTAAGCCACTTAGAAGTTTTAAATTCAAATTTATTGTGAAACAAGTGATTGCTTTGTTTTGCAATTTTCATAATTTCAAAATTGGTTGCTGTTTGTAATTGAATTTGTATGCAATTTGAATTAAGTGAAATATTAAAAAGAACAATTCAATAGTTTGAGCTTTTAATTCTTAATGGAAACAAATGGATGTTTTATTTGAACTTTTTATTTGGAAAATTGTGACATAAGAAGTATGAATAAAGGTTTGAATTATTGGTTTGAAATTTCAAATGGAAAACAAAGAAAACAATGCCAACAAAAAGCAATGCTTAAGATGCCATGATGCAAAACAATAACAAAACAAGAAACAAACATCTAGGGGGAGATTTTCATACTTGGGATGTTACAAAATGCCCCCCCTTGAAGGAATCGCGCCCCGAGATTCCTACTGAGAAGAGAAAAGGTCCGGATACTTCTTGCGAAGATCCTCTTCGGTCTCCCACGTTGCCTCTTTATCAGAATGATGCGACCATTGCACTTTCAAGAACTTGGTGCTCTTGTTGCGAGTCTTACGCTCGGTCTCATCGAGAATACGAACAGGGTGCTCCTCGTAAGAGAGATCATCTTGCAGTTCAATGGAATCATGATCAACTGCACGATCTGGATCTTTGAAACACCTCTTGAGCTATGACACGTGAAACACATCGTGCACCTTGGATAGTTTTTCTGGAAGTTCAAGACGATAGGCATTTTCCGCACGCCTTGAGAGAATGTTGAACGGACCAATGTATCTTGGTGCAAGTTTTCCTTTCACACCAAAACGATGAGTGCCTCTGAGGGGAGTTACACGGAGATATGCCTTGTCACCAGGTGCATAGATCATATCCCTGTGCTTGCTGTCATAGTAGCTCTTCTGACGAGACTGAGCAATCTTGAGATTGTCACGAATGATGCGAACTTTCTCTTCGGCTTCCTTAACAATGTCAGGGCCTAAGAGTGAACGTTCACCAGCTCCAGACCAATTGATTGGACTCCTGCATCTGCGACCATAGTGTGCTTCAAATGGTGCCATGCCTAGGCTTGCCTGGAAGCTGTTGTTGTAGGAGAATTCAGCATATGGAAGGCAATCCTCCCATTTCATGCCAAAGGAGAGACCACATGCTCTTAGCATATCCTCAAGAATCTGATTGACTCTTTCGACTTGTCCTTGAGACTGAGGATGATAAGCCGTGCTGAACAGAAGTTTGGTGCCCAATGCTTCTTGAAAACTTTTCCAGAAATGAGAAGTGAATATGCTTCCACGGTCTGAGCTTATTTCCAAAGGAACACCATGAAGAGGAACGATCTTTGTTGTGTAGAGTTCTGCTAACTGGCTAGCTGAGATTGTTTCTTTGACAGCAAAGAAGTGAGCTACCTTAGTGAGACGATCAATGACAACGAAGATTGAATCGTTGCCCTTCTTGGACTTTGGAAAACCAGTGATGAAGTCCATTTCAATCATGTCCCACTTCCACTCAGGAATTTTCAGAGGTTGGAGAAGACCGGCTGTTTTCTGATGAACTGCCTTAACACGTTGACAAACGTCGCATTCAGAAACGTATTGAGCAATTTCACGTTTCATGCCAGACCACCAATACAGTGTTTTGAGATCCTGGTACATCTTTGTACTTACAGGGTGTATGGAGAGAGGAGTTTCATGAGCCTCCTTGAGAATAACATCTTTGAGACTTTGAATTTGAGGAACTGCAATGCGTCCTTCGAAGAACACAGTTCCCTTGTCATCAATTGAGAAGCACTCATACTTCACATTGCCTGCTTTGATGTTATTTGCGATCTTCTTGATCTCAGCATCACGAAGTTGTTCAGAACGAATCTTGTCCTCGAGAGTTGGACTGGCTGTCAAGTTCGCAAGATAACCTTGAGGAACAAGACCAAGGTTCAGCTTCTGGAATTCTTCATGAAGTGGAGGTTGGCTTTCCATGATCATGAGATTATTGCAATATGACTTGCGACTGAGAGCATCGGCCATAACATTAGCCTTGCCTGGAGTGTAAGAAATGGCAAGATCGAAGTCTTTGATCTTTTCAATCCATCTCCTTTGCCTGAGGTTTAGATCTGGTTGAGTGAAGATGTATTTCAGACTCTTATGATCGGAAAAGATTTCAGTGCGATTACCCAACAAGTATTGTCTCCATTTCTTGAGGGCAAACACAACTGCTGCAAGTTCTAGATCATGAGTGGGATAATTGATCTCATGTGCGTTCAACTGACGTGAAGCATAAGCCACAACTTGACGTTCTTGCATAAGAACTGCACCTAGCCCTTGTAGAGAAGCATCACAGAATATCTGGAAAGGTTTGGTAGTATCCGGGCCAACCAGAACTGGTGTAGAAGTGAGTTTAGTCTTCAGGAGATTGAAACTTTCATCACATTGTGGAGACCAAACGAACTTCTTGTCCTTCTTTGTGAGACCAGTGAGAGGTTTGGCAATCTTGGAGAAGTTTTGGACGAAACGACGGCAATAGCTAGCCAAGCCAAGAAAACTTCTGACTTGCTTCACCGTCTTAGGAGGTTTCCAATCAACAATTGCCTTAACCTTTTCTGGATCAATGGCTATGCCCTTGGCAGAGATGACATGACCAAGGTAAGCAACTTCTGGAATCCAGAACTCACATTTGGAGAACTTGGCATATAGACGATGCTCGCGAAGTTTCATGAGAGTGAGACGAAGATGTTCTCCATGCTCTTCCTCGGATTTTGAGTAGACAAGAATATCATCAAGATATACCACAACGAACTTGTCGAGGTATTCATGTAAGACAGAATTCATAAGTCGAGAGAAGGTCGCCGGTGCATTGGTGAGACAAAAGGACATGACGGTGTATTCATATAAACCGTACCGAGTGGTGAAAGCTGTTTTTGGAATATCTTCCTTTCTGATCTTTATTTGATGGTAACCCATTCTCAAGTCCAACTTGGAGAATATTGAGGCTCCAGCAAGTTGATCAAAAAGATCATCGATACGAGGAATTGGATACTTGTTTTTGATGGTTTTCTCGTTAAGAGGACGATAGTCAACAACGAGTCTCTTTGTTTGATCCTTCTTCGCAACGAACAGAGTTGGGCAACCCCAAGCCGAGGAACTAGGTTGAATGTAACCTTTTTCCATGTACATATCGATTTGCTCCTTCAACAACTTCAGTTCAGGAGGAGCTATCTTGTATGGATGCTTAGAGATTGGAGCAGTACCTGGTTCAAGTTCGATCACGAACTCAACTGCTCTGTCAGGAGGCATTCCTGGCAATTCTTCTGGAAAGACATCAGGGAATTCACAAACCACCGGAATAGTTTCAATAGATGGTAGAGGATTTGCATTGAGAGTGTAGAGTTGAACAACTGGATTTTCAGCATGGAAGTAGACTATCTGGCCAGAAGGGTGTGTGATTTTGACAGACTTGGCAGGACAATCAATGACTGCTTTGTTGGCTACCAGCCAATCCATCCCAAGAATGACATCAATATCTGAAGAGTGGAGAGCTATCAGAGATGCCTGGAATGGAAGGTTTCCAATTGTGATCTCGATGTTCTGGCTAACTTTATTGCTTTACCAGCTAGATCCCGGTGATTTCACTAGGAGAGGGATAGACAACTGTTCGAAGTTGATTCCACTGGTGTTTGCAAAGCATTGAGAGATGAAAGAGTGTGAAGCACCAGAATCGAACAAGACTTTAGCACGAAACGAGTTCACAAGAAGTGTGCCCATTACAACCTCTGGAGATTCTTCTGCTCCCTGGGCCTTGGCATGGTTCACCCTCACAGTTCTCAAGACAGACTTGTTCTTGTTGCGGGGCTTAGGCGAAGAAGTGTGTACCATCACATGATTGACATTAGAGATGGGTAGTAATGGTAGCTTGTTCTGCGGGCACTTGTAGGAGTAGTGTCCTGGTAGACCGCACTTGAAGCATGTACTAGCAGAACGAGGAGCTGTTGGACTTGGCTGAGATGGAGCACCTCCTAAAGATACCACTTGGGTGGGAGGGAGGGCAAGAAATCCTGCCGGGCTTGGCAAGCAGATGGGCGGTGTTGGAGTGGTATATGGGACCCAAACTCTTCGTTTTTGTGGAGGCATGATAGCTTTTGAGAGATTAGCCTGTTCAAGAGAGTGCTTACGAGATTCCTCAACCAACTTGCGCCCATGCTCTTCATTTAGAGCGATGTTGATGAGGTCCTCAAAATTCTTGGCCTTGACATTGGTGAGAGCATACTTGAGTTCCGGGTTGAGACCCCTGCGGAACTTTGCCATCTTTCTCGCTTCCGTGGAGATTTCATCTCCGGCGTAGCGAGCCAGACGATTGAACTCTCTTTGGTATTCGAGAACGTCCAAATTGCCTTGTGTGAAAGAATAGAATTCCTCACGCATTCTCTCCATGAGCCCATCGGGAATGTGATGGCGCATGAAGGCTTGCTTGAAATCCTCCCATGTGATTGCCACACTAGGACCTCTCATTTCTTGGAAATTCTCCCACCAAGACATGGATTGTCCACGGAGAAGGTAGGTCACGTAAGGAACACGGTCCTCGTCAGCCACATGAGCTACCATCAGGGTACGGTTCATTTCACGGAGCCAGTCATCAGCATCCAATGGTTCGGACGAGGTATCAAACATGCGCGGATTGAGCTCAAGGAACTCCCGAATAGACACCCGGGTGTTGCCATTACTCCCAAGGTCTTGGTTCGGTTGCATCTGCCTTATAACTTGTGTCATCTGAGACAGCACTTTCCCCATCTCAGGTGGCAGTGTGTGTTCTTCGTCACCACTTTCCATCCTGAAGAGGATACCAAGATTAACACACTAACCGGATAACAAAATCCAATGTAAGTGCTTAAAAGGATTACTTCAGACGGTAAGTCGACAGCATAGAACAAGGATGGAGGTTAACAACGGATGAACAGATAAGTTGTTACAACGGAAGGGAAGATTTGTGAAGGACGATATCGAAGCAACAACTGGGAAACAGGAGACCACAAACACCTGAGGTACTACGGAAAAACCCATCCGGGCTTCTAAAGGATCGATATCTACTGCTTAAGGAATAGAGGATCTGCTTCCGGGGCTTATTTGCCACCGTTCTCAATCGTGAGTAGGCAACATGATAAATCATGTCACAACCACCTCCATTCCTATGGTCTAGTAGATAACCATCCTAGAGAAACCAGGATACGTGAAATCCTAACTTGAAAGTTTAGATGAGAAAGAGAAAACAACGTTGCACTTCCTTACCAGAAAAGGGAGGGTGGGTGGGGAAAGAAATAAAATGGCAGAATTCCTACTCCCACGTTTCATTTTTCCTATATAGCTACAAAATAGTTTCTAGACTCAACTGCGACCAGTAAAAGGGATCCTACAGGCAGACAGGCTCTGATACCATTTGTCGCACCCGGACTTCTAGAGGATACTCGCAGTTCCGTTGAACAGTAGTGGATTGGATTACGAGGCTTACCGGCACCCGCATCTCTTACGAGTAGGCCAACACACGTATGTGTGACAACCAACCCCTATCTGTTCATCGTCTACGTAAACCATCCCATAGAAATCAGGATACTACCATTGACGTACTTCATACCATACACACATGGTACGTCAACGGCGTTGAACAAAGTGATAGCACAACATATCTCTAAGACAAAAAAGATGGAAATAAGTTGCAAATGGCTCTCACTAGAGCAGAGATAGCAAATACAATCATCCAGAGGACACATGTCCCAACATATCATCATTACATCACAGCGGAAGCATTCAACAGGTCTGAATACAGACAAATCCAAATAGGCCTAAGAGGCCGGAAACGAAAGGACGGAGCCCATCCACGAAGTCTCGGATCCTGCCCGGGTCCGCTATCTACTCGTCAACAGCCTCGTCGTACTCCACGTAGTAGCCACCATGGGGATCCTCGGAAACGTCGTCTGCGGAAACCACAGCCCCAAAGGGGTCAGTACATAAACGTACTGGCAAGCAAGACTCACAGTTCACCAAAGTGTAACCCGTCAACACCAAGCACAGATGCTTTGGGTTCAACGGAAGAAAGGGTGATATAACAGATGCGGCAGCGGGCTGCACTAACCAACTACAGAAACATACTATAACTTCCGGCTATCAGAAAGGAGATAAGATAGCGCATCGTAACCAACTACCAGCTAACTCCAAACAAACCCATCCTGGATCTCGCCCCTTATCCAAAGAAGCAATCCGAGGATAACTCACACAGTTGGATTAATGATGGTTCAAGTTATTGTGTCAATAAACCTATTACTAGTCAAGTTATCATTAGTTAGATGTAAGTTGTCTGAGTACTTGTTAGCCAGTACTTTCACCAAGTCGTCACATAACCGCGGACAACACGGCTTCTCGAGAAGATTCATCCCTGCAGGGGTGCACCAATTTGGTCGTACACGTAAGAATAACCCGCCAGATGGGATGCCTCCCACCAAGCGGGGCACTCAACACAACTCAACTCTTCTTCGCATCAAGCCCAAAGCACCTTGGGCGCACGGCTAATCGAGCCCCGAAGAAAAGGGACCCTCATAGCACTCTAAGAACGTGTCCCCCTATATGCCGACTACAAAAGTTCCACCCTGCGCTGGGCTCGCAAAAACATGCATGCGGCAAATGGAAAAACACGAACTAAATGAGGCGATTTGGACGAGATGCGAATCGAATCAAATCGAGGGGGGCGCCCATACACGCTTCCCACATGCGGATAGTGCGCTCATCATGGATCAGTAGACAAGACCCTTTTCCTATTAGGGTCGACACTAGCAGGCCTCAAAACCACACAGGGCCTCCTGCCGGTGCCTTATCAGCATATTATTATTAACAGGTTGATTGATTAACATCGAGCCCCCAGAACATAATAGAATATAGTAACAGAAAGTAACGGGTAACAGACTCGAGCAAAACAACCTAAGCATGCTAGTAAGACACTGGCTCAAACAATGGGGTTGTAGGAGTGGAGGTGAGGCAATATCAGGGTTAAAGGATTCATGTGATAGGTTCGTAACAGAAACAACTATACATAGGACTAGTAAAATAGACAACGGAAAGTATCGGTAACCAATGTTGAAAGGAACACAGTGGTTCATGTGAGTGATAACTTGCCTGCAAACTCAGCAGCCTGGTACTGAGCTAAAACCTCTGAAGGGGTGTCGTAAAGATCGTCGGTCTCAACGTCGTCGTCTATTCGAGAAGAAGCAAACAAACAATGCAAGGAGACAAACAATCAATAACATGGCATAGTGCACAAACATGGGATGATGCATGACAATTTAATTGATGCATCAAAAATAAACTAGTTGACATGGTAACATAGCATAATTAAATGGACCCACATGCAATTTGGATTGCATATGGAAAGCCCATGAATTAAGGTTGAAATAATTGTTTTACAACTAATCAACAGGTGAAAGTGGATTAGTATGATGCATGGATGAGGAAAACAGAAAAATAACAACAATAGAATCAATTTGGAATTTTGTTTCCTTAAAGGTGTTACACAAGCATTTGTTGTTTTCAGCAATTTTAATTGTTCAAAACAGTTAACAAGGTTAATATTTGAATAGAACACACAATTTTAGGTGGAATACATGTTTCAATTATTGAAAAAGGAAATAGAATGAATTACTTATGAATTAAACAAGTTTAAACAAGATTTAAATGATTTTAATTCAATTATTAATATTGATTGAATTTTATTTGTTCAAAACATTAAAAAAAATTCATATTTGAAAATATTATGTTTTGCTGGTTTGAAAACATATTTTATATGTTCAAAAATAATTTAATTTGAGCAAGTTATGAATTTAGCAATATTTTAAATGAATTAAACAAGGTTTAAATTATTTAAGCAATTTTAATTATTCAAATCATGAAACAAAATTTATATTTGGTTAGGTGGTTTAAAATGGCATGGAAAACATATTTTATTTGTGTTATTTGAATTAAGTATGATTTAGTTATGGATTTTATCAAATTTCAAATGAATTGTTTGAATTTGAAATTTGGATGCATTTGAATTATTCAAAACAGAAAACAAATGTTATAAATAGATAGATAATTAAATTTGGTGCGGTGTACATATTTTATTTTTATTATTTGGGTTTGTGAAATAAAAGTTATGTGAGTTTTGAGTTTAGGGACTAATCTGTAAAATTACTCGACTTAAAATTAAAAGAGAAAAGGTAGAAAAATTAAACTGCAGCACGCAGTGACCAGCCCCCAGCCACTGACAGCGGGGCCAGCGCCACTGTGGCGCCTACGTGGCCTGCAGGGCCACTGACAGCGGGCCCCGCGCGGGTGCGGGCAAGGGAAAAAAGGGGGAGGCAATTGCCTCCCGCGGGATTCGATCTCGCGATCCCGGGCGAGCGCGCAAGCGTGTGTGCCAGTTGGGCTGTGAACCGTTTTGTGAAATGTAAAGAGCAGGTGGAAGGTTAACATGTTTCCCGCCAGTTATTTTTTTGCCTGACGGATCTGAACCTGCCAGCGACAGAACGCTCGATCGAGGGGAGGTCGCCGGCGACAACTGCCTGATGCCGCTGCGCGCGGTGTGGTCGTGCGGCTGGGCTGCCGTGTGGTGGCCGGGTGCAGGTGCGCTCGTGCGGTAGGTGTGACAGAGAGGGGGAAAGGAACGTGGGGTGAGGGGCTCACAGCGAGGGAGACTATCGGCGCACGGCGGTGGGCGACGGTGGCGAACCCGGCAATGGCGGCGGAGCTCCGGGGGCCCTCGGGAGAAACGAAGGGGATGGCGAGGACGAGGGGAACGGGGCGGTTCCGTTCCCGGCCCTAACACGGCCGGGCGGGCACCGTGGCGGCGGCTATCGCCGGAGGAAGGCGGCGGTGAGGAAGGTTTCGGTGGGCAACAGAGAGGAGAGGCCGGAGGGAGAGAAGAAAGGGGAAGTGGCGGCGCTCGAGGGAGGAAGAAGAGGGAGAGGTAGGGCACAGAGGGGCTCGGCCTCGAGCTAAAAAGGAGGAGGAGGGAGAGGCCCTGGCCGTTCACTGCTTGTACTGTCGACGTGGACTCCATGGATGAAGAGCCGTACAGGAGGTTAGGGATGACCGAGGGGTACCAGGCCAGGTAAGTTGGGCTGGCCCCAAATGGGCTGGATGCCCCTATTCCCCCTCTCTCTCTCTTTTATTCTTTTGTTGTTTATTATTATTTTTTTGCAGATTTGGCAAAGGAGAGAAAACAGATGGTGTTAGGGTTTAGCAAAAATTTTGGGACAATTTTTTTATTGATTAAGTTTTGTAATAGCATCAAGTACCCACTTTGGTTTTCCAAAATATTTTAAATATGTTGTTGGTTTGAAATTTGTTTGAAATTTGATTGAAATCAATATTAATTGACTAATTTTGATTTAAGCCACCTAGAAGTTTTAAATTCAAATTTATTGTAAAACAAGTGATTGCTTTGTTTTGCAATTTTCATAATTTCAAAATTGGTTGCTGTTTGTAATTGAATTTGTATGCAATTTGAATTAAGTGAAATATTAAAAAGAACAATTCAATAGTTTGAGCTTTTAATTCTTAATGGAAACAAATGGATGTTTTATTTGAACTTTTTATTTGGAAAATTGTGACATAACAAGTATGAATAAAGGTTTGAATTATTGGTTTGAAATTTCAAATGGAAAACAAAGAAAACAATGCCAACAAAAAGCAATGCTTAAGATGCCATGATGCAAAACAATAACAAAACAAGAAACAAACATCTAGGGGGAGATTTTCATACTTGGGATGTTACAGTGGTTCACTGGAACACTGGGCTGGGAAGTGCCCAAATAAGTATGTGAAGCCAAGACAGGATTCCAAGGCTGTCAACATGATCGTGAGCAACAATGAAAATGGGGCATCTGGGTATGGTAATTTGTTTACTGTATTTTCAGTTTGTCAGTCTACTGATTGGTGGATTGACACAGGTGCAAACATTCATGTGTGTGCTTACATCTCATTGTTTTCTTCTTATCAGGTCACAAGGAACGGGTCCGTATTGATGGGGAACGGCGCAAGTGCTTCTGTACTTGGTGTTGGCACGGTCGATCTGAAGTTTACTTCGGGAAGGATCGTGCAGCTCAAGAACGTGCAGCATGTCCCCGCCATCAAGAAGAATCTCGTTAGTGGCTCCCTTCTATGTAGAGAAGGATTTAAGTTGGTTTTTGAGTCCAATAAAGTAGTTGTAATGAAATATGGACTGTTTGTTGGAAAAGGGTATGAGTGCGGAGGTCTGTTCCGCTTTTCCCTCGCTGATTTTTGTAATAAAGTCGTGAACAATATTCATTCGAGTGTTAATGAAACAGAAGTTTGGCATTCACGTCTTTGTCACGTTGGTTTCAGTTGCATGACGCGGTTAGCAAAACTAAATTTAATTCCAAGTTTCACTTTAGCCAAAGGTTCTAAGTGCCATTCGTGTGTACAAGCAAAGCAACCTCGCAAGCCCCACAAGGCTGCGGAGGAGAGACACTTGGCGCCATTAGAACCCATACATTCTGATCTCTGTGAGATGAATTGTGTGTTGACTAAAGGTGGAAAGAGATACTTCATGACATTAATAGATGATTCCACTAGGTTTTGCTATGTATATCTGTTAAACACTAAAGATGAGGCTCTACACTACTTTAAAATCTATAAGGCAGAAGTTGAGAATCAACTTGAAAAGAAAATTAAACGAATCCGGTCAGATCGTGGTGGAGAGTATTTTTCTAATGAGTTTGACTCTTTCTGTGCGAAACATGGCATTATTCACGAGAGGACGCCTCCCTATTCACCTCAGTCAAATGGGGTTGCCGAAAGGAAAAACCGTACTCTAACAGATGTGGTTAACGCCATGTTAGATACATCGGGTTTATCCAAGGCATGGTGGGGGGAGGCTATATTGACATCATGTCATGTCCTGAATAAAGTTCCGACGAAAGACAATGAGGTCACTCCCTATGAGCAATGGGAGAAGAGAAAAACAACACTCTCGTACTTACGTACTTGGGGCTGTTTGGCGAAAGTCAATGTGCCGATCCCCAAAAAGCGTAAACTTGGACCAAAGACCGTGGATTGCGTTAATTTGGGATACGCTAAGAATAGTGTTGGCTATAGATTTCTAGTAGTGAAATCTGAGGTACCTGACGTGAAGGTCGGTACGATTTTGGAGTCTAAAGATGCTACATTCTTTGAGGATATTTTTCCTATGAGAGATATGCAAAGCACTTCTAGACAAGAATCGGATGAGACTCCTGAACCTGCCATTCCTATGGAATATTATGAACAAACACATGATGAGAATCCTGAGAAGGATGACGAGGAAACCCTTGGTAGCGGCAAGAGACAGAGGACTGCAAAGTCCTTTGGTGATGATTTCCTTGTGTACCTTGTGGATGATACTCCCACTTCTATTTCAGAAGCTTCTGCATCTCCAGATGCTGACTACTGGAGAGAAGCGGTCCGTAGCGAGATGGATTCCATCATGGCTAATGGAACGTGGGAGATCACTGAACGTCCTTATGGCTGTAAACCATTAGGATGTAAGTGGGTGTTCAAAAAGAAGCTTAGGCCTGATGGTACGATTGAAAAGTACAAGGCTAGACTTGTGGCCAAGGGTTATTCCCAGAAAGAAGATGAAGATTTCTTTGACACTTATTCACCTGTGGCCAGACTGACCACCATTCGAGTATTACTCTCGTTGGCGGCCTCGCATGGTCTTCTCGTCCATCAGATGGATGTTAAGACGGCTTTCCTAAATGGAGAGTTAGACGAGGAAATCTATATGCATCAGCCAGATGGCTTTGTGTTAGATGATCAAGAAGGAAAGGTGTGTAAGTTACTGAAATCTTTATATGGGCTGAAACAAGCACCTAAGCAATGACATGAGAAGTTCAATACAACTTTAACATCTGTTGGCTTTGTTGTTAATGAAGCTGACAAATGTGTATACTATCGCCATGGTGGGGGCGAAGGAGTTATTTTGTGTTTGTATGTTGATGACATACTGATATTTGGGACCAACCTCAAAGTAATCAATGAGGTTAAGTGATTTCTATCCCAGAACTTTGAGATGAAAGATCTTGGTGTGGCTGATGTTATCTTGAACATCAAGCTATTGAGAAACAATGAGGGTGGGATTACACTTCTGCAATCCCATTATGTTGAGAAGGTTTTGAGTCGTTTTGGATATTCGGACTGCAAAACTTCTCCAACGCCATATGATCCTAGTGTGCGGATTCGAAAGTTCGAAGGCACATCTAAGGATCAGCTGAGGTACTCTCAAGTAATCGGTTCACTCATGTATCTAGCGAGCGCTACGAGGCCTGACATCATGTTTGCTGTGTGCAAACTAAGCCGGTTTGTTTCCAATCCGGGTGATGCGCATTGGCATGCTGTAGAAAGAATTATGCGCTATCTGAAAGGTACGGTGAACCATGGACTTCACTAGAGTGGATATCCTTTGGTACTTGAAGGGTATTGTGATGCGAATTGGATCTCTGATGCTGATGAGATGAAAGCCACAACGGGGTATGTGTTTACCCTTGGAGGTGGTGCTGTTTCCTGGAAGTCTTGCAAGCAAACGATCTTAACGAGATCGACAATGGAAGCAGAATTAACAGCATTAGACACGTCTAGTGTCGAAGCAGGATGGCTTCGAGATCTTTTGATGGACTTGCCTGTGGTTGAAAATCCAGTACCGGCTATCCTTATGAACTGTGACAATCAAACAGTGATTGTCAAGGTGAAGAGTTCAAAGGACAATGCACAGTCCACAAAGCACATAAAAATGAGATTAAAAGCTGTCAGACATTTAAGAAACTCCAGAGTGATAGCGGTGGATTATATCCAGTCGGCTAAGAATCTGGCAGATCCCTTTACTAAAGGGCTATCGCGTGTTGTGATAGAATGTGCATCGAGGGAGATGGGTATGAGACCCACATGAGTTGCCATGGCAGTAACCCAACCTATGTGATCGGAGATCCCGTTAAGTGGGACCTGGGAAAACAAGCTAGTGGTTAACTGAGGAGAGTAATTTTTACTAACCCACTCCACTGGAGATGCAGTACTCTCAAAAACTGTATGGCAGGTTGACTTTTGTCTTAATGTGTTCTAAGGCTTGTATAAGCAAGATGCTATCCTACAGAGCGATCTTTGGAGGAACACACCTATATGATCCTGACTGCTGGTCACAGTCTATGAGATTGGGTGATCTCTAATAAGTTCATGAATAGGCCAGGAGTATGACTAATATGCTCCACCCGAGGGGTCAGCCTTCGGCAGCCTAGTACTGGCAAGACATTTAGTGAAACTATTTTACGCCAAACTGACAATTCAAGGCATAGTCCATTGTTCAGTTGTGATGTAGTGTAGCTACTTGTTCTAGGTGGAAGTTCAACCTTAACGGGTCTCCACTGAAAATGCCGGTATATAAAAACAGTGAATGGAACAGAGGACAACACCATGGGTCTTCGGGATCTGGTGGGGGATTGCTGAAATTCGGATGGACCTATGTGGCCCATTAGCCAATTTCCACTTAATCCCAAAGGCCCATGCTGCCATAGCAAATGGTGGGAGTTTAGTCCCACATTGCTAGTTGGGAGAGTTTTGCACCAGTTTATAAGGTGAGCTCTCTCCCCACTAGTGTGAGTTGGTATGAAGAGAGAGGAGTAGTGGAGGTGTTCCACACGCGCGCTCCTCCTCCTCCGCTGCCCGCCTCGCCAGGCCTCGCCTCGTCACGACGCGCCGCGCCGCGGGTTGCGGGAATGAGCCGAGCCGATGCCTTTATTTTGGCAGTTGGAAACGGAGAGTCAACAGACACGCCAATAATATGAGACGTCATCTTGATTGTTGTCTATTGCGTCATATTTATTTTGGTAACAGCCGCGCGCAGTAAAACGCCGCATTGATCACGTGGTAACCGCGCGCAGTAAAACGCCGCATTGATTACGTGGTAACGGCTATAGTAAACGCCAAATGAATTCGTGAGCTGACCGTTCTCCTACCCGGCCGTGCCTATATATTAGGGGCGCAGGGGCGGACACAAACACACAACTCATACCCTCTTTGCGCCCACTGTCGTTCCACCACCTGTTGCTGCCTCCGGTGATCCCATCCCGTCTACCGCGTACACGGCCGACGGGAGAGCAGGCCTCCGAAACCCCGCCTCTCCAGATCCTGTACGGGAGAGGGGCGATTAGGTTTTTGGGGAGCGTCTCCTACGCGACTGCTCGCTGCTGCTGTACGTCTACTTCGTGTACTACCGCGTCGCCTTCGTCATCAACATGGCATCCGAAGCCGAACGAGCTGCTGCTGCCGCCGAGGCCGCTGCTGCTGCTGAGGCCGCCAACGCTGCTGCTGCCGCCGCGGCCGCCGCCTCTGCTACGACTACTGCCAATTGGCCAACTGCAGGGTATAACACGTTTATCCCTGCCCTTGTTATTTCCATATGTGCGATACTAGTAGTTTGCGTAGATGTGTCTACTGTCAACCTAGTATGCATGAATATGGTTAATTATCAGTATGCTTACGTCATGATCGTTATTTATACTTGGATTAATTTAATCTGTAAATTGCCTAAATTCCTAACAATCCAAAAACCTAATATGTTTAGGCAATTTTCGATTCATGGTTTTGCTACTGCACTGAAACCGGACCCGTTTACGGGGACGTACTTTAAGCGTTGGCAGACCAAAACATTCTTATGGCTCACGGCTATGAACGTGTTCTGGGTCGTCGGTGTCACTCCCACGGAAACGATTACTCCTGATCAGGAGAAGGCGTTTAGGGATGCCACCGTCGTCTTTATTGGATGCGTTCTAAGCGTGATCGGAGAGAAGTTTGTTGACGCATATTTACACGTGCGGGTTGCCAAGGACTTGTGGGAGGCGCTCGAATCCAAATTCGGCGCAACCGATGCTGGCAGCGAGATGTACAGTATAGAGCAGTTCCATGACTACAGAATGGTCGAAAACCGTTCTGTTTTGGAGCAGGCTCATGAGATACAGTGCATCGCTAAGGAGCTTGAAATTCTCAAGTGTGTGTTACCGGGCAAGTATGTCGCGGGATGCATAATCGCCAAACTGCCTAATTCCTGGAGGAGCTTTGCCACTACTCTGAAACATCAGAGGCGTGAATTCTCAGTAGAGGATGTCATCGGCCATCTGAGTGTTGAGCAGAATTCGAGGGCAAAGGACTCGCATGGAAAAGGGAATGAAGGGACTTCTGTGGCCAATATGGTACAGAAGAACTACAACTCCCACAAGAACAAGGCGAGGACTGGTGTCCAGCAGAATACCGACTTCAAGAAGAAGGCTAAGAAGACCTTCAAGAAGGATAAGAAGAAAGATGTCTGCTTCACTTGTGGTTCACTGGAACACTGGGCTGGGAAGTGCCCAAAGAAGTATGTGAAGCCAGGACAGGATTCCAAGGCTGTCAACATGATCGTGAGCAACAATGAAAATGGGGCATCTGGGTATGGTAATTTGTTTACTGTATTTTCAGTTTGTCAGTCTACTGATTGGTGGATTGACACAGGTGCAAACATTCATGTGTGTGCTGACATCTCATTGTTTTCTTCTTATCAGGTCACAAGGAACGGGTCCGTATTGATGGGGAACGGCGCAAGTGCTTCTGTACTTGGTGTTGGCACGGTCGATCTGAAGTTTACTTCGGGAAGGATTGTGCAGCTCAAGAACGTGCAGCATGTCCCCGCCATCAAGAAGAATCTCGTTAGTGGCTCCCTTCTATGTAAAGAAGGATTTAAGTTGGTTTTCGAGTCCAATAAAGTAGTTGTAACGAAATATGGACTGTTTGTTGGAAAAGGGTATGAGTGCGGAGGTCTGTTCCGCTTTTCCCTCGCTGATTTTTGTAATAAAGTCGTGAACAATATTCATTCGAGTGTTAATGAAACAGAAGTTTGGCATTCACGTCTTTGTCACGTTGGTTTCAGTTGCATGACGCGTTTAGCAAAACTAAATTTAATTCCAAGTTTCACTTTAGCCAAAGGTTCTAACTGCCATTCGTGTGTACAAGCAAAGCAACCTCGCAAGCCCCACAAGGCTGCGGAGGAGAGACACTTGGCGCCATTAGAACTCGTACATTCTGATCTCTGTGAGATGAATGGTGTGTTGACTAAAGGTGGAAAGAGATACTTCATGACGTTAATAGATGATTCCACTAGGTTTTGCTATGTATATCTGTTAAACACTAAAGATGAGGCTCTACACTACTTTAAAATCTATAAGGCAGAAGTTGAGAATCAACTTGAAAAGAAAATTAAACGAATCCGGTCAGATCGTGGTGGAGAGTATTTTTCTAATGAGTTTGACTCTTTCTGTGCGGAACATGGCATTATTCACGAGAGGACGCCTCCCTATTCACCTCAGTCAAATGGGGTTGCCGAAAGGAAAAACCGTACTCTAACAGATTTGGTTAACGCCATGTTAGATACATCGGGTTTATCCAAGGCATGGTGGGGGGAGGCTATATTGACATCATGTCATGTCCTGAATAAAGTTCCGACGGAAGACAATGAGGTCACTCCCTATGAGCAATGGGAGAAGAGAAAAACAACACTCTCGTACTTACGTACTTGGGGCTGTTTGGCGAAAGTCAATGTGCCGATCCCCAAAAAGCGTAAACTTGGACCAAAGACCGTGGATTGCGTTAATTTGGGATACGCTAAGAATACTGTTGGCTATAGATTTCTAGTAGTGAAATCTGAGGTACCTGACGTGAAGGTCGGTACAATTTTGGAGTCTAAAGATGCTACATTCTTTGAGGATATTTTTCCTATGAGAGATATGCAAAGCACTTCTAGACAAGAATCGGATGAGACTCCTGAACCTGCCATTCCTATGGAATATTATGAACAAACACATGATGAGAATCCTGAGAAGGATGACGAGGAAACCCTTGGTAGCGGCAAGCGACAGAGGACTGCAAAGTCCTTTGGTGATGATTTCCTTGTGTACCTTGTGGATGATACTCCCACTTCTATTTCAGAAGCTTATGCATCTCCAGATGCTGACTACTGGAGAGAAGCGGTCCGTAGCGAGATGGATTCCATCATGGCTAATGGAACGTGGGAGATCACTGAACGTCCTTATGGCTGTAAACCATTAGGATGTAAGTGGGTGTTCAAAAAGAAGCTTAGGCCTGATGGTACGATTGAAAAGTACAAGGCTAGACTTGTGGCCAAGGGTTATTCCCAGAAAGAAGATGAAGATTTCTTTGAAACTTATTCACCTGTGGCCAGACTGACCACCATTCGAGTATTACTCTCGTTGGCGGCCTCGCATGGTCTTCTCGTCCATCAGATGGATGTTAAGACGGCTTTCCTAAATGGAGAGTTAGACGAGGAAATCTATATGCAACAGCCAGATGGCTTTGTGTTAGATGGTCAAGAAGGAAAGGTGTGTAAGTTACTGAAATCTTTATATGGGCTGAAACAAGCACCTAAGCAATGGCATGAGAAGTTCAATACAACTTTAACATCTGTTGGCTTTGTTGTTAATGAAGCTGAAAAATGTGTATACTATCGCCATGGTGGGGGCGAAGGAGTTATTTTGTGTTTGTATGTTGATGACATACTGATATTTGGGACCAACCTCAAAGTAATCAATGAGGTTAAGTCATTTCTATCCCAGAACTTTGAGATGAAAGATCTTGGTGTGGCTGATGTTATCTTGAACATCAAGCTATTGAGAAACAATGAGGGTGGGATTACACTTCTGCAATCCCATTATGTTGAGAAGGTTTTGAGTCGTTTTGGATATTCGGACTGCAAAACTTCTCCAACGCCATATGATCCTAGTGTGCGGATTCGAAAGTTCGAAGGCACAGCTAAGGATCAGCTGAGGTACTCTCAAGTAATTGGTTCACTCATGTATCTAGCGAGCGCTACGAGGCCTGACATCATGTTCGCTGTGTGCAAACTAAGCCGGTTTGTTTCCAATCCGGGTGATGTGCATTGGCATGCTGTAGAAAGAATTATGCGCTATCTGAAAGGTACCGTGAACCATGGACTTCACTACAGTGGATATCCTTCGGTACTTGAAGGGTATTGTGATGCGAATTGGATCTCTGATGCTGATGAGATGAAAGCCACAACGGGGTATGTGTTTACCCTTGGAGGTGGTGCCGTTTCCTGGAAGTCTTGCAAGCAAACGATCTTAACGAGATCGACAATGGAAGCAGAATTAACAGCATTAGACACGTCTAGTGTCGAAGCAGGATGGATTCGAGATCTTTTGATGGACTTGGCTGTGGTTGAAAAGCCAGTACCGGCTATCCTTATGAACTGTGACAATCAAACAGTGATTGTCAAGGTGAAGAGTTCAAAGGACAATGCACAGTCCACAAAGCACATAAAAATGAGATTAAAAGCTGTCAGACATTTAAGAAACTCCGGAGTGATAGCGGTGGATTATATCCAGTCGGCTAAGAATCTGGCAGATCCCTTTACTAAAGGGCTATCGCGTGTTGTGATAGAATGTGCATCGAGGGAGATGGGTATGAGACCCACATGAGTTGCCATGGCAGTAACCCAACCTATGTGATCGGAGATCCCGTGAAGTGGGACCTGGGAAAACAAGCTAGTGGTCAACTGAGGAGAGTAATTTTTACTAACCCACTCCACTGGAGATGCAGTACTCTCAAAAACTGTATGGCAGGTTGACTTTTGTCTTAATGTGTTCCAAGGCTTGTATAAGCAAGATGCTATCCTACAGAGCGATCTTTGGAGGAACACACCTATATGATCCTGACTGCTGGTCACAGTCTATGAGATTGGGTGATCTCTAATAAGTTCATGAATAGGCCAGGAGTATGACTAATATGCTCCACCCGAGGGGTCAGCCTTCGGCAGCCTAGTACTGGCAAGACATTTAGTGAAACTATTTTACGCCAAACTGACAATTCAAGGCATAGTCCATTGTTCAGTTGTGATGTAGTGTAGCTACTTGTTCTAGGTGGAAGTTCAGCCTTAACGGGTCTCCACTGAAAATGCCGGTATATAAAAACAGTGAATGGAACAGAGGACAACACCATGGGTCTTCGGGATCTGGTGGGGGATTGCTGAAATTCGGATGGACCTATGTGGCTCATTAGCCAATTTCCACTTAATCCCAAAGGCCCATGCTGCCATAGAAAATGGTGGGAGTTTAGTCCCACATTGCTAGTTGGGAGAGTTTTGCACCAGTTTATAAGGTGAGCTCTCTCCCCACTAGTGTGAGTTGGTATGAAGAGAGAGGAGTAGTGGAGGTGTTCCACACGCGCGCTCCTCCTCCTCCACCGCCCGCCTCGCCTCGTCACGACACGTCACGACGCGCCGCGCCGCGGGTTGCGGGAATGAGCCGAGCCGATGTCTTTATTTTGGCAGTTGGAAACGGAGAGTCAACAGACACGCCAATAATATGAGACGTCATATTGATTGCTGTCTATTGCGTCACATTTATTTTGGTAACAGCCGCGCGCAGTAAAACGCCACATTGATCACGTGGTAACCGCGCGCAGTAAAACGCCGCATTGATTACGTGGTAACGGCTATAGTAAACGCCAAATGAATTCGTGAGCTGACCGTTCTCCTACCCGGCCGTGCCTATATATTAGGGGCGCAGGGGCGGACACAAACACACAATTCATACCCTCTTTGCGCCCACTGTCGTTCCACCACCTGTTGCTGCCTCCGGTGATCCCATCCCGTCTACCGCGTACACGGCCGACGGGAGAGCAGGCCTCCGAAACCCCGCCTCTCCAGATCCTGTACGGGAGAGGGGCGATTAGGTTTTTGGGGAGCGTCTCCTACGCGACTGCTCGCTGCTGCTGTACGTCTACTTCGTCTACTACCGCGTCGCCTTCGTCATCAACATGGCATCCGAAGCCGAACGAGCTGTCGCTGCCGCCGAGGCCGCTGCTGCTGCTAAGGCCGCCAACGCTGCTGCTACCGCCGCGGCCGCCGCCTCTGCTACGACTACTGCCAATTGGCTAACTGCATGGTATAACACGTTTATCCCTGCCCTTGTTATTTCCATATGTGCGATACTAGTAGTTTGCGTAGATGTCGGGGGGTTACCCCCGAGTAGGGTAAAGACAGGTGGTAAAGGCCGCTTACAGAAGAGAGGTTTGGTCGAGTAGCCGACTACAGGGTACTCGCTACCCGGTCGACTGCTACTCGGTCTCACCTCAAGATGACCAGAAGGAGATATCAATCAAGTTCTACCCTGTCGAGTAGAAGAGATGGCCCGAGTAGTATTGGCGGGAACCTACTCGGGCAGAAAGTCAAAGGAGCCGTTCTGACACAGGATCCCGCGTATCCTGGGTCCGTACTTGGCAGCATTCGAACTACTGTTCACGTGGGGACGGCCTGCCTGACAGTGACAGCATGGAAGCAGGCCGTGGCAGGATAAGGGGGGCCTACTCTGTGCCTAGGTACAGTGATACCAGTCTGTCCCCTAGTTTTGCCCAACGACTTTACAGAAGCAGACAAGATCAACGACCAAAGCTGTCAGCGGGTACTCGGAGAAAGGACAGTGTGCACACTATGTCGACACTTGTCTAGATTTGGACGTATCCGGCTGGGCACCGCGTATATAAGGTGCCCCGCCGCCTCCTGCGCGAGGCATGCTCCCATAGACGTACACACAGGCTCATAGTGAACCCTAAAAACCCTAAGTTCTTGACCTAGCTCTACTCGGAGAGGGGCGAGGGGCTACTCGGTAGTGATACCATTTGTACTGTTTCTACTCGGGGAGACATCGTAATACATAGAGAAAGGCAGGAGTAGGGGTTTTACCTCCTCACGAGGGCCCTGAACCTGGGTACATCGTGTTGTTTGTGTTGTGTGGATCTTACCTCACGCGGCTACTCGTCGCGTGATCCCTCCCCGGACACCTCCAGCGTCCATCGTCCCCACATCTTTAGCCATCCCATGGCATCTGCCGTGACACCACCACGACAGTTGGCGCCCACCGTGGGGCAACCAGCGGCGCTGGCTGGAGTTTCTGTTCGGACGGGATCTTCATCAGCGGAGCGCGTAGTTTGTGGCCTTGTCCACAGATTCGGCTCCTTCGACTTCGTCACCGACAACGCCGGCTGTTTCGGCGGCATGGCCATGCCGGAGGGCGGCTCGGTGATCTCCTTCGGCTCTCACCTCGTCTACGTCGCCACCGTCGCCAACAGCGCCTACCCCGAGCTGGTGCAGGACGCGGAGGATCCTCCCGCGGTGGTTGCTGCTCGCGGAAGGCCTGCATGCAGCTCCGCATGCTGCGCTGAGGTGATGGTGACGGGCTTGGCGGCAAACACTGGCGCAGCTGCTACTGGCGCTGCGGCCGTCGTCGAGGAGGTTGACGACCTGCCCGCGGGTGGCAGGAACCACCGGCCTTACGAGAAGGAAAGCAACTTGCCACCTTCCACGTCTACGGTCATCCCCGCGTCTGCTGCGCGAACCGGGATGCCCACTCCCACTGACGTCGAGCTCCTAGCCGCGCGGGAGCAGCTCGAGCGGCAACGCCAGGAGCTGCTTGCCGAGCAGGCGGAGTTGGAGAAGATCAGGCTTGAGCTGAGTTTGGACCAGCTCGAGTACAACAAGGCTCACGGCTTCACGCCGGTCGCCAGGAGGCCCAGCAGAGTAGGTGCTACGCGGCGCAACCTGGGCGCCGAGATGGCGACTGTTGCGGAGGAGCCCGCGCAGTCTGCCACCGCGAACACTTTCACAAGGCCAAGGTACAGCACACCCGCCAAGACGCTCAGGGCAGCGCAGGCCGTGGCTGCCGAGTTGCCACGCCTAGATGGAGAGGCGCGTCTCAGGCAGCAGGAGAGGCTCAACGAGTTGGTGCTGGAGGCCGCCAGGCAGAACGAGGAGTTCCGCAAGGCCAACCCGGGAGCTGGAGCTTCGCAAGTGGTTCACTCGCACGCGGCTAGATCTAACGATCAGGCCTCGTCTCCGCATCCGAGCCGCGAGAAGAGCCGCAGCGGGCGTTCGGGTAGGGACAGGCAAATGCAGGTGTATGACCCGGCTGCTGCCGCGAAACAGGTTGCTGTGCCGCAGCAGCCCGGGCAGGAACACAACGCTGCAAGAGCAGGCTCTCAAGCCCATCAAGCTCAAAGCCGTGTCCGAGAAGCCGCGCGTCCGGGTACTTCTCGGCAACCCGCGGCTCCGCCTACTCGGCAGAGGCAGCAGCCGCGCCCGATGGCACCAGTCGCCAACCCGGTGGAGCAGCCTGCAGCTGTGCAGGTGGATAGGTATGATGATGGCTACTCGGCTATGGAGATGGCTGGTTATGACATCCATGACCGTGTTGGTGAGCGCGTGTTGGCGCCTGGAGATGCAAGGCACCAGTTGGATCGTCTCAGCTTGTCGGCGCGGCTTGAGAGCACGGGTCCCCCTGGCCCCGAGTGCTTTGGCCCGCGCATCATGAACGAGCCTTCCGTGAAGGGCTTCCAGCTTGCAAGAGGCACCAAGAGCTACAATGGTAGCACCAAGCCTGAAGATTGGCTCAACGACTACGTCACCGCAGTCCATATTGCGGGTGGCAACAGGAGATGGGCGGTGCGCTACGTGCCGCAGATGCTAGAGGGTCCAGCTCGCACTTGGCTCAACAACTTGCCCAAGCACAGCATTAACTGCTGGCTGGACTTCTCGGACGCATTCGTCAGCAACTTCACCAGCACCTACAAGAGGCCGAATAGGCCACAACAGTTGTCGGCTTGCCGGCAGCGAGAAGACGAGACGGACCGCGAGTACCTTACTCGGTGGAGCACCTTGAGGAACACCTGTGAGGGTGTGAATGAAGCGCAGGCCATCACTTGGTTTGCGCAGGGCTGCCGACATGGCAGCATGCTTTGGCAGAGATTGCAGAGGGAGATGCCGAACACCCTGGCCGAGACCATCAAGATTGCGGATCAGTACGCACTCGGCGATCCCACTCAGCCATTGATGGACTCCTCTGAGCCGAGAAGGAACTTCAACAGCAGCAAGCGCAACGAGTTCCGCAACAAGCGCCGAGTAGATACTCGGTATGATCCCGAAGAGGTGAATGCAGTGAATGTTGGAGGCGGTGGTGGCCAAAGGCAGAAACCTGCTGGAGCCTACGGGCAGAACCAGAACCAGGGCCAAGGCAACAAGAAACCGTTCCGCATTGCGCAGCCGGGTAGCGGGAACTCCGAGCAGCCGAAGAAGTTTGTCTTTGATGACATGAAGGATGGTCCGTGTAGCTTCCACACTCACCACCCCTCAAGGCCTGCGAACCACACTACTCGGCAGTGCGAGTGGTGGGATGTGATCAAGAGTGATGGCTTGCCTCCTCCTCCTCCTCTGCCAGCTGCCAATGCTACTGTTCAGCCTACTCGCGCCCCCGCAACTCGGCCGCCAGTCTATCCGAGAAGAGAAAATGTGAACCAGGTGGCTTTAGGAGCCAACCGGAACTTCAACAATGAGAGATACCGCAACAACAACAACAACTACAACCGCAACAACAACAACAGAGGCAACAACAACTATCAGGGCAACAAAAATGGTAACAATGGGGGCAATGGCTCCAACCAGTACCAAGAGCACCATGAGAGCTATATGATCTTCACCTCTGAGGCAGTCGACAAGCAGTCACAGCACAGGCGGGCCATGGAGGTCAATGCAGTGATCCCGGCTGTTCCTCACTACATGTACTGGTGCGACCAGGAGATCAGGTGGACTCGGGCAGATCACCCCAAGGTGATGCCCAATCCGGGTACCTATGCCTTGGTGCTGGATCCCACCTTCCTGGGCCCCGAGAAGAATGTGAGATTCAGCAAGGTGCTGATCGACAACGGCAGCAGCATCAACATCGTGTACAAGGACACACTCGAGAAGCTTGGCCTGGCCGAGAACATGATGCTGCCCAGCAAGACCACCTTCCATGGCATTGTGCCCGGGATCTCGTGCAACCCGATTGGCCGAGTGTGGATTGATGTGCTATTCGGTACTCGGGAGAACTGCCGCACAGAGCGCCTGCAGTTTGAAGTGGTGGATCATCAGAGCCCCTATCATGCTCTACTCGGCAGGCCTGCTCTGAGCAAGTTCATGGCCTCCACCCATGTGGCTTATCTGAAGATGAAGATCCCTGGTCCCAATGGCATTATCACCATCTCGGGAGATTACAAGAAGTCCATGGAGTGTGCCTCTGCTAGCTCCCAGCTGGCGGAATCGATGGTGATTGCTGCCGAGAAGAAGAAGATGTACGAGGTGGTAGCCATGGCTCAGTCCGCACAAGCTGGCGCACAAGGTGTGCCGAGTACTCAGCATGGTACTGCTTTCCAAGCTGCCAAGGAGACCAAGACAGTCCAGGTTGACCCCGAGTTCCCGGAGCGCGTGGCCATCATTGGTGCCGGGTTGGCGGAGAAATAGGAAAGCGCGCTCATCCACTTCCTCCGTGAGAATCGGGACGTTTTCGCCTGGACCAATGAAGATCTACCAGGAGTCCCGAGGGAGTTGGTTGAGCACTCTTTGCATGTGCGTCCTGACGCCAAGCCCGTGAAGCAGGCCTTGCGCCGTTTCGGGGATGAGAGAAGGAAGGCCATCGGTGATCAAATCACCAAGCTGCTGATCAGTAACTTCATCATGGAAGTGCTGCACCCGGACTGGTTAGCCAACCCGGTCATGGTCGAGAAGAAAAAGGAAGATCCCAAGGCTGCCACCGCATGGCGCATGTGCGTCGACTACACCGACTTGAACAAAGCATGCCCCAAGGATCCCTTCCCGCTACCTCGCATCGATCAGGTGATCGATTCCACTGCCGGCTGTGAACTGTTGTCTTTCATAGATGCCTACTCTGGTTTCCACCAGATTGCACTCAACCCTGCTGATCAAATAAAGACTGCTTTCATTACCCCGTACGGGGCTTATTGCTATCGTGTCATGTGTTTTGGCCTGAGGAATGCGGGTGCAACCTATCAGAGATGCATGCAGAAATGCTTGCATGACCAGCTCGGCAAGAATGTGCAGGTGTACGTAGATGACATTGTCATCAAAACGAATAAAACACATACTCTGCTTGCCGACCTGGAGGAAACCTTTGCTAACCTACGCAGGTACAAAATGAAACTGAATCCGAGTAAGTGCACCTTTGGTGTACCAGCTGGAAAGCTACTCGGTTTTCTGGTTTCTAGTCGGGGCATTGAAGCCAATCCGTCTAAGATAAAAGCTATTGAGAGCATGTCTTTGCCGAGATCATTGAAGGATGTGCAGAAGTTCACGGGCTGTCTGGCATCTCTGAGCCGCTTTCTGGGCCGAATGGGCGAGAAGGCTTTGCCTCTGTACCAGCTGATGAAGAAAAGCGACAAGTTTGTCTGGACTCCGCAAGCGGACGTGGCATTCAATGAGCTGAAAGCAATGCTGGCTAGCGCTCCCGTCTTGGCTAGTCCGCTACCCAAGGAGCCTATGCTGCTGTACATTGCCGCGACTAACCGAGTAGTCAGCGTGGTGATAGTGGTGGAGCGAGAAGAAGAAGGCAAGAGTGTGCAGCGCCCAGTCTATTATCTCAGTGAAGTGCTGTCCAGTTCCAAGCAAAACTATCCTCACTACCAGAAGATGACATATGGTGTGTACCTGGGCGCCAGGAAGCTGAAACATTACTTTCAAGAGCACCCCATCACTGTTGTGAGCTCTGCTCCCATCTCGGACATCATGGGAAACAAGGAGGCGAGTGGCAGAGTAGCCAAGTGGGGGATTGAGCTAGCCGCGTACGCTCCCGCGTATACGAGAAGAGAAGCAATCAAGTCTCAGGTACTGGCGGAATTTCTTGTGGACTGGGCCGAGATGCAATATGAACCTCCTGCTCCAGTTTCCAACTATTGGAAGATGCACTTTGATGGCTCAAAGGTGAAAGAAGGCCTTGGTGCTGGCGTTGTGCTTACATCACCCAAGCGGGATCAGCTCAAGTATGTGTTGCAGATTCATTTCAAGGCATCCAACAATGTAGCCGAGTACGAGGCAGTGGTGCATGGTTTGCGAGTAGCAAAGGAGGTTGGTGTGCAGCGCATTATCTGCTATGGCGACTCAGATCTGGTGGTGCAACAAGTCTCAGGTACCTGGGATGCTTTGGATGCCAACATGGCGTCGTATCGCTTCCTGGTGCAGTCAATGACTGGGTTTTTCGAAGGCTGTGAGTTCCAGCACATTCACCGAGCAGAGAACGAAGCAGCAGACGAGCTATCCAAGTTGGGATCTTCTCGGCAGTCCATCCCGGCGGGGATTGCCTTGGAGCATTTGAGGAAGCCATCCATCAAGCCTTCCCCCAACTCGGAATCCATCTTTGTTCCTTCTCTGCCAAGTGAAGAATCTGACCCAATGGAGATTGACTGGGAGAGTGCTGCAGGGAACCCGGGGACTGCCGTCCTCTACTCGGGGACTGCCATTCCCTACTCGGGGACTGCCATTCCCTACTCGGGGACTGCCATTCCCTACTCGGGGACTGCCGCTCCCTACTCGGGGACTGCCATTCCTTACTCGGGGACTGCCGCTCCCTACTCGGGGACTGCCATTCCCTACTCGGGGACTGCCATTCCTTACTCGGGGACTGCCACTCCTTACTCGGAGACTGCCGCCCTCAACCCAGAAGCTGTTGCATTCATTGAAGAAGTTCTCGCCAATCGGTCTGGGCTGCAGAGAAGCGCTCCCACTCCTCCTGTGCAACCACCAGAGCCTGTCCCAATGGAAATGGACGAACCAGTGTTTCCCGTGCGGGAGACACCGAGTTGGGCAATGCCCATATTATCCTTTCTAAGGGACGGCACTTTACCTGAAGATGAGGTGACTGCGAGGCAGATCCAAAGAAGATCCAAGGGCTACACTATAGTCCGAGATGTGCTGCACAAGAGAAGTGCAACTGGTGTGCTGCAGCGTTGTGTGAGCCCAGAGGAAGGAGAAGAAATCCTGGTGGAAATACATCAAGGGGAATGTGGGCATCACGCCTCTTCTCGGGCTTTGGTCAAGAAAGCTTTTCGGCATGGCTTCTACTGGCTCACTGCACTGCAACAAGCTGAAGATATTGTGAGGAAGTGCGCCGGCTGCCAGATGTTCGCAAGTAAGATTCACATGCCAGCTTCCGAGTTGAAAACAATTCCTATCACATGGCCGTTTGCTGTTTGGTGCTTGGATATGGTTGGTCCTTTCAAGCCGGCTAAAGGCAATATGACACATATCTTGGTCATGGTGGACAAGTTCACCAAGTGGATCGAGGTGAAACCTATTCGGAAGTGCGATGGGGTCACAGCTGTGAAGTTTGTGAAGGATGTGATCATGAGATATGGCTACCCGCACAGTATCATCACCGACAACGGCACAAACTTTGCAGAGGGGGCAATGGTGCGGTTCTGCAGAGATAAGCATATCCGACTAGACGTTGCGTCAGTCGCGCACCCTGCCTCCAATGGGCAAGTTGAGAGAGCAAATGGGATGGTACTGGCAGGCATCAAGCCAAGGCTGATTGAGCCGTTGCTGAAAACACCTGGGTGTTGGCTAGAAGAGTTGCCAGCGGTGTTGTGGAGTCTAAGGACTACCCCTAACCGATCAACCGGCTACACGCCATTCTTCTTGGTATACGGGGCTGAGGCCGTGTTGCCAATAGACTTAGAGCATGACTCCCCCCGAGTAGCCCTCTACACTGAGGTGGAGGCGAGAGAAGCTCGAGAAGACGACGTTGACCTGCTTGAAGAAGCAAGAGAGCTGACTCTGTCACGTTCGGCTATCTACCAGCAAAACCTGCGGCGCTATCATAGCCGAAAGGTGAACCCAAGGGTTTTCCGAGAAGGAGACATGGTCCTTAGGCTTGTGCAGCGCACGGCCGGGATGCACAAGTTGTCTCCTCCATGGGAAGGGCCCTTCATTGTGAGCAAAGCGCTGCACAATGACGCGTACTATCTTGTAGATGTGCGCCCATCGCAGGCGAACAGGGCAGATAAAGCTGGAGAGGAAACCAAGCGTCCCTGGAATGTAGCTCTACTTCGTCGTTTTCATTCGTAAGCAAAGATGTGTATGTACCCTCTCATCCGAGTTGAAATTCTACTCTGCAATCTGAAATTGTTCTCGGGGACTGCCCTCGTCCAAAATTGCTCTAAGTGTTTTTCTTACTCGGTTTGTTCCTTTGTCTATTCGGTTGCTCCACTTCAGAACTCATAAGTGCATTGAGTACTGTGTTTAAACCTACATGCCAACTCTTCGACTCTGCTGCTGTCCGAAACCCGGCTTCATGGCAAGCAAGAGAACAAGCAAAAGGTCAATGAGCACACGAAAGTCACAAAAGAAGAAGGAGTGCAGGAACCGAGTAGATTGTGTGTTACTTTTTGTTCTCCGTTTTCGTCTTCTCGGCTAAGTGGTGGGCTGCGTTATCATGATTGTTTCTAGCGGCTAAGTATTTGCAGCCTTGTTCCTTGATTCTTGTGACTCGAATACCAAACAAGCGACAAGTCGCAGGTAGAGCAGAGATGAAAAGACAGGGTGAATAAGAAATGCTACTCGGGGACTCGCATGGAAACACAACTCGGCATTAAGCCAGTGTCGTTCAAATTGATTAATGTCAACATAAACAGAGTGGGCATAAAAACTGAGTAGCAAGCAAGATAAAGATAGTCTGTTACATCTGCTCCCGGCATCCCGGGGATCTGATAAGTTTTCGAGTAAAAAAGAGTGCAGGTTGCTTCAAGTTGAGGAGGTAGTGTTCTCGGCGCTGGTCTTGGCAGCTGTTTCCTCGGCGGTGGTCTTGGCAGCAGCTTCTTCGGTGGCAGTCGTGGCGGCTGTTCCTTCGGTGCTGGCGTGGGCGGCATCCGCCTCCGTCTGCACGGCGACGGATTCCTCCATCTCGGCATCCTCCTGGGTGGCCGCCTGCTCGGAAGTGGCCGTGGCCACCGAGACGGGTCCTGGAGCCGAGGAGGAGCCTGAAGCGTGGCCAGGAGGAGGCACCGTGTCGTCGAGAGCAGCACCTGAGGAGGTGCCGAAGTCGAGTGGCTCGCTGTCGATGTGCGCCCCTTCGTCTTCATCGCTACTCGCGACAACGGCAGATTTTCCCTTCCCGGCCTTGCCCTTGGGAGATTCGAAGAAGTCACCAAGCTCTTCCTCCTCGTCATCATCTTCTTCGTCCTCGTACTCGGTGTCGGGTTCGGGGACGCCATCGATGTAGACCTCCGTCTCGGCGCACTCTGCGACCTCATATGCAATCTGCTTGCGCAAGGCCACGCTATCGGCATCCGTCTCCCACTTGGAGTTATTGCGCTTCCCGCGGATGCGCTGCATATCCAGGTTTTCATACCAAGATGCTATGCAGAGAAGCATCACGTCCGCACCAGCACGGGCTCCAGAGGCTCGCCACTTTTTCAACTCGGCCTTCACGTTCTCCAGCTTGAGGGCGAGCTCCCGCATGTTTCTTGGCTGGGGGTCATGAGGCCAGAACAGCCGGTGGAGCTCAAAGCCCACATGAATCAAGTCAGTTCCGACGCCGGCCAGCATTTCTAAGTAATCTTTGAGCACCAGCAAACTGTCCTCGATTTCAGCCCTGGTGTCAATTGGCTCACCCAGCGAAAGGCGAACTGCTCGGGCCTTGGCTACCGTAGGCGCAGAGGTAGAATCAAGACGAGGCCAGATATCTGAAATAGCAAGTAGCAAGATCAAAAACCGAGAAGAAAGAAGAAGCCGAGAAGGGACAAGACCGAGAAGAAAAGATGCAATGAAGAAAAAAAACTTACCGATCAGTTGGCGGCGCAGCTGCTGCAGCTTGGTTCTCCAGGACTCCTCGTTGCCAATGTGCTTTGATTGGATCTGGCGCAGGGTGTCCATCTGAGCGAAAAGATCAGCATTGGTCTTCTTCAGAGTCTCGCATTCAGCCTCGAGGGCCCTCTCCTTGGCCTTGAAAGTGGTCTCGGCCTTGGCCTTCTCGGCGATGGCCTTGTCCCTCTCGGCGCCAATCTTCACGGCATCTTGGAGTGCCTTCTGGAGCTGGAGCTGCAGCTTCTCCATCTCGGTGGTATGGTCCTTCACCAGAGTAATGGCCTGGTCGGATAGCTGTTTCTCCACCTCCGCTGGCTTGACGCAATCTTGGTGTGCCTCAGCAAATGACTTATGATCTTCTGCGAAAAGATAGATGAGGTTAGTAAATAAGCAGAGAAGAACCAAATTCAAGGTCACACCGAGTAAACAGCAAACTCACCTTCAAGTCTCTTTATGGTGGCTTCGGAGTTCGCCACGAAAGTGCGGCATTTCTCATGCTCATCGGCCAAGGTCTTCAGTTTGTCTGCAGAGAAGGAAAGGTTAGCGCGTAAGAAAGCAGAAGCGGGCGTAAGCATAAAACGCAGAAACCGCGTGGCTAAAGGCGTACCTTGCACTTCGGCCAGCTGTTGGGTGCTGTCGTTTGCATTTTTGCTCGCGGCCTCAGCAGCTATCTTCTCCTTCTCCAGCGCAGCAATTCGCCTCCTGGCAATGGAGTGGTTCCACAGAAGGATGCGGTACAAGTGTGTTCGCTTAAGGACGCTATCCTGAAAACCGAGAAGAAGCGAGTTAGAAAAAGCAGGGAAGATTCAACCCGAGTAGGAGGCTACTCGGAGAGTATCCATCTACTCGGCTAGAATCTCGGGGACTGGGGGTGATGGTAAAGAACAAGGAAGGCGAATAGAAGAGAAGGAATGTCAACTCGGAAAAGGCAAAAAAGACTTACTGCGTAGCTCTGTTCGATATCTTCGGCGTTCTTGCGGTGCAAGAACATCTTGGCTGCGAGGGTTGCGGTATCAGTGGAGACGGACATGGGCTGGTGTCCCAGATCAATCTTGTTCCAATCCACGCGGTAGTGGTCGATGGAGCCAAGGGTCAAGCCGTGCCATTTCTCCTCTCCGAGAACCCTGCTGTCCCACCTGGCGCTGATGTGGCCAACAGTGTCCAGTACCTGCTCAAGACCCTTGGAGGTTATTGGCCTGTCTTGGGCTCCCCGAGAAGCAATATTGACGGGTTTGTTTTGAGCTGGATCGAAGGGAGGAGTATTCCTGGCTACAGCTTTCCTTCCCTTCTGAATAGCTAAAGCTTTATCTTGGGGAGGGAAGCCGATGGTGTGCTGTTGGCTAACCTCGATCATGTCCTCCGGGTAGCAAGGCTGGCCAGCAGCGCGAGCGTCCGCAGAGAGCGCAGCAGTAATGGGGCCGGACTCGCGGATCACGAGCGCTCCGCCGGTGGATGCGCCTTGGTCTCTGGCCCTTTTCTTCGTTTGCTCCTTCTCGATTCTCTGCTTCTCGAGATCCTCGGGTTTCTTCCCGTCAGACTTGGCCTTCGTCTTCTCGGCGGCAGTCTTCTCGGCAACTTGCTTCTCGGCCTTCCTCTGCTCAGCCTTCGCTCTTTTCTGCTCAGCCTTGGCCTCCTCAGCAGCCACCTTATCGGCAGTCTCCTTCTCAGAAAGGCCTTTCTTGGAACAGTAATCCCTCAGAGCATCAAGGGCCTGTTGCTTGGCTGCTCGCCCAGGAGGGCTGGATGTGTCCTTGCTCTGTGGAGACGAGGAGGAAGTTGGTGGTGCAGGGCCTTGCGCAGTTGGTGGCGTAGGGCCTTGCGCAGTTGGTGGCGCCGCAGATCCATCGCCCGGTGCAGCTCCTGGCTGAACACTACTCGGTGCGCCGCCTGGCAGTGGGTAGACATCTGCTATGGTAGCATCCGCGGCGGTGTCGTCTGTCACCAGCCGCTCGGCAGTGATGTTCTCTTGTGCAGCAGCCTCGGTGGTGGGCTGCTCCCGTTCTACTTCTGGCCGCTCAAGGGCGGCGGCGTCTTGCATTTCTTGTTCTTGGTTCTCCTCGGCGTTGCTAGCCGGAGGAGAAGGGGGTCTCTCTTCGTGAACGGCGCTATCTTGCGCTGCTGGCTCTGGTTCTGCTCCTCGAGCATCACCAGCCTGTGCGTTGGTGGCAGCAGCATTGGCAGCATCGTTCTCGTCGTCAACAAGGTCGATCAGGGGTACTGCTGTCTCCCTGTCTTGGTCGGACGCAAAGGCTGCGTTCGCATCCATGGCAGGACTGCAGAGAAGAAAGAAATCAGGGATTGGAAGAAGATTTGGGAGAAAACAGTATTACGCGAGAAGGAGGGCAAACGAGAAGAGAACTCACGCAGTGGTGGATTTAAGCTGTCGTCGGGGTTTCTTTACAGTAACCTTCTTCTTCTTCTCGGCGGCCTCCTCCTTCTCGGCGGGTTTCTTCTTCTTGGCTGGGGGTGCCTGTGCTTCGCTGCCGGTCCGCTTGCGGGTTTCGGGAGGGGCAGTAGACAGAGGTTGGACGACAAGGGGCGCATCGCCCTCGTTCTCGCCCTCATCCTCGTCGTCCTTCTCCGCAGCGGCCTCATCTAAGAAATTCAAAAGAGAAGAAGGAAGAATCAGAAACAGCAATGCAAGGGGTTGGTGTTTCTCAGAAACAAACAAGATGAAAATAACAATACCGTGAGAGCCTTCATCCGACCATGTGCGGAGAGCATCGCGCTTGTCAGGAACGGGACTGCTCTGCTCCGCGTCATCAGAAGGCAGCATGTCATCCTCCTCGCGATCGGCGAACCAGTTGTCCTCAAAAACTTCGCGACTCTCAATCAACTGTCGAGTAAGAGTCTGAAAGACAAAGAAGGATAATAAGTTAGCCGAGTATCAGGATGGAACTCTACTCGGATAGGCGTGCAAACACAAAGCACACTAAGCCTATGCAGTTTTCTAAGTATTCTACTCGGATAGGCGTGCAAACACAAAGCACACTAAGCCTATGCAGTTTTCTAAGTATTCTACTCGGATAGGCGTGCAGACACAAAGCACACTAAGCCTATGCAGTTTTCTAAGTGTTCTACCCGGATAGGCGTGCAAACATAAAGCATACTAAGCCTAAGCGCGAGTCGACTAAGTGCTCTACTCGGTGCACCAGGTGATTGCTAATCGGGGCGGAAAGGGAAGTTATCTACTCGGGAAGCAGAGGCGAAAACAGAGTAGGAACAGCGTACCCGGGCAATCGGTTGCGTGCGGCTGTACGGGACGAAACCATACCGCCACTTCTCGGTAAGGCTTGTCTTCAGAATGTTCCTGGCATGATAGGCAACGTCGACGTCGTCGATTTCGATGGTGGTGGTCCTGGTGCAGTCGCGGGGGCCTCCCATGTAACACATGAGATGGCAGCGCTCCTGTAGAGGGAGCACTCGGCGCTTGATCCAGCACACCACCGGGTCGTCGTTCTTGAGGCCCAGTTTCTTCAGCTCGCCGAGTCTGTCTTCTATCTCGATGGCGATTTCGTCGATGGTGGGCTTCTCCTTCCAGTTCGACCCGAGTGGAGCACGATTCCTCCAAGCGGGCAGGTTGATTCGATCATCAACCGCACCCCCTTCCGTGGCGGGGACGTTCTTGACATAGAAGAACGTCTGCTGCCACATTCGGCAGGAATCCAGCCCCTGGATGCGGGGATGATTCGTCCCGGTCCGCTGCACCATCATGGCACAGCCCGTGTCGGTGGCGCGGCCGATGCCTGCGGCGTCTTTCTTCCCGACTGACTGTTGGCGAAGATTGAAATACCTGAGCCACGTATCAGTCGTGGGCCTGATGCCGAGGAAAGCCTCGCAGACCACGGCATGGTAGGCGAGGAAGACGACCGCGTTGGGCGGCAGATGATGCATCTGCAGCCCGAAGTGGTCGAGGAATTTGCGCAGGAAGTCGGAGGCGGGCAGTCCAAAGCCGCGCTCGAAGTGCGACATGAAGACCACCCGCTCGCCGTCCCGCGGAGCTGGCACAACCTCGTCGTCAGGTGCCCGGCACTCCACGCCGGGGGGAACCCTTCTGCTGGTCACGAGCCAGGCGAGATTGGCCTTGGTGACGGAGGAACCCGCCCAGCTAGCCTTGGCCATCGTTGCGAGTGGGAGGAGTGGATGATTTTCGAGTGGAGTTGCTCGGTGGAGTGAGTCCGCGGCGGCGCGGAAGCCTGCGCGGTGGCGGAGGGCTCGGTGGCGAAGAAGAACAAGAGGCAGAAGGGGAAAAGTGCAGGGAAGAAGAAAAGGAAGTTACCGCGGGGGTATTTATATCTCCCTCGCGAGATTACCGTTACCACCGCGGAAGTGGGATCGACTGTGGCGTGTGGTGGGTCCTGTGGCCGGCTAGAAACGCACACAAGCGCGGGCTGCGCGCGTAACGGCCGCATTGGATCCCACCATCAGATCGTGGCCAGTAATTGCGCGTGATGGGACATGACGGCCGGTGGGCCCACAACGTGAAAACTGGACACGTGGCGTCGTGTCCTGGGCAACCAAACGACGAGGTCGTGGATGCTTGACACGTGGGCAGTGCCTGCGTGAAGGGCTGGATGTTGCTCTGCGCTGCAGAGGCTCAGTTTGCGAATTTTCTCTAAGTCTTTTTACTCGGTTTCAGAGTAGAAAGCAAGTGCTACTCGGAAGAGAGGAAACTCAAGGTACTCTCCAGACAGCTACTCGGAGGACCTACTCGACATCTTGAGGTTCGATGGCTGAGATGCAAAGGCTGGTTTTAAGCTGGCAGAGCCTAGTGAACAAGTTCGCAAGACTCAACCAGCTTCGGGGACTGCTGTCGGGGGGTTACCCCCGAGTAGGGTAAAGACAGGTGGTAAAGGCCGCTTACAGAAGAGAGGTTTGGTCGAGTAGCCGACTACAGGGTACTCGCTACCCGGTCGACTGCTACTCGGTCTCACCTCAAGATGACCAGAAGGAGATATCAATCAAGTTCTACCCTGTCGAGTAGAAGAGATGGCCCGAGTAGTATTGGCGGGAACCTACTCGGGCAGAAAGTCAAAGGAGCCGTTCTGACACAGGATCCCGCGTATCCTGGGTCCGTACTTGGCAGCATTCGAACTACTGTTCACGTGGGGACGGCCTGCCTGACAGTGACAGCATGGAAGCAGGCCGTGGCAGGATAAGGGGGGCCTACTCTGTGCCTAGGTACAGTGATACCAGTCTGTCCCCTAGTTTTGCCCAACGACTTTACAGAAGCAGACAAGATCAACGACCAAAGCTGTCAGCGGGTACTCGGAGAAAGGACAGTGTGCACACTATGTCGACACTTGTCTAGATTTGGACGTATCCGGCTGGGCACCGCGTATATAAGGTGCCCCGCCGCCTCCTGCGCGAGGCATGCTCCCATAGACGTACACACAGGCTCATAGTGAACCCTAAAAACCCTAAGTTCTTGACCTAGCTCTACTCGGAGAGGGGCGAGGGGCTACTCGGTAGTGATACCATTTGTACTGTTTCTACTCGGAGAGACATCGTAATACATAGAGAAAGGCAGGAGTAGGGGTTTTACCTCCTCACGAGGGCCCTGAACCTGGGTACATCGTGTTGTTTGTGTTGTGTGGATCTTACCTCACGCGGCTACTCGTCGCGTGATCCCTCCCCGGACACCTCCAGCGTCCATCGTCCCCACATCTTTAGCCATCCCATGGCATCTGCCGTGACACCACCACGACAGTAGATGTGTCTACTGTCAACCTAGTATGCATGAATATGGTTAATTATCAGTATGCTTACGTCATGATCGTGATTTATACTTGGATTAATTTAATCTGTAAATTGCCTAAATTCCTAACATTAGACGTATCCTACATATTATTATTAACCTCTTTGAACGTGTGTATTTTGTAGTGCTTATATCAAACATTTCATATAGACATACTTGAATATGTGATACGGAAAGGGTGGCCACTTGGGACGCCGACTGCTAAATGAGAATGGGTCCATGTATAGTTGAATATGTAAATGATGATGACGCTAGAGAACATTTAAATCGTGCAAGTTTGCTATTTTGAATGTGAGTAAAATAAATCCTGAAAAGTGAGGACCTGCTCTTTGAGATCCTGACCATACTGGATATCGAGGTTTTGGCTACCAACCCAAAATTATTTACCAAGGGTGCTCGAAATTTATGGATACAACAGATATTGGAATATACCGGCTGGTTACCCAACAAATTTGAATTCAAACGCTTCGATATCATCATTTACCAGGGATTCTTGTTTAAATTCAAAATTTACCAGAAAAAACATCGGGAGTTTGTCAGTAAACGATTTCACGGGGTGCTCGAGATTTGGACTAACTTAAATTAGATGTGAGGGTTCCAAAATAATTGTTGTGATGATTGGGTTTAGATCTGTTTGATTTCTCAATTGCATCCTTCTAGAACTTTCATGAGACAATTACTCATCAGTTATGGCCTAATATAATGTTGTCATTGAACGTGAAAACATAGTTTCAGCGTGAATTCACATGAGTTTATAGTTTGATTTTTTTTTTGAGAATGGGGTTTATAGTTTGATGTGCTTGCTAAGATGACAACATTTCACATCTAACATTTAATAAAAATTAACCCGTTGCAACGCACGGGCATTTTTGCCAGTTTAAACTCACGAGAATAAAAGGTTGAGCTTAAAGTTTCCATAGCCTCCTCCAGTTTACCAATCCTCATATTTTGACTATCATGGATATTGCTAGCTTCTAAAACTGTGATTTTCTTGTTGATACTTACTATTGATTCATTAACTTTGCTAGCATATCAAGAAACTTTGGCAATTTTTTCTCCATAGAATTTAGATTTTTAATAACATCATCTAAAGTGATCTCAGTTTTAACTACCTTAGTAGGTGGTGTTCCAACTAAACTTTCAATTAAATTACAGGCTTCCAAAGCAGGTGTTCCCAGGAAATTACCGCCTGTAAGCGTGTCTGGAATATACCTATACCAGCTAGTAATACCAACATAAAAAATCCTAAGAATGATTATAGTGGAATATTTATTAGTGCATCTATGATGAGCATCACTTATCCTATACCAAGCATCTTTCAAACTTTCTCCACCTTGTTTTTTAAAAGAACGAACTTCAACTTCAGGAACACTCATTTTAGCAAGACTAAAAACAGTAATAAAACTACAACTAGAATAAGAACTAATTTTTTTGTGTTTTCGATAAAGAGAGGCAAACAAGACAAAATAAAATAAACTAAGCAAAAACAAAAACAAAGAAAAAAGTTTGGAAGTGAGAGACTCCCCTCGCAGAAATTCTCTTCCTCCCAGCAACGGCGCCAGAAAATATGCTTGATGCGTGTGAACACACGTTCATTGGGAGACCCCAATAGGAAGGTATGAAGAGTGCAGAAGCAAGTTTTCCCTTAGAAAGAAAACAAGGTTGAATCGACTAGTATGAGGAAGGTGTAACTTCAGAAGGTTGAAGCAGCTAAGATGGCAAGGCGTACTACCGGTTCAAAAGCAACGTTGAACCTACACAACACAACACAATCAAATCACTTTGCCCCAACGAAGTAGTGAGGTTGTCAATCTCACCGCGTTTGCTGAACACAAAGAGGTTAAACATATGGTGTGGAAAACAGTAGGAGAACAGTATGAAAGAAGTAGTAACAGTACGAAAGCAGTGTGAAAGTAGTGGAAACAGTGTGTGTATTATTAGTATGAGAAAATGGACCGGGGTCCACAGTTCACTAGTGGTGTCTCTCCGTGGAAGTTAAATAACATGTGTGGTGAACAAATTATAGCTGAGCAATTGACAACAATGAAGGCTGCACCTTAGTACATATGCAAGACATAAAGATTGCTATGTGATTCATGCGGGCATTACAACAAAATACATAGACTGTCATCCAACTACATCTATGACTAATAATCCACCCTCCGAATATCATCCGAACAAACGTTGGGTATTAAGTTGCAAGCAACAGATTATCGCAGTAAGTAAAGTCTGTAATTTAAACAATGTAAACTAAGTAAACACCGTTGTTTTCTCCCTAATGGCAACAACACATCCTCCATCCGTCATAATTATATCACTCGAGCACAGATGCAAAGGAGGCATGAACCCACTATCGAGCATAAATACTCCCTCTTGGAGTTACTAACATCTACTTGGCCAGAGAATCTACTAATAACGGAGAGCATGCAAGATCATAAATAACATATGCATGAAGATAACATGATAGATTTATAATCAGAAGACATAGCATTCAACATTCATCAGATCCCAACAAACACAACATGTAGCATTACATAAAGATGATCTCGATCATGTAGGGCAGCTCACGAGATCTAAACATGAGGTACAAAGTGGAGAAGACAACCATCTAGCTACTGCTATGGACCCGTAGTCCAGGGATGAACTACTCACGCATCACTTAGGAGTAGGGCATGGTGGTGTAGACCCCTCCGGTGATGAATTCCCCTCCCGGCAGGGTGCCGGGGAGAGCTCGAGAACCCTCCCGATCTCGGGATGACGATGACGGCGGCCTCGGGTGTTTCTCGGGACGAAGTGGTATATTTTGAGGGTTGACGTATCGAGGGGTATAAATACGAGAAAGGGAAAGACGGTGGAGGCCTAGGGGGCCACACCACCCCCTGGCGCGGCCAGGGGCGCGCCGTCCTATGGTGTGGCCCCCCAACGGGTCTCTTCAGGACTCCGTGGAACCTTCGGGAATTCTAGGACCTCCGGACTTCGAATTTTCCAATTCCGAGAATATTTCCAGAACAACTTTTCTGAAACTAAAAACAGCAGAAAACAGGGAACTGGCTCTGTGGCATCTTGTCAATTGGTTAGTCCTAAATTGATAAAAATGACATAAAGTGTATAGCAAACATGTAGGAAACAACATGGAACATCAGAAATTAAGGATATGTTTATGACGTATCACCGAGGGGCATTATTGGAATAAAAAAAACTACCTGTTTCGCCTTAGCGATAACAACTGTGAAAGACGAACAGAGGAGAAAATGATGATTAGATAAGCCCGCACGAATACAATAGGAAGACATAATAGATTGAAGCTTACTATCATCTTCCTTCATCTTTTTCCGAAGCTCATACAACTAGGATTCCTTATCTTCATTGATACAGAGGAGCTCACGCACCTCCTTATTCCTGATGGATAGCTTCTTAAAAACTCCGCCATTGATTTCTCGGAAGTTTTTTGAGGTCGGACAAAAGAAGAAACAAGGAAAGTTGAATATAAAGACAAAAATATACTCGAAAAGGCATTAACTAGGGAAACATATTCCTCAAATTAATACTTGGGGGCTAGAAAGTATAAATGGCTCATGTTTCGAATTCCTCCAAGCATCCGGAGGAAATCTTGTTGTATTCTTAGAATTTTTCCCCCAGATGGGCAATTACGTCATTCATGACCTGCCGAGGGTAAAAAATGTAGTTATTCTAGATTACTACACCGCCTTGCGGCCATCTACTAGAAGATGGAGGAGGAACTCTGACGAAATGCTTTTTTTGCCCATTCATGCATATAGTCGTCTTCATCAAAGTATTCTTCCTTTACCTTGAATTGTTCCTCAAAGGAGGGAATGCCTTCATCAGGATTGAAGAAGGGAGCTTCTTCCCTTTGATAAGGTTTCGTCCTTTCCTGCGCATCCGTCGTTGACGCATCAGGATGGCTTGTCTGGCTTGGAAGGGAAAATTTTCTGGCCAATGAAGGAATGGAAGAAGCCCCAGTCGAAGTAACGGCGGGAGTGTCGGGGGTAAGAGCCGGAGAATTCTTGTGTTCCCAATTATCCATCACTTTTCTCTTCTTCCTTATCTTTAAAGGAGCAGGGGCAACACTGAAAAGAATGCGATAGCTAAGCTAGAACCAAAGAACCTATTTTCTAGAAAGACGGAAATGCATAGTAAAATCGGATTTACCTGGAGGTGGAAACAAATACGCCATCCAAGTCGATAACTTCCTTGGTGGTCATCATTTTCTTGCGCTTTCTGCCGCCTTTAGCGGTTGCAGCCCCCGGGCTTTCTTGGCATCCATTTCCTCCTTGGACACAAGTTGTTCCTCGGAGAGATCCTCAAGCTGCAAAAAGACGAAGCACACGTCAAACAAAAAAATTGCGTTTGAAAGACATACTTTCACCCAAAAGATGGAACTCACCTTTGGCGGAGGGTTGGCGGCCGTATACATCTCCACGCTCATCTTGTACTAAGTCCGGTCAGAAACCAGGTGGTTAACCCCACAACGGAGAGTGCGTGGATCGACACCTACTCCTGATAAACGAAGGGAATCTCCCGGCCCTATATAGGTGCACAGAAGACGGCCAGAATGTTGAGCCAAGGGCTGGATTAGCTTAAGCTAGCGGCAAAGTATAGTATCCATTCTGGTAAGTTTCGGAACAGACGATGTCATCTTCGTGATCCGCCTTGTGGTTTTAAGAAGATCTGCTGGGAGTACCTTGACGACATCATGGGCCTAGTTGTATTTTGGGGTGGCGGCGGTGTTATGGAAAGTCAGAATCCTTGTGGACTTTTTAGGAAATGGGGTATCCAAATAATAGAAGTATGAGCCCGTCTAATATTTGACGAGCTCACTTTTCCCGATTTTAGCGAACCCCTCCTCTCTCCTTCTCCGAAGATTAAAAGTGATAGTACCTGATACGTCATAAATGTATCCTCAATTTCTGATGTTCCATGTTGTTTTCATGCTGTTTACCACATGTTTTCCTTACACTTTATGTCATTTTTATCGATTTCCCGGGACTAACCTATTGACAAGATGCCATGGAGCCAGTTCCTATTGTTTTTAGTTTCAGAAAAGTTGTTCTGGAAATATTCTCGGAATTGGACAATTCAAAAGCCAGGAGTCTTAGAAGTTCTGGAGGGTCAAGGAAGTCCCGAAGAGACCCGGAGGGGGCCACAGGGTGGCCACACCATAGGAGGGCGCGGTTCCCCCTCTAGTTGCGCCACCAGGTTGTGTGGGCCCCATGGCCACCCCCCGGCGTCGCCCCTTCACCTATATATGCCCCCCGATGCATAAACCCTAAAAAATCGGCCTTTTCACCAAAAACATCCGTAGCTCCGCCATCGCCGCCGACAAGTTTCAGGGGACAGAAATCTCTGTTCCGGCACCCTGCCGGGACGGGGAAGTGCCCCCGGAGCCATCTCCATTGACTCCACCGCCATCTTCATCGACGTTGCTGTCTCCTATGACGATGAGGGAGTAGTTCTCCCCGGGGCTGAGGGCTCTGTCGGTAGCTATGTGTCTCATCTCTCTCTCCCATGGAGTGATCTTTATGTGATCATGAGCTTTGTAATATAGTTGATAAGTAGATGTTACTCTTCATCTGTTATGCTACTCAAGTGGTTTTGTTATGAGATCTCCGTAAACACTTGGATCACAGTGTAAAGGTGACAGTGTGTGCACCGTGTGGTTTAATATTTATACCTTGTGTTGGATGACCCTATGAAATTGTGGTGTTTGTCTAGTACCTTCTATGGCGCTCATAGTGACAGTGTGGGTTTAACTAGACATGGGAATGCTTACTTTAAGGAACGCTTTTTGCAGCTCTACGCAATGATTAGTGTTCATTATCCAACCTTAGAGGGTTAAGATTAGCATAGTGAAGAGAAGATATTTAGTTATTCAATTATGTGATCATTGTTGAGAGTATCCACTAGTTAAAGTAGTATCCCTAGGCCTTGTTTCCAAGCATTGAAACAATGTTTTCCGCCTGTTCTACTTCATGTTTGCTTGCTGCCATATTTATTTCAGATTGCTATTATCACTTATACACTTCCATACTACTTGTATTTTACTCTCTCTTCGCCGAGCTAGTGCACCTATACAAATGGCAATTGTATTAGGTGTGTTGGGGACACAAGATACTTCTTGTATCGTGATTGCAGGGTTTCCTGAGAGGGATACCTTTGACCTCTTTCTCCCTGAGTTCGATAAACCTTGGGTAATCCACTTAAGGGAAACTTGTTGTTGTTATACAAACCTCTGCACTTGGAAGCCCAACACTGTCTACAAGAATAGAAGTGTGCGTAGACATCAAGCTCTTTTCTGGCGCCGTTGCCGGGGAGGTAAGGTAAAATGTACTCACATCCTTTGTGAGTGATCGAAGTTATTTCCTTTAGATTCTGCAAATATATCTTTTTTGTTTCTTGTTTTTATTTTCACTAATTAGGCTTAATGGAAAACAACAAAAATATGAGAGAGCTTTATAATCTTTATCTTGAGTTAGAACATGAAGTGTTTGAAGAGAAAATTAAAAAACCTATGGAGCTTTATTTGGATGCTAGTAGCAATGTTATTAGTATAAATTCTTTGAACACCATTATTGCTAATACTATGGCAAATTCTAAGCTTGGGGAAGCTATTTTTGATGAATATGATATTTTTAGTCCCCCAACTTTTGAGGAGGAAAATTTATTTGATGATACTTTGCCTCCAATATATGATGAATATGTTATTTTTAGTCCACCTACTATTGAGGAGAAAATTAATTGTGATTATAACATGCCTCTATATATGATGATTATGGTGATGAGAATAATAATGATAGCTATTTTGTTGAAGTTTCCCCCACTGCTATCAATAAGAATGACTATGCTTATGTGGAGAGTAATAATTCTTTTATGCATGTCGCTCATGATAGGAATGTTTCCTGTGATAGTTATATTGTTAATTTCATTCATGATGCTACTGACAGTTATTATGAGAGAGGGAAATATAGTCTTATGCATCTCAACAATACCAAGTTTCCCCTCTTTATGTTGAAAATTTCGAAATCACACTTATTTTGTCTTCCTAGCCACTTTATGCTTTATTGACTTGTTTTTCTACAAGATTCATTTCCATAGGAAGTGGGTTAGACTTAAATTTGTTTTATGTTTGCTTCTTGATGCTCTCTTTTGCTTCAATTAATATTTCTCATGTGAGCATTTTCTGAAATTATCATGCCTAGCTAAAAGGCTTTAAAGAAAAGCACTTCTTGGGAGATAACCCATGGTTTTATTTTTGCTCTGTTTTTCTCTGTTTTCTTTGAGTCAAGGGGCTTTATACTTATGTAGAAACTCTTTTGTATCTTTATTTTCATGTTTTAGTAGTGCCAAGTAAGGTTTGAGATGAAAGTTGGAGTTGGTTTTCGGATTTTTGCGCTGGAAACAGATTTCAGCTGTCCACCGTAAAAAAACGTATAAAATCTTGGAAGATCAGAATGATCTGAAATGGTTTTTTCTTATTCCTTAGCTAATTCAGCAAATTTTTCGTTCTTTAAGTTTTTCGATCTGAGCAATGTAAGTGCCTCGAAAAAAATCGTCTTTACAGACAGTTCTGGTTTTGACAAATTCTGCAGTTTTTTCTTGCATTTGCTCTTTTGCGATGTCAAGTGGATTTTTGGTTCACGAAACATCAATGGTTGTAGCTAATGTTTAAAAGTATCAATATCACTTGTTCCATACAGAACCAATGGATTTTTAATTGTTGCACTAACCCTCTAATGTGAATTTCTGTTTGAGTGTGGTGTGAAGGAAGTTTTCAAGGGTCAAGAGAAGAGGGTGATATATGTGATCAAGAAGAGTGCAAGGTCAAAGCTTAGGGATGCTACGGTGGTTCATCCAAGCATATTTTAAGAAGACTCAAGCATCTAAGCTTGGGGATGTCCAAGGCATCCCCTACTTCATCAATTATCTAGCTGGCGACTTCTAGTGAAACTATATTTTTATTCGGTCACATCATATGAAGTTTACTTGGAGTATCTGTTTGTTTTTCTTTTGTTTTCTTTTATTTACCTTTGCTTTCTTTTGTTTTCCTTGCTTCAATAATATAGTTGGACCCTAGCATTCTTTGTTTGGGAGAGAGATACGCTCCGCTTTTTCGTTTGAATACTTGCTATGCTAGTATTCTTAGTTTTTGTTCTAGCTGGTGCAAAATTTCTTGTTTAGCTCTCGTTTTCATTGCATATCTTGTTCAGAGCTGTTAGTTTTAGTAGTGTTTTGTGAGTCCTCTCATGTTTTCTTGCTGTAGCATTTAGAGAGTTTTTGTTAAAGCATGTTTTGTATGGTTCTTGTTGGGAAAAGAAACTGCTGCTTGAGGTATAATTTTTAACGGTGCAAGTAGAAGCTTGTATAGACTGTGGCTAGACTTTTTCATATCATGCTAGATGTTATTTTAGTTTTAAAGCCTTTTGGTTATTTAGTAGCATGATTAGCCTCAAATAGTTGAGAGTGTTTAATGTGCCATTGAAAGAATCATGAGTTGTTCTTGTCATATTGAAGCATAAATTTGTGGTGTTCTCCTTTGAATGTTTTATTTGGTTGACTTGGCGTATGCTCACACCATGTTTATGACTATGAACCAGTCACGAATAGCCTCCATGATCATTTAGTTTTTGAACTTGTGGTACCACTTATGCTTTGATTAGTGATGTTTATGTCGCTATGCATGATTATGGCTCTTATGCTCTCTTGATTATTCGCTCCCACTCTTTTGCTAGCCTCCACATGTACTGAGTATGAGCTCTACTCGTGCTTCCAACTCCCAAAAACCAAAGTTTTCCCGTTGTGTCTACCATACCTACGTACATGTGGTATTTAACCGCCACTACGAAGTAAATTTCTCATGTGTTACCTTTAAAACTTTCAAAATTACTCATGTTTTGTGCTCCTCTTTTAGCTCATGAGGACGTAAATAGAGAATCTTTATCTCACTTGTTGATTGGACTTTCTCACCCTCGACTAGTGGCTTCATCCGCTTATCCATGATAGAAGAGCTGGCAGCAGGGTGCCCAGCCCCAAATTGATAACAACAAATTCTCTTCACTATTTCCCCCCCTGATTATCAGTCAAAGCATAATTGTGTAAACAAAAGAGAAAGAGGGATGACCTTCTACCCAGATGCGTCCTTCTATTGGAGCCGCTCTTGTGAAGTCTAGTTGGCTTGTGACATACTGTATTTTCTGTTTACCATTCGTTGACATAAGCATACACCTCTCTTAAAATATAGACACTCCACGGTATATGATTGTTGGCAGGCACCCGAGGATTCAGTTAGCAATGGTTTGTGAAAGATGGTTGGGATGAGTGTCAAACTTTTTATACCTATGTTTAATAAAATAAAAGCTCTAGCACATGAGTGATACCTTCTTCCCTCTGTGAAGGGCCTTTCTTTTACTTTTATGTTGAGTCTCCGTCTTCTAACTTTATGCACAGTTGAGAGAGCATATTTTCCATTCTGAGTTTTATGTCTATTTGTCCCAGAAACATTATTAATTGATTCAAAATGTGTTATTGCGTGTTCTCTAATTATTTGTTATAGTCTTCCTCATGAACTTTGAAGCTGTCCTGGCATTTATGTTTTGCCCCACTCTTAAGGATTAGCGAAATATCACTTTGACATGTTTTCTCTATTCGAAACAAACGTATCTCTTTCGTTGCATTGTTATTCATGATCTTTTATTTGTGTTACTTCTCATGATGCAAGGTGATTGATATGCTTTATTATTAAAATTCTATTTATCATGCTTGTGTTGAAGTTCTATGATCTCAGCTTACTTACGTTTTTACATTACTATGATGATCAAGTTTATGTTGGTACCATGTCACCTCAGAAATTATGTGTTTTTGTCGTTTACCTACTTGAGGACGAGTAGGAACTAACCTTGGGGATGTTGATACGTCATAAACGTATCCTTAATTTCTGATGTTCCATGTTGTTTTCATGTTGTTTCCCACATGTTTTCCTTACACTTTATGTCATTTTTATCGATTTCCTGGGACTAACCTATTGACACGATGACATAGAGCCAGTTCTTGTTTTCTGTTGTTTTTTGTTTCAGAAAATTTGTTCTGGAAATATTCTCGGAATTGGACGACTCAAAAGCCAGAAGTCTTAGAAGTCCCAGAGGGTCAAGGAAGTCCCGAAGAGACCCGGAGGGGGGCCACAGGGTGGCCACACCATAGGGGGGGCGCGGTTCCCCCTCTAGCGGCGCCACCAGGTGGTGTGGGCCTCCCGGCCACCCCCCGGCATCGCCCTTTCACCTATATATGCCCCCGGATGCATAAACCCTAAACCAATCGGCCTTTTTCGCAAAAACATCCGTAGCTCCGCCGCTGCTGCCGACAAGTTTCATGGGACAGAAATATCTGTTTCGGCACCCAGCTGGGACGGGGAAGTGCCCCCAGAGCCATGTCCATCGACTCTACCGCCGTATTCATCGTTGTTGCTGTCTCCTATGATAAGGAGGGAGTAGTTCTCCCCCGGGCCGAGGGCTCTACCGGTAGCTATGTGTCTCATCTCTCTCTCCCATGGTGTGATCTTTATATGATCATGAGCTTTGTAATCTAGTTGATAAGTAGATGTTAGCCTTCATTTGTAATGCTACTCAAGTGGTTTTATTATGAGATCTCCGTAAACACTTTGATCATGGTGTAAAGGTGACAGTGTGTGCACCGTGTGGTTTAGCATGATATTTATATCTTGTGTTGGATGACCCTATGAAATTGTGGTGTTTGTCTAGTACCTTCTAGGGCGCTCATAGTGACAGCGTGGGGTTAACTAGACATGGGAATGCGACTTTCAGGAGTGCTTTTTTGTCGCACCCTGATTTCTAGGGGATACTCACCGTACGAACTGGATAGCAGATGCTTGGATTATGGGGCATAACTGCTCCCACGTCCCAGCTTCCTGGTAGGCCTGCGCTTAAGCGCGATAACGCAAGCCCTGCTATTCCATCGTCGATGTAAACTATCCACTAGAGATCAAAGGCACTTCCGTCGACGTACTTCAAACCATACACACATGGTACGTCAACGGCGTTGAACAACTGATATCACAACAGATCTCTACGACACAAAAGATTGAAATAAGTTGCAAATGGCTCTCATTAGAGCAGAGATAGCAAATACAATCATTCAGAGGGCACCTGCCCCAACAATACATCATTACAATACAGCGGAAGCATTCAACATGTCTGAGTACAGACAAGAACCAAATAGGCCTAAGAGGCCGGGAACTAACAGACGGAGCCCATCCACGAAGTCTCGGATCCTGCCCGGGTCCGCTATCTACTCGTCAGCAGTCTCGTCATACTCCACGTAGTTGCCACCATGTAGATCCTCGGAAACGTAGGTCTGCGGAAACCACAGCCCCAAAGGGGTCAGTACATAAACGTACTGGCAAGCAAGACTCACAGTTCACCAAAGTGTAAACCGTCAACACCAAGCACAGATGCCTTGGGTTCAACGGAGGAAAGGGGATATAAAAGATGCTGCAACTGGCTGCGCTAACCAACTACAGAGATTCTAGCACTTCCGGCTAACAGAAAGGAGATAAGATCGAGGATTGTAACCAACTGAAAGATAACTTCAAACAAACCCATCCTGGATCTCGCCCCTTATCCAAAGAAGCAATCCGAGGATAACTCACACAGTTGTATTAAAGATGAAGCAGATTATTGTGTCAATAATCCTATTACTAGTCAAGTTGTTAATCATTGGGTGTAAAGTTGTTAATCATTAGGTTTAAGTTGTCCTGAGTACTTGTTAGCCAGTACTTTCACCAAGTAATCCATAACCGTGGAAAACACGGCTTCTCGAGAACATTATCCCTGCAGGGTTGCACCAATTTGGCCGTACACGCAAGAATAACCCGCCAGATGGGAAGCTAACCCACCAAGCGGGGTACTCTACACAACCAACCATTCTTCCCATCAAGCCCAAAGCACCTTGGGCGCACGGCTAATCGAGCCCAGAAGAAAATGGACCCTCATAGCACTCTAAGAACGTGTCCCCCTATATGCCGACTATGAAAGTTCCACCCTGGCCTGGGCTCGCAAAAACATGCATGCGGCAAATGGAAAACACGAACTAAATGAGGCGATTTGGACGAGATGCGAATCAGGTCAAGTTGAGGGGGGCGCCCATACTCGCTTCCCACATGCGGTTAGTGCGCTCATCATGGATCAGTAGACAAGACCCTTTTCCTATTAGGGTCGACACTAGCAGGCCTCAAAACCACACAGGGCCTCCTGCCGGTGCCTTATCATCAAATTTATTATTAATAGTAACATTAGCATGATTGATTGATTAAACATCGAGCCCCCAGAACAATAATGGAATATAGTAACAGAAAGTAACGGGTAACAGACTCGAGCAAAACAACCTAAGCATGCTAGTAAGACACTGGCTCAACCAAAGGGTGATAGGAGTGGAGGTGAGGCAATATCAGGGTTAAGGGATTCATGTGATGGGTTCGTAACAGAATCAACTACTACTAAGGATAGCAGAAAAGAACAACGGAAAGTATCTGTAACCAATGTTGAAAGGAACACAGTGGTTCATGTGAGTGATAACTTGCCTGCAAAACCCAGTAGCCTGGTACTGAGCTAACTCCTTAGAAGGGGTGTCGTAAGTATCGTCGGTCTCAACATTGTCGTATATCCGAGAAGAAGCAAACAAACAATGCAGAAAGATAAGCAATCATTATCATGGCATAGTGCACAATCAAATATGATGCATGACAAGTTAAGGGTTGCTTCAAAATAAACTAGATAACATGATAACACAATTTAAATGGACCCATATGCAATTGGATTGCATATGGCAAGAGTCCATGAATTAAGTGGAAACAAATTATCTACAATTTAATTATTATGTGAAAGTGGTTAGCATGATGCATGCATGAGGAAAACAGCAAAATAACAACAAGAGGTGCAAGTGGAAAAGGAATTTAACAAGGTTTGGAAATCATTTGTTAAGTTGGAAAATTTGGTTACTTAAACATGTCACACAGGTATTTGTTGTTTTCATCAAGTTAAATTGTTCAAAATAGATAACAAAGTTCATATTTGAAAAGAAAACAAGATTTTAGTTGGAATACATGTTTCACTTGTTGAAAAAGGATTTCAAATAAATTATTTAGGAATTAAACAAGTTAAACAAGAATTAAATTGGAATTAATTCAAGTGTGGATGTTAATTGAATTTTATTTGATCAAAACATTAAATCAAGTTCATATTTGAAAAGGTTATGCTTTGATGGTTTGAAAACATATTTTATATGTCCCAAAAGAATTTGATTTGATCAAGTTATGAATTTAGCAATATTAAATGAATTAAACAAGGTTTAAATCATTTAACCAATTTTAATTATTCAAAACATGGAACAAATTTTATATTGGGAAAGGTGGTTTAATTTTGCATGGAAAACACATTTCACTTGTGGAAATTGGATTCAAAATGAGCAAGTTATTATTTTGGCAATTTTAAATGCAATAAACAAGAAACAGTTGTTTTCAGCAATTTAAATTATTCAAAACAGCAAACAAAATTTATATTTGGAAAGTACATGAAAAGTTGATTGGAAAACATATTTAGTTTGTTGAATTTGGAATTTTTATGCCCAAGTTATGAATTTTGCAAAATTAAGTGATTTAAACAAGAATTCAAATATTGCACCAATTTAAAATATTCAAAACAGTAAACAAATTTTATATTTGGATAGATCATTCAATTTGGGACAGAAAACATATTTAAAAAGTTAAAATTGGAGTTGGGATGAATTTCTTATGCAATTTATAAAATCTAGTGTAAATCTGCCATTTTTAATCCAGTAGGGACTTAGGAAAAATTATTTCAGGGGTCTAGATTTAATACCAGGGGCCTATGTGTGATTTGCTGGAAGTTCCTGTACCAAAACCTTGCAAAATAAAATTTGGTTTTATTCTGCAGGGGGTGGGATTCGATCCCCCCACCTCCTGATACGCTCACAGGGTGCAAACCAGATGGGCTACTGCTGTGTTGTTGGAAGGAAGGGGTTCTCAGGGGGGTTAAGGTGTTGAACGCACATATAACTGAAACTGATTCAGTCGCTACTGAACCTGAGCGAGCGGGCAGAACAGATCGAGGTCGCCGGCAGTGGCTGCTCGCCGGAGGTGACCAACCGTGGGGGGGGGGGGGGTGCGGCTCGCGGGAGAAAGGTAGAGGGGCGAGAGGAAGGAGGCGGAAGGGGGGCCTCACCTCGAGGCGGTCGGGGAGGGGCGATCAGGTCGCTGCAGGGGCGGACAGCAGGGCAGCAGCAGGAGGCGGGCCGGCCGGAAACCTCGACGGCGGCGCCGCCTCGGGCAGTATCCGGCGATGGAACCTTCACCGAACTTGGAGATGGAAGGGTGCCGATTCCATTCCCGCCGTCAGCGGCCCGTGGCAGTTGCCCAGCACCCGGCGATGAGCTCCCTCTTCTCCGGCCATGGAAGGTTCAAAGGAGGGACAGGATGTGGAGTTTTCAGATACAGAGAAAGAAAAATCGGGAGGGGGAGAAGAGAGGACGGCGGCGCAGGGTAGAGGAGAGGGGTAGCTAGGGTTGCTAGGGCAGAGGGGGTAGTCTTATGGGGGGAGAGCACTGGTACGACATGGCATCTGAGGAGGGGGAGAAGGGATCGTGTGGTGATGGATGTGTTCATACAAGGAGGAGGAAGACGACAAGGGGTAGGGGGGTACTGGGCCAGGGAAAGTGGGCTTGGGGGGAGGAAAAGAAAAGGATGGGCCATGCCCCTCTCCCTTGTGGTTTTAATTATTTGTTCTTATTTTTATATTTTTTGCATAGAACCAAATGGAAGAAAAGGATAGGGTTATGAGTTGCTAAAATTTTTGGGAAAATTCAGGTGCATTTGTTAGTCCAATATCTACCCTTGACAACATAAGTTCTTTGAAAAATTCAAACTATTTGCTGTTTTGTCAATTGGTTGGAATTTAAATAATTTGCAACTTAATTGATTAATAAAGAAAACAACAAAAATAATAGGGTGAACCCTATTAATTTAAGATAGAGCAAATGGTTGATTTGTTTGGTAATTTCAAAAGGTTCAAATTAGGTGATGTTAATGATTTGCTTTGAATTTGAAACCACATTGGTATTAATTAATTGAAATAAGAACACCATTTTATTAGTTGAACATTATGGGATAATTGGAAACAATTAAGGTTTTTATTTGGAAACAACTATTTGGTTGTTGGTTTGGAATTTCAAATGGAAAACAAATTGAATTTGAAAAGGGTTTGATATTCAATGAATTTTTGATAGAAACAACACAACAGTTTTGAAATCACACTTTAATGGAAACAAACAATTGTTTTATTTTGAAATATCTTTTTAGAAATTGTAACATCACAAGGATGAAACAAAAAGGTTTGAAATTTGAGTTGAAATTCAAATAGAAAACAAATGAAAACAGAGGAAAACAAATGGAAAACAAACAAAACAAATGCAATCAACATGATGCCATGATGCAAAACATAAAATAAGAGGGAGCAAACATTCTAATGGCTATTTTTCAGACTTGGGATGTTACAAAACGCCCCCCCTTGAAGGAATCGCGCCCCGAGATTCCTACTGAGAAAAGAAAAGGTCCGGATACTTCTTGGGAAGATCCACTTGAGTTGTGACACGTGAAACACATCGTGCACCTTGGATAGACGTCAGGGAATTTGCAAACCACCGGACATTTTCAAGTAAAGGGAGAGGTTTTGTATGGAGGGTGTATAGCTGGATAGAGTTTGACTCATTTGTAGAATAGACTATCTGGAATGTGGTGATTCAGGAATGCTTCCTCGAAACAACTCCAGGTGATAGGAATGCCAGCTCTCATAGCCTGGAATCAACAACAACAACAACAACAACAACAACAACAACCTTTCTGGCCAGATAGACTTGATATTTGGGAAGTTTTGATTAGACGCCGGTAGAAGAATTGAAATGGAAAACAACAACAAGATTTCAACGGACGAAAAGGATGTTGAGAAGAACTGGATAACGAAGCAACACCGGGAAAACGAGATCAAAACACTCCTGAGGTACTACGGAAAACCCATCCGGGCTTCTAAAGGATCAATATCTACTGCTTAAGGAATAGAGGATCTGCTTCCGGGGCTTACACGCCTCCGTTCTCAATCGTGAGTAGGCAACATGATAAATCATGTCACAACCACCTCCATTCCTATGATCTAGTAGATATAACCATCCTAGAGAAACCAGAATTCGTGAAATCCTAACTTGAAAGTTTAGATGAGAAGGGAAAACAACGTTGCACTTCCTTACCAGAAAAAGGGAGGGTGGGTGGGGAAAGAAGAAAAATGACAGAATTCCTACTCTCACGTTTCATTTTTCCTATATAGCTACAAAATAGTTTCTAGACTCAACTGCGACCAGTAAAAATGGATCCTACAGGCAGACAGGCTCTGATACCATTTGTCGCACCCTGATTTCTAGGGGATACTCACCGTACGAACTGGATAGCAGATGCTTGGATTATGGGGCATAACTGCTCCCACGTCCCAGCTTCCTGGTAGGCCTGCGCTTAAGCACGATAACGCAAGCCCTGCTATTCCATCGTCGATGTAAACTATCCACTAGAGATCAAAGGCACTTCCGTCGACGTACTTCAAACCATACACACATGGTACGTCAACGGCGTTGAACAACTGATATCACAACAGATCTCTACGACACAAAAGATTGAAATAAGTTGCAAATGGCTCTCATTAGAGCAGAGATAGCAAATACAATCATTCAAAGGGCACCTGCCCCAACAATACATCATTACAATACAGCGGAAGCATTCAACATGTCTGAGTACAGACAAGAACCAAATAGGCCTAAGAGGCCGGGAACTAACAGACGGAGCCCATCCACGAAGTCTCGGATCCTGCACGGGTCCGCTATCTACTCGTCAGCAGTCTCGTCATACTCCACGTAGTTGCCACCATGTAGATCCTCGGAAACGTAGGTCTGCGGAAACCACAGCCCCAAAGGGGTCAGTACATAAACGTACTGGCAAGCAAGACTCACAGTTCACCAAAGTGTAAACCGTCAACACCAAGCACAGATGCCTTGGGTTCAAAGGAGGAAAGGGGATATAAAAGATGCTGCAACTGGCTGCGCTAACCAACTACAGAGATTCTAGCACTTCCGGCTAACAGAAAGGAGATAAGATCGAGGATTGTAACCAACTGAAAGATAACTTCAAACAAACCCATCCTGGATCTCGCCCCTTATCCAAAGAAGCAATCCGAGGATAACTCACACAGTTGTATTAAAGATGAAGCAGATTATTGTGTCAATAATCCTATTACTAGTCAAGTTGTTAATCATTGGGTGTAAAGTTGTTAATCATTAGGTTTAAGTTGTCCTGAGTACTTGTTAGCCAGTACTTTCACCAAGTAATCCATAACCGCGGAAAACACGGCTTCTCGAGAACATTATCCCTGCAGGGTTGCACCAATTTGGCCGTACACGCAAGAATAACCCGCCAGATGGGAAGCTAACCCACCAAGCGGGGTACTCTACACAACCAACCATTCTTCGCATCAAGCCCAAAGCACCTTGGGCGCACGGCTATTCGAGCCCAGAAGAAAATGGACCCTCATAGCACTCTAAGAACGTGTCCCCCTATATGCCGACTACGAAAGTTCCACCCTGGCCTGGGCTCGCAAAAACATGCATGCAGCAAATGGAAAACACGAACTAAATGAGGCGATTTGGACGAGATGCGAATCAGGTCAAGTTGAGGGGGCGCCCATACTCGCTTCCCACATGCGGTTAGTGCGCTCATCATGGATCAGTAGACAAGACCCTTTTCCTATTAGGGTCGACACTAGCAGGCCTCAAAACCACACAGGGCCTCCTGCCGGTGCCTTATCATCAAATTTATTATTAATAGTAACATTAGCATGATTGATTGATTAAACATCGAGCCCCCAGAACAATAATGGAATATAGTAACAGAAAGTAACGGGTAACAGACTCGAGCAAAACAACCTAAGCATGCTAGTAAGACACTGGCTCAACCAAAGGGTGATAGGAGTGGAGGTGAGGCAATATCAGGGTTAAGGGATTCATGTGATGGGTTTGTAACAGAATCAACTACTACTAAGGATAGCAGAAAAGAACAACGGAAAGTATCTGTAACCAATGTTGAAAGGAACACAGTGGTTCATGTGAGTGATAACTTGCCTGCAAAACCCAGTAGCCTGGTACTGCGCTAACTCCTTAGAAGGGGTGTCGTAAGTATCGTCGGTCTCAACATCGTCGTATATCCGAGAAGAAGCAAACAAACAATGAAGAAAGATAAGCAATCATTATCATGGCATAGTGCAGAATCAAATATGATGCATGACAAGTTAAGGGTTGCTTCAAAATAAACTAGATAACATGATAACACAATTTAAATGGACCCATATGCAATTGGATTGCATATGGCAAGAGTCCATGAATTAAGTGGAAACAAATGATCTACAATTTAATTATTATGTGAAAGTGGTTAGCATGATGCATGCATGAGGAAAACAGCAAAATAACAACAAGAGGTGCAAGTGGAAAAGGAATTTAACAAGGTTTGGAAATCATTTGTTAAGTTGGAAAATTTGGTTACTTAAACATGTCACACAGGTATTTGTTGTTTTCATCAAGTAAAATTGTTCAAAATAGATAACAAGGTTCATATTTGAAAAGAAAACAAGATTTTAGTTGGAATACATGTTTCACTTGTTGAAAAAGGATTTCAAATAAATTATTTAGGAATTAAACAAGTTAAACAAGAATTAAATTGGAATTAATTCAAGTGTGGATGTTAATTGAATTTTATTTGATCAAAACATTAAATCAAGTTCATATTTGAAAAGGTTGTGCTTTGATGGTTTGAAAACATATTTTATATGTCCCAAAAGAATTTGATTTGATCAAGTTATGAATTTAGCAATATTAAATGAATTAAACAAGGTTTAAATCATTTAACCAATTTTAATTATTCAAAACATGGAACAAATTTTATATTGGGAAAGGTGCTTTAATTTTGCATGGAAAACACATTTCACTTGTGGAAATTGGATTTAAAATGAGCAAGTTATTATTTTGGCAATTTTAAATGCAATAAACAAGAAACAGTTGTTTTCAGCAATTTAAATTATTCAAAACAGCAAACAAAATTTATATTTGGAAAGTACATGAAAAGTTGATTGGAAAACATATTTAGTTTGTTGAATTTGGAATTTTTATGCCCAAGTTATGAATTTTGCAAAATTAAGTGATTTAAACAAGAATTCAAATATTGCACCAATTTAAAATATTCAAAACAGTAAACAAATTTTATATTTGGATAGATCATTCAATTTGGGACAGAAAACATATTTAAAAAGTTAAAATTGGAGTTGGGATGAATTTCTTATGCAATTTATAAAATCTAGTGTAAATCTGCCATTTTTAATCCAGTAGGGACTTAGGAAAAATTATTTCAGGGGTCTAGATTTAATACGAGGGCCCTATGTGTGATTTGCTGGAAGTTCTTGTACCAAAACCTTGCAAAATAAAATTTGGTTTTATTCTGCAGGGGGTGGGATTCGATCCCCCCACCTCCTGATACGCTCACAGGGTGCAAACCAGATGGGCTATTGCTGTGTTGTTGGAAGGAAGGGGTTCTCAGGGGGGTTAAGGTGTTGAACGCACATATAACTGAAACTGATTCAGTCGCTATTGAACCCGAGCGAGCGGGCAGAACAGATCGAGGTCGCCGGCAGTGGCTGCTCGCCGGAGGTGACCAACCGTGGGGGGGGGGGGGGGTGCGGCTCGCGGGAGAAAGGTAGAGGGCGAGAGGAAGGAGGCGGAAGGGGGGCCTCACCTCGAGGCGGTCGGGGAGGGGCGATCAGGTCGCTGCAGGGGCGGACAGCAGGGCAGCAGCAGGAGGCGGGCCGGCCGGAAACCTCGACGGCGGCGCCGCCTCGGGCAGTATCCGGCGATGGAACCTTCACCGAACTTGGAGATGGAAGGGTGCCGATTCCATTCCCGCCGTCAGCGGCCCGTGGCAGTTGCCCAGCACCCGGCGATGAGCTCCGTCTTCTCCGGCCATGGAAGGTTCAAAGGAGGGACAGGATGTGGAGTTTTCAGATACAGAGAAAGAAAAATCGGGAGGGGGAGAAGAGAGGACGGCGGCGCAGGGTAGAGGAGAGGGGTAGCTAGGGTTGCTAGGGCAGAGGGGGTAGTCTTATGGGGGGAGAGCACTGGTACGGCATGGCATCTGAGGAGGGGGAGAAGGGATCGTGTGGTGATGGATGTGTTCGTACAGGGAGGAGGAAGACGACAAGGGGTAGGGGGTACTGGGCCAGGGAAAGTGGGCTTGGGGGGAGGAAAAGAAAAGGATGGGCCATGCCCCTCTCCCTTGTGGTTTTAATTATTTGTTCTTATTTTTATTTTTTTTGCATAGAACCAAATGGAAGAAAAGGATAGGGTTATGAGTTGCTAAAATTTTTGGGAAAATTCAGGTGCATTTGTTAGTCCAATATCTACCCTTGACAACTTAAGTTCTTTGAAAAATTCAAACTATTTGCTGTTTTGTCAATTGGTTGGAATTTAAATAATTTGCAACTTAATTGATTAATAAAGAAAACAACAAAAATAATAGGGTGAACCCTATTAATTTAAGATAGAGCAAATGGTTGATTTGTTTGGTAATTTCAAAAGGTTCAAATTAGGTGATGTTAATGATTTGCTTTGAATTTGAAACCACATTGGTATTAATTAATTGAAATAAGAACACCATTTTATTAGTTGAACATTATGGGATAATTGGAAACAATTAAGGTTTTTATTTGGAAACAACTATTTGGATGTTGGTTTGGAATTTCAAATGGAAAACAAATTGAATTTGAAAAGGGTTTGATATTCAATGAATTTTTGATAGAAACAACACAACAGTTTTGAAATCACACTTTAATGGAAACAAACAATTGTTTTATTTTGAAATATCTTTTTAGAAATTGTAACATCACAAGGATGAAACAAAAAGGTTTGAAATTTGAGTTTAAATTCAAATAGAAAACAAATGAAAACAGAGGAAAAAAAATGGAAAACAAACAAAACAAATGCAATCAACATGATGCCATGATGCAAAACATAAAATAATAGGGAGCAAACATTCTAATGGCTATTTTTCAGACTTGGGATGTTACATTTTTGCAGCCCTACGCAATGAATTGGTGTTTGTTATTCAACCGGAGAGTGGTTCGGAGTAGCATAGTGAAGAGAGATATTGATGCATTAAATTTTTTTACCATTGTTGAGAGTGTCCACTAGTGAAAGTAGGATCCCCAGGCCTTGTTTCTAAGCATTGAAACACTGTTTACAATCAGTTCTGCTACATGTTTGCTTGCTGCCATTTTTATTTCAGATTGCTATTATCACTTATAAACTTCCATACTACTTATATTTTACTCTCTCTTCGCCGAACTAGTGCACCTATACAACTGACAATTGTATTAGGTGTGTTTGGGGACACAAGCGACTTCTTGTATCGTGATTGCAGCGTTGCTTAAGAGGGATACCTTTGACCTCTTCCTCCCCGAGTTCGATAAACCTTGGGTAATCCACTTAAGGGAAACTTGCTTCTGTTCTACAAACCTCTGCACTTGGAGACCCAACATTTTCTACAAGAATAGAAGCGTGTGTAGACATCAGTACCACAAACTGAAGGTATTCCATTTGTGGTGTTGTGTTTGACGTAGAAACAATATTGAAAGAAATCTAGTTTGGGAGCTATTCCTAGATATCCCTCGAACAAGGCTTAAAAGCTATAAATATAGAGGATGTTGTTGGGATTGAGGTTATGGGGTTGACCGTTTTAGTGATCTAGAACTTCTGAGAAAAAGGCGGAAGGCAGAAAACCCAAACCTCGGATTATGTGCAAGACGAGCATCACCCTATTGTCCCCCTGGGGCTTGGCTCTTCGTCGTCCTTTGCACTCGGCCAAATTTCCCTGGGGAGAAAGCCGTCTTTCTGGAGGTCCTCCAAGAAGTTGGACAAGATGGAGCATCCGATCCGATTCCCCGAGCTTACTTCCACTTCTTCCACATCTCCGGCGGCAAGATCTGCTTCCGGCTCATCATCTGTGGTAGCGTCTTCAATGACATCCGCAACTTCGGGACCGCGGAGTAGGGGCTAGTGTGGAAGGGAGGAGGAACATATCTCGCGGTGGCACTAGGGTTAGCCACCGCAGATGACCCCGGCACCATCAAGGAAGTGGTGGCCAGAGTAGCGGGGGTGGACGTCGACGCTTTTCCCTTGGCCACATCCACCGTCGCCATAGCCGTTGTAGTAGCTTTCGCCACAGCAGCCGCCTCCGTGGCCGCATCATCCCTTAGCACCGACGCTGCCGCATCGTCGGAGGGAGCTACTAGAGTACTCCCTCGGAAGTCTCCTTTGGCTGCCATCGAGAAAGAATGAGGGGGAGGCTTGGATGCTGCACCGTCGATGTTTTCTTGCCGAGGTTGGGAGCGGAAGTATGGTGTGGAGCTCCGGCGATGTTCTAAGTGCTCTCGGTTTTTTTCTCTCTGTCTCGGGAAATCCGTGCGTTCTCGAGGTAGAGGAAGAGGAGGCAGTGGCATAAGGATATTTATAACTGTGGAAGGAGATCCGTGCAACAGATAGTTTAGCTGTTGGATGAGTGTCGCGTGCCTGGCATTAATTCTGGTAACCGTATAACGACACATTTATTAATCCATCTTCTCAGTTCCCACGTGAAAATCCCACAATGATTCACTTTTCCATATTTGGTCTACGTTCAAAAGGTCATGACGTAAACAAGAATCATGTGATTACGTCACTTTGACCATGGTCAAAGAAGTTCCTTCTCAGTAAAGATTGCGAAAGATGTTATGGGTTTTGTGAAAGACGGATTTGGCATAATATTGTTTGGAAAAAAGACTCAATACTAAAGGTCCTCCTTTCCTTGTTTGGCGAATTTAAAAAGACGGAAGTTGGAAGTCTTAACTATTTTTGGGGGGCTACTGTCGGGAATATTCCGAAATTGGGGGTATTATCCGGCATTAGCCAAAATCCGGTCTGCCAGGTGGCCCATCGTTGGTGAAGCAGAAGTCTTCTACGAGTGGCCCGGCAGGCCGACACATTGAATGGCGGATTCTAGAAGACCTGGATTACGACTCAAAGTGTAATCCGGCTTGGAGAAGAAGTCGGACAACTTGATTTCCACGGTTAGAGATAGTTTCCTAATACGAATAGTCTCCTTTTCTATAAGCTCTGGTCCGACTCTCTCTATAAAGCCAGACAGGAGCCGCCCTAGAGGCAAGATAGAAGAGGTCATACTCACGCACTGTAGTTTGTATTTTAGGCCTTATACCTGATTTAGTGAGATTGCAGGAGTAAGGCGCCGCTTTTGATACGACGTACTGAAACGGGGTAAATTTGAGTCTTTGCCACCGGCAAATTCTATACGTCTAGTATCCACGTTCTACCTCCGGGTTATGGCACCCCCTACCATGAACCTTACTACGAACATTCGATAGACTGGTTAAATAAGAGAACATTAAAAACGGTGGTACGCAATGCCACCCGACTCTGACGGTAGATGACCCGTGATGAATAACACAAGAAGTCATGTGATGCGCTTTTCGAAAACCTAATTCGTCCTTTCTTGTATAGGATCACAAGGTTGAGTAGTTCTGGAGATATGCACTCCCATTCGCCGTGCTTAGGATTGAGTAAACTATAATAGCAGCGCAAAAGCGACTGTATTTGGCGGCAACCTAAGGTCGTATGAACCAAATTGTCTCATGTTTCGATCATGACTAGTGGTGCCACATGTGCGGCCCGCACTGGGCCCAGAAATTTTCGGGGCCCAAAAATTTTACATACGCATATGCAAAAACACCAGCAAAGACGAGCGTTTCTCGATAAGAGCACTATATGTCGCTCAACGCGAGTCGTATTAGGACTCGCCCGCACAAGTTCCTCTCATGGGCCGCCCATCTCCTCAGGTGTGTTCCTTTTTCGTTTTTGTCTTCATTTTCCCTGTTGATTTTTTTATTTTTTTCTTAGTTTCTTTTTTCTCTAAGCCTGAATGAATATTTTTTAAACTCTGATTAATTTTAAAAAATTGTTCATTTTCGAAAAAATTTCACCATTATTCAAAAAATTGTTTGTTTTTTAAACTTGTTCACCTTTGAAAAAAATCCTTTTAAAAAACTAGTCACTTAAAAAAATTGTTCAACATTTTAAAAAATTCTTAATTTCAAAAATTGTTCATCATTTTCAAAAAATAATACTATACAACATTGTGCAATTTCAAAAATATTCATTTTCAAAATCCGTTCATTTAAAAAATTATTTTTTCAAAATTGTTCACCATTTTTAAAAACATTATTGTAAAAAATTGTTTAATTTCAGAAAATCAATTTAAAAACTTGCTCATTTTCAAATTCGTTCATTACAAAAAAAAAATCATTTTCTAAAATTGTTCTAATTATGTAATGGACTCACTCTACACGCTACTGGGCCTGGCCCATTTATCGGAAGCCATCTAGCTACAGTAGGAGGAGCACGGGCGATTCCCTGCAACTGCTCGCAAAGGGCGTTGCATAGGGGCTCCTTTCTCGAGATCAGTTCACGTCGCACTCACATAATAACGAGCTGCGACCGTGGGATCCTCCTGGGCTGGGATTCACGCGCACGTCTTGTGCGTTACATGGTATCGGGCCTAGCCTCCTGATCGCTACCAAGACATGATCCAATGGGAGTAAAGAATCTATACTTTTTATAAAGCAAAACCCCACTAACATTCATTAATGATTTTTCTATCTCAACATGCAAGCTATCCACATCATCCATCCTCCTAGCCAATTAATTGTCCATGTCATCTCCACTAATATTTATGAATTACTACATGCAAACTACACACCATCTATTTCTTAAACCATCCAATTATTCATATTAATAATTTTAAAAATATATTCTATGATCAATTGTATCACATCTCTTATAAACTTTACAATGTACTGTAGTTCCTAAAACGATCCCCGCAGCAACGCGCGGGGTATTCTTCTAGTACCCTCCACGATGCAAACCACCATAACTTCGAACGAGCAGTTCTAACGCGGCCGCCTCCTGTCACGGACACACAATCTCACCAGACATGCCGCCTCCCGTCCCGATCCCGAGCACTTCCAACTAGGAAACAATTGCATCTAGAGATTAGAGCTAGAGCGCGCAGAGACAATTCTTCCTCAATCCTCCAAACCTCTTCTTTCATTGATTGGCTAATCGCAGGTAGCTTGCTCGCTAGCCCCTATTCTGATTACATTTTGGCCGATCGGCTCCTAATCTAAATCCTAATTATATTTTGAAAGCGATCCACAAAGATCGTTTCTCTGTTCGTGTCTTCTCGGACAAACATCATAATATAACAGTTTAACCAGATAGGACAAGAGACTAGGTAAGTTAGAAGGTTCGTCTAATTGCCAAACATTAATGCATCATCTCCAATTGATATATGATGTCTCTCATTTTAATTTTATTTTATTCATTGTTTGTATCTTGTGTTCCAATAATACAGATTTGAGTCATCATGGGGAAAAATAATATGGTTATCAGAAATGCAGAAGAAAAGAAAAGGAACAAGATTTCATTAAATCTCAAAAAGTTGCTCAAATAAATATTATGCAACATGGAGTTAAATAAGTACGATTTTTCATATAATTATTTTTCACGTAAAATATTATTGTCGTCTATACATTAGAATTGTTTCGTATTTTAATTTTCCATGTAAGATAGGGCTTTATTTTAGATTTTGGCACAGGGGGTCGGATTTTGTCGGCCCAGCCCTGCCAACTAGGAGAGTTAATAGGCAAGAAAGTGGATTTCGGCAGACTATTCATCACATGTCGCACACGTGGTTCCCGGTCCAGAGCCCGAGCCCGGCCAGGCAAGCGAGTGCGGGTGTGGTGTTCTCTTTCTGTTCCCATCCCATTCACTTGCCATGCTAGTGAGACTACATATTGCACCTTTACCTCTTCCAACAAATCGGTCTTTGAGATTTAACAAGGAAATCAGAAATATATTTTTGGCAATCCATTATATATTTTTTCAACAATCTCATTGTTGGAGTGATAATATATTTTTAATGAGATTACGTCTATAATTTTCAGTTAGAACCGTTTATATTTGTGTTTCCACAACATGTAGTCCCTCTTTCTTAAACCTAAACTTTATTTACTGTGCAAAACCTCCATACCCATCTTATATGTAGTTTGAGACCTTACGTGTGCTTTTTCGAGAGAATTTACTCTAATTTTATTTATGGCGGATTATTTATATAAATTTTGTGGCGACACGCATGGAGCATTGTCTAGTTACAAGAATAGACAAATCATTGAGAAATTAACATTAGGAGACAGGGAAGAGGCCCAATGGTTAGGGGGGCAGTGGCTGAACCAGACAACCAGAATTCGAGCCCTGTCAGGGACGAATTTCTGAAATTCTCACCAAGGAGCAATTCTACTATAAAATTAAGCCATGGGTGCTAGTGTCCATGGGTCTCTTTTTAGAAATCAAGATTAGAAACAACATCACGTAGTCCTAATAATGCACAAAGAGATCGCTCAATGCGCATATACATCCGTTGATTATTTTCTGTTTTGTCGGTTCGTCTTTTTATTAGTCATCTTCAAAAAAATGTAAGCCCTTAAAAGAAGGTGTAAAGGAATTTTTTGCGAGTTTTTAGGTGCTAGCGAGGTGTCACTACTAGGAAAAAGCTTATCAGAAGCATTCCCCCATATGCTACTGATATCCCGATGTTGGTATTTGTACCGGAAGCGTGTTTCTCGGACACGCTTCTAGTAATTTAATTATCAAAGTGTGTGCGTCCGTGCACACGCTTCTGGTATGTGCCTGTACCAGAAGCGGAGGCCTTGAGGTGCACGCTTCTACTACGGTTTTTCATATTAAAAAATAGTGCTCCTTCATTCAATGTTGATCAGTACTACATCACAGAAAAGAGCACATTAACATAAACATAATCGCAGTCATACATACGGTGGCTGGAACATGGCACTACATAACTGGCAGCATAGCAAAGTAATATAGTTGGCTATACATGAACAAAGAAAGTATCGAACTATATAGCATTGAACTAGATAGCTATCTCATCTTCTCTCGATACCTAGCTAGGTAGCTGATCTCTCCATAGATCTCATCCTGCATCATGAAGAAGTGTGGGTTAATGTCAGTGTTTTGATTCTCATGAGTGTAGAAGCTGAAATTCGCCCCTTCCTCTAGATATAATTTGCACTTCGTAGCTGATCTCATATCCATTTCCTCTGTAAACTTCCTCCAAGCACCGTTACAGATATATATCCGGCCTATCTTATTGCTGACGAGCACTTTGTAACTCAGGTCCGGCCTTGACAACTTGACTAAGGTCACCCCAAATGTCCGGTGGCTAAGAAGTGGAATCTTGATGTTCTCCTTGATGTCATGTCTAGCTCTACAAGGGATGGTCCGAGAAAGAACATGAATTAGACATAGCAAAGGAACACATGTAAACAGTAATATACAATCCATTGGAAGTACGATAGTCCATTGGATATAAAAATGTATCTTCCTAGTTTGATAGTCCATTGGAAGTACGAAAACAAACTCTTTAGTCATGCAATCTTGATAGCCAAAATCAGCATACACGTCCATTTTCTCTACACTACAAGAAAACCGGTCTATTGCAACAAACATAATCGTTGTAACAAGTGGCCCACTGGTAGAAAATAGGCCTTCCATACTCCCCCATTAGTCCCCAAAATAATCGACCCGCGACCATAGGGGTCTTTAGTCGCGGTTCGGAAGGAGACCCGCGACCAACAGTCTAGGCCCAGCGCGCTCGGTCCATAGCTGGCGGACGGGAGGGGCTTTAGTCCCGGTTGGCCAGGCCAACCGGGACTAATAGGTCCTCAGGCTGGCCCGAAGGCCTTTAGTCGCGGTTGTCCAGGCCAACCGGGACTAAAAGCCCATCCCTATATAGGACTCAGCTCGCTGTACTTTGCCACATTTGGTGTCACTTCTACTCACAATAATCACAAGGGTTGGTGGGTTTGCTTTTGGTTCCTACTATGCACACAAGGTGTTCGATGAAATGCCCGAGAGCATGAAACACACATGATATGAAGTGTCCGAGCCACACTTGAGCTTTTTCAATTATTTTTCCTCCGCGATCACAGTTAGCAACTTGAACCTTTCATGATTTGTATTATTTCTAGCTAGTTAGTTTAACAAATGCATGATGGTTAATTATATACTTTATATAATAATAATGCAGATGAATCGGCAATAGATGTACGGTAACCAACTCTCCGGCGAGTTCACTACGGGTTTGAAAGATTTCCTTGTAGTGGCAAATGCGAACAAGCACCGAGGTTTTATCACTACTAGGGAAAAGCTTACCCCAGGCGAACAGAAAAGGGCTACCACATGCGCATTCCGGTTCGCCTCGGACCATATCGCCAGCGGTAATGGCTTACTCCAGGCGAATAGTGAAATGCGCCTGTGGTAAGTTGGCATACCCCAGGAGAATAGGCCTTGTGCGCCTGGGGTAATACTTTTACCTGTGGCGAACAAGAAATGCGCCTGGGGTACCGTATTCGGTTCGCCTGGGGTATGGTTTTGCTGTATCAAAATATAAAAGATATCAAAATATCAAAATAACAGAATTACAGGAAAATGACAGAAATAAGTCTCAAAATGACAGAAATATACCATAGTCTCAAAATGACAGAATTAAGTTTTATAACAGAAATATTTTCGATCATCAACACATAGTCTCGATCCGAACCACATAGTTCAACAAAATTACAGAGTCTCGAAAAGAACCATACTACTAATTAATAAATCCAGGAGTTAGCTAGTGAGATGAAAATGATTATTTGTTCTAATTTGGGCTGATGTAGTGGATGACCATCATCATGTCCAAGTTGGGGATGTCAGTATCCCTCATGGTGATCAAAATAGCTCGGCCAGCCTCCATACCAACTCTTGCGGAATGGAACTGCCTCCATGCTTGAGAGTTGAGGATGACGCGACCATCAGCATTATCCTTGGTGATCGGAACTGTGGTGACATCTCCTGATTCTCCACGGCGTACTCCAATGGTACCTTTATGCTCCATGCCAGCACTGTCCGCTACCGCCATAGGTATTTTCTAGAACACACAATTCCAAGAAAGAATAAAAGCACAATGTCACATACCGGCCACATTATAACATAAGCAACTATAGGAATAAGAAAATGTTAAAAAACTTACCATGAGATGTCCATTGGAGATGTTAGTGTTGGTGATGCGATGCACGAAAGGGGACCCGATGTAGCTATCTATCTGGGCAAGTCTCTGAAGGACACGGTCCTTCTCAAGCTCGCTAAGATTCGCTCTTTGAGCAACCACCACATGTTTCCATGGGTCCTCCTCGTCCATATCATCCTCAGTGTCCATATCATCCTCAGTGTTCTCAATTTCCTTCTCACTCCCGCCATCCTCGCTCGCAATCCCGCCCATATACAGAATTTTGATACGAGGTTGCGGTCCTTCCATAGAGAAGTGAATGTAATCACCTCCGCTTAAATTGTACTTGGCGATGATAGCCTGCAATTGTTCCCCGCAGAAGTAGGTCCTGTTTCTTTCTTTCTTCACTCGAAGAATGTAAGTGGTCCCGTGAACATTGAAATCCACGTTATTGCCAACTAACTCGTTGAACTCTTCGCGAATATTGCATGGTAGAATCTAAACAAGAAATATAAAGAATCTTTTGTTAAGAAACACAAGTCTCAAGCTAGATAGTAAAACGAAAGAACAAGTTAACATAAAAAGAATTGTTAATTACCAACGAATCAACGTCACCGTCATGGAGCTGAAGCATAAAAGAAGTCCCGGTGAATCGTCCTTGGGCACATCGGGACCGACATACTTCGCAAGCCATGTTCTATTAAATTAAGAAAGTACACATAGAGGTTAGAGGAGCATAGCTATCACAAAACAAAGACAAATGGCAGCACCTACCTATCACAAAACAAATGCACAAAAGCTATCTACTTTACTGGAATATCCAAAAACAATGTTGTGTGTGGTACCACCAGATTACTGTGTTCTAATTGCATGCTGGGGTTTGAACGCAGATAGAAAAAAGGATAAATGAGATGGGGACAAAAGTGATGGGTGCTTAGCCAAATAAAAAACTCCAGAACATGCTATCGATCCGAGCGCTCGTTGCTATGAATTTCCTCTGTTTCCTCGTTCCTAAGTTTTGCGTTTACGTTCCTACATTGGGGACATAGACCATTGATCCACAACGAAAGCAAACATTCCTCTGGATCCACGACGACGGGAGCACCGCGGCCACCAGGAGCAGGCGCACATCCTCTGGATCCACAACGACGACGGGAGCACCGCGGCCACCAGGAGCAGGCGCACATTCTCTGGATCCACAACGACGACGGGAGGGCCGGAGTGGGCTGGGATGGAGGGGGGATGGGAGGGAGGGGGATGAGAGGGAGAGGGGCTGACCTGGATCAACAACGACGACGACGACGGAGTGGGCGACGACCTGCTCTGCTCCTCCTCGACACTGGCGACGGCGGCGGTGTGTGGGTGCGTGTGGGCGCGGGTGCGGGTGCGGGTGCGGGTGAGATCTGGTCACTTAAAATACTAAAGCACATTGGCACCGGTTTGTGATACAAACCGGTTCTAAAAGGATCTGTCCACTGGGCCCCCCACCCTGCCGCAAATGGCCTCAAGGCCTTTAGGACCGGTTTGTGATACAAACCGGTTCTAAAAGGATCTGTCCACTGGGCCCCCCACCCTGCCGCAAATGGCCTCAAAGCCTTTAGGACCGGTTTGTGATACAAACCGGTTCTAAAGGATCTGTCCCCTGGGCCCCCCCTCCGCGCAGCAAATGGCCGCAAGGCCTTTAGAACCGGTTTGTGATACAAACCGGTTCTAAAGGCCTTGCGGCCATTTGCTGTGCAGAGCGGGGCCCAGGGGACAGATCCTATAGAACCGGTTTGTACCACAAACCGGTCCTAAAGGTTTTCTCATTTTTTTGCAGCAACAGCGAGGGCTTACCCCAGGCGCAGAGGTTTGGCTTTCGCCTGGGGTATGTGTTATACCAGAGGCGAACATCTGCTCTATTCGCCTGGGGTAAACGAAGAGTGCCAGGGTGTGGTGTTGGGTGGCCCTGCCACACTTTACCCCAGTCGCTTCCGTAGTTTGTTCGCCTGGGGTAAGGGACTTACCGCAGGCGCATCGCTCCGCTGTTCGCCTGCGCTAAGTAGCCCAGGCGCGTCTACTTTCGTGTTCGCCTGTGGTAGGATATGCTGCTATAAGCAAATCTCTGGTAGTGTATTATCTGTCCATGTGCTGAATGTAAGAATCAGAAGGGTTACTCCTCCTCAAGAGTCGTTCACATGGACCTGCTTTGGCACGGTTTCATGCCAAGATATAATTGTTGGACCAAGCATGGAGAAAGAGGGGTTAGAATGGAAGAAGATGAAGAAGAGGATGATATCGATGTCAACTATCATGAGGCTTTCGGTGATACTTTCATGGAGGATGATGCTGAAGGTGGGGAAGGGTTTGGTGAAGGTGAAGAAGAGGCACATGATGAGCCCGCTGATGATCTTGGTCGGACCATTGCTGATGCACGGAGACGCTGCGAAACTGACAAGGAGAGGGAGAATTTGGATCGCATGTTAGAGGATCACACGAAGTCGCTGTACCCAAGATGCGACAATAGTCTGAAAAAGTTGGGCTGCACACTGGATTTGCTGAAATGGAAGGCACGGGAAGGTGTAGCTGACTCATCATTTGAAAATTTGCTGAAAATGTTGAAGAATATGTTTCCGAAGAATAACGAGTTGCCCGCCAGTACGTACGAAGCAAAAAAGGTTGTCTGCCCTCTAGGTTTAGAGGTTCTGAAGATACATGCATGCATTAACGACTGCATCCTCTACCGCGGTGAATACGAGAATTTGAATGAATGCCCTGTATGCACTGCACTGCGTTATAAGATCAGAGGCGATTACCCTGGTGACGATGTTGAGGGCGAGAAACCCAGGAAGAGGGTTCCCGCCAAGGTGATGTGGTATGCTCCTATAATACCTCGGTTGAAACGTCTGTTCAGGAACAAAGAGCATGCCAAGTTGTTGCGATGGCACAAAGAGGACCGTAAGTCCGATGGGGAGTTGAGACACCCCGCTGATGGAACGCAATGGAGAAAGATCGACAGAGAGTTCAAAGATTTTGCAGCTGACGCAAGGAACATAAGATTTGGTCTAAGTACTGATGGCATGAATCCTTTTGGCGAGCAGAGCTCCAGCCATAGCACCTGGCCCGTGACTCTATGCATCTACAACCTTCCTCCTTGGTTGTGCATGAAGCGGAAGTTCATTATGATGCCAGTGCTCATCCAAAGTCCGAAGCAACCCGGCAACGACATCGATGTGTACCTAAGGCCATTAGTTGATGAACTTTTACAGTTGTGGGGCAGACCTGGTGTACCTATGTGGGATGAGCACAAAGAAGAGGAATTTGACCTACGAGCGTTGCTTTTTGTAACCATCAACGATTGGCCTGCTCTCAGTAACCTTTCGGGACAGTCAAATAAGGGATACAAAGCATGCACGCACTGCTTACATGAGACTGAAAGTGTATTTTTGGATAATTGTAGGAAGAACGTGTACCTGGGTCATCGTCGATTTCTTCCCCGAAGTCATAACGTAAGAAAGAAAGGCAAGCATTTCAACGGCAAGGCAGATCACCGGCCGAAGCCTGTGGAACATACTGGAGCTGAGATATTTGATATGGTCGAGGATTTGAAAGTCATCTTTGGAAAGGGTCCTGGCGGACAATCAGTTCCGCTGGGAGTTGACGGGCACGTACCCATGTGGAAAAAGAAATCGATATTTTGGGAGCTACAGTATTGGAAAGTCCTAGATGTCCGCTCTGCAATCGACGTGATGCATGTTATGAAGAATATTTGCGTGAACCTGCTAAGCTTCTTGGGCGTGTATGGGAAGAAAAATGATACAAAGGAAGCACGGCAGGGCCAGCAACTTTTGAAAGACCCAGATGACCGGCATCCGGGATGGTTTCAAGGTCGTGCCAGCTACGCTCTTACCAAAGAAGAGAAGGTCTTTTTTTAATGCCTGAGCAGTATGAAGGTCCCGTCTGGCTTCTCGTCGAATATAAAGGGAATAATAAACATGGCGGACAAAAAGTTCCAAAACCTGAAGTCTCACGACTGCCACGTGATTATGACGCAATTGCTTCTGATTGCTTTGAGGGGGCTCCTACCGGAAAATGTTCGAGTAGCCATTGTGAAGCTATGTGCATTGCTCAATGCAATCTCTCAGAAGGTAATCAGTCCAGAAGATCTACCACGGTTACAGAATGATGTGGTCCAATGTCTTGTCAGTTTTGAGTTGGTGTTTCCACCATCCTTCTTCAATATTATGACGCACCTCCTGGTCCACCTAGTCGAAGAGATTTCCATTCTCGGTCCTGTATTTCTACACAATATGTTCCCCTTTGAGAGGTTTATGGCAGTATTAAAGAAATATGTTCGTAACCGTGCTAGGCCAGAAGGAAGCATCGTAAAGGGCTATGGAAATGAGGAGGTAATTGAGTTTTGTATTGACTATGTTCCTGACCTTAAGCCGATTGGTATTCCTCAATCGCGGCACGAGGGGAGACTAGGTGGAAAAGGCACGATCGGAAGGAAATCAACGATATGTATGGACGGTCATTCTATGACTGAAGCACACCACACAGTTCTGCAAAATTCGAGCTTGGTGGCTCCGTACTTCGAGCAACACAAGAATATTTTACGTTCGGACAACCCGGGGAAGCCTGAATCATGGATTAGAAAGGCCCACATGGAGACTTTCGGCAGTTGGTTGCGAAAACATTTAATGAATGACAATGATGTTGGAGATCAGCTGTACATGTTGGCCAAGACACCATCTTCGACTATAACGACTTTCCAAGGGTACGAGATTAATGGGAATACATTTTACACGATCTCCCAAGATAAAAAGAGCACCAACCAAAATAGTGGTGTCTGCTTTGATGCAGCAACCGAGATTGGGAAAAAGGTCACATATTATGGTTACATAGAGGAGATATGGGAACTTGACTATGGACCCTCCTTTAAGGTCCCTTTGTTCCGGTGCAAATGGTTCAAGCTAACAGGAGGTGGGGTAAAGGTGGACGAGCAATACGGAATGACAATGGTGGATTTCAACAATCTTGGTTACCTTGACGAACCATTCGTCCTAGCCAAAGATGTCGCTCAGGTTTTCTATTTGAAGGACATGAGTAGCAAACCGAGGAAACGGAAAGATAAGAAAACGATCAGTACATCATGCGATGATCCAAAGCGCCACATTGTTCTTTCAGGGAAAAGAAACATCGTGGGAGTGGAGGACAAGACAGACATGTCCGAAGATTATAATATGTTTGGTGAAATTCCGCCCTTCAAAGTCAACACTGACCCAAGCATTAAGTTAAATGATGAGGATGCTCCATGTACAGCCAAATCGTAAGAAAGCGGGGACACAAGGGAAGAATTGATGTGTAATAATTTATTGTACCAAACTTTTTTGAATGGATCATGTGAATTATATTATCTCTGATGTTTTTAAGACTAACTCCTTTACAAAATATTTGAGAAAACGAGTGGAAAACATGGAAAATAGAAGGTTACTTAAATGTCTCAAAACCTTGTGAGATAAAATATCTAATTTCATAACTTTTATTAAAAACAGAAAAACAGACGCGCTAGTGCGCCGCAGTGTCGCCGGAATACAAATTCTTTTATTAAAAAGAGAAAACAGACGAACACTACTCCTCGTCGTCGTCGGGGAACTCGTCGGTGACCTCCTCCGGGTCATCGTCGTCGTCGAACTCGTCGGTGACCTCCTCGTCGTCGTCGGAGGTGCATGATGGTATGTCCGAGATAGGCCCCCACCTCGGATCATCGGAGGCCCAGACTTCACCGGCGTGGTCGGCCCGACGAAGCTCTTGCAGCGCCTTCGTCCTCGCCTCCCGAGCGGCATCTAACGCGAGGTGTCGTTCGAGGCGGCGCTCCGCCCGCTCAGCCGCGCGGGTCTGCCAGAGCTCCTCGTCGGCGCTCTCCTCTCCCGGGTTGTTCCGGTAATACCCGCGGACGACACGGTCTTCCCTGGCGTCGACTAGGCCCTAAAACGTGCGGTGGCGGAGTTGGAGGTGGTCGGCGGCAGTGACGATCTGCGGCTTCGGCGCCCTGGCCTCCGCTTCCCAGACGGTGTGGCAGTCGTTGAAGTTCATCAGCGACCGCGGGCGGTTGAGGCGCCAGGCCGCCGCGTCCCAGGCGCGGGAGGCCTCCGCCGCCGTCGCAAAGGAGCCGAGGGGGATGCGGTCGTCCCCCCAGCGGATATCTGCGCTGAACATTCCGTTCTGCCGTGCTCGGACGCCGCGGAAGCCGGTGGTGCTGTTCCTCCTCGGAGGCATGGTGGAAGCGCGACGGTGCATGGAGAGGAGTGGGCGCATGGAGAGGAGAAGACACGCTCGAGGGGCGACAGTTTATACCGCGCCCTCCTGGCCACGCGTCACAACTCCCGCGCCACGCGTCACAACTCCCGCGCCACGCGCCACCCTAACACAACCAAGCAAATAGTTGCACATTACTACCCGAGCTCAAAGTGAACACTGACCCAAGCATGGATGGATGTGTTAAAGGGGGGTGTAGAACAAAACAATCGGTATCACCATCATACAGCCCTACCGTGGCTACTCGGTGCAATATGCATACCAAATGCACGGCAGGACGTATGATGGCGAATCCGGATGTTTTGTATTTGCTCGATGAACTGAATATATGATGTATCAAACCTTAAAGGGGGATGTAGAACAAAACAATCGGTATCGCCATCATACGGCCCCACCGTGGCTACTGGGTGCAATATGCATACCAAATGCACGGCATGACGTATGATGGCGAATCCGGATGTTTTGTATTTGCTCGATGAACTGACCGGTGTATGAAGGTGGGCTATATATAGGGTCCTCCGGCTCACAAAGTGTTGTGCTAGGGTTTTGATCCAACGGTTAAGAAACACCCTCATCCAACGGCTCACAATAGCTCGAAAGAAACACACCGTAGCCCTGATCGAACGGCTCACAACAGCTCGAAAGAAACACACCCGGGATCCAACGACTCACAAGCGCTTGAAAGAAACACACGATCCGTGTGATTCTATCTGATTGGTCCAAACGAAACCCTAACCCATTTAGTCCCAGTTGGTGTCCCCAACCGAGACTAAAGGGATGATCCGTTTCCCAATGAAACCCGTACCATTTAGTCCCGGTTGGTAAAACGGGCCGGCACTAAAGGGATATGTGTTTTCTTCTCGCTATATATATGTATGCATTGCCACACCATTGGCATAAACATATACAAACTCACCACTCTCTCATGGCTTCTACCATACCCACTCTAACATTCATCCAGGCGGAGGCACTTTCCGCCTCGAACTACCCCTGCCCGTGCGGCTACAACGTTCCCGCCGGTTGGATGCTGAGCGCCGGAGGAGTGCCGGTCAATCCTCTTCCTCAAGGTGTGGCGCGTCGGGCGGCCATCACGAACCACTACTACCACGAGCTCACGCGGGAGCAGCGGAGGAATCCCAGTTGGCATCCCGATAACCAACATACTTGGGATGTCTTCTTCATCAATCGGCGTGAGAGGGCGCTCGCCAGGTATGAGGAGGACGGTCTGCCTCCTAGGAACTTTCACGAGGCCGGTCGTCGGCTATGGTGGTACGGCCGGACTCTACAGAGCGTCATGGACTACATCAGGGCCGGCGATATCCCCCGCCTGCGCTACCCTCACGCCCAGACCTGGAGTCGTGATCCTCCGAGGGAGTGCAGAGCACCGTCAGACGATAGTGACGACGACGGCGGCGACTACGACGACTACGAGTCGGAGTACTATAGGCCTAGGCAGGAGTATGACTAGCAGATATCAGATCCACAGTGTCTTGCCATTATGTAGATCGATCATGCATCTATGCTCTCCGTTTAGGTTTAGATCCACTCTTGCCATTATGTACTGCCTTTTTTATCTATATATATATCCAAGATGTGTGTGAATCTTTCTGATTGGAGGGAACAAAACCCTAACCATTTCGTCTCGGTTGGTAAAACATGCCGGGACTAAAGGGGTTTTATTTATCTGAATTTTCTGATATATTATTTGTATTTTTAAGATTTTAAAATGAAGTAGCTTTATTTTTTTGAATTTTCTGATATATTATTTGTATTTGTAAGATTTTAAAATGAATTAGTTTTATTTTTCTGAATTTTCTGATATATTATTTGTATTTTTAAGATTTTAAAATGAAGTAGTTTTATTTTTCTGAATTTTCTGATATATTATTTGTATTTGTAAGATTTTAAAATGAATTAGTTTTATTTTTCTGAATTTTCTGATATATTATTTGTACTTTTAAGATTTTAAAATGAAGTAGTTTTATTTTTCTGAATTTTCTGATATATTATTTGTATTTGTAAGATTTTAAAATGAAGTAGTTTTATTTTCTGAATTTTCTGATATATTATTTGTATTTGTAAGATTTTAAAATGAATTAGTTTTATTTTTCTGAATTTTCTGATATATTATTTGTATTTGTAAGATTTTAAAATGAAGTAGTTTTATTTTTCTGAATTTTCTGATATATTATTTGTATTTTTAAGATTGTAAAAAGAAAAGTATTTGAAAAGCACCTTTAGTCGCGTTTCGTGACACGAACCGCGACTAAAGGCTCTTTCCGCGCGGGAACGAAAACGCCGCGAAAAAACCCCTATAGTCCCGGTTGGGGACACCAACCGCGACTAAAGGCCCGCGGATGGTACCCAGGGGGGACCTTTAGTCCCGGTTGGTGTCCCCAATCGGGACTAAAGGCCCGTAGATGGTACCCAGGGGGACCTTTAGTCCCGGTTGGTGTCCCCTACCGAGACTAAAGGTTGCCCCTATATATTCTCTGCCCCCAAAAATTTCTAAGTCCCAAACACATCTCGTCTTCTCCGCGCCGCCCTCGCCGATTCCGTCTCCGGTAGCTGCCCGCCGCCCTCGCCGATTCCGTCTCTGGTTGCTTCCCGCCGCCCTCGCCGATTCTGTCTCCGGTAGGTGCCCGCCCGTGCGTGCTTGAGGGGTAGATCGAGGAGACCGACGACGATCGGAAACGACGACGGCGGTTAATTAGGTGCCCGTGCGTGCGTGCGTGCGTGCTTGGTCGTGCCCGTGCCGTGGCCGTGGCCGTGGCCATGGCGTGGCCGTGCTTGGCCGTGCGTGCGTGCGTGCGTGCGTGCACGGTGGTGCGTGGCCATGGCCGTGCGCGGTGGTGCGTGGCCGTGGCCGTGCTCGCGGGAGAGAGGGGAGAGGGCACTAGCCCTCGCCGGAGGAAGACGAAACAGAGACGGGAGCTCGCGTCACGCTGACGTCACGCTGACGTCACGGCATGCGGTGGAGAAAAAAAACGGCTGCTGGCAGTTGGGCTGCACTCGGATTCTAAAAAAAAAAAATGTTGGGCTGCACTCTTTTTTTGCAAAGTTATAAAAAATCCTAAGTCAAAAAATTTCCTACTAACCCTAAGTCTACTAACCCTAAATATATATTTGTACGAATATTTGCTAAATCTACTAACCCTAAATATTTCTAAGTCAAAAAAAAGCTAAAAAAATCCCTAAGTCTACTAACCCTAAATATTCCTAAGTCAAAAATAATAATGAAAATAAGTTTTAATTCAATAAATTCAGAATATTAAGTGTAATATACCAAAATGACCAGGAAAGCAAATTCAACCTAGCTATGGGGTTCTCCAAGTCATTTGAGAAACTAATCTTGGACACACCTCTAAAGTATGGTTTTCCCCCTCCGGTGGTCATCGTTCTTCCACCCAAAACCCTAGCAATCTGTTTTCCCTCCTTCTACAACAATATTTGCTAAGTCTCCTATATACTTAATTAATTTTTACTACATGCATGTCTGCAGGAGTGACATATGGCGGACAATAGAGCCTTGCCGCTTACGGATCAGGAGGCTGAACGTATTATATACGGCATGATAGCCAACGAGATCCCTTATGTGCTGGGCCCAGAAGATGAGCAAGAAGAGGATGTAGTCTCTTCTTATCTGAACCTTGATGATCAAGAAGGTGAAGGAACGGACATTGATGATGATCAAGAAGGTGAAGGAATGGACATTGTTGACGGAGGTCAACCGTCGACAAACGACGATCTCCAATTGCAAAGACCAACCACCTCCGGCGAGGTATATATATATATATATATACATTGAGCCTCTCGTGATACAAACTTACTGAAATATGAATACATATGCATTAACGCGCGCGACTCTCTTTCTTATTTTAGCCCTCGGCCGGATCGAGTACGACAAAGCGTGGCAAATCCAGGGCGATGAAAGAAGGAGAAACATATACCATCGAATCAGTCGGTGAAACCGGCAAGCCCCTACAGCACACCACAAAGTTTATCAACCAATGAGGAGTCATTGTTAGAGACAACGTCCCGATCACCGTCCAGGAATGGAAGGAGCCAAAGAAAGCATGTCATGGTTTCAGTTATGTCGACAAGAGAACGAAAAAGGATATGTGGAGAAAGCTTATGGTACATTTCATTCTACCTCCGGAATACAACAAAGAAGATGAATTCGGTAACGAGGTTCCGGGTGGACGTCAGAGGAGGAGGCTAGTCAAAGAGTTCGCTCTTCAGAAGATGGCCGAAGCATTCCGGAACTTCAAGAAAAAAGTGTTCCGTAAATATGTCAACAAGGGCAAGACTCCGATTTTCACTGGACAACATGAGAAACTGAGAGCTGACTGGCCAGAATTTGTGACACATAAGAAATCGGAGCATTTCAAGGAAATATCGAAAAAAAATAAGGTTAATGCGGATAAGAAACAGTACCATCATGTTATGGGGCTAGGAGGATACCGCGTTTCGGCGCCTAAGTGGCAGAAGATGGAGGACGGCCTGACGGCGCGAGGAATCCCTCTAGGTACAGAGGGATGGGACGAAAGAGCCAAAATGTGGTGGTACGGGCATGGGGGATCGCTAGACCCGGAGACAGGGGCGTGTGTTCATCGGCAAAAAACGTTTGCTCCCACCCAAGCCCTTATTGACGCAATGGCCAAAGCTCAACATGGCTTGATCATGTTCAACAGAGAGAGATAGAGACGCACTGACCCATGCCCTCGGGAATCGTAAACACGGAGGACATATACGAGGCAAAGGCAGAATGCCGTGGAAAGTAGGGTTTTCCCAGGAGAATGACCCGTACTGTTACAGAAGCCGTAAGAGAAAGACGGACCAGGCTGCAGATCTTCTAGCGAAGCTTGCATCGGAAGTTAGTGAGTTGAAGCAGACCGTGCAGGGAATACTTGTGAAAGAAACATTGGCGGCTGCAGGGCCGCATGAAGATCATGCAGCGGATCTCGGAAGCCAGCATCAGCGGAGAAGCAGCGTGGCTTCCACGGAGGCCCCGCCTGCAGGTGCTAATGCACCGATGATCGAGAGTCGTGCACCGGAGCCTCACTACCCCGTGGATGATGTAAAGGAGATGAAAGAATGTGATATGCATTATCCCGTGGGGAACATTTCCACGAAGGTAGCTACCGGCAGTGCTTTACCCTATACACCTGGAGCACTCCACCGAAACAACCCCATTCCATATGGCTATGCTCGTGTCACGGTGGAATACATAGTCCAAGTGTTTGAGGACCTGGAGATTGACATAGCTACACCCGAAGGAGAGAGAAGACTTGGAGATGTCAAGCGCCAATTCATTCTATAGAAAAAGAAGTACATAGTGTTTCCAGGCGAGACGCCAAGGCCAGCAAGTCCACCCCCCTCCGATGGTGCAGGTGGTGGTGGTGGTGGTGCTGCTGCTGGTTCACCTACGACTCCTTCACGCCATTCGACACCGTCCCCCGATCCACAATCTCCGGCGGATAAGCAGCCGCCGCCCCCCAATCCTCCTCCGGCGGATAAGCAGCCGTCGCCCCCCATTCCTCCTCCGGCGGATAAGCAGTCGTCGCCCCCCATTCCTCCTCCGGCGGATAAGCAGCCGTCGCCCCCCATTGCTCCTCCGGCGAAGAAAAAGAAGCATGCGGACAGCAAGGAAACCCGCTCTTGGACTATTAACCCGGAGGCTTATGTACCTAAGACCACACGGGTACCGGAGCCATCACTGAAGCCTATCCCCCCAAGGGCTTGGGAACTTAGTGATGCTGAAACCAAATTGGCCGCGAAGGCTGACTATGAGAAATGGAAGGCCGATAAGAAGGCGCTAAGGGAGCCTAAGCCCAAGGAAGTATACCCTCCGCCGGTACAGAAGTGGGCTACGGGTTTTTTATCGACACCGTCCCAAGCCGAGAAGAATTTGCCTAAAGACTATGAAAGTGAACTTCGTAGGCAAGCAGAAATATTGATGGAGGAGAAATAAGAAAGGAAAAAAAAAGCGGGAAACAAGTTGACCAGCTCGGGATGCAGAGTAAACAATCGATGCCCCCGCTCATAGTGAAAGCCGGTCCGGAACAGGACCCCGAGGTCAGAGCAGCTGCGGCAGCAATGGGATTGACTGTAGCTACTACCATGAAAAATGCGTCCGAGATGGGTTTGTCTCTTCGTGCCTTGTTAGGCCTGGACGATGCGCCAATGGCTGAGGTAGCATTACAATATGTGAAAAAAGTCTACCACAACTAATGCAAAATCTGCTACGTTGGTACAAAAATTTCATAACATGGTCCGACAAAGAATATGTTCATGTGGATGTTACAGAGGAGCATCACACCAAAAAGTACTTTGTAGCAGTTGAGATGAGTGAATTGTTCCAGCTCTTCTATCTGCGCGAGCTCGACAAATCTATCATGAGTTGCTACGTTATGTAAGTGATTTATTTCTACCTCATCTCGTTCTTCATTGCATGCACTATATATATATATATATATATATATATATATACATATATTGTCCTAACTATATTGTTGCGTACGCTATTATGCAGATCGAAGATTTGGGAATCCAAAATAAGACACATCCATGATGTTGGGTTCATTGACCCACAAAACATTAATGGACATGTGTTACAATATCACCCCTAGACGTGGAGAAAGACTTGTACAATTTTCTTAAAAAGCATCAACTCAAAAGTCATATTATATTTTCTTACCATTTTGGGTGAGTGTTTCTCTCTTGTGCCCATTCTCTTTTGTTTACTCCATGCATGGTATGTCTAATCGATAAGTTATGCATGATTGTGCATGTAACGTGTCCGCAGGTTCCACTGGATGCTGCTAAAAATTGAACTTCACACCTCCATAGTTTTTATCATGGACTCTATGGATTCAGATCCAAAGCTTTGGATCTACATGAGAAAAATGCTGCAAAGGTAATTATTTTCAATCATTTGCGCTCTATATCGATCGGTCTTTTTTGTTCATTTCCTAATATGCAGTAGCTAATAACTCCCTCGTTCATTTAATTTTCTTTGCACTGTAGAGTTTGGAAACGGTTCTCAAAAGAAATTGTCGGTCAATTCAAACATCATCTAGAATTTAAAAATTTACTTCGTGTGGATAAGCAGCCACCGGAGACCAATCTATGTGGATACTATGTTTGTGAGAACATACGGAAAGAAACCTCTGAGAAGAAGAAGTCGGAGAGCACGCGGAAGAGTCTCAATAACTTGCGGAGGACGCTTAGTCCAGAAGCTCGCTTCCGACCAATTCAAGAGGAAATAGCAGGATTTTTCCTTAGGCATGTCATCGATCCTAAAGGAGAACATTATACGTCCGACGAAGACCCATTCAAGACGACTTAGCAGGATTTTTCCTTATGCATCTCCTACATTGAAATTTGTTCGAAGTTGTGTATATCCATCGTAATTGTGTATGGAAACTTGTTCGAAGTTGTATATGGTCACCCGAGATTGAATATATATTATATATTCCTATTGAATTCTTCTTGTTTGAAATTTCATATATGCATGTATATAGTAGCGTACAATATATATGTGTACTGAAACTTCATCAAAATTAAAATAAAACACAAAATAAAATATAAAAGAAATAAAACAAAACAAATTAAAAAGAAGCCAGGTTTAGGGGGGCTAAAACCCTAAACCTGCGGAGGAGGCCTTCAGTCCCGGTTAGCCACGAGAACCGGGACTAAAGGTCCTCCGCCCCGACGGACTCCTGGCGCCCACGTGGACGGGCCTTTAGTCCCGGTCCATAAGTGGCGCGACTATAGGGGGGGTCTTTAGTCGCGCATATTTAGTCCCGGTTGCGCGGACGGGACTAATGGCCTTTGCGAACCGGGACTGAAGGCCTATTTTCTACCAGTGGCCTATCATCGCAATAGGTTTGTGTTGCATCGAAATCAGTTTCGTTGGGAAGCGTTGCGAAAAATCGTGTGGTAGAAGCCTGTCTCCGCGCAGTTAGATACGTGACTACAAAATTAACCAGTTGCAACCATTTACTGGGCCAATTGCCACGCGCTTTTCCGTTGCGTCTCGCACCTAACGCAACGTACGTTTTTCGTTGGTACACCTCTAGTGCAACAAATACCGAAATGTGGCGAGTGACCAATGTGGCAACGGCGAGTGTTCCGTTGCGCCTGCTCTTTCGTTGCAAAAGTCGAGTTTATTTGCCACGTCCAATTGTGTGGCAATAAACTATGGCAACAAACATGATACACGTGGGAACAACGATTTGCCACACACAATCGAGCGTGGTAAGATGATTTTGAAATAGTAATCGCAACAGCCTTAATATTAGTAGCCATAAACAAGCGCGACAATTTCAACTATTCGTGGCGCCATTCAATTTCTACAAATTTTAGTTTCGTGGCGAGATGTAGTATTCTTAACATCCACATTTTAAGTTGCTAGAAACAACTGCGACAATTTCAACTTTTCGTGGACCCATTGTATTTCGACAAATTTTATTTTCGTGGCGAGATGTACTATTCGCAACGTCCAAATTTTAGTAGCTAGAAACAACTGCGACAATTTCAACTATTCGTTGCGCCATTCTATTTCTATAAATTTTAGTTTGGTGGCGAGAAGTATGGGCATTCTCTATTGCAACGAAGTTAGTTTTGTGGCGTGAATTAACTATCGCAACAAAGTTAGTTTGGTGGAGAAAAAATATTGCGATGATGTCTCCCTCATGGTGGTGAGTGTCGAATCTGCATCTCAACAAGTCCCTCGGGTGAACCCATAGGGTTTCGATTAGGAGAACGTGTAGGCGCTGGTGACAATCGTCGGCTAGACAGGGGGCACGATTTACCCACGTTCGTGGCCCTCGTAGAGGTAAAACCCTTACTCCTGCCTCTGTCGATCTGTATTAACGAGTAGATCGGTTACAATGGTGGTTGCTCAAGTTGAGAGTATGATCTCGATCTCAAGGCTTGGTCCTGCGGTATTGCTTGGTCCCTCTCCTGTGGTTCTCCTGGCCTTATATAGGTGGCCAGGTCTCAAACCGTACCCGGAGAGGACTCGAACTCTAACCTAAAGTCGGTTACAAGTTTCCTAACTTGACCCGCAAGGCTTTGCGGGTGGGCTCCAAGAGGGCCTTCTAGAGTAATCCTTGACGCCTCCTTTGGAGCTTGGGCCGTGGGCCTGAGACCGGGTAGGCTCATCCGACAGGCCTAGGATCCATCCCTTTGTCAGTAGCCCCCGAGCATTTACTTGACTGAGAATCCGTCGAGTGGACGCTCAGAACTTATCTTGGTTTCTTTTCGATTGGTGACTTCAATCGTTTGAAGAGGATGTGTATTATGTATGCGATGTGTTTCTTGTACTCGAGAATTGAGAAAATAAAAAGAGCCTGTGTGTTTGGCTGTTTTCGCAGAAGGATGTGGCTCAGTTGTTTGGCTCTCCCGAAAGCTCAGGGCCAATTAATTGTATCTAGGGCAAAAACAGTTCTGGCCTACACAGATTCAATACCTCCGACTCGAATCCGGTGAGGTGATCGTTGCGACTGGGCCGTAGAGGTCTCTCGAACTTAACCTAATTGGGTACCCGGCGCGTCCGCTAGGATTTTTCTTCGTGTTGTTGACACGGAATTTTACCGGAGGACGCAACTTGAGTGCGATTCCAGACCCTCAAGAGAGATTTTTTGGGTCTTACCTTCGTATTCGAAAGAAATACGGCATCCGGATGTGCCTAGTCGGCCAAACGATCCAGGAGATTGATGTGTGTACACCGTATAATCGAGTGGTAGGAGCTACGCACTCGCAAGTTTTTATCCAGGGATATTTCGAGTGAAAATTTCTCCCTTGATTTTGTGCACAAAGTTTTTTGTGCTTTGTAGTCTTCCTTCCATAAGAAAGAGTTTTCGTGTTTGGAAATCTTGTCGTGCCCATTTGAAAGGAAATTTCGTATCTGGGGCTTTCATGCGAGAGAATTTTCGCGTCATAGTTTGCTCATACGAAGTTATTTCGTGTTTGGAGCTTTATGCGAAGGAGTTTTCGCGTCTTGATTTGCCCATACGAAGTATTTTCGTGTTTTGGGGCTTTTATTCGAAGGAATTTTGAGCCTCATGATGTTCACCATGACGTCATAGCACACTTTATCCTCCCGATGGGACGTGACAGAACGAGAGCAGAGGCGCTGGCCCATCTTGTCAGCTTTTTGACCGGAAACGAGACGTCGTTTCCGGTTTTTACGCGAACTGCGCGCAGTAATTGCGCACGATCTTCTGTTAAGATAGTGGCACGAAACAGCGTCCGCCGCCGTTTCGTTTTGGCTTCACGCATGGCTGCCGCGATGAGCGCCACGTCGCTCAATGAGCGGCCATGATTAGATGATACCGTGTATAAATACGGCCCTTAGGTGAAAAGTGAAAACTTCCCGTCATTTGCTTCCCAGTTTTCACCTTCCTAGCCTTCGTCTTCCTCGCGCTCCTTCTCTTTCCTCAAGCTTGCACCAGCGCTCATGGCGGGAGGCAAGAAACGCAGCACCGCGGTTTCCTCCTCTCAGGCGCCCGAAGATGCTCGTGCTGCGCCCGCTCCACGCTCCGGCGACTGGCGCTCCGCCAACACCATGCAGAAGAGCATCAAGGAGATGCAAAGGGAGGGATTGCTGCCTCCCGAAGCCGAGAAGTGAGTTCGCCTCGGAAAGAAAGAAGAGGTACACAATCCCCACGCGAACGAGCGCGTGATCTTCGCGGATCACGTTTCGCGTGGGCTTTCTCTCCCCCTCCATCCTTTCTTCGTGGCATTGCTGTATGTCTATGGCATACAGCTCCACGACTTGCATCCGAACGCGGTGCAGCACATCTCGTGCTTCATTGTTCTTTGCGAGTGCTTTCTTGGCATTCGCCCGCACTGGGGCCTCTGGAAGGCCCTGTTTAAGGTGCGGGCTTTCCGCGAGAAATCGCGGGTGGAAACGGAGCTTGGGGAGACGCTGCACACCGGCGGCTTCGGGATCCAGGCGAAATCAGACACCCTCTACTTTGACATGCAACTCCTCGACTCCGCGCAAGGGTGGAGGAAGAAGTGGTTCTATGTCGCTGATGACAGCGCGTGTGGAGTCAATGAGTTCCATCCATTCGCCGTCCTGAAGCGGCGGAAGTCTTGAGCGCACAGGATCTCAGTCGAAGATCGAGTTGTCACCCCTCTACTCGCCAAGGTTGCAGCGCTCCGCGACCAAACTGCAGGAGTTGCGCTGAACGGCTTGCATCTTGCGAGCCTGTTCCTTAAGCGCAGAATCCAGTCCATGTAAGCGAGGCCCTCCACCATGTGGGAGTATCAAGGAGCTGAAGACCCCATCCGAGTGAACCGACAAGAACTCTCGAATGAAGAAGATCGCGGCCATCACGAAGCTGAAGGTAGGCGAGTCTTTCGCCGATTATCCAATCGCAGCTTTTGACGCCTCGAAGCCTCCTCCATCTGATGTAAGTTTCAATCTTTCCTTGTCTTAGTCTTTTTCTTGCTCGAAAGTTTGTCGACTGAATTTCTTCTTCTTTTCCTTCTTTTGTTTTCTTCTTGTAGAGTCTAGAGGTGGTCACCTGCTACCCGCCAGTCTCCGGTGACGAAGCCTCGGACCTGTTGGCGAGCAACCTGGATGTTCCTGTCGACACCAGCGTTGCTGATGCCGACTCGAGTTCCAAGAACGATTCTTCAGATGACGTGGAAGAATCGGGTAGCGATCTGCACCACCGCAAACGCCGCCGAGCGGGAGACGATGAGGCCACCTCCAAGGATAATTCCTTGGGTGGGGGGTCTGACAAAGAGCCCCTCATCGTGACTCCACTAAGTGTGCGCGCTCCTCCCGCTCCTCAGCCGAAGATCCAGACCGCCTGGAACGTGGATATGCTGGACGACGAAGATGATGACGAGTAAGTTTTTGCTTCTTCGTTCTAGTCGAACGTTCCCTTCTTGTTTCTTCTGACATTGTTGTTTTCCTTCATGATAGGCTCCAGTCCATCAGCCCCGGCCGGTTTGCCTCTTCCCTTCCTCTCGAGAGAAGGAAAGATGCCGCTGTTGCGGGTGGGACCCCGACTGTCGGGACCATCCAGAATTCATCGAGTCCAGCCCCCACAGCTGCGGCTATGGAATATAGGCTCCCTAGCTTTGCAGTTCGGGCCTCGACTTCGAAAGAAGTGTCGGGTAGCTCGGCTGATCCTCTCTGCATTGCTCAAGGCCAGGTAAATTTTGCCATTTTCATTTGCATCTTATACTTTGTTTGTTTGGGATTTTTATCGGGTGCACGGCAGTGCTCCCGATGGGAGTAGCCCCCGAGGCTGTAGTTAATCGCTTGCGATTGGCTACAGGCTCAAGAACTTAAGCTCTTTTCTTTTCTTCATTTTATCGGGTGCACGATAGTGCTCCCGATGGGAGTAGCCCCCGAGGCTATACTCGACTGTTTGCAGTCGTGTATAGGCTCAATCTTTTCCCCTCTGACTTTTTCATCTTCATGTTTTTGCAGTCTCTTCTTGACTCCTCGCAGCCATTGGCCGTCGCGTTATTTCGGCTGAGACAGATTGCGTGACCCTTCGGGCAGATCGCGATTGACTCGTCTCGGAAGGCGAGCTTCTTCGAGGTAAGTTTATCTACTCCTTCTATCCAATCTTTTCGCTCATGCGAATTCCTTTGTGTTTTAAATTTATCGATGTGTAGCTCAAGCCGAAGTACTGAAGGCCGAGAAGATGGATGCTGTCACTCGGGTAAGCACCTTGGAGGCTCAGTTGGAAGCCGCTTGAAAGGAACTTGAGTCCTCTCGCAAGCAGTCGACTGACCTCGAGAGAAAGCTTGCTGATGCCCAGGATGCCCTAAAGAAATTGGAGGTGGCTGGCACCAAGCAAGACAATGATCTCGTTGACTTCCTTCTCCCTCTGGCCCGGAATTTCGCAGGTAAGTTGCACTTATCTTTTGTTGCTTCTCGACTGGCTGGTATGTTCTTTGGTATTAACGTTTCTCTTTGCAGATCTTCTTGGCGTTGCGCTGGAGCTGCCCGGGGTTCAGCGGGTGGACGCCTTGACAGATTCTTGCGCTCAACTTCGAAGGCATGCAAGTGGGATTTTCTCCCTCATTAGCACTGCTACTCGAGTGTTGACGCAACTCCACTGGCGTCTTCTGGTTGACGCTGCAGTTCCGCCCATGCTGGATGGTCTCCTGAAGGTTTTCCTGGATGGCGATCTCCTTCAGGCCTACTCGGTCTCTCAATCGGATTACGGGGCGAAGACTGCCATCCAGTTTGCACTGGCGCACGGAGTCGCAGGCTTGGACGAGGCATACTCGAACCTCCCCGTCGATGCTACTACGGGCAGAAAGGTAGCGCTTCGTCCTTTCGGCAATCCGGCTGGAGTCCTTGCCCGGAAGTTATCTGATTTGATTGTCCGTGCTAGTCGCAGGGGGCAATCTGCCGCGAGTGGCAGCACTTCTGTAGTTCCTTAGGATAGTCTTTACATAGTTTGTGCTTCCGATGTAATGAACCTTGGGATGTATTCCCGTATTCTATCTTTAATCAAAATGTTCTTTTGATATCTGAGATGCTTCCTGCGATTGATTGTCATGAGTTCCTCCCGATGAGATTAGCCCCCGAGCACTTGTCGAATAGGTGGTTTATTTCTCGAATGGAGCATTTTTAATTGTTCCTTAACTTTTCTTATCTTCCTTCAGGTAACAGGCGCTGTCGCGGAGTCTTCGAGTGGATCTGCTGCACAAGCAGATCCTCTTGTTGCTGTTGTTGGTACTTTTGCCGGACTCCGTGACCGTGCCGCGGATGGTGAACGCAAGCTAAAAGCTTTGCGTGGGGTGGCTGACGTAGCCAAGTCCAAACAGAGGGTTGCGGTTGAACGTGAGCTGTTTGTGATGGATGAATTGGCAGCTGTTGCCAAGGATATGCTTTGTAAGTACTTCAGCCCCCTAGCACTCTGTGTCTTTTTTCTTTCTTTGACTCTCTGTAGGTTTCTTCGCAGTTGTTCAGCCTGACAAACGGTGTGAAAAGCATTGGGTGGAAAACCACATTCTTCACGAAGCCAGCAGTTCTAAACCACATGCAAATAACTTATGTTCTGACCGTAGTCGGGGCTTTGTTCTCGCCACTCTGAAGTATCGTGTGGGCCAAGCGAAGATACTGGTTGATAGTTGTCACGAGGCCTTGATAGCTTTGAATGGCGCTTTTTATCCCTTGGAAAGGGGTCCAGAAGATTTGAGCCAGCTACTCAGAACTTTTGGTCAAGTAGGCGAGATTCGGGAGTGCGTCCGTCAACAGTTGATCTGCGGGTCGTTAGTAGCACTCTCGTTTGTTCGATTATGGCATCCCGAGGTTAATTTCATCTCCGTGGCCAAGCTCCCAAATGCTCCAGTCGATATGACATCTCATTATACAGTCGTTCGACCTGCTGCAGACGAGATTATTCGATTGACCTCTGATGAGGTTAATCGGGTTTTAGCCGAGGAAACTGCTCGTCGCCATATGTAATTGTAGGATGTATGTATCCTGTTAATTCTGTATAGTTGTCTTCAAATTTTATAAGGTGCCAACCTTGTTTGTATTCTTGTATTTGTAAATGATGCTAAGTTGGGTGTAGCCCCCGTGTGTTTGGGGTGTATACCTGTTATTTAGCGTGTAAAGATCAATGACTTGAGAAACTATGGTTGAGAAACCATGTATTTTATAAATATGACTGAGAAGCCAAGTATTGTCTTCGAGCTACATCATGGCTAGTATTGCCTTATTTTGTCGAGTAGAATAATCTAAGGATAGAATTTGCGGAGGTGCGCAACATTCCATGGATTGAAGTAGATGCCACCGGTCTCGGGGTTCTTCAGTCGATAGGCGCCACCAGGGATAACTTCGTGTATTATGAAGGGTCCTTCCCACGGTGGCTCGAGCTTGTGTCCTTCCTTCTGCTTGAGTCGCATCACCAAATCTCCTACCACGAAGGCTATGTGGCGTATACGGCGGCTGTGGTAGTTGCGCAGCGACTGTTGATATACCGCGGATCTTGCGAGTGCAATGTCGCATATCTCGTCGAGTGCATCCACGTCTTCCGCGAGTGCCCTGTTAGAGGTTTCTTCGCTGTAAGCGACGACTCATGGGGCGCTGAACTTGACATCTTCGGGAAGGACTGCTTCAGCTCCGTATACCATGAAAAATGGTGTATATTTTGTTGATCGATTTGGGGTTGTGCGGAGGCTCCATAGTACGGAGGGTAACTCCTCTGCCCAGTGTCCTGCCGCTGGGTGCAGTCGATCTAGTAGCCGTTTCTTTATTCCAGCCGAGACCAACCCGTTGGATCGCTCGACTTGACCATTTGTTTGCGGGTGAGCCACAGAGGCGAAACCGAGGGTGATGCCCTTTTCCTCACAGAACTGCTCTGTTTCCTTTGCTGTAAAATTGCTTCCATTGTCGGTGATGATGTTGTGTGATATCCCAAATCTGCACACGATGGAGTTGAGGAATTTGACAACGCATTGAGCAGTTGCCGAGGTGACTGGCATGGCCTCAATCCACTTTGTAAATTTGTCGACTGTAACTAGCAAGTGCGTGTAACCTCCTGGTGTTGATTATTTCAGTGGTCCTACCATGTCTAGCCCCCATTGTGCAAAGGGCCAGGCGATTGGGATCATGTGAAGCTCATTGGCAGGGGCGTGCGGCTTGGGCGCAAATCTTTGACATGCGTTGCATTTGTCGACTAGGTCCTTTGCATCCCTGGCTGCTGTGAGCCAGTAGAACCCTGCGCGAAAAGCTTTACCCACGATTTCCTTCCAGCTAGCATGGTGTCCGCAATCTCCTTGGTGTATATCTCGTAGTAGTTCCTTCCCGTCCTCGGGCGCTATGCATCTTTGCAATATTCTTGATATGCTCTGCTTGTATAGTTCTCCGTTGAGTACTCGAAAAGATTTGCTACGTCGCACTATCTGTCTAACCTCGCGAATAGCTGCTGGGAGATGTTTGTTGGACAAGTAGTCGAGGTAATTCTGCGTCTAGACTGGCTGGACCAGAAAAACTTGTCTTGAGATGTTGTAGGTGAGCTCAATCATAACAGTTTGCGGGCTGACCTCTGTCTCCAATGTAGCGGGTGCTTCTGCTGATTTTTTGACTTTGACTAAGCGCTTGATCATCCTTTCGAAGTATATTCCAGGCGGGATGGGTGTGTTTGTAAAACCCATGTTTGCCAATTTATCTACTTCTTCGTTGCTGGATCGCGCAATGTGCTTTAGTTCGCACCCTTGGAAACTTTCTTCGAGTAGATTGTACATATCTCGATAGGCAACCATGTTTTCTGCAATGGCGTCACACTCTTTCATTGTCTACTGTACTATGAGGTTTGAATCTCCATAGATCATTAGTCGGGTTGCTCCACAGGCAATTGCCATCTTCATTCCATGGAGGAGGCCCTCGTACTCTGCGTCATTATTTGACGCCGGGTCGTCGGGTGGAAAGTCCAATCGTAGGACGTATTGTAACTTGTCATCTCTCGGGGATATCAGGACTACCCCAGCTCTGGCTCCTTCGTTTCTCTTTGATCCGTCGAAATACATTATCCAGTTTCTTGTATACTCTGGAGGGCCTGGCGTTTGTAGTTCTGTCCACTCTCTTAGGAACTCCACGAGCAATTGTGATTTGATAGATTTGCGACCTGCGTATATGATGTCCCAGGCGCCGAGCTCGATACTCCACTTCGCAATTCTTCCGGATGCCATTGGGTTATTCATGATAGTACCCAGTGATGCATCGTTTACCACCATGACGGTGTGTTCCTGGAAGTAATGCTTGAGCTTTCGGGCTGGAGCACCACACCGTACTCGAGCTTCTGGTAATGGGCATATCGCTGTTTGCAAGGCGAAAGCACCTCGCTGATATAATATATTGGCCTTTGGATGCCAAATGCCTTGCCGTCTTCCGGCCGCTCGACCACAATTGCTGTGCTGATGACCTGATTTCTCGCGGCTAGGTATAGGTACAGTGGCTCCCGTTCATGCGGTGTTGCCAGGACGCGTCTGCTCTGCAATGCTCGCTTGAGGTCCGCGAATGCCTTCTGTGCTTCGGGTGTCCACTCGAACTTATCCGTTTTCTTCAGTAACTTGTAGAAAGGTAATGCTTGCTCGCCTAGCCTCGCAATGAATCTGCTTAGGGCGGCTAGTCGTCCTGCGAGCTGCTGCACACCACGTAGATTAGTTGGCTCCTTCATTGTCAGGATTGCTTGGATTTTCTCCGGGTTAGCTTCAATCCCTCGAGCGGAGACCAGGTACCCGAGAAGTTGTCCTGCAGGGACGCCAAAGACACACTTGGTCGTGTTGAGTTTGATTCGGTATGCGTTCAACGCGTCGAATTTTTCTCTGATATCATCGAGAGGCGTATCTTCCACTCGAGTCTTGATGACGATGTCATCAACGTACACTTGTACGTTCTTGCCAATAAGCTTGGCGAGGCATTTTTGCATGCAGCGCTGATATATTGCGCCTGCGTTGTTCAGCCCGAAGGGCATTGGCGTGTAGCAGTAAACACCGTGGGGTGTTATAAACGCCGTCTTCTCCTCTTCCTCCTTTTTCATCCTAATCTGATTATAGCCCGAGTAGGCGTCCAAGAAAGAGAGGCGTTGGCAACCTGCTGTAGAGTCCACGATCTGGTCGATCCGTGGCAGGGGAAAGTTATCCTTGGGGCAGTGTTTATTCAACGACGTTTAGTCTATGTACACGCGAAGGATGTTAGTATTTTTCTTCGGGACCAGCACCGGGTGTGCTAACCAGGTGGAAATTTTTATCTCGCGAATGAATTTTGCTGCGAGTAGTCTGTTTACTTCCTCTCCGAGCGCTTTTTGTTTGGGCTCTGAGAACCTTCGAGTGGTCTGCTTGATAGGTTTGGCGTCTTTGAAGACTTCGAGTGAGTGCTCGGCGAACTCCCTGGGTATCCCTGGCATATCTGAAGGCTGCCAGGCGAAAATTTCCCAGTACTCACGGAGGAGCTCGAAGAGCGCGCCTTCCTATGCTGGCGAGAGGGTGGTGGACACCATCGCCGTCTTTGCAGAATCCGTCGGGTGCACTTGATGCTTGCGGGTACCGCTACTTGTGTTGAACTCGAGCTCTGGAGCGTTCTTCTTGGTGAGAGGCATCACGGAGTGATCCGTGGTTTTTGCTATCTCCTCCAGTTCTTCTTGCATCCCGAAGGATTGGGCGGTCTCGTTGAATTTGATGTCGCATCTGTTGGACTTTTGAAAATCACCGTCGATGGTGATTGTGCCATATTCTCCAGGCAACTTGAGATTCAAGTATGCGTAGTGTGGTACTGCCATGAATCTGGCAAACGCCGTTCGACCGAGAATGGCGTGGTACTGTGAGGGCCAATCGACAACTTCAAAATCAAGAAATTCTCGCCTGTAATTACTTCGGTTGCCTAGCATCACCTCCAGGTTGATTATTCGGAGTGGACGGACTGCTTTCCCTGGAACTATCACGTGGAAGGATGTCTCTGATTCCGCGAGTCCATCCAAATTCTTGTTCATACGACGGAGCGTGTCTGCGTAGATGATGTTGATGCCGCTGCCTCCGTCCATGAACACACGAGCCAGCTCGTAATTACCAATTTGCGCTTGTATGACTAGTGCGGCGTGTCCTGGTCGATAGACTCGCGGAGGGTGGTCTTCCTTGGAGAAAGTTATTGGCTGTTCCGCCATCTTCAGGTACTCGGTTCTCGTAGGTGGGGTTTGCACAGCCATGCATAATTGTCGTGTGTTTGTCTTCTGAGCCCTGCGTGATGGACAGACCTTTTGTATCATACCTAAGAGTCCCGCTGGGTTCAGGTATCCATTGGCTCCCTGATTTGGGGCGGGTGGCGCTGGTAGCGTAGCTAGCATTGTGTTTTGGTTTCCTGCTGGGGGAAGGGCTTGCAGCTGTTGAAATCCTTGAGCTCCTCCTCCAGGAAGCTGCGGGTAACCCTGATTAATTGCTGCTCTATTTTTTTTCAAGAGGGCCTCGTGGATATCGATGAACTGTCGGCAATCCTTGAGAAGGTGTGTTGCCTTAGTTTTGCCGGTGTGCTTATCTGTAAATAGATGTAGCGTGCAGTAACCGTCGAGGTCCTCCTCGGGGGTTTTGTCTTCTGGCTTTGGCTTCCACTCGCGTTTTCCACGATATCCGCTGTCGTGATTTTTTGCGAACTCCGCTGCCACAAATTCTTCTCGATCATCATGGTCATAATTCTTTCTTCTTTTCTTTCGACTATGGCGATCGTCATCGCGTTCCGGGGATGAATCTTTCTCGTTGCGCACTGCGTCTTCGCCATTTGCCCATCTATCGGCTATGGCCGTCAATTCTCCCATGGTTTTGGGTGCGAGTCGCTCCAGTTCTTACCTGAAAGAGGTTCGCCGTGCTCCTTTGGCGAATGCTTCAACCGCGACTTCTTCTGATATATTTCCCGCTGATTCCTTAGTGTGGTCCATTGCTGAATATATTCATGAGTAGACTCGCCACTTTTCTTCTTACAAGCTCGTAGCTCCTCGATGGTCGCCGGTCTTTTGTATGTTGCCTGGAAATTTTTGCAGAAATCGAGGTTTAGGTCGTCCCAAGACCTGTAGCATGCCTTCGGCCTTCCTTCGAGCCAGCTGCGGGCAGCGCCGACTAGGTGTAAGTTGAGGTACTGCATAGCTGTGTTTTTGTTCCCACGTTGGCATTTTACTGCCGTGAGGTAATCTGACAACCAGGGCGAAGGCTCTTGCAAACCATCGTGCCGTGGATGAGTAAAGACAGATGCCATGGGATGGCTAAAGTGTTGGGTCCGATGGACGATGTAGGTATTCGGGGAGGGACCGCACGTCGAGTAGACGCGCTCAGGAAACACTGCAAACACCAAGAACTACCCAGGTTCAGGGCCCTCGTGTGGAGGTAACACCCCTACTCCTGCCTATCTCTCTGTATGTATGATATCCGAGTAGCCACAGTACAAAGTTGCCTCTCGGCCGAGTAGCCACTCTCTGCTCTCTCTACAGCTAACACTTGCTCGTGCAATAAATGCTCTCTCGCGTAACGTCCCTCGCGCAGGAGGGGGCAGGGCACCTTATATACTGGTGCCTAGCCGAGTAAACAAAGAATAAAAGGTACGATGATGTAACATCTCCACAGTGGCGCAGAGCACGCCTCTGACTTCTCGCTTTGGGTGCGAGAAGTCGCCGCGCCATCCGGCTGACAGGACATGTCTACCCTGTCAGTCACATAGAGTAGGCCCCCTGACACGTCATGTCCCCTCTGTCAGTGACAGGACATGACAGGCGCCTACCTCACTGTAGCCACGCCGTAGCGCGGATAATCACGTACTCCGTAAGTTGAACCGCACGCCCGTACGACTACGGGATACGCGGGATCTTGTCAGAACGGCTCCATTGACTTCTTGCCCGAGTAGGAATGCAACACATCTACTCGGACCACTTGATTGCTACCCGTACGATCATAATCTCCCTTCTTATCTTCTCTTGGCCTTCAATACCTATGACCGAATAGTGTCTACCGGATAGAAGATACCCGGTAGCCGCCTACTCGGCCAACAGTGCTTTTACCTCTGTTTTATAACCAGTCTTACCCCTACCCAAGGGTAGCCCCCCGACACATCGTATTTCTGTACTTCCATTGATAGCTTAAATCTTTTGGGTAGCGGCGCCTCGCGGATGCTGCAGGCAAAGCATAGGGCTCCGCAGACTTCATCGTCGGAGGATGTAAATGGGGAGCGCGCACGGTTTCTGGCCGCCCGACCTTTATCAACCTTGCGCTGGGCGATGTCCGATTGCGCGTTGTATCCGGGTTCGTCGCGATTGACGTCTCCTCTTGGTTCCTTGCTGCGATGTCGCGAGCGGCTGCTGTCTCTATCTTTTCGCGGGCTGTGATCTCGATCCCCTCGCGGGCTGCGATCTCGACCACTTCGCGGGCTGCGGCTACGGTCTCGACCCCTCGGGCTGCTATCGTTGCCACTCGGGCTATGTCCTCGTCGTCGAGCTTCTTTCCCTCGTGCTCGACGGGGTGATTTTTCCTTGCCAGGTGATGTGCCCCTATGTCCACGGGGTGCTTCTTTGTCCTTCTGTGCGGCCGCTTTCCTGCGATCGTAGGAGGCGAGTTTTGCGGCTGTCATGCCTAATCCTTTCTGCACTTGCTTGTATTGTTCCGCGCGGGGGTCGTTTTCCCCTGGTTGATTTATTTGCATGTAGGTGGCTGTGGCTAGCACCGCGGCTGCGGGAGTTTGCGGATGGATGTTTCCATCCTCGTCGACGCGCATAAGTGATTTGCTGATTCCGCTCAAGGACTCGCCGTCCATGGTCGCGGTTCTTGAGGCGTGTCCCTTCTTCGGGGGGCGGTTCCCGACAGAAGGTGTTAGGGACAGCTCAGCTTGGCGTTGACTTGACTCGTCTGCCAATCTTTTCCGCTTGGCTAGATCTGCCCGAGCTTCTTTGATTGCAGCTGCCGCTCTCACTGGATGATAGTGGTAGGCGATCATGTCTTCGTGTGGGGCTCCGGCCGCAGGTGGTTTGCTCGTGCAGATAGCCTCCTTTTCTCGGAGCCCGGCGTCTCGCGAGACGTTGATCTCAGTGTGTTCCCTTGCGCTGTGTTTAGTTTCTTCGGGTGGTTGTTCCGATCCTGCCATGCAGACCTGAGCCAGATGTGGCTTGTGAGTCCTAGGCGTAACTTGAAAGGCCTTCCTGACCCAAGACGGCTCCTCTGTAGAGAGGGCATGGAAATTGCTGGTGTTGAGGCGGATGGACTCGCCACTTTTCGCCCAGTAGGGTCGTGAATCGACAGCTCCTGGGCTGGAAATTGACTCAGATCCCGATTCCTCAGGGAAGTGAAGGATCCCTTCTTTGTTGGTGTAGAACTTGAAGCTCCCGAATGTCAAGGTGACGCTCTTCTCCAGATCGCTGAATACCGGGCGTGATTCCGGCGAGTGAGGGGGGACTACGACAGATCCGATCCGAATCGGGTTGGTCGGAGTCGAAGTCGAAGTCGAGGGTTTCAAACGTGAGTTGGTTGTCGATGAAGCCGAAGATGCCGGAGATCTAGCGCCCGCCGTTCCCACAGACGGCGGCAATTGTCGAATCTGCATCTCAACAAGTCCCTCGGGTGAACCCATAGGGTTTCGATTAGGAGAACGTGTAGGCGCTGGTGACAATCGTCGGCTAGACAGTGGGCACGATTTACCCAGGTTCGGGCCCTCGTAGAGGTAAAACCCATACTCCTGCCTCTGTCGATCTGTATTAACGAGTAGATCGGTTATAATGGTGGTTGCTCAAGTTGAGAGTAGGATCTCGATCTCAAGGCTTGGTCATGCGGTATTGCTTGGTCCCTCTCCTGTGGTTCTCCTGGCCTTATATAGGTGGTCAGGTCTCAAACGGTACCTGAAGAGGACTCGAACTCTAACCTAAAGTCGGTTACAAGTTAGAGTAATCCTTGACGCCTCCTTTGGAGCTTGGGCCGTGGGCCTGAGACCGGGTAGGCTCATCCGACAGGCCTAGGATCCACCCCTTCGTCAATGAGAGTCTATTTCAACAAAACACTTTGTTGTGGCGACTCTGGCTTCACGCAACACTACATTTATCGTGGTAAATTACCTATTACCACGTTAAAGAAAAGAAAAAAAATAGGGAAACAAAAAATACGGGCATTGAATTAAAATGTTCAAAACCGTATGTAAAATATGTTTATTTACACAAAATAATTGTTCTCATAGCTATTTATAATATATACAAATGAAATTCTCGTACAATATGGATCAAATCAAGATCAAATCAAACTGAAATATATTGTAGGAACGTGATGTAGCATCCAGTGCAGCTATTTTTTCCATCAAAAGTTTGATTGCCGTCCTGCAATCAATAGTAAAAAAAAGTTGTGAGTCTAGTCAGCAATAACACATGCTGAAACATAAGAACCAACAGACTATAGTGTGTGGATGAAGCAAAAACAGTTGTTGTAACTCAACGAAGCCACAACCCATAGTGAAACATAAAATGCAGCAAGTATATAGGGTGGGTGCAGCAACGCTATAGTGTGGGTGAAGCAAAAAACAGAATGTACTAGTACCGAATTGTACAAGTTTGTGACTTACAATTACTTTATACATTCGACTACCCTGTATCGTGTTGTGCGGAGGAATTATTTTCTTAGCAGGGCTGTTTGCAAGTGATGGTTGCTGGTTCGACTTCTTAAACGGCTGCAAAAACAAAGTGCACAGTTAGCAACGCAAGTAAACAACAAAGTGCACTGTTAGCAACGCAAGTAAACAACTAAATCTTACGAGTTTGCAATCGTATGACTATCATCACCTGAGGTGTAGTCGTCTTCTGCTTTTCCATCTGTGCGGAGATCTCTTCAAACTTTGCCTAGAACTGTGAGTTAAACTGTGCAACCAAGTTTTTTTCAAATTCTTGTCTTGAGTTTCTCTCCAACTTCATAATTTTTTCCCTTTGAGCAAGCTCTTCCATTAACCTCGCCTCAAGATTTTCTCTCTCAGCCCGCTCTAAATTAATATTCTCTTCCATGCTTGCACGTTCATCTAGTAACTTCTGTTCTAAAGTAGTGACCTTCTGGGTGAGCTGGGAGTTTACTTTTTGGGTCTCCGCCGTAGCACGAGCTTGCTCCTCAACCTGCAACTTATATCTCTGAGAACTAGTTTGCACCTTGGCCATGTATCTGAACCCACGAGGCTGCGATGACTTGCAATCAACGATATCTTTATATGCTTTCTGGAAAATATTGATTCTTTTTTCAGCTGACACTGGAACATCAGTTCCCTTTTATCTGTTTTCAATCTCTTTACATGTTGTGTCCTGATTACGAAAAAACTCTCAAATCAGATGAAGAAACATCCAAGATGGAGAACAATAAGTATATTTAGAGTAGCTTCTAAGTCAGTTAACACACGTAGACATCCTTGGACTCTGTGGTAGTCCATGTTTCATTCTTTGTGTGGGTCAGTTTCCAGAGAGCAACACAGTCTGGCTCTTCTCCAGTTTCCGAGTTCCTCTGCAAGTAGTGCAACAATTAGATGCTATAAACATTAAAGCACAATGAACACCGAAGCATGCATAGTGAGTAGCCCCATACATTCTCAAAACTGAGTTGAGAGTAGGATTTTGATCCTACTCTATGTTTTGTCTTCAGCTGCGTACGGTTTTCCGTGTTCTTTTGGCTGAGTTCCTGCTCATTCAGTTATAAAAAAACACTTGTCAGACAAGCCATTTCATGATAGTACAAAATTCGCAAACAGGGAGTATAGAAATAACCCGGAATTTCGGATCAGTGCCAAAGTACTCGATCAGCCATTCCCACTCTTCTTTTTGTAAATCTTCTGGTTTAACTGCTTTTCTTGTATCATCTGTTTTGTATGCCTTGTAAGTGCTGCTTAGGTTTCCTCGCCAGCCTCAGTATCGCTCTTTTGCAAGTTTAAGAATTTTTTGGCTGTTTCTGTTGTATCTTCCATTTCATATCTGTCCTGTAATGCGTAGAACAAACATATAGACTTAGTTTAGTAGGAGTTCATTAATTATGGACGAAAAAAACAGACAACACATGTGAGAAAGGTTGTACTCACCAACATATCTGCGACGATGAGTCGATGGATGTCAGGGTGAATGTCTGACCACCTCCTCACTCCAATAATTGGTAACCTTCTTTTCATTATGATTACCACGTCATCCTTGAATGAACGTTTGTTCATTCCTACTGGACCGCCCAATGTATCAGAGAAATCAACACCTAGCTTTGCAGATCCATTGACATGACGCTTCTTACTGGCTTTCAAACATTTCACTACACCTCGCCCTTTCTTCTTGTGTATGTCACCGCCTACATCCCAAAACACACACAAAGAAACAATTTATTTTGTAGTTGATTGTAAGAAATTAGGACACAGATGTAAAAAAAATAGCTAGTACCGTCTTGTAGCGTCGGGCGATTGCGGCGAGCATGGGAAGGCCATTAGGTAAGGACACACATGTCAGTTTCAGACACAGCAGTGTTAGATTGTTCAGTTCTTGTTTCAGGGTTAACATTTGTACTGAATCAGCAATCGTGGTTTTTATGCATTATAACAAATCTTAGACAAAACTTAAATGTCAAAAATAAATTACCGCATCTACATTTTCCCTGACTTTTTTATATTCTTGTAAACTTTCAACACTTGTCATGTTGACAGATCCTTTCTTGATTACTGAACACTAGTCATCAACCCGTGCCACTGCACGGGCTAGCAATTATGGATCACAAAAATAATATATGTTTTCAAAAAATTCTTGTAGTGTTTTTTATGAAAATAATTATGTTTACACTATTGAGAGATTTTTGCTTAAACATGGAATACTTTATATTTTCAGTTTATAGAGGACAAAAGATTTGTATCCTCAGCTTACATCCAGCGTCGCTCACACTGGATAAATAAATATATATATATATATTTATATTTATATATATATTTATATTTATATTTAAATTCATATGGCTCAATGCTTTACGGTTTGAGGTTTCACACTGCACGGTTTTTTTTTAGTTTCCTCCACATTTATATAGACTGATAAAACATATATAGTACAAGACTTCAAGGACATGCACCAACAATTAAACTTTACATAATCATATGGATATTCATTTATTTTCCTGGAAGATGCGTTACCTTCAACATCCTAACGTAAGGGTCATTCTGAACTCTTGTGCACCCAAAATAATCTTTCCTTCCCATGCATTGTGTATGATAGTAGTAAAAATAACAATCTCTGTGCAGTCCGAATCTGTAATAGGAAAAATGATTACTTTATTATAAGAAAGAGTCATGTACTCTGATATCGAGTGGAACTTATTAAAGCCCTTTTTCGTTTCCAAGAAAGTGATCTTCGGTACGCAATTAATTTAATCTCTATATCCTTCTGTCTAGTTAATTTAATCTTTACCTAATAATAAAGGGAGGAAGGTTTCTTCCTCCCTTTTTTCGTCCGTCTACAGTTACGTTTTCGACCGTCATTGTTTACGTTTTTACTTCATCGTTTGTACGACCACACGACCACACGTGGATTTCCTTCGTATCCTGAACGATCGATGAGCAAGTCGTGATCCTTTTGGTTTCCTTAACCTCCGCCTGGGTACAAATACTTCAAGGCCCCAAAGTGGCCAAGTCCCACGTCCAGGAACAGAATCGCATCGATCCCTCCAAGGCAAAGGGGGCCAAGTCGATCTCGAAGTGCCAGTTTTTCGATCGCCTCGATCTGTTACCCATGCTCACCAACAACCACAACACCGTCGTGAAGGACGGCGCCCACGACGCGCGCGTCGGCTTTTCGGCGCAGCCCGCACGCAGCCGTCAAGATGAGGACAGTGCCCATGGTGCTGCAAATCGGCTTCCCCGAGTGCAAGCGAAGACCACAGATGTTGCCGCCGCACCCTCAAGCGAGGGAACCGTTTCCAGATATGTCAGTTCCATAGTGTACGTGAATTTGGCTGCACTGGGATGTGGTATCCGTCCAGAACCATGCCGACATAGTGTACGTGATTGATCTGGCGCTGCATAGGTGAACTCCATCTATTGGAATTCTTTTGGAGTTAGGAGCACACATCTTCCATCAACCGGACTCTTACATATGATCGATCAATCTACTTGAAACTACTGGGACATATACAACCAGTCCATGGCAATGACGGCAAGGAAGACGAAGTCGGCGCATAGGGTGGCGGTCATCCGCGGAACCAGCTCGACATCCTCGGAAACACCACACGACAGAAGTTTGGAGCCTACAACAAAGTGAGGTAACGCAGCTCCAAGAAATTTATATAGTGTCTTGTCTGCCGCTTCAACAACAGGTCAGATAAAAGCACGAGCATAACCCCGACGCCCATCTCCTTGGAGTTTTCTAGGAACAAGCCCGTGTCGCCACTACGGATGTCGGGATTGAAAGCATGGTGGAACGATCCTCGTCGATGCACCGGCACGACGCCACGTTGATAGGTTGCATGCTTTTAGATGACTTCGGCTAAATCTCGGTTTCGTGAGGGATTATGTGGCGACGGTATATATAGATGTGGAAACTTCCCTGTTGCAAGAGCGCGACGCTATCCCGACCGATTGCATGCTTTTCGGCGAACTTCTACTACTCTTATGCAGCCGCCTTGATAATTCCTGTACACCAAACACGCCCACTACAAGAGCGCAATACCATCTCCAACCATTACATGGCAACCAGCGATTCCTTTTGTTAGCTTTGCGCAAAGTACTAAGCTCAGATTGTTTTGGCTGAAACGTTGGTTCGGGTTGTTTTCAGAAACGTTGCAACTCATGGTCAGCAAAACACACTTGGCGCCACCACACCTCGTGAAAGACCACACACCGGGCTGGAAAAAGGCACGCAGGGCCCCAGTCAGCCACACGGATTGATCCCATGGCTCAGGATGACTAGCTCAAAATTGTAGGTTTGTAGACAAGGTAAGAAGAAGTTGTACCCAATTCGTGGGTGAAGGATTTGGCGTCGCCGTGCCGATCGATGTTGGAGCGGATGAACAAGCAACCTCAGTGCATCCACATCTCGATCATCACAATGATTTTATCCACTTCCCTCCTTGCGCACCCACCCGAGGCCTCCAGTGTGGTGTGGCGCAATGTGTGCAGGTGGCCCGATTTAAGGGCAACATTCTTTGGATTAGCTGGTTTTTGTGACATGTCGGGATTTTACTGCGTGAACTCTTTATGCATTTTCTTCCCGTTGCAACGCACGGGCACGTTTGCTAGTTAATCCTAAAGTATGAACACAAGATAGATGGATTAGCTAGAGACAAACGTTGACACAATTCAGCGAAGGTATAGAAATTTATGAAGCCATGTATAAAAGCGGGCGTAACATAAATAAGGTTTTTTCTGTTAATCTAAGAAGGTCTATCCTGATATTCACTGTATAGACAAAAAATTGATAGTCCAGACTAACCACATTAAGAGCTTGCCCAGTAAAAGGAAAATACCTTGGCAGCAGGAGCTTTGTTCTCACTGTAGTGCAAAAGTTCAAGGAAGTTCCCTTGGTTTAGACATAAAGCATATTTCGGTTGCAAGCAGCAATAAATGCAAGCAAATGGTCAGACCTGCTTGAGGTAGAAATATTGAAGTCCAAACAACATAATATATACCCAAGTGGTAAAATGAAACAAATCTCTCTAAAAGTACCTCGGTGACATTCTGTGCACTTGGTCAGTACCTAAGTACTCCATTTCCTTGTGTAGTCTCTGATTAACAATGATCTGAATATTTAGGAGATATAAATTAACACATTGAAGCAAAGAAATAAATTATAATATGATGTTCTCTCCCTAGTAGAGCTTCATGGTTGTACGCTAGCTCAAAGTGGATCTTTCACCTAGAGTATAGACTGTGATCAGAACATACCTAGGAATACCACAGTTCATGGTTGTACGCTAGCTCAAGGCTTCATGGTTGTAAGTTCGCCAGTGAGCCCAAGAGGGTGTCTCTCTCGGGATCGATCAAGTCCCTCCATCCACTCGCCACCTCCGGCGTCAAGAGTGGATGGTGCGTCGACAAGAGAAGTCCAGCTGGAGTCGTCGTTCTTCGGAGTTGACAGGCTTTGGTCGAGACGCGGCGATGTTGCTCAGCTTAGGGCAGGCTCTGTTGCTCTGTAGTTCGTGTGTCGGTGGTGGCTGTCTTCGGACTAGCCAGTCGTGGAGTGCGTGCTACGCTTGTTCTAGCGAGTTGTAGCCGTTTCGCTCTACTAGGGTGTGTCAGTGTTGTACTGGGTGGTGTGTGCTCATTCTTGAGCTTGTAAATCTCTTCCTTTCTATCAATGCAATGAAACGCAAAGCTTTTTGCGTTTTCGCGAAAAAAAAAGTTCCTTTTGCTGCTTTGGCCAGGTCAAAATTGAGAGCCTAGGAATACCTGGATCTCTAGCAGGATACTTTTTTTTTTTTTGAAACGAGGCAAAAGCTTTGCCTTTTGTATTGATATAGGAGAAGCAAACACATAGGACAAGGCCTAAAAAAAAGAAAAATACAACACGATCCACACCGGCCCCGAGGCCGCGCTCCACACGGGTCGACGACCAAGTTGCCCGAACAACCAAGGTCGACACCAAGACTCCTCAACGCAACACGGCGGAGTAGAGGGATCGGAGCCGCCGCTCCGACATCCACGCCGGCTCCGAAGCCGCGCCCCACACGGGTCGACGGCCATGACGCCCCAACGACCATAGCCGACACCAGAAGACTCGACGCCCCACAGCGGAGACGTAGCATCCGGAGCCGCCGCTCCGACATCCCCGCCAGCCCCAAGGCTGCGCCCCAGACGTGCCGACGACCACGACGCCCGAAACGCCCGAAGTCGACGCACCACCACCTCGACGCCGCTCGACGGAGGTGAGAACCCGGAGCCGCCGCTCCGGCATCCACGCCGGCCCCAGGGCCGCGCACCCCCAAGCCGAAGACGAAGACTCGCCGCCGCCAGCCACCATCACTCCACAGGTCCCGCTGATCGGTGGCACATCCAAGGCGAGGCCCCAAGAGGCAAGCGACGCAGGACCGCCGCCCTCGCCCGATCCCGCGAGGATCTGGGGTTTCCCCCGGAGAACCCGACGTGGAGAAGCGAGAGCACCACCACGACGACGCCTCCAAGAAGGAACGCGGCGCCCGAGGGCGTCGCCGTCGTCGGCCCCGGCCAAAAGCCCGGGCTAGGCTTTCGCCCGGTGGTGTGTCGCAAACCCCACCGTCCGCCCTTACGGGACCGACCAGACCACCAACTGCGCGTGCCGCAACCTCCGCGCCACCTCAAGCCACGGCAGCAGCACGCCGACCACGGTCCACCCGCAGTCGCCAGCGCAGCTCCGGGGCCGCCGCCCCGGCTTCCTCTTCCTCGGTCCGGTGTTGGAAGCCTCACGACAGAGCCTCCAAGAAGGAACACGACACCGGGGTGCCGCCGCTGCCGGCTCCAACCAAGCTGGAGCAAGGCTTTCGCCCGAATTTCACCACCGGACCACCACCTCCGCCACGCGCCGCAGCGAGCTCCTCCTGCGCCGCACACCTCCTCGTCCCGGACGCAACACCCTGCAGCGCCCGCACAGCGAACCTCCCGCCGCCGCCGCCATCTTCCCGGGGCCGCCGCCCCGGCGTCCTCCTCACCGGACGACACCACCCACGCCACAGCTGCCCCCCCGACGCGCCCGCGCCCAGCAGAGGCGGCCAGGACGCGGCGCCGCCGTCCTCCGCCTACCGGCCCGGACGGGCCCAGATGGGGCCCTCCGAAGCCCATCGGGCGCGCGAGCTCGCCACCAGGACGCGACGTCGACGCCTCCGCCGAGCACGACGCCCCCCGGCCCCGCTCCGGCCGCCGCCAGCGCTCGCCGGCCTCCGCCCGAGCCCGCCGGCTCGGCACCCGCCTCCCTGGCCGCCTCCGCCCCCACGGGCCGGCCAAACCTCCGTCGCGGACTGCCCCCACGGCCACCTTTGGCAGCGGCGGGGTGCCGCCACCGCCGCGGACGAGAGCCGCCGACGGCAGCGGCAGGGAGGGCGCGATGTGGGGGGGCTGTGGCGGCGCGGGGAGCTCGCCCCTGGCGTCGCTGGGGGAGCGACGCGAGAGGCCTGTTTCTCAAACCCGTTCCAGCCCCGGTTTTAGCAGGATACATATTCAATTACTGAGTACAGCCTATATGCAAACATGGTGAGATAAACTAATGCGTGAGCAGCAGTCAGCAGAGCAAGCTACAAAAGTTAACTCAAAAAGTCAGAAGTTGTTACAGCAAACCAAAAGCTGGACAAAAATAATACTCCCTCCGTCTCAAAAAAAATTTCATTCAAATTGATGTATCTAGATGCATTTAAGTGCTAGTTTCATCCATTTTAACCAATTTCTATGACAATTATTTCAAGACGGAGGGAGTAGCATCATACAGCTCAGCATCTGATAATGTGATGGAAGATAGAGAATATTTTTGTATACACCAAATTCTAAGATCAGCAATGAAACAATCACACTGGCTAGGGAGAAACAGTACACGAATTTTTTATATTACCGAACACCTGGTAGGACCCCTAAAAATTGGTTTGATCATTTTTCCCATGATGCAATTTCATGGACCCTGGTTGTAAATTGAGAGGAGGCAGCTGATTAATCGATGGTGGCTTCCATGTGTTTAGCTGAGATTTCTTGTGGTCTGACAGGAAAAAATATATTCGGTACTTAGCTGAGATTAGTGACGTGTCCGATCCAAGTAGCAGTTACCATCCAGTAATACGGCATATATATGCCTATGCGAATCCGGCATCGATGGGGCAAACTTCAGCAGTTGATGATGTGATTGAGAGGCCATTGCACGCAGAGGCGACTTCTCCATATTGCACTGGTTGAACAATTCTGAGGCTAGATTGAGCATGACGATTTGAGATTTTATTTCCTTGAACGCGACGATCAGAGATTTGTTTTCCTTTTGTTCTTCTTTTCGGACGAAGCGGGGGTAGAGAGGAAGAAGATGATGACTTATTTGCGTGGGACACATAACATGTCTATTGGTTCATCCAACGATTACAGATTCATTTGGGGTTAATAGAACGGTCAGAACTCAATAAGTTCCAGGATCAACATGGAGCCTTGTAGGGAGTACTCCGTTCTAAGATATAAGATGAATATCCTTCATAGGTTTTGTTCTACAACATGTACTTAAATAGCTTCTGGTCAGCAATAATGTGAACTATACAATGCATGCCAAGGATTTTTGCTATCTGTGTCACTAATTTATAGCTTCAGACTTTAGGTAAAACCGTTGGTGTTTTCTTTTTAATTTCGCTAATATGGTATATATATTCAAATTGTTGAAATCCACTCAACTATATTTCCACATTTGTCCAAAACGTGATCAGCTACCCTTTTATTGAAGCATGAATAAAAGAAGTACAATGAAGGTTAATGTTTAGAGGCATACATGTTCAATTTGCAAAACATACCGGACAAAATGGTAGTGTGTGCTTAAGTGATCTTACATATGAAAAATACTTACGCTGTAGGTTGGCAGATTTGGTGTCCTCCAACTGTTCAATGCATCGCTGCTTCCACTGAGCTTTCATCCTTCGCTTTCCAAAATTGCTGATCATATGAAACTGCAGCTGATTAAATTCTGCTAGTCAAGAGATAGAACGATGATATACTAAGAGCATCCACAACGCGCCGACGCTAAAACTGGCGCTTATTTAGTTAGTTACTCCATGCAGTAAGCGTCCGCCGCTTAGTAGCACTATTTTGTACTACTTTTCTAAGCGTCGGACTCTTATTTAAGCGTCGGACTCTTATTTACCATCGGGATTTAGGCAAAACGGCCGGGATTTAATCCCTAGCGCCCCACTGTGGATGCTCTAATGATGCCCACCATCCTAACTACATGTGTCAGTAACTACAGTGTTAATTTATTCAAGGATTTGTTGGTACATATTATCTTTACAGCTTCAATCTGTAAGACCTATGACCGGCAAAGACAGAACGTGTATGTGCTGAGAGGAGAAGGCATTCAAGGGAGGTTGAAGAGGAGAACTGACATCTAGTACGTCATGACTTCTCCGTTCTTGATGGAATTACATGAAAAACCAATTAGCTTGACGGCCATGCTAAATTTGAGTTCCGTCCAGTCTATATCACAGATCCACATTAATAAGCCAACAATAGAAAATCGCATCTAGGCATCATGAAAGATTATCTAAATACGGAGCCAGGCGGCTAAAATTAGATTTAGAGCAAACCGTCCGGATCGAATTAAACCCTTCTGGATCCGTCCATGTTCTGAGGTAGCCGCGCTATAATAGACGGCCTTGGTGCAGACTGCTGGTGGTGCAACGTTTGAGCCACCGAGAGAAGGCGGCGACTGCAGAGTCCGACGGCAACACGGCGGAAGAAGCAGCCGATTAGGGAAAACGCCTGAGATGAAGAGGATGCATCATGGCGTGAAGAAGAGGACCAACGCAATCTCTGTGCTTGGACTGCCAAGAGGGCATGCGGACGCTTGAAACATCACGTGTAGGCTATTTTTCTCTCTCGTGCGAGAAACCGAGGTTAGATCTAATTGACGAACGGTTTGGGATTATTTGGAGGCTAATCGAACGGGCGACTTTTACTATTTCGGAGGGTTAACCTGGAGGATTTTACGGTGTCTCCAATTAGTAAATATAAGATGTTAATAATAAATGGACAAAACATTAGCATTCTGCACAATTTAGAAACCTGATTAAGAATTAATGAACTTGTGTACCATTGCTAAAGGAGAAATCTGTATCTTCTGTTTCGTTTGAAGCTTGTTCCTCATCGGTTGCATCCCTAACTGCATGTTTATCAAAATTGTAGATTAGGTAAGGAATGCATAAAAATGTTACTGTGAAAATATTTATTAAATTCTGTATTGAAGGAGTTGCGCGTTGGAGATTTGGGATGAAAGTATAACCTGTGAGAGTGATCGGTCGCTTCTTTCTGGTGGATCCACTTCCATCATCAAGCAGAGACTATTTTGTTGCAAAATCAACGGTTAAGGCATTCTCCCTAAAAACACACAGGTTGATCTTGTTATCATTATAGTGCCTGCGTACCAATGGCTCCAAATCAGTAACATGGTCGATGGGAACAAGTTTTCCTTTGCCACGGCCATTATTTAGCCTGCAGTACAGGTAATGATGCGCGCCATTGAAGCCAACTTTTTGAATCAAATTGATAAATTCCATATAGCAGATGTCGTACGGTTCCATGTCTGCTTCCACAACTTTCTTGTTTTTATGGTCATCTTCGTAGAAAAGTCTTACTTTCCAAATGGGCTCGGTCGTCTACAATTAGATAGAAGTAAAAAATGAGAACCCAAATAATCAGTGAGTTAGCAGATCTGAAATAAAAGAATAGTTACATGGAATTATTCACATAGATAACGAGTCTACCATCGTCAATACGATTAACCACAACACGGAAAACTAAAATCACACATGAAATTCAGATACACATATGATCGACTAGGTGTTCATACACGGATTTACGCTTCGAGCAGAGGAAGAACAGAGAATAACACAGAGAAGAACAGAGAATAACAACCAATATCGAGACCCTAGAAGAACGACGAGATCATGGAGACGGACGAGAAGCAGATTAGAAAGGAATAACCTGAGAGGTTTCGCGTTCCATGGACTCCGATGACGATGTCGAAATGTCGAGAGTTGTGAACATGATGAGGGCGATCAGATCTAGTCGAAACAGACGGCCCATAGATAATGCAATCGCAAAACAGGACGGGCCTCGTGCACTTATGAATAGACTTTAGTGGGAAATTTAAAGTGACTGCTTTTCTTTTTTGGTGGGAACAGAGACTAGGCGTTTTAGCGGGAGCTTTTAAATTTTTTTGGTGGGACATTGTATTAGAGCAACCACAATGCCTTGGCGCTAATATAGGCGCTAATTGAGCAGTTAAACAATGCATGCAAGCGCCGGCTGTCTAGAAGGCATATTTTGCATTGAGTTTCTAGGCGTCAGGCTCTTAACTAGGTGCCAATGACATAAAAACGATCGGGGTTGAGGGAAAACTGATGGTATTTATTCTCTAGCGCTTACAAAGTAGGATTGAAAACATGTGGAAGTCTCACATGAGTCATGTAATGTCACTGAACAATTATCTCATGCATCTAATTAGCTGCCGCTGCCTTGTTTATTTCTGCAAACTTCAAATTGCCACTGAAAATATAAAGAAGACAAGTAATCTTCATTGCAGATGCAGACATCAGAGGGTTTTGGTGATCAATGTACTCGAGCACATCGCTGTTGGCACTGCAATAATTACAGACATCCATATGTTCATGATCGGATGAGAATGTCCAGGTTGGCAGACTACGTACTACAACCAGGGCGACATTGCCTGCATCACAATCTTCACGTCCAAGTGGCGGTTACGGGTTCTCCTAAGTGTAATGAGAAGAGGTTGCTTTTCATTTAAATGCTTGCCTTCAAGGAACTCCCGCCATGCATTCCTGCCAAACATAATGCGGCCATCCCTGTCCGTGTTGTATGGAGCGGGGGTGAACGCCTCTGATGATCCGAGACATAGCCCAGTATGGCCTGAAGACGGAATGCCAGCACTGTCCGCTACGGACTGAGCTAGTTTCTGGATTTTGAACGTGTGGATGAAAGACAAAAAGAAGTAGGTCATACTAAGGCACACGTTGTAAGCATAAATTGTGTTGAAAAACAAAAATAGCATTGGCACCATACGTACCATCTCATATCTGGCCACATTTGTCCTCGTCAAACGAGTCACGTATGGCACTCCAATGTACTCATCTATTGGGGGTAGAAGTTCACGGACGTGGTCCTTCTCATCGTCATCAAGATCAACTCTCTAGGAGACGATGATGGAAGAGTCGAATGGGTCATCCTGATCCATGGACTCCTCATCCCTGGACTCCTCATCAGTCCTGGGATCTGGGCCAGTTTCATTGCTTGTACTTGCATCATGGTCGTACAAGTAGTGTCTGCGGCACATGTCCATTTTGAACACCTTGACGGTGAGCAAGGCTTCACCGTCGAAACTGAAGAGGAGGAAACTGCCAGGCTGCAGGAAGTAATATTCGGCGAACTGTCCCAGCCGCACCCGAGGAATAAGCGGAGAGCTGCATCGAACAGCACATCCATGTCCCACATGTCGCTACTCGGATCGTCCGCCTCACGCAGCTTCTGTTCACGGGGTTCACGGCCCTTCAGCAACTTCACGAACTTCTTAGGCAGCATCTGCAGCAATATGAAAGTTAAATAGATGGAAAAGAGGGCTTACAACAAATAAGGTTACTTTTTGATGATGGATCAGTAATATAAAAAATGTAAACAAGTAGTACCGAGTATTCAGTTCTACTAAATCAAAGTTGAGCAATCAGGGTGTTTGGCACATTATTTCGAAAAGATGAACTTTCAGTGGGAGCTGAAATTTACCATATCGAGTGAACATCTTCACGAAGAGCACTTGAGCTACTACAACCCATCTACTAGACCTTAATTTGATTCACAAATTTAACTAGCTACAGGCTCATAGCTCAGACACTATGTCGGACTAAATAACTGAATTGGTGGCGTGGGTCGATGAAGGTACAAGTTTGTCCGATGTAGGGTCTGCTATGACGGAGTAGAACTCAAAGTTTGCCAACTCCATCTTAACAGATCCCTCTATTCATCATATAAAAGAAATGCAGCTCAATTTTCGGCTACATAATCGAGAATTGACATTTTGGTGATAGAGTGCACGTATTGAATGCCGTGTTGTATTGCATGCGGCAACTGCTAAGGTCGAACATCTTTACTGTGATGACATTGCGGCCGTCGTAACTGCAGATCAGAATAAAGCCTCTCTGCAGTTTGTACGTCCAGGCAAAACACTCCCAGCCGCGCTTGAGAAACATGCGGCCAGTGCTGTCCAACCACACATCAACGTCCCACGTGGTGCTACGCCGATGGCCGATCTCAAGCAGCTTAAGTGCACGGGGTTTACGGTCCCCCAGCAAGTCTGCGAACTTCTTAGGCAGTGACTGCAGCAGAGGATAGAGCAATCCATGAACATCATTACACCTATCTGACTAAAATGACACCTAAACTGAGTACAATACCTGTTTGTCCGATGAAGCATCATCTACGTAAGCGAGGAACTCGCAGTCCATCTATGCAAACCGCCTGTTGATCGTACAAAAAAGTCTGACTTCAGTTACATTTAGCAGACGTGCCAAAACAGCAGAGGTTAAGAAACATGAAGGTTCACTAGAAATTTAGGACTAAATGCAGTCTAGCAGCATCAAGGTTCAGAGACATTCATACAGGTGCAATTTAAATTTGACATGCATTCAAGAATTTCATGGAAGTACGGAACTTCAGAAAAGAAAATCTACTAGTATGACAAGGAAATGGTGTGCCGACAATCAATTGTACTGCTTTAGCAAATTAATTGAAATAGCTTCTGGTCCTAAAAAATGGCTCACATCAATTGTCCTGCTGAAGAGTAAAAATGGAAATTACTAAAAATAGCTATTGAACCTAAAAAGGGGTCAAGTCAACTGTACTTCTGAAGAGTAAAAGGGGAAATTACTAAAAATAGGTACTAGTCCTAGATAGGCCAGTGTGAGTACCAGAGCTCTTACTTTCAACATCACTAATTACCTACCTAGAAAAAGGCACACACAACAACACCTACCAACATCAATTGGGCACCTGGAACTATCAAAATTACATGAAGGTAGAGTGCAACATCTCAATCAGATGCATGTAAGTACCATCTACTTGAGTAATAAACGTGTAACAGACAAATCAATCATGAATGACATCGAACATAAATACGTGCTACCATCTATATCTAGCACAAGATTTCACATTTCTTTCCTGTCTAGACAAGTAGGACACGGGTAAACTTAAAGAAAATTAGTGTTTGAACTGAAATCGTTCTGCAATGCATCCAGAAGAGAAGAAGTTCTAACCTGAGTGCCGCCTGCGATGGATCAGTGGTGAATCGACGCACCGTGGGTCAATCTACAGCGCGATGACAAGACGGGGCGACGACGGCGGTCGCGAGAATGCGGTGGCCCAGAGAGGGATGCTGATCGAGGGGAGGCGAGGTCGAGAGATGGATGGCGGCGGAGGCGGTGTCGGTGAACTGTGGAAAAAGGGTTTTCTCGGAGCAAATAACTGTAGGTACACAAAGAGGAGGAGTTCAAACTTGACGTGACAATACGAGGGGAAGATGATACTTGGGCCCACCTGTAAGTCTGTTACCACAAAAGGTGGGTACATTTCCGCGGGGCAGTTGCCATTTTTATGGTTCCTATCTGAACTGCCACCGAGTCGTCTCCCTCCCCTGCCTTCTCCTATGTTTCTCCATTGCCCTCTTGATCTTCGTCCTACGCCACACCATGGAGCAGCCAGACAAGTTTTCCACTACTTTTTGTAATTAATGGCTATCAGACCAATGGTGTGTTCACTTTTAGAAATGTTGGTACAAAAGTATTCCATGCCCAATTATTTTGTTAAACATCCGTATTGAGCGCTTGTAATAACCGCGCCCAATCTTATGTCGTAGCCGTTTTCGGGCACTTTCGGTCGAGAATATAGTTTCCTTCCACCTAGGATGCCTGGAAAACTGTAGAGATGAGAATATAAGTCACAGTTGGCCATGTGGGCCCACACAAAATGTTTGAACCCCATTGCAGGACTTGTATGGTGACGTCGTTGCGTTGGGTGGCGTCGAACCACCGGACGTTAACCGGGACGATTCTCGCCGCTTCTCGCTTGCATGACAGCCTCGACACAATGGCATCCTTCCAACCCACTCCCTCAGACTCACTCCACATGCAACATTGCACCTTGTTACCCCTAGCCATGAGTGGGAGATGCGTGATCTTGTTTATTGCCTTCGAACGCGAAAGAAATGGCCGAAAACGTGGATTTTCTTGGTCAACTTGTTGTTTCCCATGCCCAAAGTTGAAAACATGGTGCATTCCAAGAACCTCACTTCATTTCAACAACATTGCACGTTAGGGATCTCAAAAAGCCGCTTCCATTCTCAAGTTGCTTACCAATCTTATGTCGTAGCCGTTTTCGGGCACTTTCGGTCCAGAATATAGTTTCCTTCCACCTAGGATGCCTGGAAAACTTTAGAGATGAGAATGTAAGTCACACTTGGCCATGTGGGCCCACACAAAATGTTTGAACCCCATTGCAGGACTTGTATGGTGCTGCCGTTGCGTTGGGTGGCGTCGAACCACCGGACGTTAACCGGGACGATTCTCGCTTGCATGACAGCCTCGACACAATGGCATCCTTCCAACCCACTCCCTCAGACTCATTCCATATGCAACATTGCACCTTGTTACCTCTGGCCATGAGTGAGAGATGAGTGATCTTGTTTATTGCCTTCGAACGCGAAAGAAACGGTCGAAAACGTGGTTTTCCTTGGCCAACTTGTTGTTTCCCATGCCCAAAGTTGAAAACATGGTGCATTCCAAGAACCTCACTTCATTGGGTTATTTAACAGCCTGCCCTCAGTTGGTACCACGACCTCAGTTTTCCCCTAGCGCCAAATCGACCTCAGTCTTGCCCCTTGTCTGTGCGCAAGGAATCGTTTCGCTGCTCCCACCGTAACTTTCTGCCCCCGTTAGGATGCTGACCTGTGGAACCCATCATAGAACAGTTGGCGCGGCCTGTGGGCCCCATCTGTTGAGCGTTGGTGCGGCTTGTGGGCCCCAGCTGTTGACGGTTGGCGCGGCATGTGGGCCCCAGCTGTCGACCGTTGCTTGCGGCCCAATGTTAAATGAGGCCCAATGTATACTAGCATGGACAAACAGTGGACAAAAATAATTTAAAGATTGGACAAATATAATTTAAACATTTGGACAAATATAATTTAAAAATTTCGACAAAAATAATTTAAAGATTTGGACAAATATAATTTAAACATTTTGACAAATATAATTTAAACATTCGGACAAATCTATACTTCTTATAAAGCAAAACCCCACTAACATGCATTAATGATTTTTCTATCTCAACTTGCAAACTATCCACATCATCAATTCTTCTAGCAAATCAATTCTCCATGTCATCTCCACTTATATTTATTAATCACTACATGCAGACTACACATTATCCATTTATTAAACCATCAAATTATTTATATTAATAATATAAAATATATACTATGATCAACTGAAATTTGTATATTATCTTAGAAAACATAATGCATCACATCTCTTATATATAAATTTTGTTTACAATGTGCAGATTTTAAAGCGATCACTACAGCAACGCGCGCGGTATATTCTAAACAGTGGGTACATTTGGACAAATATAAGTAAACATAACTTTATATATAATTAAACATAATTAGAAAGGATAACTGGCCCCACTTTACATATATTCAGTGGGGCCCGACGGACATTACATTTAATTTTTTTTAAAAAAACTAGGCCTAACTGCTCCCGCTCTGCATGCGGGAGCCCTTCCCGCCCTCCGCCGCCCTACTTCTCCGCCGCCCTGGCCGCCGTCTCCTGCTTGGCCCGGGCGTGGCGGTTGTCCTCCCGCATCCTCTCTTCCGAGGCCTCACGGGACCTTTTGATGCGGGAGGGGAGAGCTTTCTTCTCCGCCTTCTCCTCCGCCTCAAGCTCCTTCTTCTCGAGCCGCGTCTCCTTCTTGAGGCGGCGGTTCTTCGCCGCGGGGGAGAGTTTCTCGGCACGATCGACGCGGGCGGGGTCGGAGAGGTGGACTAACGGGAGAGACGGCGAACGCTCCCATTTGGGAGATTCGACGCGCACGAGGCCCGTCTCCTCCGGCGTCCAATCGGCCTCGAACCATTTGGGGTGGTTGTCCTCGTCGGTGACAGACTCGGGGCTTGAAGGGAGAGAGGAGGAAGACATGGTGGTGAGGGATGAGAAGATGGAGGACGATGGTGTTCGGGGCTTGAAGAAGAGAGAAGGCAAAGGGCTTGGAGAGGGATGAGAAGATGGAGGACGAGTGAAAAGGCTATTTAAAGACACGATGAGACGTGAATTAATTGGGGTAGATGAAGCAACTGCGTGACGTTGGATGCAGTGTAGAACATGCGATGCATGGTCAAAGCGGTGCGTGCAATAGGCGTAGGCGTAGGCGTTCGAGCGTGCATTAGGCAGTCAAAGTGATGCGACGTTTGCTTGCGTGTATTACAGAGGTAAAGATATGAAATCCAAAGTCTCACGCCAAATCCTGCCTCGCTGCGTGAAATGATGCGTACTTTGTGAAAACGAGGTGTGAAGGGCTGCAAATGCGACGCGACTCGTGTTTCTGAAACGAGGCGTGCAGGACTGCAAATGTGACGCGACGTTTTTTACTCTTTTCTTCTTCTGCGACGTTGTCTACTCTGAAAAAACCAGGCGTGCAAGGCTGCGTCGAGGGCTGCATGCACCGGGCTGGTGAATGGGGCCCCACTAGACAATGTTCGTTGTTGCATGCAGTTACATTGAGACAAAACACCCAGTCCATGCACCACGTCATTTTCAATCGTTTGATCGTAAGGAACGGTGCAGATCGAGTCCATGCATGCAAACTACAGCGGCAACGGCCTGCAGACGCTGAGACGAGCGTTTCTCTGTGCGGGAACGGGATCCTCTGACGTCACTGACAAATGGAGCCCATCACACACCGGACCCACGTGTCATGGGGAGAAAGTCAGAGAACGTAAGGTGGGAAAGTAAGAGGATCTGGTTCCCTTGCTTGTGTTGGGATCCAGACGCTCCGTAGCCCCCCTCCCGGTGAAACCCTAGACCCGCTGGAGAAATACCGGACTTATACGGAAACACGCGGTAACGGCGTCGAAATGGGGTAGCAATGTGGAAATATTTGCTTGGTTGTGCTAGGATAGCCCATAGGAACAGGAAAAAAAAAGTTAGAACCCACCTCTTCGGAATATTCCCGATGTTTCGTCTGATACACGAGTTTCACCCTATAAGCGTATGTAAACTCACGAGAGAGAAGTGGATGCCGGTGAAGCGGGTCACACCCCGGAGAGCAATCTTTGACGTCCAAAGCACACAACACACCTATACTAACATGGGTATGGAACCCCCTAGCTTGTGTTGGGATCGAGACGCTCCGTGGCCCCCCTCCCGGTGAAACCCTAGACCCACTGGAGAAATACCGGACTTATACGGAAACACGCGGTAGCGGCGTCAAAAGGGGGTAGCAATGTGGAACTATTTGCTTGGTTGTGCTAGGATAGCCCATAGGAACACAAAACAAAAATTTAGAACCCACTTCTTCGGAAGATTCCCAATGTTTTGTCTGATATAGGAGTTTCACCCTATAAGCGCATGTAAACTCACGAGAGAGAAGTGGATGCCGGTGAAGTGGGTCACACCCCGGAGAGCAATCTTTGACATCCAAAGCACACATCACACCTATACTAACATGGGTATGGCACCCCCTAGCTTGTGTTGGGATCCAGACGCTCCGTAGCCCCCCTCCCGGTGAAACCCTAGACCCGGTGGAGAAATACCGGACCTATATGGAAACACGCGGTAACAACGTTGAAAGGGGGTAGAAATGTGGAACTATTTGCTTGGTTGTTCTAGGATAGCCCATAGGAACACAAAAAAGGTAGAACACCCCTCTTTGGAAGATTCCCGATGTTTCGTCCGATACAGGAGTTTCACCCTATAAGCGCATGTAAACTCACGAGAGAGAAGTGGGTGCCGGTGAAGCGGGTCACACCCCAGAGAGAAATCTTTGACATCCAAAGCACACAACACACCTATACTAACATGGGTATGGCACCCCCTATCTTGTGTTGGGATCCAGACGCTTCGTAGCCCCCTCCCGGTGAAACCCTAGATCCGCTGGAGAAATACCGGACTTATACGGAAACACGCGGTAACGACATTGAAAGGGGGTAGCAATGTGGAACTATTTGCTTGGTTGTGCTAGTATAGCCCATAGGAACACAAAACAAAAAGGTAGAACCCACCTCTTCGGAAGATTCACAATGTTTCGTCCGATACAGGAGTTTCACCCTATAAGCGCATGTAAACTCACGAGAGAGAAGTGGATGCCGGTGAAGCGGGTCACACCCCGGAGAGCAATCTTTGACATCCAAAGCACACAACACACCTATAATAACATGGTATGGCACCCCTAGCTTGTGTTGGGATCCAGACGCTCCGTAGCCCCCCTCCCGATGAAACCCTATCCGCTGGAGAAATACCGGACTTATACTTAAACACGCGGTAACGGCGTCGAAAGGGGGTAGCAATGTGGAACTATTTGCTTGGTTGTGTTAGGATAGACCATAGGAACACAAAACAAAAAGGTAGAACCCACCTCTTCGGAAGATTCACAATGTTTCGACCTCATGTTCTTTGAAATCTCTACTACTGTATTCGAGGAATCACATTTTAGTGAAGGCTTTCGTTCTAATGTTTATAAATCCTATTTATATTTTTCCTAGACTTGTATTCGACCTATATAATGTAATTTCGAAGCCTCACAATTTGTTGGAAGAATATTCGTATTATTTATTTTCTTTTGAATAATAATGGTTTTAATCGAAAATCGTAGATAAAACAAGTTTAAAACATCAAAATGAAAAAGTAACTTTGGATCTTTCTTAGTCACTCCAAAATGAAGCTTTGGTGAGTTTTTGACCTTATTTCATTTCCAAAGGTTTGAAACTCATCTCATTTCCTTGAACTCTCTACTAGTCTGTTCGAGGTATCACATATTAGACAAGGCTTTTTCGTTCCATTCTTTATAAGACAGGTTTATATTTTTTTTTCTCGTTACTATATGACATAACAATACTATGTGCGTCGGCTTTATATTTTTTCGATTTTTTTGAATTATGTATGCTCATTTCAAGCTTGGTCAACCCTCTGTTGACCCAGCCGAAAAGTTTCTAGAAGGACACCCAGAGATTCGACCTGGGCTGTTGGATCGACGTCTTCTAGAAGGAATCTTGCATCGGACGGATGCGCTCGCAGCCACAGCAATCTGCAAGACGCTCGTTCTGCGCTCAGATTGGTTGGTCCGTTAGCCACAGGGATCGATGGTTTCTATCTGTTCTACATATGATTTCTTTTCTATTAAGTATTAAACCATGTTATTTAAATAAAATATATAAAAATAGAAGAATTATTCAAAACATAATGAAACTTCAGATTTACACTATATATGTAGAATAGATGTCTAGGAAATTAATTTGGGTGATTTAGACAAGATGCCAAAAAATGTTGAAGCACAAATGGGGGTATTTACCCTAGCTTCGGACCTCATTTGAAGCACATTTCTCATGAGAATAGAGCAATGGTTTCAAATGAGCATAAATAATTCAGAAAAAAAATCAAAATGACATGAATCCAACGCACAGTGTTGTTATATGTTATATAGTTGCTCCTCAAATTCATTTGGATAATTTTGACAAGGTCGAATTTTTCATGAAATTACAAACGGGGGTGTTTACCCTAGCTTCAGACCTCATTTGAAGCACATTTCTCATGAGAATAGAGCGATGGTTTCAAATGAGCATAAATAATTCAAAAAAAATCAAAATGAAATGAATCCAACGCACAATGTTGTTATATGTGATATAGTTGCTCCTCAAATTTATTTGGATAATTTTGACAAGGTCGAAGTTTTCATGAAATTACAAACGGGGGTGTTTACCCTAACTTCAGACCTCATTTGAAGCACATTTCTCATGAGAATAGAGCGATGGTTTCAAATGAGCATAAATAATTAAAAAAAATGACATGAATCCAACGCACAATGTTGTTATATGTGATATAGTTGCTCCTCAAATTTATTTGGATAATTTTGACAAGGTCGAATTTTTCATGAAATTACAAACGGGGGTGTTTACCCTATCTTCAGACCTCATTTGAAGCACATTTCTCATGAGAATAGAGCGATGGTTTCAAATGAGCATAAATAATTCAAAAAAAAATCAAAATAGCCGTTTTCGGGCACTTTCGGTCGAGAATATAGTTTCCTTCCACCTAGGATGCCTCGAGTAGAGATGAGAATGTAAGTCACACTTGGACATGTGGGCCCACACAAAATGTTTGAACCCCATTGCAGGATTTTTATGGTGCCGCCGTTGCGTTGGGTGGCGTCGAACCACTGGACGTTAACCGGGACGATTCTCGCCGCTTCTCGCTTGCATGATAGCCTCGAAACAATGGCATCCTTCCAACCCACTCCCTCAGACTCACTCCACATGCAACATTGCACCTTGTTACCCCTGGCCATGAGTGGGAGATGCGTGATCTGGTTTATTGCCTTCGAACGCAAAAGAAACGGCCGAAAACGTGGATTTCCTTGGCCAACTTGTTGTTTCCCATGCCCAAAGTTGAAAACATGGTGCATTCCAAGAACCTCACTTCATTTCAACAACATTGCATGTTTGGGATCTCAAAAAGCCGCTTCCATTCTCAAGTTGCTTACCAATCTTATGTCGTAGCCATTTTCGGGCACTTTCGGTCGAGAATATAGTTTCCTACCACCTAGGATGCCTGGAAAACTGTAGAGATAAGAATGTAAGTCACACTTGGCCATGTGGGACCACACAAAATGTTTGAACCCCATTGCAGGACTTGTATGGTGCCGCCGTTGCGTTGGGTGGCGTCGAACCACCGGACGTTAACCGGGACGATTCTCGCCGCTTCTTGCTTGCATGACAGCCTCGACACAATGGCATCCTTCCAACCCACTCCCCTAGACTCACTCCACATGCAACATTGCACCTTGTTACCCCTGGCCATGAGTGGGAGATGCGTGATCTGGTTTATTGCCTTCGAATGCGAAAGAAACGGCCGAAAACGTGGATTTCCTTGGCCAAGTTGTTGTTTCCCGTGCCCAAAGTTGAAAACATGGTGCATTCCAAGAACCTCACTTCATTTCAACAACATTGCACGTTTGGGATCTCAAAAAGGCACTTCCATTCTCAAGTTGCTTACCAATCTTATGGCGTATCCGTTTTCGGGCACTTTCGGTCGAGAATATAGTTTCCTTCCACCTAGGATGCCTGGAAAACTGTAGAGATGAGAATGTAAGTCACACTTGGCCATGTGGTCCCACACAAAATGTTTGAATCCCATTGCAGGACTTGTATGGTGCCGCTGTTGCGTTGGGTGGCGTCAAACCACCGGACGTTAACCGGGACGATTCTCGCCGCTTCTCGCTTACATGACAGCCTCGACACAATGGCATCCTTCCAACCCACTCCCTCAGACTCACTCCACATGCAACATTGTACCTTGTTACCCCTGGCCATGAGTGGGAGATGCGTGATCTCGTTTATTGCCTTCGAACGCGAAAGAAACGGCCAAAAACGTGGATTTCCTTGGCCAACTTGTTGTTTCCCATGCCCAAAGCTGAAAACATGGTGCATTCCAAGAACCTCACTTCATTTCAACAACATTGCACGTTTGGGATCTCAAAAAGCCGCTTCCATTCTCAAGTTGCTTACCAATCTTATGTCGTAGCCGTTTTCGGGCACTTTCGGTCGAGAATATAGTTTCCTTCCACCTGGCAGAGTTAGTTGGATGTCTTGTCGTTCAGGCATGAAAGTCATGAGGTCGGAACACACACATCGAAAGATCAACGAGAATCGCATGTGTGATTGGACTGGTTGCCTACTCTCTAGGTTATGGTTGGTTGAGGTGGATACATCCTTCTAAACATAATCTATTGGGATCTCGTTACACTGAAAGTTGATCTTGAGGAATATCAGTTTTGGTGGGAGCATATCTTAATATCAGTTTTTTTGAATTAAGTATTTTAAATTAATGTTGAACTATAATGTCTAATAAACTTGTTTTATTGTAGAAATGGATCCCTTTGTTAGATATCAATTTAATCTGATGATGAGTCGTGAGCCTTTGGTTGTAAACGGAAGCAATTTTGGGGCATGTTTTCATGCTCTGATGGGGGTTCTTAGGAACTCTAATATGGATCACTTTGTGGGTCACATGCCTGCACATGATGATCATACTGGACCTCACATCCAATGTGACATGTGCCTTGTCAAGGAGCTCATGCAGACATGCCTTGATGGAGAGCTGGTTGATCGGTTCCGTAACCATCATCCCTACTATCTATTGGAGGAACTGAAAGATTTGTTCACAAATTAAGTGCGCAATGAGCGTTTTAATCTGACCAGAGAATTGATGAATAATCGGCTTGGATTGCGTGAACCAATAGAGCTGTTTGAAATCGGGATGGCCATATTAGAAAAAAAAACACTGAGATGCTGGTTTTCCAATAACTCATGACAATTTATGTGACATCGTACTTGGATCACTTCCGCCAGTTCAGATGTTGTTTTCCTTACTCAAGGAAGCAGAAGCTAATATTGAAGTCGTAGATCCTACATGGACTAAGACAGGTATAAAATTTATACCGTCAACTATTGACATAGTTCCAACAAAAGTCAGTTAGTATGAGATACTAATTGCAGCACTTACTCGCACCAGTGGCAGGTACTTTAGATGGAATAAATGCTGGAAAGAAGAGGAGGTTCTGCAATGATGTAGCAAATGAACTTGGATGTAGCTGGTCATCTCATGAAGTCTTAGTCAATAGAGAAGATCGACACTAGGACTTCAAAATAATAGTTATTTTGAATTCGATCGTTATGTAATGAATATTTTATGTTCGTGAACCTTGTTGAGTTAAAATTATAAAATATCTGTGGGAATTCCAAGCTTGGGTATTCAAAGTTTATGATCTTCTTTATTGTGTTATATCAATTAGTTTTATTATTAAGTCTTAAATATTTTGATTCAAATTATTGCTCAAATTTTAGTTATAATTTTATGGCTTGTTAAATAAATTGGACATAATTCTTTTATTTGATTTATCAAGGTTGAAAGACTGCCTCCAAAATATTTAATATGGCCAAAATCCATTAAGTGCTACGCACTTGTGAATTCTGAAATTCACATAAGTTTTGGATGTTTTCTCAATTGACTTAATTCCATTGAAGATTCAATATGATAAGTTGATCATATTGATGAAGTGAAATAGAGGAAATAATTGAAGTTTCAATGTTTCATAAAAGTCAGAGGGAGTATTTTGAATAAAAAACTAAGATCAAAGAAATTTTATTGGAATAGACAAGGACTTAATAGAAATTATAACATGGATTGACAAAGAATATTTTCTTAGTAAAATATTACTCCTGATGAATTTTGAGAGATTAAAAATTATCGTGATAATAAAATCTTTGTGAGACAAGGATTTAAGCAATGTTATAATTGTCAAAAGACTTTGTGTGATAAAGTGATAGCGTGAAACGAAAATAATTCTCAACCCACTAAAGAAAATTATTTTGTTTGTTAAAGTTGGGACTATGTCATTAATTAACTTAGAATTATTTTAATGATAAGTTCCTAGTGATCAATATTGCTCAAGCATGATGCGTAATTGATTAAATGGTTTTGCATAAAACCAATAAGTTTATTGGTAACAAATTTCCACTTTTGCTCCATGTGTTTTAAAGACATTGGATTAAGGAGAAAAGTGTCTTCTCATGAATGAGATGTGGAAATTATATTAATTTGAGATTGTGAATATTTGGAGAAGGATTGAATGAAATGGGAAACATGTAAATGTTTCCAATTCAGCATCTTGTCCAGGAATTTATGTATGAGATACATAAAGTTCAAACCTAATATTTGAATAAAGGTCATATGAGGAATTTGATGAAATATTCACTTTGTGAAATATTCATCAAAATGACAAGATAATGTTCGCAATGTGCAAAAACAAAACAAACAAGATAATAGTACTCATAAATATATGATATAGGATTATCATATAGATCCATGTTAAGAAGATACTCATTTTGACTCCAAGATTTTATCTTGAGAATAAGCTGGAGTGATTTTTTAAATCACAAGGAAAATGAATGTTTTCACGGGAAAAACATATATGAATATTTTATATTCATAAAGCGAGTATTGATTTTATCTTGAGAATAAGCTGGAGTAATTTTATAAATCACAAGGAAAATGAAGGTTTTCACGGGAAAAACACATATGAATATTTTATATTCATAAAGCAAGTATTGATAAAATTGTTTTATCAAGTATGAATAAATGATAAATATGAGTTGAAAAACTTATCATATACATTGCTTGGTACTGTTATTGGATCAACTAGCAAATTATTTTTCTAAGTATAGTTAGTATTTTATTAATGGAGTAATCATAAAATATTACAAGTATGAGTACTAAGCCAGTCGTGTTAATGAAACAAGAATGAATTTCTTTTTCATTATGTAATGCGAATGGACTTAAAAGTCAGTGGGAGTTGGTTATGATCTTTTATTTTGGCTTGGATTAATTAAAAGAAGGATACCTCATGGAAAAGATTTAATAAGGTTTTAAATGCAATATCAGGAAGTGTCTTATTAAATTCAGGATCTATGAGATAGATTGAGGAATTTAATAAACATGAATATGATGGATGTGCTAAATGTAATTTCGAAAGGAATTTTGAAATACAATGAGATAATATTATTTTATCTCAAAAAGAAAAATGACATGATATTTTGCAATTGACATGACCTTCGGAGTCACTAGCGAGAAAAAATAAAGGATTTGGACCACATCAATATCTTGTGATTTGACCAATCTCATAGTCATAGAAGGAAAGCACACAAGAACCGGTGGATTTCTGTTAACTAAAATTATTTTAATCAACCCGGTACAAAGGAGAAAAACTTGAAGAAAAGTTTTCCTTATGCAGTTAATTTTTTGTAATAAAACCAAGGAATATCATGGTGAGAAATATTCAACGGTAATATTACAAGGTGAAAAACAACTCAGTGGAATTTTGTATAGCTACAAATAATACTGTGATAAGTATTCACATATGTATTTATGGTGGAAGTACAAAACCAAATATTTATTGATTTTAACTCATATTATGATTCTTCAATTTATAATACCGTATGTTCTATAATTATCAACATTAGAGTATCATGAGTGGACTCTACAGAATTTTTTTTGCATAGTTGCAACACAATGTTGAACATTGTTGGTTGCAAGTTATTGGATAAAAGTAATTCGACTTAGGTTTCAAACGATACTATAATAATCCATTCGGAGACGCTTGAATTATTAATGTTGTCATGAATCCAGGTTCACACAAATCCAATTCCTAATAAATCCAAACACAAGTTTATCACAATTGATTAGATCAAAAGGTGAAAGACAGAAGTCTAAGGTACCACATGCATAGTGTGAGTAACACGGAATTCCATAGGTGTTATGTCATCATACTAACTAGAGTATTAATTGACTTTAGTGCAAGTGGGATGCTGTTCGAGGTGTGCCCTAGAGACAATAATGTTCAATTATTATTCTGTCTCCACGTTCAGAATTAAGTTTATGTCAACATGCTACAACCGCTATAGCACTTGAAAAGCGAGTTTTCAAAGGAAAATCTTTCTGCGAGTGTGAAGACATAAAAAACAAGAGTTCCTAACATTTTCTCTAAGATTAGCTTATGGTTTGTGATATGATCATATTTTACTTATCATGGACTTGGAAGAAAGTCTAGCAAAACATAAGAGACTAAATAATCATTATGTATTTTAGCAAATGCATACGAAGTTAACATTGACTATAATTCCTATACTATGATAATATCTAGTCACCTCATGATCGAAAGTCATACTTTGGATATCATCAACCGTCTTGCCGTAACTGGGGACTATAACGGTGATGTCTGGGTATGACCTAGAAAGTGTAATGGAACCGAGATCGTTCAAGACTAGTACTTAACTCCTCTAGACGATAGAGAGAGATATTCTCTGGGTCCTCTTAGTATCACCGATAGCATATCGTTTGAGCAGACACAGTGTGATTTATCACAAGGACATCGGGGATATGGATGAGAAAAGAGAACGATAGTGGTCAATGAGTTATATGTGTTATGGTCAAAGAGTTTGCTCGGACCAGATCACATAGCCTCATCTCGTGATATCATTGGTATCGTGAAGTTAAGGGAATAAGTGCAATGATTAACTTATAAGGTTCCCTCGTTCTTTGGGAACACATAGGAGCCATCATGGACATCCATGGTCCCGATGTTGGTTATTGTTCGGTAAGTACCCGAACACGACTGTGTGTTATCGAGCCTTTACAGGTCACACGCTTAAGCCATGCCAACCTTTTATTGAGATAAATAATATGTTGTTATCGGTTTTATGAACGTTCGATATCGTTACTATATCACAGAAACAAGTCTGGTGTCAATCAGAGTAGTTTTGGGAAGTTATGTGTTAGGTAGAATTTATATCAGAGGTTTCAGAGGACATGAGATGTCCCGGGGTGTTAGAAATGTGTTTTTAACATCATTAGATAATATCGTTGATTTTATCTATAGGGGTTCCGGAAGAGTTCGGGGGGACTTCCCATATATTGAAGTAGTGCCTGAGGGGGCATATTTCCTCCTATGGGCAAAACCTAATTTTAGGGGATGCCGGATGGGGCCCATGTTCTCACAAAGTCCATTGGCTTTCTGTAGGAATTTTCCCGAATTTATTTGAGAAATAAATGTGTGGTAAAAGGAAAACTAAAAAAAGGGAGGGGGATTGGACTCCACTTGGGAGTCCAATCCGAGTCCTCCTAGGAGGCTTGGTGCAACCAAGGGAGGGAGGGGGAGACCGACCCTCCACCCGATGGCAGGTTTCCTCCTTGATCCCACTATGTAATCCCCAGCCCCTCCTCTTTAGAGAACACACAATTGATCTTTCGGACTTCTCTCTCTCTCTCTCTTGGGATTAGAGATCTAATTTAGAGAGCCTCTAATTAGAACATTGATGCACTTTGTTGGGAACCCCAAGAGGAGGGTGTGATGAGCACAGCGGTAGGAGTTTTCCCCTTAGTTAAGAACCAGGGTTATCAATCCAGTAGGAGAAAGATAATCTTCGGAAGGTTGATGCCACTGACGGTGGTGCTGGCGCTTCACCGGTGTCAGCAACAACGTGGAACCTGCACACAACACAACCAAAATACTTTGCCCCAATGGTACAGTGAGGTTGTCAATCTCATCGGTCTTGCTGAAAACAAAGATTAGACTATAGTGTGGAACAACAGTGTATGCTTGCAGAAAGTAAAGAGAGCAGGAAATTGTTATGGTTTGTTTAACAGTGTGTAAAAATGGTCCGGGGTTCATAGTTTCACTAGTGGTGTCTCTCCATAAAAGATAGCATGTTGGGTGAACAAATTACATCTGGGCAATTGACAAATAGAGGTTGCACTGTAGTGCACAATATGACATGAAGATTACTATGCTATTTAGTGCGGGCATTACAACAAGATACATAGACCGGCATCCATCTGCATCTATGACTAATAATCCACCCTCAGGTTATCATCCGAACCCCCTCAGGTATTAAGTTGCAAGATCCGGATAATTGCATTAAACAAAGTGTGTAATTAAGCAATGATTATGCACGCAGGCACTCTCACCGCAGTTTTCTCCCTAATGGAAACAACACATCCTCCCCCTTCATGTTTCTGTCACTCGAGCAAGGCAACAAGGAGGCATGAACCCACTATCGAGCATAAATACTCCCTCTTGGAGTCACTAGCAACTACTTGGCCAGAATAACCACTAGCAACGGAGAGCATGCAAGATCACAAATAACATATGCAAATAAAGACTATAATGAACTTGGCATAAGGTCAATATTCATCGGATCCCAGCAAACACAACACAGAGAATTACAAAAGATCAATCTCGATCATGATAGGCAGCTCACGAGATCTAAACATGGAGGCATATGAGGAGAAGACAACCATCTAGCTATAGCTACGAACCCGTAGTCCAAGGATGAACTACTCACTCATCACTCCGGAGGCAGGCATGGTGATGTAGAAGCCTCCGGTGATGATCTCCTCTCCGGTAGGGTGCCGGAAACAGCTTCAAAACCCCCTGATCAGGGGTTGACGGTGATGGTGGTTGTGGAACTTTCTCGGGGATTTTGATCAGGTGTCTAGGGTTTTCCATCCGGGGGGGGCTTAAATAGGCGAAAGGGCAAAGGCGGTGGAGGCTGGGGGCCCCACACCCATAGATGGCACGGCCAGGGGCACGCCACCCTATGGTGTGGCCCCCCTGCTGCCCCTCTTCGAATCCTCTTCGATCTTCTGGATGCTTCTGGGGAAAATAGGACTTCCGGGCTTCGAATTTTCCAATTCCGAGAATATTTCCAAAACAACTTTTCTGAAACTAAAAAACAACAGAAAACAGGGAACTGGCTCTTTGGCATCTTGTCAATAGTTAGTCTGGAAAATCGATAAAAATGACATAAAGAAGGGAGAAAACATGTAGCAATTGGCATAATATCATCATGGAGCATCAGAACTTAGGGATACGTTTATGATGTATCAAACATCTCTAATTGAATTGTAGACTCTTCTAATCGGATTTTGATTTATACTCTCTTGATTAGACCTAGCTCTAATTAGCTATTATATCTTATGTGTTGAGAACTTCCAGATTCATAAGAGTTTTAATGACAGTTGATTATAGCTACCAATTAGCAACTCCGGAAGCTTGTCTCTCTTCGTCGGTGCCGAGTCCTGGGCGCGGAGCGCTGACGGGTTGATACGAGCATACGCGTGCATACCATAAGAGGGATTACATGTGTAATCCTTGGCGAGGAAAGACTTAGCGACATCCTCAAAAATAGACCTAGTTGTGAGGATTTACGATTGTTTAGAACTCTTCTACGACTACATTGAATCTGATGTCCGATGAGTTGTTATCCCCATCCTCACATGTATGGGCATGCCTCGTTATCTTCATGGTGATCTTGGCGGACTACGTAGGGCAAAAAATTTAAATTCTGCAGCGTAGACCGGTAGTGAATGGATTAGATTGGATCATATTGTGTCTCTATCATATGTTATACTACTTTTTTTCATCGGATTCGGAGCGGAGCCGGTAATGACCTGTTGTAGCTTTGGAGGCGGATATATGATCACGAGTTTGGAACATAAACTGGGCGGAAACAAAGTTAATCGTATAAGTACGTGCAAAAGTACATCGCCAAACTATACTCCCTGAAATAATTGTTCAACAACCTAATAACCTAAGAAATTTGTACTCCATAGTATGTATAGTGATTATGTAAGTGAATTGTTGTTCCACGGACGAACTCGGCAACTCACTAACTACATATTATGATTATTAGGTTTAAAAATTTGATAAAAAATCGAATTATTCGGATTAAAACCATCGGATGCTCCTATTTAATTTTCGAATAATCCATATTTGAGGGTTATTTGTCATACCATATTTTATACTATATCTGGGTGTTAAGTTTAGAAATCGGATATTCTTATCCGACGGATTCCTTCAAACCGGATATGATTTCTTTTTAACGGTTTCAAAATCAAATTTGGCATGGAAATTATCTTATCCATTTACACCCCTAATCACATAACAAAAAACCGAGGAGGAGACTTCTCCCATGACACTGGAAACAGCCAGGAGCGAGATTCACACTCCTTTGCTAATTTTTTTGACAATCGATACCATGATATATTATTGTAGCACGTTGTATATGGTAGAGATACATAAGCATAAGCTGAATACTTTGATTATAAAATAAAGTCTAAAGAAACTACCAAACCTTCGAGATCTTCAAACTCTTTCTTCTTCCATTACACAATTTTGTACTTTCCTGAAGGCAGCCATAGAACATAGAGACAAAACCACAAACCTGTAAACACCAACGAGGGTTCTCCCATGATTTTTGTGAGCCGCAATGCCAAGTCCAAGAGCACGCCAACAACCATTAAAGTAATCAACCAACACCGGCAGGAGTACCAACATCAGTATTGCAGGGAAAATGATATGGGTGGCCTGATCTTCTCATTGAGCTCTCCTATTTTTGGTGGATGTTTTGTGGATTTTCTTATAAATAGTGCTACACTGATACCTCTCACTTGGATAACCCTTGTTGCCAATGCAACAGCAATCTACCCCTTTGGATATTCTCAAATACACACTCTTGCATATGCAATAAAAGATCACGAGTGGTCCTGCATCCCCTTATTCCCAGTGGAACAACAAGATATAAGACAACTTTGTAATGGCAATACTTCAATATGAATGCTTAGCAGAAATACAATCTAGAGGCTAGGTTTTTTGGTTTAAACTTGTTCTATCTCCACAACTCGCAGGTGGGGAGTATATATAGGTGGAGGTGCGGCCACAAGGGCTCCTTGCGCAAGAACCTCTCCTACTAGGACTAGGACTCAACTAGGACTCCTACTTGGACTAGGAGGACTCTACTAGGACTCCTACTTGGAATAGGAAGCGATACAAACCGACCTAACTTTAGGGGGTTCGGCCATTATGGCATACAGGCCATGCCTAATTGAATTAGGACTTATATATGGTGCATTGATCTTCAATGGGGCGCCCTACACTTGTTTTCACTATTGCTTAGTGTGGAAGAACATTCCTGGAGTTGTTTTCCACACTTGTACATTTGTTTCCACCTTCTTGTAAATCTGTTTTCACCATTGTAGTCTTGTTTTCTATCATCTCCATATTGTTTTCCAGCTCCTCTTGGTTGTTTTCCACCACCATGTTTGTGTTATCAATAACCCTGATCATACATAAATGAATAGACTTAGAAAGTGTAAAATTCTCACTATCACAAACATCATATTAAATAAGGAGTGAATTTAGTAATAACTTGGCCCTTGATCTTGTTATTGGTCCAAGTCTTATTTCATCAGGCTTCTCTTGGATAACAACCTCCTTGTGTGGTAAAGAACTAGGGATGTCCTCATCATCCTCCCCCCTTTAAAAGGCGCCGGCCTCGACGCAGCATGGTCATCTCCATGGTATGGTATCAAATCAGCCACATTGAATGAATTACTCACACCAAACTCATTAACTGGAAGGTCTATCTTGTAAGCATTGTCATTGATTTTCTCAAGCACTTTGCAGTGACCTGCACATCAAGGTAACAACTTGGACTTTCTTAGCTTTGGACATCTAGCATTTCAAAAGTGCACCCATACCAAATATCCTTGCCGAAATAGAACCTCTTTCCTCTTCTTGTTTACTATTTTAGCCACATACTTCCCCTTCTTCTCTATAGCATCCTTGGTCTTCTCATGTATCTTCTTCACAAAATCAGCTCTCTTTGATGCCTCCATATTTATTCTCTCTTGTATGGGAAGTGGTAACAAATCAAGTCGTGTAATGGGCTTGAATCCATAGACCACTTCAAACGGGCAAAGATGAGTAGTAGAGTGGACAGCCCTGTTGTATGTGAATTCTACATGTGGCAAACACTCCTCCCACTCCCGCAGATTTTTATTGATCATGGTTCGCAACAATGTTGATAATGTGTGATTAACCACCTCCGTTTGTCCGTCAGTTTGGGGGTGACATGTTGAAAATAGCAGCTTTGTTCCTAGCTCCCCCCATAATGTCTTCCAAAAGTAGCTCATAAACTTCACGTCACAATCAGAAACAATAGTCCTTGGTACTCCATGTAGTCTCACTATGTCCCTGAAAAACATATTAGCAATATGCGACGCATCGTCGCTTTTGTGGCAAGCAATAAAGTGTGACATCTTTGAGAATCTATCCACTCCCACAAATATAGAATCATGCCCTCTTTTAGTCCTCGGTAAACCTAGCACAAAATCCATACTGATATCTTCCCATGGTGTAGTAGGTGCAGGTAGAGGAGTATACAAACCGTGGGGCTTCAATTTTGACCTGGCCTTGTTGCAAGTGATGCAACGTTGCACAAACCTATAAACATCACGTCTCATATGTGCCCAATAAAAATTGTCAGCCAACATAAGTAATGTTTTCTCACGTCCAAAGTGTCCTATCAATCCACCACTATGAGATTCCTGCAATAACATCAAACACAAAGAACACTCGGGAATACATAATTTGTTAGATCTAAATAGAAATCCATCATGTATATGATATTTATCCCAAGCCTTCACATTAGAACAATTAGCATAAGGTGTAGAAAAATCTTTATCTTCAGCATATAGTGGTTTCAAACTCTCCAAACCCGAAACTTGGACGTCCAATTTAGTGAGTAACATGTTTTTTCCTAGACAAAGCATCAGCAACCACATTATCTAATCCTTTCTTATGTTTAATAATGTATGGGAAAGATAAAATGAAATCTACCCATTTAGCATGTCTCTTATTAAGATTGTATTGACTATTTAAAAATCTTAATGACTCATGATCAGAATGTATGATAAATTCTTTTGGCCACAAATAATGTTTCCAAACCTCAGGAACTCTAACAAGTGCATACAATTCTTTATCATAGACAGAATAATTCAATTGAGCACCATGCAATTTCTCACAAAAATAAGCAATAGGTTTCTTATCTTGCATTAGCACACCTCCAATACCTATGCCACTAGCATCACATTCAATTTCGAATTGTCTATTAAAATTAGGTAGCATCAATACTGGGGCCGAAATCAACTTATTTTTTAAAGTGTCAAAAGCAATATCTTGATCAACCCCCCACTCGAAATTCACACCTTTCTTAGTTAAATCATTCAAAGGGGCAGCAATAGTACTAAAGTCTTTCACAAATCTTCTATAAAATCCAGCAAGACCATTAAAACTTCTTACTTGACTCACATTCATGGGAATTGGCCAATTTTGAATTGCTTCAATTTTAGATTCATCCACTTCAATCCCATGTTTAGAAACAACATAACCAAGAAATATGACCTTATCTTTTCAAAAAGTGCACTTCTCTAAATTTATATACAATTTATTTTCTCTTAGCACATGCAAGACTTGTCTAATATGATCAGGGTGTTCATGTTCATTGTGGCTATATATGAGAATATCATCAAAATAAACAACCACAAACTTGCCAATAAAATCTCTCAAAACATGGTTCATTAATCTCGTGAAAGTACTAGGTGAATTAGTTAATCCAAAAGGCATTACTAACGACTCATATAAACAAAATTTTGTTTTAAAGGTTGTTTTCCACTCATCCCCCTCTTTCATCCTAATTTGATGATAACCACTACGCAAATCAATTTTAGATAAAACAGCATCACCACTTAATTCATCTAACATGTCTTCCAAACGTGGTATAGGATGACGATAATGAATAGTGATGTTGTTAATTGCTCTACAATCTACACACATGCGCCAAGTACCATCTTTCTTAGGAACTAAAATAACAGGAACAACACAAGGAGATAGGCTTATTCGAATATAACCTTTATCAAGAAGCTCGTGTACTTGTTTCTGAATTTCCTTTGTCTCTTGGGGATTTGTCCTATAGGGAGCTCGGTTTGGCAATCATGATCCAGGAATCAAATCAATTTTATGCTCAATCCCTCTCAATGGTGGTAGCCCCGAGGGTACTTCTTCTGGAAAAACATCATCAAACTCCTGCAAAACATTAGAAACACCAATAGAAAGAGGAGTCGTGTCGTTAGAAACTAGAATTTCCCCCTTATGCATGATCATTATAGGTACTAAGCTAGGATCCTCACTAAACTCTCTCAAATCTTCTTTGGTGGCTAACATTGTTAAGAGGATCACTCCCTTACTTTTACCACTCGGCCAAGGCTTGTTTTCACCCACGGATTTGGTATTTTCACTCTTCCTATCTCTCTCACTCTCTTTCTATAGATTTACTTCAGTTTTCTGTCTAGACTCGTTCACAATCTGTTGTGGTGTCATAGGCCTCAAGATAATATCCTTGTTATTCCAATTCAATTGGTATGTGTTTGCTCTACCATTTTGTATAGCCTTCTTGTCAAATTTCCATGGCCTTCCACGTAGCATGTGGCAAACTGTCATGGGAACCACTTCACACTCAATTGTATCTTTGTATAGTCCAATATGAAATTTCACTCTCACAATTTGGCACACCTTGATTTCTTCTTTGTCACTCAACCATTGAGTATAATATGGGTGTGGGTGTGGAATATATCTCAACTTGAGATTTGCACATAAATCCTTGCTTGCTAAATTTGTGCAACTCCCTCCATCAATGATCACCTTGCAAGCCATTTGTGGACCCACAATTGCTTTGGTTTGAAATAGATTGCATCTTTGGCTTTCATCATTGGAACAACACTCAAAGCTTTTGTGCAAACAATAGTTGGCTAATTGGTAGCATAGGCATCAATAGGACCATCTTCATCATCATGTGTATCCTCCTCAGCAGGATCAGCATCATCTCCAGTCTCATACTCATCATCAGCATTGATAACCATTATTTTCTTGTTAGGACAATCTCTCTTAAAATGCCCTTTTCCTCCACATGGATGGCATGTCATGTCCCTATTTCGTGGTGTAGGTGTAGAACCACTAGGACCCGAAGCTAGTGATGTTGTTTTCCTTGTACTAGGGTGCTTGTCTCGGTTTTGGAACTTCTAGTCCCCCGGGTTGAAGCAACTTGAGGTGTAGGTGGTGTGAAAACAGAATTCTTTGATGGAAAACTTCTCCTTGTACTCATTTGCACCTCCTCAGCCAACCTCTTCTCAGCTTGTCTTTATTAATGCAACAATTCACTCATATTGCTATATTGCACATGCCTCACGATGCTTCTAATTTTGAATTGCAATCCTGACAAAAATCTTTGCATTGTTTGTTCTGGCTCCTCTCTAACCCGAGCTCTTTGGAGTATCAATTCAATCTCCTTGTAATAAGCATCCATAGATTTTATACCTTGCTTCAATTGTTGTAGCTTGTCATAGAGAGTTCTAATATAGTTTCTTGGAACAAATCTTTCTCTTAGCAATTGCTTCATCTCTCTCCATATGTTAACTTCTGGTTGTTCATGTTCTTCCCTCAAGCTTGTAATGCCATCCCACCACAAGAGAGCATAGCCATCAAAACCATAAGATTTAAGCTTAACCTTTCTCTCCTTAGTATACTCATGTAGTCTCCATAGCTTCTCAATTTTTAGCTCCCACATCAAGTATTCCTCCACATCTTAAGTATCACAAGTGATATTAGGAATAGAGAATTTTGGTTTTCCCAAGCCATCATCCTCTCTATTGTTTTCCACGGGAACTCTCCTTGCATATCCTCCACGGCCTCCTTGTACATTGCCTCTTCCATCATCCAAATCAGCATTAGGAGCATTTGTTGGATGTCTTTGTTGTTGTCGTTGAACTAGAGTTGATAAATTTGCAATTTTTCTTGCCAAGTTTGTCAAAGTTTCTTGCATAGTATCAACAGATTCTTGTGTTGCAGCAGGTTCAATTTTGAGGTCAATATTCCTCAACTCCTCTCTCAAAGAATCATCACATATATCCACCTCAGCAGTAATCCTCTTGTAGAGTTTGTCTCTCAAAGCTTCATACTAATTACACTTGACCACCTCATCTGGTTTCTTCTTAACATGTCCATCAACATCACTAGAAGTACTCATGATTAATCTGTTAGTAAACAAAATGATCAATGGGTTGTGGTGCTCTCTCACAACTCACTCAAAACCAGCAAATAATTGTTTATCTTACCATTCCAAAGTGAATAGGATTTACTTACCACAAGGTGCAATGAAAAGTGTACCAAGTGTAAGAAGAGAATAACCAGGGTATGAAGTATCACAAGACAAAACAGGGTATTTGGTGGGGCTTGGTTGGGAATCCTAACAACAACAAAATAGCAACTCCTATTTACTTTCTAATGTGATAAAATTCACTAGAGGAACACACTCACTTTGGGAGAAAAATGTGGATTAGCAATTATATGGAAGAGTTATTGCAAGCACCGGAAAGACACTAGCAAATACTCTATGAAAACAGGCACAAGATTGCTCAAGTATGTCCACAAAAATATCCAAGATATGATGTATCAAGCTCCACTAGTGATAATGTATGGCTCGGCCTCTTTTTGCTTTTTCTCTCTTTCTATTTTTATACTTTTTTCTCTAATTTTTTGTACTTTTCCAATGGCCTTGGAATCAACTAGGAGAAATAAGTAATGGAAAACGGGAATTTGGGACAAGAATTGATCAAATTGAGCAGCCTGTTAGAGCAATAAAACAGCTAGTCTTTGGGTTGTGGTACCTAAAATTTTGCTGTAGATTGGCTGTGGCTAAGGCTTATCAAAGATCAGACTATGAGATCCTAGGGAGAAAACAGGAGAAAACAACGAAAACTAAGGAAAACAAAAGAAAAGCGAGCAAAATGGCTCACGGCAGAGAAACAGTCGAAATCGTGTCGTACGGCACCGAAACTCGTAGAAAAACTCTGCCCGGTAGAGGACAGTGCGCGCGGTTCTACGTGTGTTGCGGGTTCCGCTGCGCGATGTGGTTTGGCGCGGGTTTTATGCCCTCCGAACCGAGTCCGAGTGGGGCTAGGAGCAGCACGCGCGCGGCAGCGGTTTCGCGCGGAAAGCGTGCCCGGCAGGGACTCGGTGTCCGAGTGCGGGTGGGAGCACGCGCGTAGCAAACGCCTTACAAAACGCGGTTTCGGTAGGCTGCGGTAACGAATCCGAGCGGCACAAGGAGCAGGCATGTGGCAGCGATTTGAGCGAAAACGTGTGGCCGGCAGGGACGGATTGGAATATGATAGCAACAAGGAGCAACTCCAGAGTGTCAATATGAACTCTAGGAACAAGATCAACTTGTAGCAACTGTATGTTTAAAAATCCCGAGAGATTGGATGCAAAGCACACAGATAACAACTATTTTTGTGAGATAATTTTCGGATAGATTGAAAAGAAGAACAACTAGAGGAACCTTAACCCTAATAGATAAAAACTAAAAAGAGGAAAACGGAAACGCAAATAAAAAAGAAACAACAATTAGTAGATGCAAATTGGTGTTGATCTAGGCGCAATGAACTAAACAACTATTTTTGTAGGACTTTTTCTGGATAGGAAATAAAAACAACTAGACTATGGATAAAATTTTGCTCACTGATTAAACCCGAGAATCTGATACCAAGATGATATGGGGTGGCCCGATCTTCTCGTTGAGCTCTCTCTCTATTTTTGGTGGATGTTTTGTGGATTTTCTGATAACTAGTGCTACACTGAGACCTCTCACTTGGATAACCCCTCTTGCCAATGCAACAACAATCTACCCCTTTGGATATACTCAACTACACACTCTTGCACACGCAATCAAAGATCACGAGTGGTCCTGTATCCCCTTATTTCCAGTGGAACAACAAGATATCACGCAACTTTGCAATGGTAATACTTCAAGATGAATGCTTAGCAGCAATACAATCTAGAAGCTAGAGTTTTTGGTTTAAACTTGTTCTATCTCCACAACTCGCAGGTGGGGAGTATATATAGGTGGAGGTGCGGCCACAAGGGCTCCTTGCGCAAGCACCTTTCCTACTAGGACTAGGACTCAACTAGGACTCCTACTTGGACTAGGAGGACTCTACAAGGACTCCTACTTGAACTAGGAAGGGATACAAACCGACCCAACTTTAGGGGGTTCGGCCATTATGGCATACAGTCCATGCCTAATTGAATTAGGACTTATATATGGTGCATTGATCTTCAATGGGGCGCCCTACACTTGTTTTCACTATTGCTTAGTGTGGAAGAACATTCCTGGAGTTGTTTTCCACACTTGTACATTTGTTTCCACCTTCTTGTAAATCTGTTTTCACCATTGTACTCTTGTTTTCTAGCATCTCCATATTGTTTTCCAGCTCCCCTTGGTTGTTTTCCACCACCATGTTTGTGTTATCAATAACCCTGATAATACATAAATGCATAGACTTAGGCAGTATAAAATTCTCACTATCACAAACATCATATTAAATAAGGAGTGAATTCACCTGTTGTTGTAATAACTTGGCCCTTGATCTTGTTATTGGTCCAAGTCTTATTTCATCAGGCTTCTCTTGGATAACAACCTTCTTGTGTGGTAAAGAACTAGGGATGTCCTCGTCAGAAAAATAACCGAATAGCCTGATCGACTTCGCCGGGAGCCAAGAGTACGAATCACCATTGCCGAGGACGTAGCCAAGAGTACAAATATTACGAGGACAATTCTCCTCACGGCAACCATGAAAAAAGATCCAAAAACTATATGGCGAAGCAAGATTTGAAGTACCATACCTAGACAAACTGAATCTTCCAACACCATCATTAACATCAGGAAGGAGATCTCGCTGTTGAACCGTGGACCAAAGATCTCTTATTGCAGACGATGTCATCTCCATTTACGAAGAAGACCTAACAAAGCCCTAACCTAATCTATTGAAAACCCTAGTTTAACTAAAAACCCAACTCATAGATCGGGTTCCCCACCCCGCCTGACACCGGCGAGGCCGGCCGGAGGAGAGGAGAACCGACTATGGAGCAGGAGAAAATGGTGGTGGAGGCTTTTTATTCCTGGTCGGCGGCGGAACATGGACGAACGAAAACAAAACTTGTTCTAACTTTTCCATTTTCTAAAAAAAACTTGTTTGTGCTACAATAGCCGCCTCGAGCCTTCAGGGAAATTATGCCCAGCGTCCAGCTTCGTCGTCGCCTCGCTTGAAGGCGTAGCCAACGCGAGGCCAACCGATACACACTCATCTTAAGTTCCCGACCTGTAAAATCTGAACGCTAAAAAATCAAAGAGACGGTAAAATTTTGGATTCTTTCCAAATTGCAAAGGGACAAATACCCTTTACAGCTAGGTTTTTTTTTTGCTTTTCTTATTATCATTTTGGTAAACATTGAACTTATGTTTCAAGTCAAAACACAATTTATACATTTTTAATGTGCTTTGGCTGATATATTATCTAATCTAAATCTAAACTACTTATAAAAGAGTAAACATGTTGGGATACATTTAATCTCAGCCGTCAAACGGTGATATCTAATGGTTCACGTCGCTCCAATGTTGAGTTAGCACAACACAGACCGAAATTACGGGACTACCACCGGTTATATAAAAAAACGTTTGGGAACCGCCGAGACGCGTTGTATGCCCGGTTGGTCTTGAGGCATTGGACGAAGAACGGCGTGGCAGGGTGCTGTACGAACTTGGGCCGGAGCTCAATATGAGCGGACTGAAGCGGGGCGCGGCGAGGTCGCAGGCGTGCTTGAGGACTGACATGAGACGGCTAGGAGCCGACCTTCTTCATGGCTGAAGCCTCTCCTCTCCCCCTGTCTCCGCGTGACGGCCGCCTCTCTCCAAGATCTGGCTGGTGCCTAAAGGTCTGTATCCACAAACGTTTGTGTTAATTGTACCCGGATGCATGGCAGCTGTTCGACGGAACGCCATGCTGGCCGCGCCGCACCATGTGATCGCTTTCGGGAGTTGTTCATTCGTGTCATGCATGCAAGGATCTCTACACGTATCATGGCCTACTCGGAATCCTTTGATGTTGGTGAGAATCAGCACTGTATACCCATCTTTTGCTTCGTTTTGTTTCATTTTTTATATGGTGTTATTCTGCTTATCTACATTTTTGTGACCAACGAAGCGAGAAATTATTCACATGGTCTTACTCTTGGAAGTAGAAGCACAAAAAAAAGATTCAGCTAACAATACTTGCATTTTATGACTGTTCTTTTTTTAGATAAAAGGCATCTTATGCCCAACTTTAAATTAATAAAGCTCAAGGTTTCAGTTTACAGATACGGTCGCAATAAAACATGCTGAGGCGTACAGCTTAGCCGAAATAAAGGATAGGGGGCCGGCCTCCCCAGGACAGACCGGAAGAGAGAGCTAAGAGGGCGGGGGGGTGGTGGAGATAGCAAGTCGCGGAAGATGCGCTTGAGCCCGGAAGCCAGCTGGAGGAGCTCCGTCTTGTCAGTTTCCTTTGCGAGATTTGCCCACACCTGCACAAACAAGGACATTTTGAAAATAACGTCAGCCGGACGTTTCGGGGCCGTCGCCTCAATGGCGAGTTTATTACGAATAAGCCAAAGGGCCCAACTAAGCGCCGCAAACAGAACCCAACTGGTGCGGCGCTGGCAGCCCAGCAAAGTTTGATGTATGGCAAAGAACCGGGGGAAGGAAGCCGGGCTCCAACTACACCCTAGTAGCTGTCGGACCGCACTCCAACCAAGTTTGGCGAGGGAACACTGAAAAACTATGTGGGCGGAATCCTCCACCGCACCGCAAAGGGCACAAAGTCGACGCGACGGATCAGCGTGCCCAAACAATCTAGAACGCGTCGGCAGTCTATCGAGAGCGAGCTGCCAGGTGAAGATTTTAACTTTGAGGGGGAGACGCGCTGGCCACATATCCTGGCACATGGCAATCGAGGCGCCATGCACTAATTTCTGGTACATTGAAGCGACTGAGAAGCGGCCCGAGGGCTCAAGGGCCCAGGAAACGGAGTCTGCCCCCGGCAAGAGGCCCACCTCTGCCATCTGGGCGTTCAGCTCCCGCCATTGAGCCGAGCACTGAGGGGAGAAATTACGCCTGAAACGCAGCCCCTCGGGGGCGAAGGCCGCAGCTACCGAGATGGAGGGAAGTTCGCAGATCTCAAAAAGAAGAGGGAAACTATCCCTAAGTGGTCCCTCCCCAGACCACCAATCAGTCCAGAAAAGAGTCCGCCTGCCGTCCCGGACGCCAAACTTAGACCCTAATTTGAAGAGATGTTTGACTTTATGAAGGCTGTTCCAGAATTGGGATCCCCCCCGGGGGTCCGCAGCGAATATGTTCGGAGCCTCTGGATATTTGGAGCGCACAATGGAACGCCAAAGTGAGTTATCCTCCTGGTAAAGCTTCCAAACCCATTTTAGAAGCAAGGCCTTATTCATTAACTTGGTGTTGGTCAGCCCAAGACCCCCGCAGTTTTTGGGCCGACACACCGCCGGCCAATTAATCATGTGGCACTTCCGCTTGGTGCCCGCGCCTTCCCAGAAAAACCTAGCCCGGATTGAGTCAAACTTCTCGTGCACCCCGTCTTGCAGCAAGAAGAGACCCATAACGTACGTAGGGAGCGCCTCGAGGCAGGCATTGGACAAGATCAACCTTCCTCCCGAGGAAAGTAATCTGCCCATCCATACCTCCACCCTCGCTCCGAGTTTATTAATCAGAAACCTCCATTGCTCGATAGTAAGTTTTCTGTCCGAGATCGGGAGACCGAGGTACATGGAAGGGAAGGATCCCAGCTTGCAGTTGAGCATATTGGCTACGCGGATCTGTTCGGTCGGGTTCTCCCCAAGAACAAAGACCTCAGATTTATGGAAGTTGATGCGGAGACCTGACATCTCCTCAAAGCATAGAAGGAGGAATTTCAGATTGGCGATGTCGAGGTCCCTGTTTTGAATTAGGATGATAGTGTCGTCGGCATATTGAAGATGGGAGAGCCCCCCTGGAATCAAATGGGGGACAACCCCGGAGATGTGACCCGCAGAACAAGCTGCGGATAATAAGGCCGAGAGGGCGTCGGCAATAAAATTGAAGAGGAGTGGGGAGAGGGGGTCCCCCTGGCGCACCCCTCTCTTGTTCCTGAAGAAAGGGCCGATCTGCCCGTTTATTGAGATCGCTGTCTGACCTCCGGAAACTAGCTGCTCAATTCTATGGATGAATCCCTGGTCGAACCCTTTTCGACGAAGGACCTCCAGAAGGAAGGACCAGTTGACGCGGTCATAGGCTTTTTCGAAGTCTAACTTGAGCAGGATACCACCCAGTTTTTTCACTTTAAGCTCATGTACCACCTCATGCAGGGCTAGCGCGCCATCGAGGATGAAGCGGCCTTTGAGGAACGCGGTTTGGTTTGGGATAATCACACGGTTAGCAATTGGGTCGAGGCGGGATGCGATGGCTTTGGAGATGATCTTGAAGATCACGTTGATCAGGGCAATGGGTCTAAATTGGGAGATCTGGTCGGCCCCTTGAATCTTCGGGATCAGCGAAATAACTCCAAAGTTCAGCCGGGACACGTCTACCCGCCCTAGCAAGAAGTCGTTCAACATATGTAGCACCCCTAGCTTACATAACGGCCAGCAACGCTTAAAGAAGGCGATCGGGAACCCATCCGGGCCAGGAGCAGTGTTTTCCTTCATATCCCACACAACCGCCTCTAATTCCGCCTCAGAGAAGGTGAGGAGGAGACTATCGTTTTCGACCCTAGAAACGAGACTCTCCCCGCTCCAGATATTCGGGGCCAGACCAAGCCTGCGAGAGGGAGCCGAACCCAGCAGCTCGCGATAGAAGTCGTAAATATGCGCTTGGATGTGTTGGGGGTTGCGGATGATTCCCTCCGAAGAGCGGAGCGAGGTGATGACGCATTTTCTCCTTCTCCCGTTGGCCACGGCGTGAAAATAGGCTGTGTTTGCATCCCCTTGCAGGGCCCACTTTACCCATCCTCTTTGACGCCAATACTCCTCCTCCTGCTGGTAGATTGCGAGAAGCTGGTCTTCAAGGTAGTAGCGAAGCGCCCACTCATCCTCGTCAATACCCACCGAGTCAGCTTTATCGTCAAGAGATTTAATTTGGGCGAGAAGGTTCAGTTTTCTAGCACGTTCTTCTCTGCCTTGGTTGCGACTCCACCCTCTTAGGTATTGTCGCATCCCCCCGGCCATGTGTTTCCACCAGTCAATAATGTCGCGGCCCCCTGCCTGCGCCATGAGCCTAGTCCAAAGAGAATGGAGAAGCTCTTTGAAGTTCTCCGCTTCGAACCACCCTAGTTCGAAGAAGAATCTGTTAGAACGGATAGGCGGGCCCTCTCCCGAGTCCCAGATGAGTGGACAGTGGTCGGAGCCAAGGATTGGATCCGCAGAGAGCGTTGACAGGGGGAAGTGGGCGTCTAGAGTAGGGTCGATGAACACTCTGTCCAAAACGCAACGCACCGGATCACGCTGACGGTTCGTCCACGTGTATCTCGCTCCAGACCGAGGAACCTCGGTGAGAGCCCAGTCCGCAATGTGGTTGTTAAACATCTCGATGCGGTTCCAGTTGATGTTGTCATTATTCTTGTCCTCCGCGCCTCTAAGAAGATTAAAATCGCCGCCCATGAAGACAGGGAACCGAGCCGCGTCAACCTTAGCCGACAGCTCTGCTAGAAACGGGGGCGAGTCCGCGTGTCTGGCCGGCCCGTACACCCCGATGAACGTCATGAATTTATTTTCCTTGCGGATTAAGCAATTAACGCTTATGAAAGTTTGACCCCTGTCAATATTTTCAACCTCGAACGCGCTGTCGCGTAGACCCAAGAGAATGCCGCCTGAGTGACCCGAGGCGGGAAGCCAACACCAGAAGAATTTCTCTCCGACCTCCAGGCTCTGGAGTTCGAAGTCAGAGAAGTCTTGTTTTATGGTTTCTTGGAGAACTATAATATCGATCTTGTGTTGTCGGAGCAGTTCCCGGATTAGGGTTCGGCGCCCCTTGCGGCCGAATCCTCGGATGTTCCAAAAGAGAATGCGCATTTAAAACGGAATCCCCTCGGCCCGTGCTTGGCGGGTCACTGGGCGCTGTCCTAGCGGCGCCGCAGATTTCGAGCGTTTTCTGATGGGCTGGGGGGGAGGAGCGGGGGCCTCGCCTGGACTGGAACTACCCAAAGCTAAGACTGTTACATGCGAGGGAATGGAATCCTTGATATGCGTAATGGAAGTGGAAGCCCCCTTGCCGGGAGAGATAACAGTTGGCGCTAACGCCGCAGCGATGGATGCTACCGTCAATTCTAAGTCCGGGCTCGAGGCCGCCCCGGCCCCAGCCGAGGGGCACGAATCGGGAGCCCCTTGTTCTGCCGCCGCCAAAGCTGCTTCCGCCTCCGCACGCACCCTAGCGAGGTTGGCTTGGGCCAGTTCATTGGCCCTAATCAGCGAGATAGTTTCGGTTGGGGGGCCAGCTGCCGATTGGAACATAATCCCACAGTCATGCGCTACGGACAGCAAGTGGCCATCTGGGAGGTTGTGCAGAATCGAGAAAATGGGATCGTCGGGCGTACCTGATGTCAGCTTGGAAGGGGCCTCCGCCGTCTTCTCGGCCGCACGGCGAACAGCCTTGGACAGCACTGCGTCCGCCGTCGAGCCGCTTGCACGCGCGCTCATCTTGGTGGTCTCGACCACTGTCGCCTTCGTCCGCAAGCCCTTAACAACCGGCGCAGAGAGCGCCAGCACCGACCCACGGAGGGGGCCCAGGATCTCCGTCGCCGGGCGTGTCGTGTCCGGAGATTCCTCCACCACCGCCACCAGGTCTGGAGCGGCCCCTGGCAGGCTCGGGCGCGACGGACGGTCATGATTAGATTTGCTGCGCCGTTCCTTGGCGATGGGCGCAGGTGGCGCCGGAGAGAAATCCAGACGGCGGATCTTGGACTGTGCGAGGTCCGCCCCGTCCCCCCTGGACGAGGAGACGTCGACGTTGGCTGATGGAGAGAGGAGAGTGGCGTCGCTAGCCAACGAGTGTGCGGGAGCTTCAGACGATAATTCCAGTTGCGCTGCGGAGACGATGGCACCGAGCGACTTGAAGATGTCCCCGTCGTCCGTCAGATTAGAGCCATACTGGGAGAAGGTGGACTTTGGGAGGGCGGGGACTGCCGACGGAGGCCGAAGAGAAGTTGTGACTCCCCCAGCAGAAAGATCACAGCCCACCCCCTCCTTGGTTCCGGCGTTGGAGCTCTTCGTGGGCAGAGAATTTGCCCTGGCGCGCTCCCGCTCGCGAGACTTCCGACTATCCCAGTCCTCACCCTCATCGTCGGAGGACTGGGAGTCCTCGTTGGCGCGGTCCTCGTCGTCTTCGCCGGGATGGCTAGGTGGGGGAGGGGGAGCGGGCGGCTTGGGCTTGTCCGAGTCGAGTTCCACCGCGATGCGGTAGCCTTGCAGGTTGATGAACAGAGTGATGGCGTCCGGAAGCGCCACCGGCTCGCGGCAGGCGAAGCGCATGCGGATTGGCGCCCGGTCCCCGACCAAGGTAGGTCTGTCCACCTCGAGAGGGACGCCTATCTCCAGGGTAGCCCTCAACAGGTAAGACTCGTCACGAAACGGAGGGGGGACGTCCAACAGCCGGACCCATACCGGTGTCAAGGACTCGGCGGCCCGCGGATCCCCCACCGCCTCGGAAACGACGGCGCGAAACTCCGTGATGGGAAGAACCAAACCGCCCCCGCGGATGGCCATGCGCAGAAGCTCACGCGAAGGGAACACCAGAGAGAACTCAGTGTGGCTAATCTGACGAACTTGCCAATTCCAAGATGTGTCGTCGGTTAACTCTTTGAACTCATCCTCCACTTCTTAAACTGAAAAATTTCCTTTGTCGATGACGACCGTAGCCGCGTTGGGGGTTGCTTTAGGCATCTTCTCGGTAGGAACTGACAGATGGAAGAAGCCGCGTCCCCCCAGACCGGCTCCCACCCAGATCAGCTTGCTTTGGGCCGCCCCGGGACACATCGCCGACCAATGGCCTTTAACTTCGCACTTGATGCAGAATGGATCACCCTGGCACGACGCCTGGTAGTGGCCAGGTTCACCGCACTTGAAGCACACCGCTTTCGAGGCGTCAGCCGGTGGCGGGGGCCCTCCCCCGACCGGCGTTGAGTTCGACCCCGAGAGCCTCGGCGGATGGAGAGCGCCCGGCCTTCCCCCCTCACGGCCCCGCGCCGGAGGGATCGCGATCTGTGCCCGAAGTCGGAGCTCGTCCTTTCTGTCCTCGTCTTGGCGCCGAAGTTCCTCCTCCGGTTCCTTTGTCCGCGCCGGGAGGCGTCCCTGTCGCGCTCCCGGTCAAGACGCTGTCGCAGATCCACGTCCTGGCCACGGTCCCCACCGCGGCCAAGGTCACGATCGTCCAGGCTCCGCTTGCCACGCCGCTCGCCCGAGCGCCGGTCACGATCCATGCGCACCAGCCGGTAGGAGAGCTCGCCTGAGGGGGAGAGGACGGGGATGAGTTCCTTTGCACTGGAGGGATGGCGGCGCGAATGGGAGTTGGGGTTCGAGCGAGCAAGTGGGGGATTTAGGGTTTCCGGAGTTAGCCACCGCCAGATATATCCTTGACGCGAAGTGGGCTTACCCCCCCGGCAGACGGGGCCGCACCCAAGTCAGGCCCATGAACCGGTATCGAGTTGGCAGAGGGACGTGGCAGGTCTCCCGCAGTTGGGCCCGGCCCACCCGAGCCCCCCACGCACGAGCGCTGCCTGGGCCGCGGCCCAACCACCTGCCACCCCGCTTCGGACTCTCCGCCCGACGGGGGAAGGACACCCGTGACCGCCGCCGTCGCCAAGCACGGCGATCGCCCACCCGGCGAGCACCGCAGGACGCAGGAGGCGAGCGCGCCCCCGACACCAACCTCCCTTGCCATCACCTGGGGCGCCGCCCCCACGGCCCTTGAAGCAGCCCCCGCCTCCAGCGCCGGAATCTCCACTTCCACCGCACCGATCTGCAGCACGGACGTCGGCGAGCGCACGGATCCCTCGAGGAGATTGCTCACCGTCGAACTCAGCGGCGGGAAGTCCTCCGCACAGATGGCCGCGTCGCGGAGACCGAGCGCGCACAGAGGAGCTCCCTGCAGCTCTGCCGCGCCCGCGCCCCCCAGATCTGCGGCCAGGGCCCGCCCCTCGCAGCGCCCCGGCGAGTCAACCGGCCAGTCCACGCCGCTCCCCAGCGAGCCGACGGGATCTGCCTCCAAGTCTTGGCCAACGGAGCGATCCCCCAGATCTCCGCGTGAGTCCTCCTCCGAGCCCTCCGATGCAGCCGCCCCGGCCAGATCGCGGTCCTCCGCGAGGTCAGCCAGCAGCACCCGACTCCGGCGGCCTCGCCGTGGTCTCTCCTTCGAGCCCGCCCGCGGGGAGGAGCGGGGGCGAACCCTATCGCCCCGCGCATCGCCCGTCGCCACAGCCAGGCGTCGCGTGAGACACATGGCCACCAAGGGTTAAAGCACCTAGATTCCAGAATGTGTATTGTTATCATGTTCACTGAATGGCGCAGTAGCTCAAGAAACCTCATTCATAACCGGTACCATAAGTCCGACATAACAAATATTTGCAGTGTATCAGTATATCCTCTAAACATAAATAGCTAATTTGTATGATTCTGGTAATGCGTTGCCAGAACCTTGAAGTTGGCTGAAAGGATCTGCCGGCGCTAAGAGAGGTACAACCTGACATCATATTTATGTCATGTCTGCTTGACATTCATTTAGCTCCATGCATATTGGATTCGGTTCATTCTCGAAAGCCTGATTATCATTACAACGCTTTAGTCCATGAAGGTCATAGGGGAAATATTAGCTGAAAGTTTAGCCATTATGCATATACAACAGGCATACATGATCAAATTTTTCGTTTTAGCGAAGAACGCCAACAGTGATGATTTATTTTCTTTGATGGAAAGATGAAGACCAAAGCAGCACTCCTCATTTAGAGAGTGTATTCCTCCAAGTAATGCCGCCTTTCAGCCTAGATAAGCTAGCGTTGTTAAGTATCTTTGGCAGGAACTTTTTTAGTTCTCCTTGTAGCCCTCTTATATGAGAACATTGGTGTCGGATGGTATGCTCATGACTGAAGCCCTCGGTTTTATCATACTGGTTGTATCGGCGTTGTTTGTTTGACTTGAGATGAGTGCGTTATGATAGCTTTTCCTAAAGAAAACATGAGCCGTGTTCCACGCGTCGCTCCGCCTCCGGTGCCAGCCCACCCGCCGGGCCTCAGCTCGCACTCGCCATCGCCGGCTCACCAAATTATGTTAACTACAGTAAGTTAACTAGACAGAAACTATTGTGCATAATTGCCATTCAACAAAAATACTAGAATTGTACACAGACCTACGATAAAAGCGTCGAATGTAACGAGTCTTTTGTGTTTGTGTATTGCTAGAGCTAGGACGTAAAACCAGGTGCTGATTAGTCTCTCTGTGTGATTTGGACGTGGTAACCGTCAGGAAATTCTAAGCCCGGCGTCCGGACTATCTTGCCTCCCCCCAGTTGTATCCACCTGAAATATGTTGAAGCAAATTGTGACTAGAGAATGTAAGAGATGCAACGAGTTCCCAAAAAGTGAACTCTAGGTCAGGATAACCAGCAAACATGAGAAGCACCTATATTTGGTGACAAGGAAATGGAGGAAAATGGCCATCTGTAGCTTGCTGAAGTCTGCTCCAACACAGAAACGGATACCTCCTCCGAATGCCATGAAGTGTCTTGACCCACGGTTTATCTCCATGTTATCCTGTGTGCATGTGGAACCCTAGTTAACTTAAGTACAAACCAGTTGTATACTTGATAAAGTGGTAGAATACATGGGGTTGGGCTGTTTGATCTTGCATGAGTTGCATGCTAGGTCCAGAAACCTTGAACCTTGAAGGGTTGAAAGTGAGGGGATCTGGGTAAATGTCTGGATTCAAGTGAACTGCTAGAGGGCAGACCATCACTCCCCATCCAGCTGGAATGGTGTAACCTGTCACGAGAAATTGTCATTTGGGGAGTACACAGTTAGTGCTTCTTTTATTTTGGCAGAAATAATGATATAGATGAGGTATAATGTTTGGTTGTTTGTTTTTTATAGCTCTATATCTCAAATTACCATACTTTTTATCTTTGGTCAAAGTCAAACATTGTAAAAAAATTACCAAGTATATAGGACATAATCTCAACTTGGTATATAGGACATAAATTTTTTACCAAGTATATAGGCCCGATCTTTTGACATTGTAAGTTTTTTTACCAAGTATATAGGACATAATCTTTGATGAAATTTTTTACACTATGCATGAAAGTATATTTGATGATGGTCTGAAAAATATTGGTTTGATACTATACACATTGATATTTTACTAGTTTTTGGTCAAACTCTATAAACTTTCAGCAAAACTAGAACACAAGGGTAGTTTGAGATAGAGGGAGCATCATGATCACCTTTGAACTGTACATCTTTCAAAGTTTTTCTGAAAATGCCAGGCGCAATGTTGGCCAACCGGACCGTCTCGTTTATTACCTGCAAAACAGAAGTGCATGTGAATGTGATTACCTACAACCTTAAATTGACCACCAGCTAGTATGAGTAAATCCAAAACCTGGGATGTGAATGTCATGGACTTGTACTCTTTCCATGTAACTGTATCACCATCAGACTCGGTGCATGCCTCACGCTGGCTCAGAATCGTTTCATGTTCCACCTACAACCAAAGCCAAATCATAGAATATTCAGAAAACACGCTCTGCTCGCAGGAGGCGCTCGAGCCAAGCTCTGCTCACGCGCGCGTGCTCACCGTGAGCTCATCCAGCACGCGAGGGTGGTCGGCGAGGAGCTTGACGGCCAGTGTGAGCGCCAGCGAGGTCGTGTGGAAGCTCGCGAAGAGGAGCACAAACATCAGGTCCAGCGCCATTCCCTCCGTCAGGACCGGCTTCTCCTTGGTGATCTCCTGGACGACATAGTCCAGGAAGTCGGCGTGGTGCCGTGCTTCTCCTCCGAGCGCCTTTGCTGATAGCTTCCTCTCATCCAGCACTTGCTGCAGCACCTCCATTGCACTCATCCGTCCCTGAAAGCGATCCCCGAATTTTCCTTAATTCAGAGCTTTTGTATATTTGAAATATGCAGGCTACAAGTTAGATTGATCACCTGCATGCATGAGTAGTAAGCAGTCCCTGGCAAGTAGAGCGGGAAGGAGATGAGCCCTCGGACGAAATCGAAGAAGCTCTTCCGCAAGACCTTGGACCTCGACGGCTCCAGCCCGAGCAGCTTGTTGGCCGAGAGCTCAAACACCATCTGTACAGAGCGACAAATCAGAAGAACCTGGATAACTTTTGTACAGGTCGAGAAAGACCGTAGATACGCTTACGGTGGAGACGGCGTCTTTGAACTCGACGGCCGGCAAGGTGGACCAGGTGCAGAGGGAGGTGCAGACGGCGTGGTGGACGTCGCGGAGGATGGAGTCCCTGAGGCTCTCCGGGCCGAAGAACCTGAGCACCATGTTCTTGAGGTACTTGAACATGGTGCCCTGCTGCTCGCCGACGTTGTCGCGGCCGAGGATCTCGACGAAGGAGTCCGGGTACCAGCTCTGGAACAGCTCCCCTTCCTGCTGGAACACCATGTGGTTCAGCTCCTCGTCCGCCGACACCACCACCGGGTGCCCCACCAGGCTTGTCTTGAAGATCGGGCCATACCTATATATCCCCAAAAGTCCATTCCGATAAGAAGTCGGCCCATATAATTCGCTTGGGCCACGACCGGGAACGAAACATTCAAAGTGCAAAAATCAAATATACCTCGCGAGCCTTTGGCGGATGAAGGGAGGGATGTCGAGCGATGCGTCGGGGGAGAAGAACTGGAACGTCTCGCCGACGAGCGGGAGGCCCATGGACCCCGGCGGGAGCCGGCCGTTGCAGCGAGGGTTCCTCCACCTGTGCACCGTGTACAGCAGCAGCAGCGCCACCGCGGCAAGGGCAGCCGCCGCGTAGTCGACCATCTTCTAGGATGGAAACGCTAAACCTGCACGTAATTTCTACATGTCTCGATCGTGCGATCGGTCGAAAGCCATCCGCATCGGGTAAAGGAGATACACTAGCTAGCATGGTCAATCGGTATGTAAAGAGCAGGTGACGCGATTCTGGGCGGGGGACCATCAAACGTAAAGGTTGTGGGGGTGAACAGTGGTTGCTCAACTCGTTGCAGTTGGTGGCAATGCTCGGAATGTTCGGCTCGGCAGTCGCTCCGAATTGCTGAACTCGTTGCAGTTGGTGGCAACGCTCGGAATGTTTGTCTCCATTGGACTTTGAAAGATTTCCTCGTGGACTGCCTTTCTCTTTGCATACCAAATAGCCCAAAGGGTAACAAGCATACGGATGAGATCTTCCTTCTCCATAGTCTCCATCATATGGAAAAGCCACTGCTTTGGGTTTGGGTCCTCCGCGAGAGAAATGTGCTCTGAAATCTCTTCTTTCGTTAGGGCCCAAACACACCTCGCCAAATTACACTCAATTAAGGGTGCCGCCAAGAGTCTTCTTGTCCACACACCCCACACGCCGCCGTTGCTGTCATCTGTCGCCGGTAGCGGATATCATTTGTGGGTATAGATAGCTTTGCTAGTCTCCATAGGAAAACACGTATCTTCGAGGGAACCGAGACCTTCCATAACTTGCACCATATCTTCCCCTCTTCCGCCGAGCTCGACGAAGCCGGTCTCCCTTCCGGCCAGTCCTCACGTGTCCGTTTGGTATCAACCAGTCCCCTGTAACATGATCTCACCGAAAACGGTCCCCTCTTCTCGAAGTGCCACGCCCAAAAATCAGCTTGAGTTCTCGAACAAAGAGGAATGTTCTTTATTACTTCGACATCCATCAGAAGGAAGAACTCTTCTAGCTTCGCCCCATTCCACACAGCACAATGATGATCAATGTAGTCACTCACGAGCGTCGGAGCTCCAGCCTTAAGTGGTGCCACAGGCCGCATCCGCGAGCTCCTCGGTAGCCAATTTTGCATCCACGTCTCGGTGGACCGCCCATCTCCTATCCTTCTTATAAGGCCGATGCAAAGAGCATCCCTTCCTTCAATCAACGATCTCCAAACCTTAGATGGATTGGAGCCAAGTTCTGCAGACAGTAGCTCCCCATGTGGGAAATAGACTGCCATCAGGATCCTCGCACTTAGAGAGTCAGGGACTATGAGAAGTCTCCATGCTTGTCTTACGAGTAGAGCTAGGTTAAAGAGCTCGATATCTCAGAACCCTAAACCCCCTGCATATTTCGGTTGTGTCATCTCTTCCCATGACACCCAACACACCCTTCATTTGCCCTCCTTGCTCCCCCTACTAAAATTTGCGAATGAGAGAATTTAGATGTTCGCAAAGACCCCTCGGGAGTTTGAAGCATGACATGGAGTAAGTTGGAATAGCTTGAGCAACAGACTTGATGAGAATCTCCTTTCCTCCCACTGACATCAATTGTTCCATCCAACCTAGCACCTTCTTCCAGACTCTACCTCTCAGATACTTAAAAGCATCACTCTTGGTTCTACCAACGTCGGATGGCATACCGAGATATTTCTCACTCAATGTCTCCCTCTGACCAATTCTGTTTTTACCACTTCCCTCACCTCCTCTGGACAGCCTTTACTGAAAAACACCGAGGACTTGTCCATATTGACACTCTGACCTGAAGCATAACAGTATTTGTTCAAAACTCTTTTCACTTCGAGGGCACCTTCAGTACTTGCTTGGAAAAACAGCAGGATGTCATCTGCAAAGAGTAAATGGTTCACTGTCGAAGCTGTGGAAGCCACTTTCAAACCATTAAGAGCTGATGACTGGTTATATTTTAAGTGGCACGAAAGGCCCTCTGCTGCCAACAAAAACAAGTATGGAGAGATGGGATCCCCTGGCGGATTCCCCTAGTAGGGTAAAACTCCTCCTGTGGTACTCCATTAAAGAGCACCAAGAAAGATACTGTCAAGACCAACCGCATGATGAGAGTCACCAGGGTGTTGCTAAAACCCAATTTTATCATTATCGCCTTCAGATTGCTCCACTCCACTCGGTCGTATGCCTTCCTCGTGTCCAGCTTTAGTGCGCAGGTTTGATGTTTTTTGGCCTTGTTTCGCTTCATGAAATGCAAACACTCGTACGCTGAAATTATATTGTCCATGATCAATCTATCCGGAACAAAGGCTGTCTGCTCTTCTGAAACAATCTCGGGCAACACCTTCTTTAATCTGTTTGCCACAACCTTGGATGCTACCTTGTAGATGACATTGTACAAGATGATTGGTCGAAACTGACCCATCTCTTTCGGACTAGCAATCTTCGGAATCATAACAATAAAGGTTTTATTCACGGCTCCCCTGACAGAACCCATAACACCGATCTCGTAACCTCCTCGCCACAGAGATCCTAGTTTCCTTGAAACAAATGTGCCGTAAAACCATCCGGGCCTGGGGCCTTTGTGGGATACATCTCAAACAGGGTCATTTTCACCTCCTTGACATCATAAGGGGCGTCCAACATCTTGTTCATTGCCGCATCCACCTTCACAAGTACCGTAGAAAGGACATCCTCCATACCCCGAACTCCTTCAGACGTATACAAGTGTATGTAGAAATTGCTCGCCATGTTGCCTAGTTCTACCTCCCGCGTTTCAGTAGAACTATCACCCTTAAGTAATTCCAAGACCCTATTTCTTTTCCTACACTGACTAGCTCGCAAGTGAAAGAAACATGTGTTTTTATCCCCTGCTGCTAGCCACTGTATGCGAGACCGCTGCCTCCACATTATCTCCTCCTATTCTAGTAGCTCCACATGACGTGTCATTATTGTATTTTCTCTTGTACTAGGGCCCTGTCTATCACGCTCATTCCGCAACTCTTTTAGTTTGCGCTGAAGCATACGCACCTGAAACTAAATATTGTCGAACGTTTGCTTTCCCCATCGGTCCAAGTCCTCTCAGGTTAGACATTTTGTCTTGAAGTTCCTTTAATGTGTCAACCCCTCCCGCTGAACCCCAAGCCTGCTTCAACGTCCCCTCAAAATCTCTATGACTTTCCCATGCTACCTCGTATCGAAAGAGGTTACATCTCTTCCTCTGTGCTCCACTTGGTTCGCGACACAAGAGGATCGGTAGATGGTCCGATGTAACCGCAGATGACAGGTGTTGGACCTCTGCTAGAGGAAACCGAGCCATCCAAGAAGGTGAAGCAAGAGCACGATCCAACCTCGTCCGACAGAAAGACCCTCCTGCAACCCTCTTCTCAAAAGTCCAGTCCACTCCCCTATAACCAAGATCACTTAAGCCACACACATCCACTGTGTCTCGAAAACCATCCATCTGGGTGTAACTCCGCTCGTTAACTCCTTCATGCTCTGATCTTAGGAGAACCTCATGAAAATCCCCTATACAGAGCCATGGATAGTCATTTGCCGAGCGTATGAACGTGAGCATGTCCCAAGTTTTATGTCTCTCTGCAACCTGCGCCTCACCATAAACCACTGTCAAGCGCCACGGTTCCTTCACTTGCTCTGTAACGACAGTGTCGAGATGGTACTGCGAGTAAGGTAAAACTTCAATTTTTATTTCATTATTCCAGAACAAGCCGAGTCCGCCACTACGACCCGAGCTGCTTATTGCGAAGAAATTATCAAAACTTAAAGAATATGATAACTTCTCCACACACTTCTTGTGAAGTTGAGTTTCGACAACACATAGTAGTGCAAGAGAATGGAGCCTCGCCAAACCACAAAGCTCGCGGACTGTCGCAGCCCCGCCCAGGCCGCCACAGTTGGTGCTCAAGATACTCATTTTGACTGGCAGCCCTCCACCCCGGAGGCCGCCAAACCAGTCACGGATTTTTCTTTCTTCATCGGCGTGGTATTTTTCTTAGGACGTTTTGTTTCTCTAGCAGACGGAGGTGGTGGAGGTGTACCCGACCTCTCCACACACATCTTCTCAGCAGTCCAGTCAGGGGCTTCCGGAAGTCTAGATTCCTCTCCCTTCGCCACCTCGATGGCTCCCTTCTCCTTCCACTCAAGCATAAGTGGCATGACCCGACCCTCCCGGTCTGGTAAACCCGTCTTTACCGGGCTCCTCTCTGTCAAGCTTGCATCAGTCGATGTTCGCTTGCCATTTTCATAGACAGCTCCCACCGCAGTTGATCTTCCTTCAGCTCTTCCACCTCGGCCCCAGCTCGCCCTCCGCGACCTGGACCCCCTCAGCCTGCACGACCCGAGCCTCTACCATCCGGGCGCACGTACTGCCCCTCACTTCCAGCTGGAGCGGCCGTGGTAGAGTTGCCATACAGACGCCTCCGATTCCATGGGGTATCCGCCAAGAGCCATTTTCCAAAAGACAGTTTTCCAGGTGAGTGCTCGCTCGTGCCACACTCCTCTTCTTCAAGGCCCAGCAGACCACAAACCGCAAAAAACCACGGTATCTTCTCATATTTCACCCTCATGATCACCCGCGTCCCTTCTAAATCTCAGTTTTCTTAGAATACAATGAAAAACAGTAAAGAAAGGCACAAGAAAAAGTTAAAACAAAAAGAAAATACGCCGAAATGGGCCGGCCTAGTAGGTAGATCATTTAGACGGCTAGCCATTCACGCCGCTAATGTGTGTTATATAGGGATCACCCTTTTAAAATCTTTCGTGGTGCATTTCGGTTTTTGGACCGGGAACTCTTATAAACCGCTTTTAAACAGCATGGGTGGCTGCCCCAACTGCAGGCTTTCAAAGAGCATCGCCAAAAGTGCATTGGTATATTTGTTTTTAATTTATACAAACGGTAATTTTAGCAGTCCATTAAAATAGTAGCTAAAAAATCATTTGTAGAATTGGTTCCAACTCAGAATTTTCACAAATGCGGTTAGCATTTTGTTTTTGATTGGCAAATATGCAAATCCAAAGCCAAATTATTTTGTAAAAAGTGGTCTCCCACATGATTTTGTTCCCATTAATATGAGGATCATGCTGCCCCCCTCCCCCCCCCCCCCCCCCCCACACACACACACACACGCACACGCACATATTTGTGCTCGCCTACGTTGGCCCTTTGTCTCACGTGTCATTGTGTTGATTGCTTAATTTTATAGAAATACTTTTAGGCCTTGTTTAGTTCTAGTGTATTATAGAGGAAAGTAGGGGATTTTACCAAATCCCGAAAAATCCCCACTAGTCCGTTTAATACTCCGGTTTTGGAGGGGATAATCCCCACAAGTACCCCACCAACCACCTTACTTTTGTCTAGATTGGAAACTCTACCTCATGCTAGTGTATTAAGGGGAAGTGTATTTGAGGGGATTTGGTGATCACCAAATCCCCTCCCTACCCCAAACTTTCCAACCCAACAAATACGAGAGAGGTAAACAAGGCATTATAGAAAATATTTACAAAGTCTTTTCTCCTTAATTTTTTCAAAAAGTCTTTTTTTTAAGAATTTATAATTTATTTGAATCAAAATAGTTTTCAAATCTATTTTTCTAAACATATTAGTATTTTCAAATCTGAACATTTGTCAAAAATATTTATTTAAATCCTAAAAACTAAAGTGAAAAAATAGAAAAAATAAAAAAGAAAGAAAATAGAAATGAAAAGGAGAGAAATAACATGAAAACTCAAAAAACACAATCACATTGCGGTGGCGAGGGTATATGCACCGCAACAGGCGGCAAATAGGATTTAGCCTTTGAAATGATTGAATTGTGCGGCTTGTCCTGGATTATATATATTCTGGAGCAATATCGTCCACCGCTTAGCCGTCCAACACATAGAGACGCCCTATGCTACGGCCACCATGGGTGCATAGTTGGTAACAAAGTGCTCGTGGGCTCATCTCTTTCGACCGGTACTCGGTATCCTAAATAATTTGTCATTTTCATATCTCCTAAATAATTTTGAGTTTAAACATGTGAATTTTCATGTCTACAGAATTCTATTTCGTATTGTAATGCATTTTTAGAATTTTTAGGACTTCTAAGCGTGATTTTTTTAATGATTTTCACTAGCAAAGTTGACTTTCACCGGATAGTTTTTCCTCTCCCCTCGGCTAGCAGCTGCTTGCTGGCACCATCGGTTGGAGCATAGAGTTTTCTTCTTTGTACATCAAGAGTGTGGCCTCGGAGCGTCTTGATCCAAATGCCAGGTTTCTTGTAACAGATCAATCACCGGTAAGAAAAGTCTTATATACACCAGCTTAGCTTAGCGCTCGCGAACGCCTATTTGTGTTGTCCAGCGACACAAATAGACGTTCAGCAGCGCTACCTAGTTTATCGCTGACGAACATGTCATTTTGTTAGCCAGCGGTAACGGTGGCCCTGGTGGCGCGTGCCGAACAGGCCAATTTGTTCGCCAACGCTAAGTTACGTAGCGCTGGCGAACAACGTTTTTTTGGCCAGCGCTAAGTTCACCGCTGATCAATATAGTGGTTCGCCAGCGCTATAGTTACCGCTGGCCAACCACTATTTTTGTTCACCAACGGTAATTTTTTTTTAATTTTTTCGCCCCACACTCCCTCCCCCCGTGGATCGCATTTTTAGTTTTTTAAAACCTAAAAAAAATGATAATATATTGAAAAAATATAATCCTTTGATATGTGGGTAGGGTTTAGGGTCTACTCCCTCCGTTCACGATAAAGTGTACTTTTTCCTTTTTCGTCAGTCAAATTTATTAAATTTTGACTAACTTTATTGAGAAAAGTACTAGCACTTATGACACCAAATTAGTATGAATAAATTTGTCTAGACATGAAGTTTTAAAATATATCATTTTGATGTCATATATATTGCTACAATTTTCTATAAATTTGGTCAAAGTTTAAAGGGTTTGACTAAGTGTAAAAGTAGATTGTCTTATACTCGAAAGCCTTTGCCCTTTAGGTTGTTTTGAAGGCGTAGTGCCAGCGTCAGCTAGGAGCTACCATTCAGTGTGGAATATTTCCTCGGCCATCCCGCACGCACTCATGTCGAGAAAGGGAAAAGGAAACAAGAGATCTATTAGCGTACACTTATTCGCGGACGGAGGGAGTAGTTGGTATAGAAAAATTTGAAATATGAACTTTGACCTTTTATGCAAAATTCAAAAAAAAAACATAAAACGACCATAACTTTTGCATACGATGTCGAGAAAACGCGTTTAATATATCAAAAAAATTGTGAGCAAATTCCTAATCCAACCAAAAGTTATTTGAGATAGAATTTCTTTTCCTACAAAATCAAACTAATAAAAAAAACAAAAATCAAAAATATTTTTTTTAGAAAAGATGATATGTGTGTCATATTTGGATTCCTCTTATTTTTCTGAATTTAGACATATCATTTTTCGAATTTCGAATTTGTAGATATGAATCATTCAACATTAAATGATAAAATTCAAAAATATTTAAATTTATTTTATTGCTATTTGAATTCAAGATAATCACTACTTATTCATTTTTTTTACTTAAATAATTTTTTTCAACTCAAAAAGTGAAGACATGTAACACTATGGTCCAATAGTTAAGAGGATTGATAGTACCTTACTTACAAGAAAGAATGAGTTGTTTCTAATTCCTCATAAGGATGGAACAAATAAGTTAAGCGTGCAGGGGTTAGAGTAGTGGGAGGATGGTTGACCAGAGTGGGAAGTGGACAATTAGAATTGAAAGAAGCAAAAAAAAATCTACATTGCGATTAAAGGTTCCCCAATTTAAATATTTTAAAATTTTGAAAAAAAAATAATACGAAATAAATTATTTTCGAATTTTCAATATTTCAAAGTTACCACTGGCAAACTAGCTAAGGCGTTCACCACCGGTAACCTGGTAGCTATATTCTGTTCGTCGCTGATAAGCCTTTTCCTACTAGTGAATGCTCATCTGAATCTCCTGCGGTCCTTCCAAGCAGCCATTTTTTGAAGCCGTTCCGAGCAGCCATTATCCCTGCATTATTACAGCTTGTCCTAGCAGCGTTTGTTTGGTCAGATAAAGAGAGATGGCACTGCACCGCTGGATCTCCCCGGCACAAAGACACGAACTACTGTACAAAGGTTGTTGCAAAGCTTAACCCCTTTTTTTTTCTTTCGAAAGCTCGGTCCTTTTTGGTTTCGTTTCATACAACGAATATCTCACCGGACAATCAAGTGAACTCTATAATTCACAACCTGGTGTCGCGGTCTTGCAGGGTAATTAATCGTACACTTATTGTACAGTACTAATACTACATGTCATGTCAGCGACAGAGATTCTTGAACCACCGCTGGCATCCTATGTACTAGATCTTAGAGCATGGTTAATAATAGAGCCGGCTGCTGGCTATAAGGCATTGCCATGTCATCTTATAGCCAGTTTATAGTCAACATGTACAATAGTACACTATATGCATGCACTATTTTATCAACGCATGGCCCACCTTACACTCTCACAAAATGCCTATGAGCACGTGCAAGAGCTGGCTACTATCTTGTAGCCCGCTTCTCTTCTCTCTCCTCTTCTCTCATCCAACTAAGCACAAATATATTATTTAATTTCTTATAGCCCGCTTACATGGCCTTATTGTACTTGCTCTTAGGATAGTATTGGCTCGTGGTCGTTTCCCGGCCACTAACCAGCCGACTGCTTGCATACAGAGCCTAGAGAGCTACAGGCTCTATTATGCAGTATTAAGTGAGCTTTACACTTTAGCTAGCTATAAGCTGGGCAGAAGATAACAAGAAGAATCTCAGATGAGAGGGACCTCCGGTTACGTCCAAAAGTCCCTATGTCAATTCAATTCAATACGTGCCCCGTTCAAATGAAGTGTCTGTTCTCTTGGTCCTCCTGTCCGGGACCATTCCATTCTAGGGCAATTTCATTACTTTTGTACCTACTCTCTCCGTTATTAAATTAGTTTTTCGAAATGGGGAATATCGCCTCTGCATCAAGTATATATACAGCCTTTTATTGCATAATTTCAATAGAAGGAAGGTTAGAACTCACGAATTACATAAGATTAAAACATGAATCAATCAACAAAAAAATGACAACATATAACAACTAAGTCGACTAATATGCTACCACGAAGACCGGCTCAAAATATCCTGAGCGATCGCCAGGAGCCGTGTGCACCCTGTAACCATAAGGTCTCACTGATCCGGCAGGAGAAAAAAATATAGTTGAATCCAATGGATAGCCATATTGATAACCTGCAAAACATGAAAGTTTCTTGTCTTTTTGAAACAAGATTATTACGACAATTTCATACTAACCAACATAAATCCGAAACTTTGATACGAATTCTTGCCTTGATCTTTTTATCAATCATATTCAGCCAATTATCAAATATACTAGACGGAGCAGCGCGCTTTGCCGCGCTGACTGCCTGTCGTCTCTACACGTCGTTGTCGGTGTGATTTGTGGTTAGACGTTTTGTGTTGGTTATAACCTGTTGTCAGTAGGTAATTAGGCTAATTAGGCTGGTTTACATTTGTTAAATCATGGTTCCTACTTCAATTCCTGTTTTTACGCAGCTACTTGTAGAATATGTTCAGCACAGTTCAACAAACTCGATGCTTAATAGGGACGTAACGATATTTGTAAGCATATAGTTTGACGACAGGTAGCGACTGTCTGTTGTTTAAGTTTATGAATGTGCAAATATGCACCGCCTTGTTTACGGCACGAATTGCAATATTCCCAACCAAGGCAAACCAGGCATCACCGTGGCATGATGCGAAGCAAAAATAGATGAATCATGTAGTAGATGATACGGAATCATCATTGTCAAAGGTTTTTTTGCCTGTCGGAGTGTGTCAAACTGGTATTGATTACTCTGGAGACAATAGTTAAGGAAATATATCCTGCTGTCAAAATATTTGCTTTCCATTGTTTAATGTACATCATCAGTCTCTCCAAGCGTTTCTTCATCTAACTGTAGAAAATCAGTTACTCTGGTCAGTATAAATTGTATCATACATATTAAATATCACCATGCACACCGTACTTGCATTATTAGGTTGATGAAATAAACTTGAAGTATAGAAAAACTTTTATAGTAGTACCCTGAGAAATGCATGCTTTTGTTCTGTTATAGTGGGATGCATGTCCTTCTGTGGAGCACTTAGCTCATCTACATGACCTCTGCAAGATCAAAAACAAAAAATATTGCCAGTAATGGGTGCTTTGTCAGTGGAATGAGTCATTTATCAACGAACAAAAACTAAATAAGTTAAACAGGGGCATGTAAACACCACTTTTACAATTTAATTGGGGCATGTAAATACCACTTTTGCAATTTAATTGACAGATGATCAACTAAAAAAAAGGTGGAAGCTGATTGTTGCAAGGGCCTAGGCGCTACTATAAAAGTTTTTCTCAACCCCTCCAGCCTTTGTAGGATTAATTAGCCTACTCTTATTATAACAACTTCTTATCGTGTAGGAAAGATAATAAAACTGACTCTTAGCTAAGAGTCAAGCTTTTAATGAAAAGTTAGCTAATTCAGACCTAGCTAAGGCAGTATTTGGCATTTCTACGAATTGTCATAATCCCGTTTGCCCACCCATTACTGTTCCATCCGTCCATAAATAAGTGTACATCTAGTAGCCTATTGTTCATTCAACCGGTTTTTAACCAATTTTAGGACTAATTTTCAAAACCAGATAAATATAGGGGAACACATCACAGTTAAGCAACTGCTAACAAAGCTCTTAGAGCATCTCCAGCAATCGCGCTAAACTCGTGCGCCGTAAAACCGGTTTGCACGCCATATTAGTGCTAAAAAAGGAGTTTGCAGCGCGCGCTAGGCGATAGCTATTTCAGATGCGCCAAAATTGGGCGTTTCGCTGGTTGGAGCTTTTTCAGGCGCTGCGAAATGGTGCACGCGCGTGCACAAACCTTAAACAACCAACTAGCTAGAACAAAATAGATCAAACACACATAGAAAATTAAGTAAATTTTTGTTTGATTACTATTACAACACAAACAAATAGTTCATACAAATACAAACAATAGTTCAACAACAATACAACAAATAGTTCATCGACAATAGAACAAATTATTCATCAACAATACAAACAAACTAGCGGGCTTGTTATCCATACTATTTCCACCACTCCTCAATGGTGTCTTCTTGAGGATCATCATGCACATCGTTGTGACGAATGACATGGTACGGTGCAATGAAGCGAACAACTCTCTCTTCTTTCCTTCACCCGCACCGGTTGTCCCATCAAATCTTAGATGGAATAATATACTTCTTGTCCATGCTCGTTCTCTATGATCATGTTATGCATGATCACACAAGCGGTCATAATATATCAGACGATTTCTTGATCCCAAAATCTAGCTGGTCCTCTCACAATAGCAAATTGGGATTGTAAAATCTCAAATGCTCTCTCCACATCTTTTCTAGCTGCCGCTTGTGCATTATGGAAAGAAAATTGTTTTTTACCTTGCGGTTTCTTGACTGACTTCACGAATGTTTGCCACCTTAGATAGATGTCATCCGCAAGATAGTAGGCGTAGTTATATGTGCGCCCGTTTTCTTCAAACTGGACCGGTGGCAGTTCACTGTTAGCAATTCGGTTCATCAATTTTGACCGCTGAAGAACATTGATGTCATTGCAAGATCCATGCATTACAAAGAATGCATGCCAAATCAAAGTCTTATAATATGTCATGGCTTCAAGGATTATAGTGGAATCATTTTTCTGCCCCTTAAATTTCCATGCCATGCCGCTAGACAATTTTTCCATTTCCAGTGCGTGCAATCAATAGAGCCGAGCAAACCTGAAAGCCCCGTGCTTTGTTGAACTCTAGAAGTCTAGCCGTGTCTTGAGCATTGGGAGATTTCAAGTATTCGGTACCGAACACTACCACAACTGCTACCACGAAGCGCTTCATGCAGATGATAGGTTGACTTTCACCCATTGTCAAGTGATCATAAACTAGATCCGCCGGAATACCGTATGCCAACATACGCAAGTCAGAGGTCACCTTTTGGTAAGTGTTATGTTCAAGTTCTCCGGCGGCATTCCTCCGTTGCTGGAAAAATCGTTCATGCTTATCACCTCCCCAGATATGTGCTTCGACAACTCGGCGCCAATTCAAAAATGAAACCCAAAATATCTCTCGGGATAAATGGGAATCTCCACAAAGTAGTTGCGCATCAACTTGTTCTGCCCATCAAGCCGTTCCCTCCACAACCTCTCTCTATCGGCAGTAGATCCCCCATGCTTCCGTCTCTTCCTAGCTGTCGGATATATACCAACTAGGGGTATATCAGATGGTAGTCTAAAGTGCAGGATTACCAGGGTGGCCTAAATGGTAATGGGCTATGGTCCGTTAGGCGGCCCAGTAAGCTGATGCACAGAAGCCGGATTCTAGAAGAACCCGGATCGCGGCCCACGTGATCTGGCTTGGAGTAGAAGGCGGATTCCTTACTTTCCAAGTTAATAGTTACCGTAGTCTTCTAGGTTTCCTATTCTGTATGCCCTAATCCGGCTATTATATAAAGCCGAACGGGAGAGATGATGGATAGACAAGAAGCTAAAGGCTAACTCGCCGAGAGGTTCATTCTTGACGAGAAGCTAATAGAACCTCACATTGTAATTTGTATTTACAGGCTTTAGTCCTGAATAGTGAGATTGCAGGAGTAGGAACGTCGCATTATTGCGTCGTACCGAACCTGGGTAAAAACCCTGTGTCATTGTCCTTCGCGCAATCACGTCCCCCCACGTTTCTATCAGTAGTCTCATGGCACCCCCGTCTATGAATTCTACTACGATGTCTCGACAGTTGGCGCCCACCGTGGGTCGGCGACGTCAGGCATTAAGTTTCGATCTGGGATACTCGGCGGAATCGGCAGTTCCATAACTGTCGGAAGCTTGGAATTCGACAACGACGTTGGACGCTTCCTCGACAATGGATCTTACATACCGGCGCAAAATCATCTGGTAAGTGCCTGCGTGTTACCGATTGGATCTGCCAATATCTTTATCGGATTAACTGCAGAGGCCATGGGGTTTTGCGGTGGAAGTAAATTTATCCCACCCGCCCTATACCCAGTCGAAGATGACTACGATACCGGGTTCTGCTCAGATCGCCGACATACAAGTGAATCACACTTTGTCGGTATGGTGCAATCCGAGATCGCCGAAAACACGGATGAAAGTAATTCCGTGCAAGAGGCAGAAAACAACACTCCCACAACAGAGGTGGAAGATCCGACATCCGTCAACATCACGACGCACTCGGAAACTAACTCTGTGCTAGCCGCCATTGAGGCGAGATTAGAGTCGGATCCCGGATCGGATCACTTCGATACCGAAGGCGAAGATGAAGACGCTTTCGAAAGAAAGGTCAAATCCTTGCAAGAGGGATTCCATGAAGTACTGATGGCAAAACCGGCTGAAAACACGGATGCCGACAGTCAGGAAAGCCCTAGAACACCTCCGCCAGAGGAAGAGAGAGAAGAAGGAGAAACCTCTCCAAAATTCCCCGATGTCAAAGAATTGACAGAGGAAGAACCCTGCAGGAAACCTCCCTCTTCCAAGAAGAAACACAAATCTGCTAAAAAGCTCCAGTATAAACTCCGGAAGAAGAAATTGGCTGATCCAGCCAATGAAAGCTCGGAAGTAGGAGACGCAAGCGGAGTGAAACCGTCGGAGAAGAAAATAAAAGAAATCCTTGTTCCGCCAATGGCAGAACAAGAAGAACAGGAGTTACTGCAAACACTAGTGGGATTGCACGAACCCCCTGAAGTGCTAGAAGCCAGGAGACAAGCTCTCCAAAGGCAGCAGCAACATCTATTCAGAACTCGTGAACACCTCCAAAAAACCCAGGATGACATCAAGCTCATGAAGGAAGAAATCGAGGAATACGAGAGAAAGAATAGATCTGGAGTTAAACCTACAAGGTTACCCGTAATTTTAAGACCGGAAGTACTGCCGCCAAAATAAAGGTTTCACAACCCATCTTGGCAAAAGTAAGTAAACGGCAAAGATGCCAGAGGCGAACCTATATACAAAACCGCAGGAGAAAATGCGGAAGCAGCTTTCGCCATCCCCACACACATGGATAGAGAGGAAAGAGACGATTTATACTTTGGACCTAAATGCTTCACAGATAGGATCCGAAGGATAACGCTACATTCTGGCTTTGCCAAAGTTGGTCCAACATACCAAAAATATACCGGTAGTACAAACCCGGGTACCTGACTCTCAGACTACTATACAGCCGTCCAGATCAACAATGGGACAGACTTGGAAGCTGTAAAGTTTCTTCCCCTAATGTTACTGGATGGAGCAAGAGATTGGATTAATGGATTACCCTCCAGAACTGTCGACAGTTGGGATGATATGGCTCGAGTATTTACTCAGCATTTCCGGGGAACCTACAAACTCCCGAATAGCATCAACCAGCTAAACCGTTGCACCCAATTTGAGGACGAACCATACGTGGATTTCATCTCAAGATGGACGGCAATGAAGAATAGTTGCTCTGGAGTAACTGACGTTCAATCAATGCATGCTTTTCGTCAATAGCCTAAAACCCGGACTTGTACCGTTCATGATTGGTTCCAAAAAGCACAAAGATCTCGGATCTATGCTTACAACCGCCAATGAACACGCTGCAGCCGAGGACGACATCAGGGCAAGAGGAGGCAATATCGATACAGTGATACAGGCCAAAAAGAAACCTCGCCCTGAGAAAAAAGGAACTCCAGATGCAGCACAAAAGCCCAAAGAGGTCAACATAGCCTTTGGAAGGGAAAATGGGAATAGGTGGAAAGGACGCAGTACCGAACCGATAAACTACACCAAAGAAGAGTGGGAGAAAATAAAATCGGAAAACTGTGTCCACCACTCGTAATTTGGGAAGCCCACCCATACTAACGCACAATGCCGCTTGAACAAGAATATGAAAGGCAGTGCAGGATCCGGAAACAAAGGGAAGAATTCCAAGAGGAAGTTTTCCAAGCAAATGCCAGAAGCTGAGAAAGAAGACAGTGAATCGGACACTGACGAAAAAATCCAGGAACAGCAGCGAAAAGGCGAGTCTAAGTTTCCGAGAGTTGATGGAGAATGCAACCTAACTTTCCTGGCAACTCCCTCAGCAAAGGTGGCAAAAAGAACGCTTCGAGAAATAAACGTGGTTGTCCCTGCAACCCCAAAATTCTTGAAGTACTCAAATACACCAATTACCTGGGATCAGTCCGATCATCCCGGGAATATCCCTGAACCCGGCACACAAGCTCTAATCGTAAGTCCTATTGTTCAAAACATTAGGCTAAAAAGAGTGATGATGGATGGAGGATCCATCATTAACATAATGTACCTGGATACACTGAAGCATCTGCGAATCTCGGAGACCCAGCTCAACCACAGCAACATACGTTTTCACGGCATCGTCCCTGGTAGACAAGCACGATCCCTAGGAGAAATTTCCCTAGATGTAACCTTTGGAGACAAAGATCACTACCGGCAGGAAAAAGTATCCTTCGAGGTTGTGTCGTTCGAAAGCGTGTATCATGCGATACTCGGACGTCCAGCTTTTGCCAAATTCATGGCAAGATCATGTTATATTTATAACAAGCTGAAGATGCCAGGGCCCAGGAGGAGTAATTACCATATCTGGAGACTTCAAGTTGGCAAACTAGCTGAAAAAAGAAAACGCCCTTTGCGCTGAGAAAGTCATAGCAAAGGAAGAGTTGAAAGAGCTGGCCAAAGAGGTATCGCCGACAGAAATGCCGGCAGGCAAAGAAAGCCGGAAGCCTGCAGATAGCTTCAAGGCTTCCGAGAACACAAGACAGGTAATCCTAGATCCCAAAGATCCGACAAAATTTGTTGTAGTGGGAACTGGGATGACCGACAAATAGGAAAGCGAGCTCATCAAGTTCCTCCGTGAGAACTGGGATATTTTTGCTTGGTGTCCAGCGGACATGCTAGGCGTACCCAGGGAACTTGCTGAGGATCAACTCAAGGTGATTCCAGGATCCAAACCCGTCAAAAAAAGGTCTCTGTCGATTTGACAGAAGAAGACGGAAGGCTATTGGCAAGGAGATTATCCGGCTTTTGGCAGCAGATTTTATCCGGGAAGTTATACGTACTGAATGGTCTGCAAATCCAGTATTAGTCCCGAAGAAAGATACTACTACCCTTAGGATGTGTATAGATTACACCGTCCTGAACAAACTATGTCCAAAAGATAGGTTTGCATTACCGCGAATCGATCAAATAATAGATGCCACTGCAGGCTCTGAGCTTTTATGCTTTTTGGATGCATATTCCGGGTATCATCAAATACGCATGAAAAAGGAAGATCAAATCAAAACTTCGTTCATAACCCCCTATGGAACGTACTATTACATAACCATGCCATTTGGCCTGAAGAACGCAGGTGCAACCTACCAGCGTTGCATGCAACGGTGTTTGCATAATCATATTGGCAAAATTATCCACGTTTACATGGACGACATTGCTATCGTAACCAAGGAAAAAGAAACACTCCTTGAGGATTTGCGAGAAACCTTCGAAAATTTGCGCGCTTATAAAATGAAGTTAAATCCATTAAAGTGCGTATTCGAGGTTCTCTCAGGAAAACTTCTGGGTTTCATCGTTTCTCATAGAGGAATAGAAGTAAACCCGGAAAAGATCAAAGCAATCTTAAACATCTCCAAGCCTACGTGCGTAAAAGATGTGCAAAGGTTGACGGGTTCCGCTACAGCCGTTAGCAGGTTTATCAGCCGGTTAGGGGACAAAGCTCTGCCACTATACAAATTGTTGAAGAAATCCGACAAATTTGAGTGGACAAAGGAGGAAGATGCAGCGCTAACCCAGTTGAAGGAAACTTTGATGAAAGCTCCGATTTTGGCATCCCCAAAAGAAGAAGAACCTATGTTATTGTACCTTACGGCTACAAACCGGGTTATTAGTGCAGTAATTGTTGTGGAAAGGAAGGAAGACGAACAAAGCATACCAGATCAGCATCTGGTATATTATATAAGTGAAGTTTTCTCCGAGTCCAAACAAAGGTATCCACACTATCAAAAACTGGCATATGGCGTATTTTTCGCATCTAGAAAACTTCGCCATTACTTCCAAGGACATTCCATAACAGTGGTATGCAAAGCGCCACTAGGGGATATAATAAACAATGCGGAGGCGACTGGTCGAGTAGCCAAATGGGGCATCGAGCTAGCAGCATTCGACATTAAGTACCATCCTAGGACGGCAATAAAATCCCAGGTTCTGACAGATTTTGTTGCCGACTGGACGGAAGCAATGGAAAAAACACCGATGCCGGAGTCCGAGTACTAGATCATGCACTTTGACGGATCCAAGATGAAGGAGGGCGCTGGAGCTGGTGTAGTCCTAAAATCCCCTTAAGGAGATACAATGGAGTATGAATTACAAATACACTTCAATGCCAGTAATAATGTGGCAGAATACGAAGCTTTGCTTCACGGCTTGCATATCACAAAGGAAATAGGGTTCAAGCGCATCCTATGCTATGGCGACTCGGATTTGGTACAGCACCAGCTCAACCAAACTTGGGACGCCAAAAGCCCTATAATGGCCAAGTACCGGAGAACGGTGGACGAGTTTGCCATCTGTTTCTTTGGATTCGAAGTGCTCCATGTTAAAAGGGAGGAAAATTGGAACGCGGATGCCTTAGCCCGCATGGGATCAGAAAGGGTAAAAACCCTACCACCAGGTGTATTCGTCCAACATTTGTACGAACCATCGATAAAAGGTGGAGATGTTGATTATCCTCTGGCTTCCGAGTCAATTGAAGTCATGCTCGTTAATCCGGATTGGACAATCCCATATTGAAACTTCTTAGTTGATCAGAATTACCTGGATGGAGCAGACGAAGTCTTGCAAAGACAGATTCAGCGTCGATGCAAAGGATACACGGTAATTAATAATTGCCTGTATAAACGCAACACTACCGGAATTTTTCTGCGATGTATTTCACCAGAAGAAGGACGAGAAATCCTGCAAGAAATCCATGCCGGAGATTGCGGACATCATGCTCAATCAAAAAGCCTAGTCAAAAAAGCATTCCATGCAGGGTTTTTCTATCTAACAGCCAAGACAGACGCTGAGCACATAGTAAACACATGTGGAGGGTGTCAATATTACGCCAAGCAGAAAAATATGCCAGCCCAAGCACTCAAAACTATCCCCATTACATGGCCGTTCGCGATCTAGGGGCTAGATATGATGGGACCATTCAAGACTGCTAGAGGCGGACTTACACATCTACTCGTTCCAGTGGATAAATATACCAAGTGGGTGGAAGCCAAACCCATCAAAAAACTTGACGGTGTAACTGCCAGAAATTTCATCATTGGCATAGTCATGAGATACGGCGTTCCACACAGCATAATAACCGACAACGGGACAAATTTCTCCATTGGAGAGTTGGCAAAATATTGCCGATAAACGGGAATTCGCCTAGATCTCCCATCTGTGGCACACCCGCAATCCAATGGTCAGGTTGAAAGAATGAATAACTCAATCTTACAAGGAATACGCCCAAGACTCGAATCTCCTCTTCATAGAGCAGCTGGGGCATGGGTAGAAGAGCTACCTTCCGTGCTTTGGAGCATTCGAACAATACCAAATAGGTCAACTGGGCAAACCCCGTTTTTCCTAGTTTATGGTGAGGAAGCGATTCTCCCAACGGACATGATCCATGACAGCCCAAGAGTGCAGGATTTCGATGAATCAGATGCCGAAAGCGCACGACAGGATGCCGTTGATCTCTTAGAAGAGGAACGAGAACTTGTGCTTCAAAGATCCGAAATTCTATCAGCAAGGTTTACGACGCTATCATAGTCGGAAAATCAGGCATCATTCTTTTAAAGAAGGTGACCTAGTGCTAAGATTGGTGCAGCAAAGAAAGCACAAACTGGCCCCAGTATGGGAAGGACCAATCGTCATAAGTAAAGCCATGAAGAATGGATCATATTATCTTGTAGACATTCGAGATACGGAAGATGATCCCGAGAAGCCGAATCGCAAAAGAAAGAGAAAGATAGATGATGAACTAGGAGAAACAAAGAGGCCCTGGAGTATCCAGCAGTTACGTCCCTTCTATACTTAGTTCAATTTGTATGTAAACATCTTTGAGATCATGAAATAAAGTTGTCAGAATTCTCATATCCATGTTTTTACAAGTTTATTATAGTACAAAGCATGATTCCGTCTTATCTATTTCCCAATGATCTTGCAAAATACTCAATGTTAACCCGAATTGTGCCTACGTGCTCGGCGTTTAAAAACTGAATGATTTTCAGCCTACTAAAGGTTAAAGGAAACTCGGATTGTGCCTGCGTGCCCGAGCTTCATTCAAAAAGTTTCTTACTTTTCTCTAAGCATTATCTGATTGTTTATGTGCTGGGTCACTGGAGCTAGTAAGTAAAAAATGCCTTTAGTATGATCCATGTTTCCAAGTTTAAACTGATCGGTTTTACCCAGTAACTTGGTGTGAAGATTAAAGTACTACTGAGCCATTTCAAACACTAAGGACAGTTAAAGCACATAAACCAGAGAACTTAGAAGATAAAGGAATATAAAACCCGGAAAACTTGCAAAGGATTTCATAAAAGTTAACTGCAAAAGGCGGAGTACTTGTTCATACAAAAGAATAGAAGCATTACAATAAAAATTACATTGTAAAGTGCAGTAATGCTCCTATTTCCTATTTCTCCTATCCAGGGCAGGGAGAATTCTTCAAGCATCCGAGTCTTCTTCACTGCTGTCATCCTCGGGGGCTTCTGGAATCTCTTCATCCGGATAGGTGATGGAGATATTCACCATAGAGGCAATCTTGGTGGCGTGACCCTTGATTTCTTCAAAGATGGTGGTCCGCTGGGTCTCCGAATATCCAAGAGGGATAGCGGACGCCACGCGCCAAGATTTGGCACTGGGGTAATGCATACGCATAAGGCCTAAAGCCATGCGTGCACCACCCCGTGCTGCGGAGTGCAAGGTGGATTCCTTGGATTCCGCCACCTCCAGGATAGCTTCCGGAAGTTTCTCAACTTTCGAGAATTCCCCAGTTCTTGCGGGAAGGTACTTGTTGATCAGTTGCATGCCTGCAGCTCTGATCGCGGTGAATACCTTCCCGAAAGCTCGGAATTTCTCAATCCGAGTAAGATCCGGGTTATCTCCTGTTTTTTCAAGACAGAACAACCAAAGGGTTAGCGAAAAAGCAGAGGAAAAAATACATGGAGAACCCGGTAAAAGTTGATAACTTACCGAGGATCTTGTCCATTTCGGAGCCTTCCTCCAGGCGCAGGGTCAAGGCGTTTTCCAAATCTTGGATAGTAGCCTTGTCCTTATCAGCTTGTTGGGAGGCCTTGGATTGAGCAATTCCAAGAGCCAGATTGCTGGCCTCCAGATCCTTCTGAGCCTTCATAAGTTCCTTATGAAGGTCCAAATTCTCCCGGCAAAGATTCTCGGCATTGCCGGCATCTTCAGCTATTTGCTTGGCTTTCGCCAAAGCAGCTGGAAAGCAAGGAAAAAATTCTGGGTTAAGAAAACTCGGAAAAGTACTTAGAAAAAATTATGGACAAGTAACTTCAGAGAATTAAAAGTATACCTGTTGTTTCCTCCAGCCGTAGCTGAGACGATGCCAGCTCTGTTTCCTTAACTTCAAGAATAGAGAGAAGGCTTCTAACCTCATTATTCTTGACAGTTAGCTTATTGAAAACTTCTATATTTATGGTTTCGGTGGTTTGCTGAAACACGGAAATGAACCAGAACGCTTAAGTTAGAAACAAGCATGACAAAAATGAAAGCATTAAGTTAAAAGCATACATTTTAACTTATTGCTTGGGGGCTAGAGATAATACCTGGCTCATTCGCTGTAAACCTGCCAAGTTTTCAGTGAACTCCTTTGCGTACTCAGCAAAAAGAGTCCCAACCGCGCTAAGGCCCTCGTTGATATTCTTGAATTCTTTATCTAAGGTGGGAATTTCCTCCTCAGTTATCCGAGAAGGACCTCCCACCTCAGGGATCGCCCTTTCCCTCGTGTCCATTTCCAGCACAATGGGATGGCTGGTCTGCTGGGTTTCGACTTCGGGGGTAGCAGCGTGCTCTTCTGTTGTAACTACCGGTGTATCCAGAGCAGTAGCGGGAGAAGGATGTGGGCCTCTGCTGGCCACAGCTTTGTGCCTCTTTAGCTTTTTCGGCTTCAGAGTAGAGGGAGGCAGGCTAAAAAAGAGAAAATCCGAAAAGTTAAAACTCCGAGAAAAAGGGAGAAATTCCGACAAAGTAAAACAGCCCAGATGTTCGAACCTGGAGGTGACGACGGGAATCCCGTCAAGATCAATGACTTCCTGGGAAGTGGAAATCTTCTTGCGCTTACGTCCACCCGCAAAGGTGGCACGTAATACCTCTAGCTCGGCATCGGAAGCAAGTTCCGACTCAGGAAGTTCGGCAATCTGTTAAGAAGGCAAAAGCTGAGATAAAAACATGAAAACCAAGAAAACGAAAAGGATTTAAACCCAAAAGGCAAAGAATTGTACCTTGGGAGCCGGATTCACGGCCGTGTACATTGGTCGGCTTTCTTCATATTGGTCGCGGGATGCGACCAATTGATTTGCGCGTTTCCGCAAATCTTTTGCCGACCAAACCTTGTTGGTTGTCCGCATAGCATCGTCGTCTCCCGAGTACTCGCAGAGAAGGCGAGCGCCGTGATTAGCCAAAGGCTGAATCCGCCTTTCTAGCCAGCAAAGGACTGTGTTCATGCCAGTTAGAGGCGGATCGGAAGCGACGAGCTTTGCGATGCGCCACTTGATCGTGAGAAGATCCGGCGGCAGGGTCTGAACTGCTTTAGTTCCCCAGTTTTCTTGGGGAACAGCGGCGGTGTTCGAGAAAGGTGGAACCCCGGTGGTTTTCCAAGGGAAGGGAACGTCGGGATGATAAAAGAAGGAACCCGTCCAGAATTTGACGGATTCCGATGTTTTAATCCTGGGGAACCAATCCTCCCTGAATCTGCGCAGGGTAAAGGATATGGTCCCACAAGTTGGGAGTGCGCCCTCCGAAGAGTTCCGCTTAACCCCAAAGCAATAAAGCCAGAAATCTAACCTAGGAGCTATACCTAGATATCCGTCGAAAAGGGCCTGAAATCCGTCTAGATAGAGGATGGAGTTGGGTGGCAGATTGTGGGGTTGGATGTTGTAGTGGGCTAAGATCTGGAGAAAAAAGGCGGATGGTGGAAGACCCATACCTCTCAGTATATGGGAGGTAAGGAGGACGTGTTCCTCGTCCTTTGGCGCGGGCTCGGATTCGTCCTCCGGGATCCGCCATTTCCCTTTCAGCACAAGCCCCTCCTTCTCCATTGTCGGAAGGAGGGATGGCGGAATACTGCTGGCACTCCAGTTGCCGGCAGTTTCCGCCTCGTCGTCTGCTCCGGCGGCGGCGGACGCTGCGGCCGCGAGCTCGTCTCTGACGAGCGTAAGTTTCTCTTCCGCCGTCTCGGGCGCGAACAGCGGAGGAGGCGCGGAAGAAGACCCCGCAAGATCTGCGGCGACGGGACGGCTTTCCTCGCCCGCCGCACCGCCCGTGGCTTTCGCCGGCTCGTCGCCGGAGACGTGCACCGGTGAATCCAGTTGTGGATCCATCGTGTCGATGATCTCGTCGATGTCTTTTGCGACGGTGCGGGCTAGGGAAGAGCTTGGGGATGCCATCGATGGGCGGCGCGCTATTGCTCCGGTGAGGTCTCGGGTGCGTTCGTGCGCTCGGGAGGTGCTCTGCGAGAACTTGGGCGCTAGAATGGTGCTGCGAAGTGAGAGCGGAAGGTTTCCTCGGAGGACGGAGGCGGCTATTTATAGCCGGAATCCCGTCACGATGTGTGCTAACGGCTCTTTTGATCCTTGGATGATCAACGCGTGTCACTCGCCGGAAATTCCGGGAAATGAAACGACGGGTGATTATTGCTATCGCCTCGTTTCCCGCGAGAATCTGTCAGAGATATGTTTCTGGGTTTCCCGCCTGTAAACCAAACGTCCCTTACGTCAGCAAGATTAAAGCGCTGACGTAGGAAGTTCCTTCTCCGCGAAGATTCGTGGAAGAAAAGCCGGATTTTCTGGATTCCGAGTTTTGCGTTATAACATCCTTTGAGGAGAAAAAGAAGAATCAAGACTGCAGGCCGATATTTCTTGAAAAATATGCATTTGGCGAAAGACGGTGAATCCGAGTCTTAATCCTTCTTGGGGGCTGCTGCCGGATATATACCAACTAGGGGTATATCAGATGGTAGTCTAAAGTGCCGGATTACCAGGGTGGCCTAAATGGTAATGGGGTATGGTCCGTTAGGCGGCCCAGTAAGCTGATGCACAGAAGCCGGATTCTAGAAGAACCCGGATCGCGGCCCACGTGATCTGGCTTGGAGTAGAAGGCGGATTCCTTACTTTCCAAGTTAATAGTTACCGTAGTCTTCTAGGTTTCCTATTCTGTATACCCTAATCCGGCTATTATATAAAGCCGGACGGGAGAGATGATGGATAGACAAGAAGCTAAAGGCTAACTCGCCGAGAGGTTCATCCTTGACGAGAAGCTAATAGAACCTCACATTGTACTTTGTATTTACAGGCTTTAGTCCTGAATAGTGAGATTGCAGGAGTAGGAACGTCGCATTATTGCGTCGTACCGAACCTGGGTAAAAACCCTGTGTCATTGTCCTTCGCGCAATCACGTCCCCCCACGTTTTTATCAGTAGTCTCATGGCACCCCCGTCTATGAATTCTACTACGATGTCTCGACACTAACGCAGTACCAAAAGAATGGCTATGTCATCCTCCTCTTCCATGTCCCATTCTTCCTCGGACGAATCATTAGATGAATTCATCTATACAAAAAATGTTACTTATTTAAGTACAAATACGCGTTCAATCATGGAGAGGGAAAATCGGCGCCGGTGCATACCTTTGAGGATTTCCGTCGAGCACCTTGCGCGCGGTGGTTGCTATGCTGCCGTCGGGCATTGGCGCGCAGGCGTTGTAGGCATCTGCTCGAATCGGCGGCTGAGGGATTGTTGTGCCAGCGGCTGGAAGATTCGGCGGCAGAGGGGAGATTTGTCGCCAGAGGAGGGACGTTTCAGCGCGGTGGCGCCGGGCCAGCGGCCATCTAGGTGGTGGGCACGTGCCGGTGTGAAAAGCTAGGCTAGACGGAAGCGCGGCGACGGGAGATCCGGGCGCCGGAGGAGGTTGGAAGAGCGGGGGGGGGGTAGGAATGACAGATGGTGCGAGTGTGTGTGCAAGTTTCACGCAGCGGTTCGCGCGAGGAAGTTTCGTATGACGGTTGAGAGTTCGCGCGCATGCTCGGTCGTCCAACGCGCTAGAAGGAGACGCACAAGATTCTGGGCGCCGGCTTCCGCGTTTCTCCGCGCGCTGGATGAAAATTTTCCCGCGCCGGGTTTTAGCACGACCGCTGGAGCCGTCACTTCTGATCCCGCGCTGCATTTTGGCCATTTTTCCCGCGCGACGCCTATATAGCCCAAATGGTGGAGATGCTCTTATTTTCTGTACACCATCACATTTAATGCTATTGCTAAATACAAGGAGCTGTATCTTAACCCCACGTTCAGGGTTCTAATCAGCACCTCGCTTACGATATACTCAGGATGCAAGATGGTACAAGCCCTTCCCAATTACTGAGTAGCACCAAGTTCCTGTTTTGCCAGAAAACTTGGAGCAAAATAATGTCGTCTTCGTTTAGTAGGACAAAACGGTATGGCCTGACAGCGACAAATTTGTGTTATGTATCTCTGCCCATACGCTTTCGGATGCTTATCTTGTCCGACGGTTTTCTGGCAGATTTTTGGCTAACTTTGCTTGGTTCGTCTTCCTCTCCTGCTTTCAGCACCGACCATGACGTCTGCACAAAAAAACGAGCAGATTCTGGCACTGAAGATGACATATATGTAAACCTCTGTATTTCATTTACAAGTCTCCTATATTGTTAGATCGTCATTTTTCCTCTGAAGAACAGCTTGCTAAGAAATGTAGTAGTGCGCAACGGAAGCGTGACCAGGAATCCCATAGTTGCAGCCCGAGCTACGGCTGCGTTGGGTGTGGTATACCAGATTTACAACCAGATGAAAGGTCAAAGGCAAAGGTCAGGCTCGGAGTGACAATTGCATGAGCATGAGCGGAGGTGTCGTGCATGCATTTAGCACGGGTGGGCATCTCATCAACGGATTACGTACTGTTAGAAGTTAGGTTAGGCTAGTTTCACCGTCACGGTCAAGGTAGTTAGAACTTAGAACTACAGTAGTAGTACTGAAGAACTACTTATATTATACTCTTATTGCAAAGGTCCTGGCTAGGAGGTTGGCCCCATCCCTACCACAGTTGGTGGGTGGTCACCAAAGGGCCTTCGTGCGCAGGAGGTGTATCCACGAAACTTCATGTTGGTTCAGGGCACGGACCGACAGCTTCACAACTCCCTAACGCCGGCCGTCTTGTTTAAGTTCGACATCACCAAGCCTTTCGACATAGTGGATTGGGCGTTCCTTATCCAGGTCTTGAAGAAGTTCGGGTTTGACGATTGAATGATCACGTGAACTCCTTGTGTGCTGCTGCCCTATGGGAAATTTTGAAACTGAGAAATTCTATGTGTTTTCAGGGTTTGGTCTGGCCAGGTGTTCAGGACAGCGTTCGAACAGGAGCGATGGAAGTTGCTGGCTCCTCCCTCATCGGCGACCATCATCGATCGGAGTGTGCTGATGCTGAACAAACTGCGCGCCGAGCTTTTGCGCATCGCCTGGAGATGATGTCTCGTTCGGGCGGGTTTCCTGATCCTGAAGCATCCCAAGAAGCGACCTGCCAGCGGGTTCTTGCCAAGTTTCTGTCGAAGTCGTACTGATGTGGCTTTGACTTTAGGTGTGCGTTGTCTCCCTCCCGTCTGGTGCTTTGGTGCTTTTGGGGTGTTGCCTTTGCTACTGATATTTGCACCCTGTGTGGTGGAGCTTGTGCTCGTCGTAGCGCTGTAATCACTCTGTCACTTGGCTGGTTTGGGTTTCAATGAAACCGGGGGACGCCCCTTTTATTCTAAAAAAAAAAAATTGATCACGTGGATTTGTGCTTTGCTCTCTACCACGTTAACACATATCTTCGTGAATGGCTTGCCGGGTTGCCGTATATCTAATAGGCGTGGTCTACGACAAGGAGACCATCTTTCGCCGCAACTTTTTATTTTGGTCATGGAAATTTTCCACCACCTGGTGGAGTTGGCTGGTTGTCGAATCTCTGACTCCACAAATCCCTCAGGTGACCCTATCGGGTTTCGACTAGGAGAAGTCATGAGCGCTGGTGAAATCGTCGGCTTGACAGGAGGCGAGATTTACCCAGGTTCGGGGCCCTCGAAGAGGTAAAACCCTTACTCCTGCCTTCTGTTGATCTGTATTGGATGATTAGATCGGTTACAGGTTGCTCGAATCGAGAGTAGATCTCGAGTTCCGAGGCTTTTTGGTCGTGCGGTATTACTTGGTCCCCTCCTTGGGTGCTCTCCTGGCCTTATATAGATGGCCAGGTCTCGAGTTCTACCCGGAGAGGACTCAAACCCTAGCTGGGTCGGTTACAAATTTCCTAACTTAACCCGCAAGCTGATGCGGGTGGGCTTCACATGGGCCTTCTAGAGTACTCCAAGGACGCTTCCTTTTGGGCCTTGACCTTGGGTCTGAGAGGGGGTGTCCTTACCCGCAGGGTCCAGGATCCATATCTTCGTCAGTAGCCCCCGAGCGTGTGCTTGACTGAGACTTTTCCAGTCGAGTAGACGGTCAAACCCTCCTTATTTTTACGGAGGATTGCCCTGACAGTCATTGTTTTCCAAAGAGTGTGTTCCATGTATCATGGGTCATCACGCTCGAGTATCGAGCAATATAAGTGCCTGTTTTTACGGCTTTTTTCACAGAAGGATGCGGCACAGTAGTTTGGCTCTCCCGAGAGATCAGGGCCAATTAATTGCGACTAGGGCAAAAACATTCCTGGCCTACTCAGATTCGAGACCTCCGACTCGAACCCGATAAGGTGATTGTTGCGACTGGGCCGTTGTGGACTTATCGAATCGAACTTAACCTATGGGGGTACCCGGCGCGTCCGCTAGGATTTTTCTTCGTGTTGTTGACACGGAATTATACCGGAGGACGCAGCTTTCGAGTGCGATTCCAGACCCAAAAGACAGATCTTTTCGGGTCTTACCTTCATATTCGAAGAATATGGCATCCGGATGTGCCTAGTCGGCTGAACAATCCAGGTTCTTATGATGTAAAATTATCATGTGTAGGAGAGGTAGGTTTTTTCTACCCGATTGATTTGTTTGAGCTCCATACGAAAGAAATTTCGTGCTGGAAGAAAAACTAAACCCATATGAAAGAGTTTTCATGTTCGGGATGCTGTGCCCATACGAAAGAGTTTTCGTGCATAGGGTATTTTTCTCTTGTTCGAAGAGGTTTTGCTTTATGAACTGTTCATGGAAAAGTTGCTTTTATCCGAAGGAATTGATATTCATACGAAGATAATTTCGCGTTTGAACTTCCAATCGAAAAGATCTTGGTTTTGAATGACGAATGCCATGACGTCATGGCGCACTCCTCTTCTCCCGATGGGACGTGACGGAGTGGCAGCAGATGGTGGCCCACCTTGTCAGCTTTTTGACCGGGAAACGAGACGTCGTTCCCGGTTTTTACGCGAGACGCGCAGTAAATGCGCACGATCTTCTGTTAAGATCGTGGCACGAAACAGCGCTGGCCGCCGCTTCGTTTCATCTTCACGCGTGGCGGCCGTGATAGGCGCCACGTAGCGCATCGTACGGCTGAGATCGTCTTGCTCCGTGTATAAATACGGGTGTTAGCGCTGCGGTAAAACTTTCCCAGCTCTCTGTCTTCATCTTCTTCCTTGCGCCCACCTTCATCTTCCTCGCGCTCGAGCTCATGCTGCAAGCAATGGCTGGCGGAAAAAGACGCGGTGCTGCCGGCTCTGCATCCGGCGAACCTTCCGCGCAACCCGCGCCCCGCGCCGGCGACTGGCGCTCCCCCAACACCACCGCGAAAAGCATCAAGGAGATGCAGCGGGAGGGGTTGCTGCCGGCGGAGACGGAGAAGCGAGTCCGTCTCGGAAAAAAGGAAGAGGTACTCAATCCTCAATCGAACGAGCGCGTGGTCTTTGTGGACCACGTGACTCGAGGCCTTTCTTTTCCCCTTCATCCCTTCTTCCTCGGGTTGCTCTGTGTCTATGGCATACAACTTCACGATCTTCCCCCGAATGCGGTGCAGCACATTTCGTGCTTCATCGTGTTCTGCGAATGCTATCTTGGCATTCGCCCGCACTGGGCGCTTTGGAAGGCGCTCTTCAAAGTCCGGATCTTCCGCGAGAGATCGCGGGTGGAGTCCGAGCTCGGCGAACCGCTTCGCACGGGCGGCTTCGGGATCCAAGCTCGACAAGAAGGCAGCTACTTCAACATGCATTTCGTCGACTCCGCTCAAAGCTGGCGGAAGAGGTGGTTCTACGTCACCGACAACAGCTCGGGTGGGATTGTGGAATTCCACCCGTTCGCTGTTCTGACAAGGCGGAAGTCCTGGGGGCACAAGATGTCAGCCGAAGAGACTCAGACCGTTGCACCTTTACTCGCAAGAGTAGCTGCTCTCCGGGACCAGACCGCGGGAGTCGTGCTCAACGGGATGCATTTGGCGAGCATCTTTTTGAAGCGCAGGATCCAGCCACTTCAACAAAGGCCCTCCGCTATGTGGGAGTATCAAGGCTCAGAGGACCCCTGCCGAGTAAGCCGCGAGGAACTTTCGAATGTAGAATTCGAGAAGAAAATCGCGGGTATCACTCGACTGAAGGTGGGGGAGAAATTCCCCGATTGCTCTGTTGAAGCCTTTGCCGCTTCAAACCCTCCCCCAGCCGAGGTTAGTTTCTTCCTTTTCGTCTTTGATTTGTTCCCCTTTTTGTTCTGAATCCTAGTCGATAAGGTTTTTCTCGTCTTCTTCTTGCCTTTGCAGAGCCTAGCTATGGCGGACTGCTACCCGCCAGCTGCGGGGGAGGCTGCCTCAGAGCAAGTGTCGAGTCATCAAGACGGCGCGATTGACACCAGCGTCGCCAACGCCTCTTCGAGTTCAGAACACGATTCCTCGGATGACGTTGAAGACTCGAATGGCGCTCCGACGAAACGCCGTCGGGTAGATGAGGACGAAGCTACTTCCAAGGATAAATCCTTGGAAGCATCGCCCAATCAAGCTCCTGTCCATGCGACTCCACTTCGCTCCCTTGCTCCTTCGCCTTCGTTCCCAGTGATGACGCCCGCTTGGAACGCGGACTTGCTGGATGACGACGAGGATGACGAGTAAGTGCTTCTTCCTTAATCTTGGTCGAACATTTTCCGTGCTTCAATATCGATTGTTTCTATCTTTCGGTGCAGTCTGCAGACGATCAGTCCTCGCAGGTACGCCGCTGCCGTTCCTCCCGAAAAGAGGAATAAGGCAAAGGATGTGGGTGAAACTCCCACCGCGGGCACCGTCCAAAATTCCCCCAGAGCAGCCCCCGAAGCCGCGACGGTGGTACGTGAAGCCCCCAGCTTTGCCGCCAGGACTTGTGCTTCTAAGGAAGTGACGGATAGCTCCGCGGATCCGCTCTCTCGTGCCACCGGCCAGGTAAACTTCATCTTCCATCTTCAAAAAAAAAAAATTATCGGGTGCACGACAGTGCTCCCGATGGGAGTAGCCCCCGAGGCTGTAGTCGATCGCATGTGATCGGCCACAGGCTCAAAGTCTAGTTTAATTCTTCTTCATGATTTCATTTTTATCGAGTGCACGACAGTGCTCCCGATGGGAGTAGCCCCCGAGGCTGTAGTCGATTGTAAATAATCGGGTACAGACTCTAATTTAATCCTTTTAACTCTTTTGTCTTCGTGCTTTTGCAGTCGCTTATTGATTCTCTTGCGGCGATTGGTCGCCGCGTCGTTCTCGCCGAGTCGGACTGCGAGTCGCTTCGAGCGGACCGTAGCCGACTTCAGACTGAAAACGTCCTTCTCAAGAGTAAGCTTTATCATCTCCCTGTCTTCCGCACTCCGTACACTCTTGAGTTTTGACAAGAATCTCTTTGCACCTCGACTTGAATTTGCAGAATCCGAAAAGGTCAAACTCTCTGAGCAGGTAACTGCTCGGGAGGCTGACCTGACGGCCATTCGACAAGAGCTAGAGGCTTCCCGCATGCAATCAGAAGATTTTGGTCGACAGCTTGCGGATGCGCGGAAGTCCTTGAAGGAGTTAGAGAAAGCTGGCAGTAAGGCCGACAACGACATTGTTGGGTTCCTCCGTCCCCTTGCTGAGCGTTTCGCGGGTAAGTGTGTTGGGCTTTTGCGACTTTGATTCCTCATTTCGCTGTACTTTGCTAAGTATTTTTTTTTCTTCCTTTGCAGGTCTTCTGGATGTTCCTCTAGAGATCCCTGAACTCCAGCGGGTGGATGTGGTAACCGACACACTTGGCCAGCTTAAAAGGCACGCTGATGGAGTTCTCTCCATGATCAATGATGCTACTCAAGTGCTGGGGCAACTGCACGGTCGCCTCCTCGCCAACGCCACTCCTGCACCCGCGCTAGATGATCTGTTGAAGGTCTTCTCAGAAGGCAAACTTATGGATGCCTTCGCGGTCGCACAGGCGGAGTCTGGTGCGAAGACCGCGATACAATTTGCTCTGGCGCATGGAGTTGAAGGTTTGGAGGAGGCGTACACATCTCTTCCAGTCGACCCCTCCACGGGCAAAAAGGTACGGCTCTCTCGTTTTGGCGAGCAAGCCGCTATTCTTGCTCGGAAGCTGTCTGAGATTTTTGCTCGGTTGCGGGGAGGGGCGACTGCTGCCAGCGGGAGCACCAATGTAGCTTCATAGTTTTTCTTTTTTCTCCTTGAATGTAATGAACCTTGGGATGTATTCCCGTACCTTTGTTGTCTTTAATCGAAGAATTCATCTTGCAATTCATTCCCTTTGTTTGTGCATTGTCTCCCGATGGGAGTAGCCCCCGAGCGTTTGTCAGATGTGCGACTAGAATTGACTCGAGTAGGGCATCTTACTTCTTTCATTTTATGCTTCCAGGCTACTGGGTTTGCCGCGGAAACGTCGGGTGGATGTGGTACTCCAGTAAATCCACTTGTTGCCGCTGTTGGCACTTTTGCGGGCCTTCGTGATAAGGTCCAGGAGGGTGAGCGCAAGCTAAAAGCTATGCGCGGGATAGCCGATGTGGCGAAGTCCAAGCAGAAATTGGCAGCTGAACGCGAATAATTTCTGATGGATGAGTTGGCTGTAGTCGCAAGGGACTTGCTTTGTAAGTAGTGCAGCCCCCGTGCCTTTTTCTTCCTTGTTTCCTTATCTGACTGAATGTGTTTTTGCTCTTCAGTCGTTAATCCAGATGACAGGGAAGAAAAGCAGTGGGTAGAGAATCACATCCTTCAAGGGGCTAGTAGCTCCAAACCTCATGCAAACAATTTTTGGTCTGATCGCAGTCGGGGTTTTGTGATGGCCACCTTGAAATTTCGAGTCCTCCAGGCGAGAATTCTCGTGAGTTCTTTTCACGAGGTCTTGGTTGCGATGAACGCTGCATTTTACCCACTTGAAAAAGGTCCCGAAGACTGGGGTTATCTTCTCAGTTTGTTTGGACGTGAAGAAGAAGTTCGCGCGTGTGTGCGCAATCAGATGACGTGCGGCGCGGTTGTAGCTCTCTATTTTGTCCGCATATGGCATCCTGAGATAGATGTTAACTCCGTTGCTCGGCGCCCAGATTATGCAATCGAGGATATCTCGCAGTACTATGATGTTGTACGTCCTGCGGCGGAGAAGATTATCCGAATGACCTCTGAAGAGGTAGATAGAGTTTTGGCGACTGAGAATGCTCAGCGCTTTGACTGATTTTCGGATGTAAATATCCTGTAATCTGTTTATAGTTTGTAAAAAACTGTTGTAAGGTGTATAACCTTGTATTTGATATTGTTTCTTTGTGATGCTTAGTTGTAGGGTAGCCCCCGTGTGTTTTAAGGGGTGTGTACCTGTAACTTGTAGCATGTAAAGAACGAGAAGCTTCGAGTGAATATGATGAAGGAATCATGTCTTTATTGCAATGACTGAGAAGCCATGTATTCGAACTACAGGACTGGCTAGTATAGCCTTATTTTTGTTGCGATAACAAGCAAACCTAAGGATAAAATTTGCGGAGGTGTGCAATGTTCCACGGATTGGAGTAGACCCCTCCGGTCGCCGGATTCTTTAGCCTGTAGGCTCCGCCTGGGATGACTTCGTGTATGATGAAGGTCCTTCCCAAGGTGGCTCGAGCTTGTGTCCTTCCTTCTGTTTGAGCCGCAGCACCAGATCCCCAACCGCGAATGCTCTGTGGCGTATGCGGCGACTGTGATAGTTGCGCAAGGATTGCTGATATACCGCGGACCTTGCGAGTGCGATGTCTCGCATTTCGTCGAGTGCATCCATATCTTCTGCGAGCGCCCTGTTGGAAGTTTCTTCGCTGTAGGCTACAACTCGTGGGGCGCTGAATCGAACGTCCTCTGGAAGGACTGCTTCTGCCCCGTATACCATGAAGAATGGCGTGTACTTCGTTGACCGATTAGGAGTTGTGCGCAGGCTCCAGAGTACGGAAGGTAGCTCTTCCGCCCAATGTCCTGCGGCGGGGTGTAGACGATCGAGTAGTCGCTTCTTGATGCCTGCCGAAATTAAGCCGTTGGATCTTTCGACTTGTCCGTTCGTTTGCGGGTGAGCGACTGAGGCAAACTTGAAATTGATGCCTTTTTCCTCGCAGAACTGTTGTGTCTCCTTTGCTGTGAAATTTGTACGGTTGTCTGTAATGATGTCGTGTGGCACACCAAATCTACATACAATGGAGTCGAGAAACTTGACGGCGCATTGGGCGCTTGCTGAGGTTACTGGCATAGCCTCGATCCATTTGGTGAACTTGTCGACTGCGACCAGCAAGTGTGTGTATCCACCTGGCGTGGACTTGCGTAGTGGCCCAACCATATCTAGCCCCCATTGTGCAAAGGGCCAAGCTATTGGTATCATGTGTAATTCCGTTGCATGGGCGTGTGGCCTTGGTGCGAATCGCTAGCAGGCGTCGCATCGTTCGACCAGGCGTTTTGCGTCGTTGGCTGCTGTTAGCCAGTAAAATCCTGCTCGGAAAGCTTTTCCCATTATTGTTTTCCAGCTAGCATGATGTCCGCAATCTCCTTGGTGTATGTCTTGGAGCAATTCCTTGCCGTCTTCGGGTGCGATGCAACGCTGAAGTATTCCCGAGATACTTTGCTTGTATAATTCTCCATTGACTACTCGAAAGGACTTGCTACGCCTGATTATCTGTCGAGCCTCACGCGGATCGGCCGGGAGCTGTCTGTTGAGCAGGTAGTCGAGATATTTCTGCGTCCAGACTGGCTCGACCAGGAAAACCTGCCGTGATATATTATGAATAAGCTCGATAAGCGCGACCTGCGGGCTAACCTCTGTTTCTGGCGCTGCTGCAGCTTTCTTCACTTTGACCGATCGCTTGATCATCCGTTCGAAGTATATTCCTGGCGGTATGGGTGCATTGGTGGAACCCATGTTTGCCAGTCTATCTGCTTCTTCGTTGCTAGATCTTGCAATGTGCTTCAGCTCGCAGCCTTTAAAGCTTCCTTCGAGTAGGTTGTACATGTCACGATATGCGACCATGTTTTCAGCAATGGCGTCGCATTCTTTCATCGTCTGCTGCACTATGAGATTGGAATCACCGTAGATCATTAATCGGGTAGCTCCACAGGCGATTGCCATCTTCATCCCGTGCAACAGGGTTTCATATTCTGCGTCGTTGTTCGAGGCTGGATCATCTGGTGGAAAGTCCAGTCGCAGGACGTATTGCAGCTTGTCTCCCCGAGGTGAAATAAGAACGATTCCATCCCCTGCTCCTTCGTTTCTCTTGGATCCATCGAAGTACATTATCCAATTTCTCGTGTACTCGGGTGGTCCGGGCGTTTGTAGCTCTGTCCATTCGCTGAGGAATTCCACGAGTACTTGAGATTTGACTGCTTTCCGTTCTGTATAGGTGATGTCCCAGGCGCCCAACTCGATGCTCCATTTTGCTATTCTTCCGGATGCCATAGGGTTGTTCATGATTGTCCCGAGTGACGCATCATTAACCACTGTAATGGTGTGTTCCTGGAAATAATGTTTGAGCTTTCGGGCTGTGAGAACAACTCCATACGCCAGCTTCTGATAATGAGGGTATCGTTGCTTGCATGGCGAGAGCACTTCGCTGATGTAATATATTGGTCTTTGGACTCTGTACGCTTTGCCGTCTTCAGGTCGTTCGACCACGATTGCTGTGCTGATGACCTGGTTTGTAGCGGCTAGGTATAGTAGTAGCGGCTCCCTTTCTTGCGGTGTTGCAAGGACGCGCCTGCTTTGCAACGATCGCTTCAGGCCTGCGAACGCTTGTTTAGCTTCGGGTGTCCACTCGAATTTGTCCGTCTTCTTTAATAATTTGTAGAAGGGTAACGCTTGCTCTCCCAATCGTGCGATGAACCTGCTTAGGGCGGCTAGTCGTCCTGCGAGCTGCTGGACTCCGCGTAGATTGGTTGCCTCCTTCATAGTCAGGATGGCTTGTATTTTCTCCGGGTTGGCTTCAATGCCTTTGGCGGATACCAGGTACCCGAGGAGTTTTCCTGCGGGGACGCCGAAAACACATTTGGTCGGATTGAGCTTGATCCGATATGCATTAAGGGCGTCGAACGTTTCTCTGATGTCCTCGAGGAGTGTGTCCTCGACTCGAGTTTTGATGACGATGTCGTCGACGTACACTTGTACGTTTTTGCCAATGAGATTGGCGAGGCATCTTTGCATGCAGCGCTGATATGTTGCGCCTGCGTTCTTCAGCCCGAAAAGGATTGTCGTGTAGCAGTAGACACCGTGGGTGTGATGAATGCCGTCTTCTCTTCGTCTTCCTTTTTCATTCGGATCTGATTGTATCCCGAATAGGCGTCCAGGAAGGAGAGGCGTTGGCAGCCTGCCATAGAGTCCACGATCTGGGCGATTCGTGGTAGAGGAAAGTTGTCCTTGGGGCAGTGCTTATTCAGCAATGTGTAGTCAATGCACACCCGAAGGATATCCGTGTTCTTCTTGGGGACCAGCACCGGGTTTGCCAACCAGGTGGATATCTTGATCTCCCTAATAAAGTTGGCGGCTAGCAGTCTGTTTATTTCTTCTCCAAGCGCCTTCTGCTTGGGTTCTGAAAATCGTCGAGTCGTCTCTTTGATGGGTTTGGCATTAGGAAAGACTTCGAGTGAGTGCTCGGCAAACTCCCTGGGTATTCCTGGCATATCTGAGGGCTGCCAGGCAAAAATTTCCCAGTACTCACGGAGGATTTTGACGAGCGCGCCTTCCTATGCTGGCGAGAGGGTTGTGGAAACCATCGCGGTCTTGGCAGAATCCGTCGGGTGCACTTGGTGCTTGCGGGTGTCGCTGTTGGCGCTGAATTCCAGTTCGGGCGCGTTTTTCTTCGTGAGGGGCATGACGGAGTGGTCCGTGGTTTTTGCCAGCTCTTGAAGTTCTTCTTGCATCCCGAAAGATTTCGCGATCTCATTGAATTCTATGTCACACTTGTCTGACTTCTGGAAGTCTCCGTCGATGGTGATCACACCGTATTCGCCGGGTAGCTTGAGTTTCAGGTACGCGTAATGTGGTACTGCCATGAATCTGGCGAATGCTGTTCGGCCAAGGATGGCGTGGTACTGTGAGGGCCAGTCGACGACTTCGAAGTCCAGGAATTCCCTTCTGTAGTTGCTTGGAGAGCCCAGCACAACTTCTAAGTTGATTGTTCCGAGTGGACGGATTGCCTTGCCCGGAACTATCCCGTGGAAGGATGTTTCTGATTCCGTTAGGCCGTCCAGGTTCTTGTTCATTCGACGGAGTGTATCCGCGTAGATGATGTTGATGCCACTGCCGCCATCCATGAACACGCGGGCCAGGTCGTAATTTCCGATTTGAGCCTGGATGACGAGGGCGGCGTGTCCTGGTCGATAGACTTGTGGTGGATGGTCTTTTTTCGAGAACGTGATGGGCTGATCTGCCATCTTCAGTTACTCGGTCTTTGTTGGCGGTGTCTGCACTGCCATGCATAGTTTCCTCGTGTTAGTCTTTTGAGCTCTGCGAGAGGGGCATACCTTCTGTATCATCGCGAGTTGTCCTGCCGGGTTCGGGTATGCGTTGGCTCCATTGTTTTGCGGTGGTGGCGCAGGTAGTGCGGCTAGCGCCATGTTTGGATTTGCTGGTGGAGGTGGTGGTGGAGGCGGCTGAAATTGTTGTCCTCCTCCTGGCAACGGCGGGTAGTTTTGGGTGGATGCAAATCTTTTCCTCGCGAGAGCATCTGAGATGTCAAGAAACTTTCGGCAATCCTTGAGAAGGTGTGTTGCCTTAGTTTTGCCCGTGCGCTTATCTGTAAACAGGTGTAGCGAGCAGTATGCATCGAGATCCTCTTCGGGGGATTTTTCTTCTGTCTTTGGTTTCCACTCGCGACTTCCACGGCGACCAGAGTCGCGATTTCGCGTGAATTTCATTGCGCACCGCGTCTTCTCCATTAGCCCATTTTTCGGCTATGATCATTAGCTCCCCAATGGTTTTGGGCGCAGCTCTGCCTAGCTCTTCTCGAAACGCGGTTCTTCTCGCTCCTTTGGCGAAGGCCTCAATCGCCACCTCTTCCGAGATGGTTCCTGCGGTGTTCCTGAGTGTGGTCCACCGCTGGATATATTCTCGTGTGGATTCGCCACTCTTCTGTTTGCACGCTCGTAATTCTTCGATTGTGGCTGGCCTCTTGTACGTCGACTGGAAATTTTTGCAGAAATCGCGGTGCAGGTCGTCCCATGATGCGTAGCAAGATTTAGGTCTTCTCTCCAGCCAACTACGGGCCGCGCCTGTAAGATGCAAATTGAGGTATTGCATGGCTGTGTTCTTGTTCCCACGTTGGCATTTTACTGCCGTGAGGTAGTCGCTTAACCACTGGGAGGGCTCGAGTGAGCCGTCGTATTTTGTCACCTCCGTGCTGAGCTTGAACCTCTTGGGTAGAGGTGCTTCTCGGATGCTGCGAGCGAAACAGAGTGCTCCACAGGTTTCGTCGTCTGAGGACCTGGATGAGGAGCGCTCGTAATACCGTGAAGCTCTCGCCCTATCCACCTTCTTTTGGGCGAGATCTGATCGCGCGTCGTATTCGGACCGGTCGCGGTCGTTGTCTTTCCTTGGTTCTTTGCTTCGCTTTCTCGAGCGGCTGCTGTGGCGCCGCGAGCTTTTGTCTCTCGGGCTGTCGTCGCTGCTGCTTCGACTATCGCCGCGGCGGCGGGCCTCTTTTCCCCGACCACGTCGTGGCGATTTGTCTTTTCTCGGGGATGAACTTCTATGCCTGCGGGGCGTTTCTTTATCCTTGTTCTTCTCCTGTCGCTCCTTTTCCAGTTCTTCTTCGGTCTTCTTGCGATCGTGAGAAGCGAGCCTTGCGGCCGCCAATCCTAGTCCTTTGCGAATTTGTTTGTACTGTTCCACCCGAGGGTCGCTTTCCGTCGGTTGGTTCATCTGCATGTAAGTTGCTGCGGCTAGGATCGCGGCAGCTGGGGTTTGCGGGTAGATGTTGCCGTCATCGTCGACCCTCATGAAGGAAGACGTGGTCGACCTGTCGGTCGCAGTCACGGATTCGTGGCCCCTTGACGATGTTGCGTGTCCCTTCCTCGCGGGTCGGGTACCGACTGAGGGTGCGAGGGACTGTTCGACTCGCCGCAGGCTTGATTCGTCCGCCGCTCTTCTGCGACGGGCTAGATCTGCCCGGGCTTCTTTGATGTTTGAGGCCGCTCTTACTAGGTGGTAGTGGTAGGCGGTTAGGTCTTCTTGTGAGGCTCCTGCCGCGGGTGGCTGACTCCGCCGCATGGCCTCCTTGGCCCTTTTCCAGGCCTCCCGCGAAACGCCGATTATATCGCGCTCGGTTGCGCTGAATTCGGTTTCTGAGGGCTGTTCCGATCCTGCCATGCAGACTTGGGCCAGTCGTGGCTCGTGTGTCCTAGGCGTAGATCGGAAAGCTTCCCGGACCCGAGATGGTTCTTCTGTCGAGAGGGCGTGATAGTCGACGGTGTTGAAGCGGATGGACTCGCCACTTTTCTCCATAGGGAAGCGCGAGTTGACGGCTCCAGACTCAGGTTCGGATTCATCCGAAAAGTGGAGGATCCCGTCTCTGTTTGCCATGAAGTTGAAGCTCCCGAACGTCAGGGCTCTTCTCCAGGTCCTCGAACACCGGGCGTGATTCCGGCGAGTAAGGCGTGACTATGACGGATCCGATCCGTACAGGATTGTTCGGAGCCGTAGTCGATGGTTTCCAACGGGAGTTGGATGTTGATGAAGCCGAAGATGCCGGTGATCCAGCGCCCGCGCTCCCCACGGTCGGCGCCAATTGTCGAATCTCTGACTCCACAAATCTCTCAGGTGACCCTATCGGGTTTCGACTAGGAGAAGTCATGAGCGCTGGTGAAATCGTCGGCTTGACAGGAGGCGAGATTTACCCAGGTTCGGGGCCCTCGAAGAGGTAAAACCCTTACTCCTGCCTTCTGTTGATCTGTATTGGATGATTAGATCGGTTACAGGTTGCTCGAATCGAGAGTAGATCTCGAGTTCCGAGGCTTTTTGGTCGTGCGGTATTACTTGGTCCCCTCCTTGGGGGCTCTCCTGGCCTTATATAGATGGCCAGGTCTCGAGTTCTACCCGGAGAGGACTCAAACCCTAGCTGGGTCGGTTACAAATTTCCTAACTTAACCCGCAAGCTGATGCGGGTGGGCTTCACATGGGCCTTCTAGAGTACTCCAAGGACGCTTCCTTTTGGGCCTTGACCTTGGGTCTGAGAGGGGGTGTCCTTACCCGCAGGGTCCAGGATCCATATCTTCGTCACTGGTAGGCTTGGGTTTCTAACCCCCTTGGCACGCAATGGGCTACGGAGCAGGACCTCGATCTACGCCGATGATTTGGTCACGTTCTTGAGGCCCACGGCGCGAGACCTGCGAATTTTCGCATTGCTGATGGTGGACTTTGGAGAGGCTTCGGGCCTCCGTACCAATTTACAGAAGTGCTCGACGGACCTGATCAGATGCGACGAAACGGTGGAGGAGTTGGTCGCGCGAGAGCTGGGTGTCCGGTGAACCCATTCCCTTTTCGGTACCTAGGGCTACCTATGTCTCTTAGGAGGCCGACATCGGCGCAACTCCAATACTTGGTGGATAACGTGGTAGGACGTCTGCCAGGGTGGAGTGCGAGTCTGATGAACAGAGGTGGACGACTGGAGCTGGTCAAAACCACGCTCGCTTCGGTCCCGGTCTTCACCATGATGTCTTTGGATATTCCTGCGAAAACTATCAAAGCGATAGAGAAAATCCTAAGGGGGTTTCTGTGGAAAGGTAGGAAGGAGGCGCATGGGGGACACTGCCTCGTTACGTGGAACCGGGGCTGCATGCTCAAATCTCTGGGAGGGCTCGGCACCCCAAACCTCAGTAAGTTAAACATGGCTTTTAGAGCCCGGTGGCTGTGGCTGGAGCGAGTGGATTTGTCTAAACCCTGGAGGGAATTTAATATATAGCTTCCCCTCGAGGTGAAACAGCTCTTTGAGGCCGCCACCACGTCTACGGTGGGTGACGGGAGAGGCACTTTCTTCTGGACGGACAGGTGGCTTGCTAACGGGAGAATCAAGGGCCTAGCCCAAATTTGTTTGCAAGGGTATCGAAGCAGGCGAAGAAGACTCTCAGGGTTAGAGATTCCCCGGACCTGGGAGCAGAGGTGATTGGAGAACTTTTGGGGCTGGCCGAGCGCGTTACCGCTCACCGCCTTGTGGAGGGGACGGAAGACTCCCTGAGGTGGAAGTGGGAAACAGACCTCACTTATATAGCGTGTTCCGCGTACCTGACGTTGTTCGCGGGCGCCACCTCTTTTGCTGGTGCAGACCAGATTTGGAGATCCCGGGCACCCGCAAAGTGCAAATTCTTCCTTTGGCTGGCTTTGCGGAACCGGTGTTGGACGGCAGACCGCCTCAGGAGGCGCGGGCTCCTAGGGCCTTCGCCGTCCCCTTTCTGCGACCAGCACGACGAGTACATAGACCATCTCCTGTTAGGGTGTGTGGAAAGGTAGGAAGGAGGCGCATGGGGGACACTGCCTCGTTACGTGGAACCGGGGCTGCATGCTCAAATCTCTGGGAGGGCTCGGCACCCCAAACCTCAGTAAGTTAAACATGGCTTTTAGAGCCCGGTGGCTGTGGCTGGAGCGAGTGGATTTGTCTAAACCCTGGAGGGAATTTAATATATAGCTTCCCCTCGAGGTGAAACAGCTCTTTGAGGCCGCCACCACGTCTACGGTGGGTGACGGGAGAGGCACTTTCTTCTGGACGGACAGGTGGCTTGCTAACGGGAGAATCAAGGGCCTAGCCCAAATTTGTTTGCAAGGGTATCGAAGCAGGCGAAGAAGACTCTCAGGGTTAGAGATTCCCCGGACCTGGGAGCAGAGGTGATTGGAGAACTTTTGGGGCTGGCCGAGCGCGTTACCGCTCACCGCCTTGTGGAGGGGACGGAAGACTCCCTGAGGTGGAAGTGGGAAACAGACCTCACTTATATAGCGTGTTCCGCGTACCTGACGTTGTTCGCGGGCGCCACCTCTTTTGCTGGTGCAGACCAGATTTGGAGATCCCGGGCACCCGCAAAGTGCAAATTCTTCCTTTGGCTGGCTTTGCGGAACCGGTGTTGGACGGCAGACCGCCTCAGGAGGCGCGGGCTCCTAGGGCCTTCGCCGTCCCCTTTCTGCGACCAGCACGACGAGTACATAGACCATCTCCTGTTAGGGTGTGTGCTTGCGAGAGAAGTGTGGACCGCCTTTCTGGGGGCATTGGGGTCGTGATGATTGGATCCCCACTCCCGTTGACGCCTTGGTGGAATGGCTCCCCACCAAGTCGCTCGGGGTAGGCTCCTCCCGTGAGCTGCGGACGGGACTGCCTTGGCGCTCATCCTGTGGTGCATTTGGAGGCACCGAACTGACATCGTTTTTAGGGTGGACGGCCAGACTTTGCAACCGTGATTCGCAACATTAAGGAAGAGCCCAAGCAATGGCGGACGGCAAAACTATTTCAGAGAGAGTTAGCTCAGGTAGATCGGTGGAGGATAGGCGAGTAGTCAAATATGTAAAATCCGGTGGATGGAGTGCGTTCTCGATGTCTGTGTCGACCACGTTGTAAATTTGGACTCTTGGCTTTTCTTCTATGAAAGGATACGTTTCTATGAAAGGATACGTCTAGACGTATCCTTAAAACAAAATTATACTCTTCCCATTTGTAGCCGAAGTGCAAAGATATGACCTTGTTTAATCCAGCGTTTGACGGGTCGGGTTCAGTAGAAATAGAACAGCCATGAGGAACTTATAATCAACTCTTTGTACAGAAAAAAAAATTACGGTATTAGGCTGTCCTTTTATGTCAAAAACTTTGCAGGTTCCCCTTCTCATACGCCACTATCTTGTACAACATGACAGATTGGGCAGATCTCCATTATGTCAACTATTTCGCCGAAAGAATTTGCCCAAACAAACTAAACTTCAAAAACTCGAGGCAAAACAGTGGAGGCAAGCCAATTCTGAGATCTGCCCGGTATGTCAAAATCTTTGCAGGTTATCGCTATTGTTTTTCATCCCCGAGTGTCCAGTATGTCTTCACAACAAGGAGGAGCTTCTCCCGGACGAGCGGACCATCTTCGTGATCCACGATCTGGCTATTCCATCTCATCCCGTCCGTGATGCTCTTTATTTTCACGAGCAAGTCAACATCGTCTCGGATGATCACCGTGCCCTCCGGCCTTAGGATTCTGTCCATTTCCAGCAGAATGGTGTCCATCTCACACCTTGCAAGTAGAAGTTCAAATTGTCAGATTTCCAGCAGTAATTCAAACTAGTCATACTAGCTAACAATGACAAGAACAACAATCACTATCTAAATAGGTCAAAGAAAAGTGTAATCATGGATTCAATTTCTACCGCAACTTATGTTTACCTGTCCTTGTACAGGCTGAAAACTGAATCAGCATGAATCAGGTCGTAGGTCCGGGGATAGGTAGACATGCCCTCACACCTGCAGTGCACACAGAAACAGGTCACACACCCCAACAAAATACATAATCATCAGCACTCATAGAACAGCCATGGTTGCAGGACAAAAACTCACCAGTCCTGGTAGTTCCCAATGAGGCCACGCTCAAATATCGCCCCAAGAGTTGTCGAGTTCCCAACAGTTGGGACCATATTCATGACCCACATAGGGTCACCCACCAATGCCGCAGCAAAGCCACCAAAGCGGGCATTCATATCCAGCAAGTTGCGGTACCGGCCCTTCTGCCCAAATTGACTTATCACGGACTTGTAGTGCCCAACTCTCTTCTTCCATAACTTGGTATCCTCCTTAAACATTTCATCAGTGACTCCCTCAATGCTACCACTGGCAATTCTGGGTGGCACGGCAGTGAGCCTCTGCGGCCACTTCTTTAACTCGCCACCGGCAACCTCCTTGATGTCACTAACCTCCGGGAGTGGGGTTATGCAAGCCTCCATCTTGTCGTACCTACAGTCGTTCACAAGAATATAAATTATCATGCATCATAACCATAAGTTTGACTTCAAAACGGAGAATGTGCTAGTGGTACTGTAATTTAAGTAACTACCAGGCAGCATCTGCATTTTTATTAGAGCAGAAAGGTGGGGACTTGGTGATCTTGTGGGAGGCCTTGCAGTGGATGTGATTGGTAGGTTTTTGCCAGATTGCAATATCTCCAACTTCCTTGATCTTCTTCCAGCAGAGGCTCTTGGCAACTGCCTCGATGGCTTGTTGTTCTGCATTCAGGTCCTCCCTACTCCTCTGCCATCCCTTGGCGTGCTTCTTCCAGTTGATTGGTGGTCCTGACAAGATCCAATAGCCCCCAGGACGTAGAATGCGATCGACCTCAATCAAGTACAGACCATCTGCGTGTCCATGTGCACATTAATTAAGTAACGAATAATCCACTGATAATTTCATACCCTGGTGTGGTTTTTGGCTGCAAACATGAAGGTGCATACCATAGAGCTGCCAGGGGATTAGGCAGCGGGAGCAGTGCGCCATGTCGAAGGCGCGGGCAGGATAGGTGAGCCGGTTGGAGGCGAGCACGCCGATCATCGCTGGTACGCCACGTTCCAGCGCAAACTGCACCTGCGCCTCATGAGAGTCCCGCGGCGCGAAGGACATAGCCAGGATGTTGCGTGACAACAAATACGCTCCCCAGCTTGCTACCTGAGCAGCACAACGCACCACATTAGTCAAGCGAAAACCGAATTTCTACGATGTGCGCTAGAATGGTGTACTCTCCAGAAAAGCAGATAAAAATTTCGAGGTCAAAATTTCCTCAAATTTCAGGATGACACATTGAGTAGAGTGAGACTGGCAGTGACACTGAAGTGAAGGCAAATCCATTTCGACAGCATCACTGCACACAGCAGAATCACCTTCTAGAGTGCATTCAGACAATTCGATCCGTGGAAAGCAATGCAGCAGGCACGTGGGACGCTTTCTAAGCGGACTGAATGTATATCTACGCAACGAAGTACTACCAAGTATGACCATCAGCGAAAAGATGACAGATCTGGTGTGATCCAGTTCAGCCTTTCTAAAAACAACAGTGTTGGACAGTTCACTACAGTCTGTCTGGTGGCTACGTTACAAATGCAAAAAGTAAATAAGTGCTGCCAAATCCCTAAAAATAGGCTCTCTGATCGAGTAATCGGTGATCGGGTCGGAGCAGCAGCTCCTTCCCGGGCCAGACCCGCAACCGCACCCTGTCCTCGACTACGATCATGCCGTCTGGAAACTTCCAACACGCGCAACCGCAAATCCCATTCCCGAGATCTCCGTTCCCCTGTTCTTAAACCTCAATTAACCCTACCATGAAACGCTTCTTTCGGGCGTGTGATTATCGTAGTAGGATCAAATGGCTAGCGATTCGGGGGGAAAAAAATGGCAAGTGATTTGTGTTCGAAATAGTTTACCCCGCAGCCGGTGTCGAGGGCGGTCCGGATGGATCCGTCGTGGAGAGGGATGAGCTTGCCGATGTCGTCGATGTAGGCGCCGGCGCCGTTGGGGAACATGGTGCCGCCGCCGGGGAAGCGGAACTTGTCGCCTTCGACGTGGATCCAGTTCTGCACCGCCTTCTCGACGGTGAGCTCCTTGTGCGGCACGTTGGCGAACCAGGCGACGTCGCGGCTGGCGGGCCACGGGAAGGGGATTGCGGTACCCCTTGGGCGCCGGCACGAGGCACCGCAGCCGCTCGTCCTCCGACGGGCAGTGGCGCTCCCGGTACATCAGCCGGTCCCGCGGGAAGCGCAGCGAGCGCTCCACGTCCTCGCACGGCGTGTACTCGGAGTACTTGGCCGGGCACGCCTCGTACACGCGCTGCGCAGGCGCGGACACGATCTCCATCCCCTCAGCGGCGTGGTGCGCGGCGAAGTCGAGGGGCGGCGCGGAGGAGCCGCCTCCGCGCTTGGGGACGGGCGGAAACGGAGAATCGCAGGTGACGGGAGCGGTGGTGGCGATGGAGACGGAGGAGGCGGCGGGGGCAGCGGTGAGGCCGCCGTGGTGCCAGACGCCGACGAGGTAGGAGAGCGAGCAGAGCACGGCGACGGCCGCGAGCTGGAGCAGCGTCGGGCGGCGGGCGAACGACGAGAGGTGCAGCTTCGTGGCGGGCACGCCCACCGCCATGGCTGGCGGCTTCCCCTGCGCGCGACTCCTTTGCCCCCCGGTGGACTGAGGCGTTTCGCTTTTCGCACTGCCCGTCCCTCCCGAGGCTATGGGGTGTGGTCTGCTTATTATTACACCTCTGACCTCGGATTGGGGGCGCTGGGGAGCCGAACCGGGGGGCTGATTAGGAAGGTGGAGACGGGGGGAAGGAAGGGGAGGGAGGCCGAGGGGCCGTGAAAAGGAAGGCGCATATGGCTGCGTTTCGATTTGGTGGGGAAGAGCGGCGGCTGGTTAAATTTAGCAAGCAGAGGATCACGCTTTGAAATCCCCAGCTTGCTCAGGTCTTCATTTGGAATTTTCCGACTGTACCTTGGCTGGCCGTCGGTCTGCCATTAAAGATGTCAAACCACCAGGAAGGACTATGCGTGCGCGTATGACTTGGGCGTGCGTGTACATTTTTTTTTTTTAACAAGTGAACCTACCTTTATTAGATAAAGCAAATTACAGCACAGAGATTACAACTATTCTCCTGCCAAACAAACATGTCCAGCTGATAACATGCAAAGAGAACAACTGAAGATACAAAATGATTATGCTAAAGAGTACAACTGGAGCCTATCTGGGGTCCATTGAGAAATCGGACGCAGCACACCTGCAATCGTACTCTTCCGAGGCCTCTCGCAATCTCATCAACCGTAAGGCCAGCGACTCAACCAGCAATCGCATTGAGAGATGCATATGAGGTAGAAGACTGAGTTGTAGATTTGAGATGTCCATCACCGAGCTCAAGTCGGGAGGTTCTTCACTGTTGAATCTGAGAAACCGCAGCAGAGGCACTCTCACCTGCCTCCGGCATGTCCCGACAAGAAGAACGCATAATCACCAAGCCCAATAGTCTGCTGTTGATAGAACGCATGATACACAGACAGATAGCAATAAAACCTGGAGGATGAAGCAGCACCAGTCGACAAATGATGACAGCAGCCAAAGGAAACTGTCATTGAGAGATTCCTGTAATGCTGCATCACATAGGCGGAACCACCACAAACCTTGCAGACTGAACCATCGCCACTCCTGCTCACCTCACCACCACGGCCGGCCAGAACATGGACTGGAAGATTCAATCTAACAGGGAAGAGGCAGTTTGAAGCAACTTCAGAGATCCATCTCATCCGCACTGAGCCAGCAAAACCGAAAATCCACCATGGACCTCCGGAACAAAACTGGTCAACTCCAGCCAAGAAACTAGATTTGGACGAAATTGATCCCCAACAGAGCTTGCCTCGACGTGCGGCTACAGATCCACCCATCACCCACCATCTCCCGCCTCCATGGCATCCAGATCGAACGGGAAAGGAGCAGAGGAGAGCAACACACCTATCTTCACGAGCGAGCTTATTTGGGGAGGAAACCGGGGAAGTTGGAGAAGATCTGCTGCTGACTGCCTCCAACCTCTGGAGCTCTGAGGGCAGCTGATCCACCACCAACCAGCGTCAGGGCGGCGCTCGCAAGCCGCTGCTGCTGACTTCCCCTCGGCAGAACGCCACACACCACGCGATGTAAATCTAAAGCTGGAAAACTAAAACTGGGTAAACTAGCAGTATGAACAAGAGGAGCACGACCACCCACGACATGCTCACGCCGGCAAGCCTCGCTGCCGGAGCTACGGATGGGGAGGGGCGGCGACGAGGCGAAAAAAGCGACTCTCAAAGCGGCGCCCTATGTGCGTGTACATTGCAGGTGCGGTTTTCGTAAAGCATTGCTCCTACGGTCCCCCAGTCGAGCTGATGTTTTGTACAGTACTGTACTATAGTTTTGTTCCTTCACCGCGGTTCCGGTCCAAGAGCAACTCTAGCCGATCCTCCGGTAAAAAACCCTCGCTGCCTCGGAAAATTTGGGCATACGGCTTTTACGGTCCGACCATATTTTGCATATCGGCTCTGTCCAGAAAAATTATCCATGACTCCTCATAAGAGGACCAGTTAGAGTACTCCTCATAAGAGGACCAGTTAGAGTAAGTTCAACAGTAGAGCCAACGGTTCGTTATAAGAAATTGTCACGTCATCTATAATCAACTATATAGTAAATATGTAGTACAATAGTTAGATAGAAAAATATGCTAGACATGGCTCACTTTTCATTCTCACAAATTGACTAGGAGTGTTGCAGCTGACTCTTGTATGAGAGTCCACTCACATTCTCTCATCCATGTCATCATACAAATGTTATTTTAATCGTTATAATCTGCTTACATAATGTTATTGTACTTGCTCTTATGGCGGCTCATTCTGGGGATGCCCACCGTCGTATTTTTTTCCCCTTCGCCGCTAGGTAGACAACTCCGGCCAGAAACCTATCGCCGTCAATGGCGGTATCCGCCCTATGGGATGGGGTCGGGTGCGGAGCAAGCGACAGAGAGCGCGGAGGTCACAATGGAGATCGAGAAAGACGACGTTCGCCTCCACGCGAGATGGAGGAGGAGCATGCGGCGTGGACGCCTACAAGCGCGGTGGCCGTCGAGGGCAAGCGTGGGCCGAGCTCACCCCCTCCACCCGGCATCTGTAAGGACCTCACACGCCACGGAGACGGGAAACTGACGAAATATATCGTAGCCCCGCTATATAAATATAGCAAACACCCGATACAGCCAACACGAGACTCGAAACAAAAGAAATGTTTGGGCTGAAGCAAGGACACACCCAAAGGAACAAAAAAAGAAAAATAACACCCGAGACCCGCTATGGGCAGCAAAAGTGCGGCGGTATGAAGCCTATGGAGTACATGGCATCAAGCTCCCCGTTCACCAACTTGGAGCCTGGCCATTCCACGCCATCAGTCCCCACGGTGGGGGGCAGGGTCGAGCCCACCATCAAGGAAAAGATCTGGTGCCTAGGAGACAGGAACCATGGTTGTGTGGTGTTTTTCCCTAGTCTCTCCCCATCTTTACGGAGTTGATGTGGTGGGGGAGGGACGCGAGCTTTTAAGGAGATTCTATACGGCGGGCGCTTCGTTGTCTTCGGGGGGTGTCGAGACATTGTAGTGGAGTTCATAGACGGGGGTGCCATGAGCCTACTCGTAGAACCGCGGGGGGGACGTGATAATACGACAAACGAGAACACCGAGTTTTACCCAGGTTTGGTTCGACGCAACTAGACGGTGTTCCTACTCCTGCAATCTCACTAAATCAGGGATGAAGCCTGAAGTATACAAAGTACAATGTGAGTTTGGTTTCGCTAACTCGACGAGGATCGACTTCTCGGCGAGTTGGCTTCTAGCTAATTGTCTTCTATCTATTCTTGCTCCCGTCTGGCTTTATATAGATAGCCAGATTAGGGCTTACAGAAAGGAAACCTAGAAGACTACGGAAAGTGTCTAACTTGGAAAGTAAGGAATCCGTCTTCTCCTCCAAGCCGTACCACTTCGGTCCATGGTCCGGGTTCTTCTAGAATCCGACTTCATGCGCATCAGTTTACTGGGCCGCCCAATGGACTATGATCCATTACCTATGGGCCACCCTGGTAATCCGTCTTTTAGGCCAATGCCGGAAATATCCCTAATCAACATATATCCGACATTAGCCCTCAAGAAAGATTAAGACTTCATTCCACTGATCTTCATTCATTGCCATTCTTTTCCAGAAATGTTGGCGTTTTGTCTTGATTCTTTTTTCACCAAAAAATCTCTTAACCCAAAACTCAGATTTTACCAAAGTTTGGCTTTTCTTCCACGAGCCTTCACGGAGAAGGAACTTCGTGATATTAGCGATGAAATCCTGCTGATGTCACGGACGTTTGGGTTCAGTCAAACCCTGAAACGTATCCCCTGACAGATTCTCTTGCGGGAAACGAGGAGATAGCAATAATCACCCCGTCCCCTCATTTCCCGGAAATTTCGGGCGTTACACGCGTCACGCACTAATCTTCGCGCGTTCTTGGCTATAAATAGCCGCCTCGGGGGCTCCGTACTTCCCTTCTGCTTCTTATTCTTCCTCGAGCGCACAGAGCACCAGTCCTTAGCAACCAGAGCCTAAACTCGAGAGAACGCGGTAACCATGCCCCGAGCTCTTCCCCGGAGATACCATCGGTGGATGAACTCGCGACTGCGCCGCCAGAAAATGGCCACCGGAGATTCCCCCCGTGCTTCTGACCCGACGAGCGCCGCTGTGGAGATCGAAGATATTATCAACGACCTGGACCCCCTCTTCGACTCTCCGCCTCGCACTGTTGCGAGAGCGCCGTAGGGGGCCGCCAGCAAGCCGGCGCGCGGGATGTACCTCGCGTGGCCGGAAACACATCGCCGCCATCGGCTACTGATCCTCCTCCTCCTCCCTTCTCCGAGCCTACAGAGGAGGAAAATACTTCTCGCGGCGGCGAGGACGTTGTCGGTTCTGCCACCACCGGAGGCGAGGACGAAGGAGAAGAAAACGCCGGCAATTGGAGACACTACAAACGTGGTTCCATCCCTTCTCCCGGGAATGGAGAAGGACGGCTTCGTGATCAAGGACAAATGGCGGTTGAACGAGGACGACTCCGAGCCTGGCTTCCCATATCAACAAAGGTATGGGATTTCCACCTTCCGCGTTTTTCTGTCAGGTCCTAGACCATTACAAGATCCAGCCACATAATTTGCCACCCAACTCCATCTTGTACTTAGCCGGACTCCCGGCCCTTTTCGAGGATTATCTAGGGATAGAACCCCACATGGATTTCTTCCATACTACTTTAGTGTTAAACGTAACCCCTCAGAGGGCCCAGATTGTGGGTGTGCCACAGATGCAAGATCTAGGCGAATTCCCGTTTGTCGGCAATACTTTGCTAACTCTCCAATTGATAAATTTGTCCCATTATCCGTGATTATGCTATGTGGCACGCCATATCACATCACTACGTCAATGACGAAATTTCTGGCAGTCACACTGTCAAGTTTTTTGATGGGTTTTGCTTCCACCTACTTGGTATACTTATCTACTGCAACGAATACATGTGTGAGTCCGCCTCTGGCAGTTTTGAATGGTCCCATCATGTCTATCCCCCAGACCGCAAATGGCCATGTTATGGGGATAGTTTTGAGTGTTTGAGCTGGCATATTCGTCTGCTTGGCGTAATACTGACATCCGGCACATGTATTCACTATATGCTCCGCATCTGCTTTGGCTGTAAGCCAGAAAAACCCGGCACAACATGCTTTTTTAACTATGCTTTTTGACTGAGCATGATGTCCGCAATCTCCTGCATGGATTTCTTGCAGAATTTCCCGTCCTTCTTTTGGCGAAATGCATCGCTGAAAAATTCCGATAGTATTGCGCTTATACAGGCAACCATTGATTACCGTGTATCCTTTGCATCGGCGTTGTATCTGCCTTTGCAAGACTTCGTCTGCTCCATCCGGAAACTTCTGATCGACTAAGAAGTTTAAGTATGGAATTTTCCAATCCGGTTTAACAAACAAAACTTTTATTGACTCGAAAACTAGAGGATAATCAACATCTCCACCTTTTTATTGATGGTTCATGCAAATGTTGGACAAACACACCAGGCGGTAGAATTTTAACTCTTTCCGAGCCCATGAGGGCTAAAGCATCCGCGTTCCAATTTTCTTCCCTTTTGATGTGAAGTACTTCAAATCCTAGGAAGCAAATGGCAAACTCGTCTACTGTTCTCTGATATTCGGCCATAATGGGGCTTTTGGCAACCCATGTTTGGTTTATCTCATGTTGCACCAAATCCGAGTCACCATAACAAAGTACACGCTTGATGTCTATCTCCTTTGCAATATGCAAGCCATAAAGCAAAGCTTCATATTCTGCCACATTGTTGATGGCGTTGAAGTGTATTTGTAGTATATATTCCATCATGTCACCTTTTGGAGATTTAAGCACTACACCAGCTCCAGCGCCTTCTTTCATTTTGGATCCATCAAAATTCATGGTCCAATATTCCGACTCTCGCATTGTTGTGTTTTCCATTGCTTCTGTCCAATCAGCCACGAAATCTGTCAACACCTAGGATTTAATTGTCGTCCGGGTTGGTACTTAATGTCGAACGCAGCAAGCTCAATGCCCCATTTGGCTACTCTGCCTGTAGCGTCCGCATTGTTTATAATATCCCCTAGTGGTGCTCTTCTTACCACTGTTATGGAATGTCCTTGGAAGTAATGACGGAGTTTTCGAGATGCAAAAAATACGCCATATGCCAGCTTTTGATAATGTGGATACCTTTGTTTTGATTCAGAAAATACCTCACTGACGTAATATGCCGGATGTTGATCTGGAATACTTTGCTTATCTTTTTGTCTTTCCACGATTATCACTGCACTAATAACCCTGTTAGTTGCTGTAAGATACAGTAACATGGGTTCTTCGTCTTTTGGGGATGCCAAAATTGGAGCTTTCATCAAGGTTTCTTTTAGCTGGGTTAATGCTTTGTCCGCCTCTTCTGTCCATTCAAATTTATCAGATTTCTTCAACAGCTTGTATAATGGCAGATTTTTGTCACCAAGCCGGCTTATAAACCTCCTAACGGCGGCTGGAGAACCCGTCAGTCTTTGGACATCTTTTAGGCACGTAGGCCTTGTGATGTTCAAGATTGCCTTGATTTTTTCCGAGTTTACTTCTATTCCTCTGTGAGAAACGATAAAACCTAGAAGCTTTCCTGAGGGAACCCCGAATACGCACTTTAATGGATTCAACTTCATTTTATAAGTGCACAAATTTTCGAAGGTTTCTCGTAGATCTTCAAGGAGTGTATCCTTTTCCTTGGAAACCACGGCAATGTCGTCCACATAAACATGGACGTTTTTGCCGATTTGACTATGCAAGCATCTTTGCATGCAACGCTGGTATGTTGTACCTGCGTTCTTCAGGCCGAAAGGCATGGTTGTGTAATAGTATGGGGTTATGAAGGAAGTTTTTATTTGGTCTTCCTCCTTCATACATATTTGATGATACCCGGAATAAGCATCCAAAAAGCATAAAAGCTCAGAGCCAGCAGTGGCATCTATTATTTGATCGATTCACGATAATGCGAATCTATCTTTGGGACACAACTTATTCAAGCCGGTGTAATCTATACATATCCTAAGAACAATACTATCCTTCTTCGGGACTAATACTGGGTTCGCAGACCAATCAGTATGTATGACTTCCCGAATAAAATCAGCTGCTAAAAGCCGGATAATTTCCTTGCCTATAGCCTTCTGTCTTCTTCCATCAAAACGACAGAGAACTTGTTTGACGGGTTTTGATCCTGGGATTACTTTGAGTTGGTGCTCAGCAAGTTCCCTGGGCACACCTGGCATATCAGCAGGACACCAGGCGAAAATGTCTCAGTTCTCACGTAGGAACTTGATGAGCGCGCTTTCCTATTTGTCAGTCATTCATGTTCCCACTACGACAAATTTTGTCGGATCTTTGGGATCTAGGATAACCTGTCTTGTGTTCTCCGAGGCTTTGAAACTATCTGTCAGCTTCCGGCTTTCTTTTCCTGCAGGAATTTCTGTCGGCGATACTTCTTTAGCTATCTCCTTTAATTCTTCCTTCCGAATCACCTGTTCGGCACAAAGGGCGTTTCCTTTCTCCAGCTCGTTCGCCAATTTGAAGTCTCTAGGTATGGTGATTACTCCTCCTTTTGGCCCTGGCATCTTCAGCTTCTTATAGATATAACATGATCTTGCCATGAATTTGGCGAAAGCCGTACGTCCAAGTATTGCATGGTAAACACTCTCGAACGGCACCACCTCGAATGAGATCCTTTCCTGGCGGAAGTGTTCTCTTTTTCCAAAGTTACGTCTAGGAAATTTTCTCCTAAGGATTGTGCTTGTCTGTCAGGAACAATACCATGAAAACGTATGTTACTGTGATTGAGCTGGGTCTCGGAGATGTGTAGCTGCTTCAATGTACTTAAGTACATGATATTGATACTAGATCCTCCATCCATCAGCACTCTTTTGAGCCTAGTATTTTTAACAATAGGGCTTACGACCAAAGCATATGTGCCAGGGTTCTGGGATGTTTCCGGGATGATCAGACTGATCCCAGGTGATTGGCGTATTTGAATACTTCAAGTACTTTGGGGTTGGAGGTACAATCGCGTTGATTTATCGAAGTGTTCTTTTCGCCTGTTTTGTTGAGGGAGTTGCCAGGAAAGTTAGGTTACATTCTCCTTCAACTCTCGGGAATTTTGGCTCGCCTTTCCGCTGTTGTTCCTGGATTTCTTCATCAGTGTCTGATTCACTTTCTTCTTTTTCAGCTTCTAGCTTTTTCTGTTGAACTTCCGTTTGTAATTCTTTCCTTTTTTCCGGATCCTGCAGTGCCTTTCATGTGTTTGTTGAGGTGGCACTGCGCATTGGTATGGGTAGGTTTCCCAAATTGTGAATAGTGGACACAGTTTTCAGATTTTATCTTTTCCCATTCTTCTTTGGAATAGGAGAATGGCTATGTGCTTCTTCCCTTCCATTTGCTTCCATTGTCCTTTCCAAAGGTTAAGTTAACTTCTTTGGGTTTTGGCTGTGCTTCAGGGGTAGCTTTATTTTCAGAACGAGACGGATTTTTGGCCTGAACCAAAGCATCGATATTGCCGCCTCTCGCTCTAATATCATCTTCAGCCGCTGCATTCTCATTGGCAGTGTTGATCATAGATCCGAGATCTTTGTGCTCCTTCGATCAACCATGAACGGTACGAGGCCGGGTTTCAGGCCGTTAATGAAACATGCATTGCTTGTACATCACTTACTCCTGAGCAACTATTCGTCATTATTGTCCATCTTGAGATAAAGTCGACATACGACTCATCCTCATATTGAACGCAACGGTTCAGATGGTTTATACTCTTGGGACGTTTGTACGTGCCCCTAAAATGCTGAGCAAAAACTCTCGTCATAACTTCCCAGCTATCCACTGTCCTTGACGGTAGCCCATTGATCCAATCTCTGGCTCCATTCAATAACATTAGGGGAAGAAACTTCACAGCCTCTAAATCCATCCCTTTGTTAATCTGGACGGCAGTATAGGAATCTGAAAGCCATGTATCCGGGTTAGTGCTTCCGGTATACTTTTATAAGTTGGACCAACTTTGGCAAAGCCAGAATGTAGACTGATTCTTCGGATCCGATCAGTAAAGCAATTAGTTCCAAAGTATAAATTGTCTCTTTCCGCCTTATCGACGTGAGAGGAATACCTTCCGGCTGAATGGACAAAAGGGATTTGCTCCTTTCTGGCCCATTGTTGCGCGAGTGCGCTCTTCCGGGATTATTCTACTTCTTCCGTTGTCGTGTCCTTTGGAATAAGGTGGAGTTCTACTCCTTGGTCTTTCTTTATTTCTAGGGGGAGTACAGGATTTCTCACGCATGTGAGGATTGTCATATCTTCCGACTTTATCAGCTAGGCGTCTCGGAGGCGGCATTGTTTTTCCGTCTTTCCTGTTTTGGTCCTCCCGTTCCATATAATCTCGGGGATTATTTCCGCCTTTCGGCAGATGAGATCCTGTACTGGATGATGCATCCTTGTTATCCGGGATTTTCTTGTCCTTTCTAGGATCTCCTTTCTTTTCCTTAGAATTGCCTAAATCTCCAGGTTCCCCAGGTTCAGATGCTCCAGCGGCGCATGTGGCAGTTTTGCATAGGGCTGAGTCATCGTGTAACTTCCTAGATCGTGCACGTCCTCGATGTTGCTGTTGTAATGCTTTTCCTAGGAAAGCGTACACTCCCTGAAGTTTTTCGTCATTGGAGTACAGATAGTCATTAAGGATGGCAAACGCGGCTTCCGTGTTTTCATCTGCGGTTTTGTATATGTGCTCGCCCTTGGCATTGACGCCGTTAACCTGCCTTTGCCAAGAAGGGTTTTCAAACCTCTTTCTTGCTGGCAGCTCTTCGGATTTGAAATTCCGGGTAACCGCGTAGGTTTAATTCTAGATCTATTATTTCTCTCGTATTCCTCTATTTCTTCCTACTATAATTTAATGTCAGCATGAGTTTTGACGAGGTTTTCTCGAGCACGGAATAGATGTTGCTGCTGGCGCTGTAGAGCTTGTCTCCTGGCTTCCAGCACTTCACAGGGCTCGTCTCGAGCCACTAGGGTTTGAATCAGATCAAATTCATCCTGTTCCGACATTTGGGGAACGGGGATTTCATTCTTTTTCTTCTCCACAGTTTTGACTCCGCTGCCTCCTCCTACTTCCAGGTTTTGGTTGGCAATATCTGCCAGCTTTTCCATCTTCTTATTGTGGAGTTTATATTGGAGTTTCTTGGCAGTCTTCTTTTTCTTTTTGGAAGAAGGAGGTTTCTTGCCATGTTCTTCTTCCGTCAGTTCTGTGACATCAGGGTAAGTTGGACTAGCTTCATCGTCTTCGACATCCGAGTTTTCAGTCAATTTTGCCATAATTACTTTTTGGAAGCTCCCTTGCATAGATTTAACCTTTCCCTCGAAAGTGTCTTCATCTTCATCTCCAGAATCTATGTCTTCAGATCCGGGTTCTGACTCCAATCTTGCTTCTATAGCATCTAATATAGAGTCAGCTTCCGAGTTCGTCGTCTCCTCGACGGATGTCGGATCTTCCACTTTTTATGTGGGATGATGCTTTTCTGCTTCTTCCATGGTATTACTTTCTTCTGTATTGTCCGCGATCTCGGACTGCACCATGCCAATAAAGTGAAACCTGATTGCAGACACCTCCGAAGAGGCGGGAAATTCAGAACTAGTTTTGGTGATTCGAGCAGAATCCAGTATCATAGTTTTCCTCAATTGGGTAAAGGACGGGTGGGATAAATTTATTTCCACCATAGAATCCCATTGCTACTGCTGTTAATCCAATAAAAATAGTTGTAGATCCAATCGGTAAAACACAGGCACTTATCAGGTGATTCCGTGCTGGCATGTACGATCCGTTGTCGAGGAAGCTGATACGTCTCCAACGTATCTATAATTTCGGATGCTCCGTGATCATATTATGCCAATTGCTACATGTTTTCTTCCTTCTTTATGTCAATTTTATCGATTTTCTGGACTAACCTCTTGAAAAGATGCCACAGAGCCAGTTCCCTGTTTTCTGCTGTTTTTAGTTTCAGAAAAGTTGTTCTGGAAATATTCTCGGAATTAAAAAATTCGAAGCCCGGAAGTCTTAGAATTCCCGAAGGTTCCACGGAGTCCCGAAGAGACCCGGAGAGGGGCCACAGGGGGACCACACCATGGGGTGGCGCGCCCCCCCTTGGCCGCGCCGGGGGGTGGTGTGGGGCCCCCAGGGCTCCACCGCCTTTGCCCTTTCGCCTATTTAATCCCCTCCAAACGAAAACCCTAGGCACCTGATCAAATATCCCCGAAAAGTTCCGCAGACGCCGTCGTCATCAACCCTAGATCAGGGGGTTCTGAAGCTGTCTCCCGACACCCTGCCAGAGAGGAGATTTTCACCGGAGGCCTCTTCATCACCATGCCTGCCTCCGGAGTGATGCATGAGTAGTTCATCCTTGGACTACGGGTCCATAGCAGTAGCTAGATGGTTGTCTTCTCCTCCTATGCCTCAATGTTTAGATCTCGTGAGCTGCCTAACATGATCGAGATTGTTCTTATGTAATTCTATGTGTTGTGTTTGCTGGGATCCGATGATTATTGAACTTATGCCAAGTTGATTATATCCTTTATTGCATATGTTAATTCTGATCTTGCATGCTTTCCGTTGGTAGTGGTTGCTCTAGCCAAGTAGTTGCTAGTGACTCCAAGAGGGAGTATTTATGCTCGATAGTGGGTTCATGTCTCCTTTTCGCCTATGCTCAAGTGACAGAAATGTGACGGGGGTTGATGTGCCGTTGCCACTAGGGAGAAAACAACGGTGTGAGTGCCCGCGTGTACAATCATTGCTTACATTACACACACTGCTTAATGCGATTATCTGTTGTTTACAACTTAATACCTAAGGGGGTTCAGATGATAACCTGAGGGTGGATTATTAGTCATAGATGCAGTTGCATGACGGTCTATGTATATTGTTGTAATGCCCTCACTAAATATCATAGTAGTCATCATGTCATGAATGTGCACTACGGTGCAACCTCTATTTGTCAATTGCCTAGCTGTAATTTGTTTACCCAGCATGCTATCTTTTATGGAGAGATACCACTAGTGAACCTATGAACCCCGGTCCATTTTCCTACACTGTTAAACAAACCTCTACAATTTCCTGCTTTTCTTTGCTTACTGCAAGCATACACCATTTTCCACACTATACGTCTAATCTTTGTTTTCAGCAAGACCGATGAGATTGACAACCTCACTGTACCGTTGGGACAAAGTATTTTGGTTGTGTTGTGTGTAGGTTCTGCGTTGTCTGACACTGGTGAGGCGCCATCACCATCGCCAGTGGCATCAACCTTCCGAAGATCCTCTTTCTCCTACTGGATTGATAACTTTGGTTCTTAATCGAGGGAAATTCCTACCGCTGGGCTCATCACACCCTCCTCTTGGGGTTCCGAACACGCTTTGCCAGCATCAAGGACTTTTTCTAGCGCTGTTGCTGGGGAGAAAGAATTCTTCTGGAAAGGGGAGTCTCTCACTCTCAACCTATTTATTTTGTTTATTGTTTTGTTTTTTTTGACTTGTTTTGTTTCTTTATATCAAAAACACAAAAAAAAATAGTTTACTTCATAGCTATTTTTTTTCTTTTGTGCTCTTCATTTAATCTCTAATCATGATTCTACCCAAGTTTACCTTGAAAGACGTACCAATAGGTAGCGGTGATATAATTGGGAAAGATAATATTGGAGAGCTCTTTAATTATGTTAGTAAGCACAAAGAATTTGAGGATAGATCCTTAGCTGAACTTGCTCCAGATTATGAAACCGCTGCAGCATCTCTAGTTCGTATGCTGGAAGCTAGGTTTGTTAACCTTAATCCCATAATGCAACAAATGTTCCTCAACCTTGATAACATTAAGGATAGCGAAAAAAGAGAGTTTATTGTAGAAACTTTGTTTAAATAATTTGGTGATGTTGCCATTGAGGCTAGAAAAGTTTTTAACCGATTTGAGATGTCAGCCTCATGTGTAGATGTTAATAGCACACCGGGTAAAGCCAATTATAAGGAAATTAAAATACCAATACCCTTTAAATTGGTAGGAATGCATGAAGCTCTAGAAAAGAATTTTGATTGGATTGTTCCTGCAAACCCATTTGATGAAAGTAGTGTGCCTAAAAGTGTTGATAAAGGACATCTAAAACATCTATAGATGAATACAATTCATTGTTGAGGAGATTTGTGAGCTTAATTTTGATGCTTCTTCACTTTAAAATACTTGAGTTGCTTTCTATGCCTAGCTGAAAGGCGTTAACGAAAAGCGCTACCGGGAGACAACCCGTTTTATTTCTCTGTTTTCAACCCGTTTTCCTTTGTTTTCTTTGCACCCGAGTGTTGTCTATTTCCTTAGCAACCCCGCTGTATCTTTTCTTTTGTGTCTTCGTTGAGCCAAGTAAAGCCTCTAGTGGAAAGTTGAGACTATATTTCGGATTTCTGCGTAGGAAACAGATTTCTGCTGTCCACTATTAAATTCGTATAAAATCACAGAAAATTCAAAATGACCTGAGTTTTTTTGTGCGTAATCCTGGGCTATATTACGCAACTTTTATTAGCTGAACACTTTTGGATTTGAGCAACAGAAGATTTTCGAAAAAAAATCATCTTTACATGTTGTCCTGTTTTGACAAATTTCTGCCAATAATTGCATTTGCATCTTAATCTCTTTCTTTTGGTGTTCTTTTGAGAAAAAGAGTTTTAAAAGAAGTTGTGACAGTAACTAATGTGTTTATGAGTGTTAGTCTTGTGTTGAAACTGAACTATGTGAATTTATTATTTCGATTGCACTAACGTTGCTAATGAAGATTGTGAGAAGTTTGGTGTGAAGGAAGTTTTCAAGGGTCAAGAGAAGAGGATGATATGACGTGATCAAGAAGAGTGAAAATACTATGCTTGGGGATGCCCCGGTGGTACATCCCAGCAAATTCCAAGAAGACTCAAGCGTTTAAGCTTGGGGATGCCTTTCATCAACAAATTATCAGGTCACTTCTAGTGAAACTATATTTTTATTAGGTCACATCTTATGTGTTTTACTTGGAGCGTCTTTTATTATTTATTTCAGTTTGTTTTTATTTTTGCAATAAGCTTGGTTGGACCCCAACATTCTTTTATTGGAGAGTGACACACTCCGCTTTTTCATGGGAATACTTTGTATTCTTAATCTTTGTCTGGCTGCTGCATTTATTTAGCTCCTGTTTTGCATGCATCTCTTATCTAAGAGCTGTTAGTTTTAGTAGTGTTATGTGAGTTCTCTCATGTTTGCTTGTTGTATCATGAAGAGTGTTTTTATTAAAACATATCTTGTATGGTGCTTGTTGGGAGAAGAAACTGCTGCTTGAAGTAGAATTTCTAATGGTGCAAGTAGAAGCTTGTATAGACTATGACTAGAACTTTTTCGTATCATGCTAGATGTTATTTTAGTTTTAAAGCCTTGTGGTTATTGAGTAGCATGATTAGCCTCAAAAAGCTGAGAGTGTTGAAGGTGCCATTGAAAGATTCATGAGTTGTTCTTGTCATGTTGAAGCATAAATTTATGGTATTCTCTTTCGAATGTTTTATTTGGTTGACTTGGCGCATGCTCACACCATGTTTATGACTATGAACCAGTCACTAATAGCCTCTATGATCATTTAGTTTTTGAACTTGTGATACTGCTTATGCTTTAATTAATGATGTTTATGTCGCTATGCATGATTATGGCTGTTATGCTCTCTTGATTTGTCGCTCCCAGTCTTTTGCTAGCCTCCACCTGTACTGAGTATGAGCTCTACTCGTGCGTCCAACTCCCTAAAACCAAAGTTTTCCCATTTTGTCCACCATACATACCTACATGTGGTATTTAACTTTAAAACCTTCAAAAATTACTCCTGCTTTGTGTTCCTGTTTTTGCTCATGAGGACGTAAGTAGAGAATCTTTATCTCACTTGTTGATTGGATTTCACACCCTGGACTAGTGTCTTCATCTTCTTATCCAAATGATAGAAGAGCTGGCAGCGGGGTGCCCAACCCCAAATTAATACACACAAAATCTCTTCACTATTTTTGCCCCTGATTTATCACTCAAAAAAAAAAAAGAGGGATGACCTTCTATACCAGTTGCGTTCTTCATATGGGAGCCGCTCTTGTGAAATCTAGTTGGCTTGTGACGTACTGTATTTTCTATTTACCATTCGTTGACATTAGCATACATCTCCCAAAATATAGACATTCCTCCATGGTATGTCATTGTTGGCCATGGTTTGTGAAAGATGGATGGGGGCGTTTCAAAATTTTAATACCTCTGTTTAATAAAAAAAGCTCTAGCACATGAGTGATCCCTACTTCCCTCTGCGAAGGGTCTTTCTTTTACTTTTATGTTGAGTCTCCATCTTCTAACTTTATGCATAGTTGAGACAACATTTTTGCCATTCTGAGTTTTATGTGCATTTGTCCCAGAAACATTACTAATTGATTCATGATGTGTTATTACTTGTTCTCAAATGATTTGTTCTAGTCTTCCTCATGAACTTTGAAGGTGTCCTGACATTTATGTTTTGCCCGACTCTTAAGGAGTAGCGAAATACCACTTTGCCATGCTTTCTCTATACTTGAAACGAACATATATCTTTGTTTGGATTGTTATTCATGATCTTTTATTTGAGATACTTCTCATGATGCAAAATGATTGCTATGCTTTACTATTAAAGTTCTATTTAGCATGTTTGTGTTTAAAGTTCTATGATCTTAGCTTACATATGCTTTTACATTTTTATGATCAAGTTTATGTTAGTAGCATGTCACTTCAGAAATTATTGTGTTTTATCGTTTACCTACTCGAGGATGAGTAGAAACTAAGCTTGGGGATGCTTGATACGTCTCCAACGTATCTATAATTTCTGATGCTCCATGATGATATTATGCCAATTAGTACATGTTTTCTCACTTCTTTATGTCATTGTTATCGATTTTGCGGACTAACCTATTGACAAGATGCCACAGAGCCAGTTCCCTATTTTCTGCTATTTTTAGTTTCGGAAAAGTTGTTCTGGAAATATTCTTGGAATTGGAAAATTCGAAGCCCGGAAGTCTTAGAATTCCCGAAGGTTCCACGGAGTCCCGAAGAGACCCGGAGAGGGGCCACAGGGGGCCCACACCATGGGGTGGCGCGCCCCCTGGCCGCGCCGGGGGGTGGTGTGGGACCCCTAGGGCTCCACCACCTTTGCCCTTTCGCCTATTTAATCCCCTCCGAAGGAAAACCCTAGGCACCTGATCAAATATCCCTGAAATGTTCCGCAGCCGCCGTCGTTGTCAACCCTAGATTAAGGGGGTTCTGAAGGTGTCTCCCGGCACCTTGTCGGAGAGGAGATCATCACCGGAGGCCTCTTCATCACCATGCCTGCCTCCGGAGTGATGCGTGAGTAGTTCATCCTTGGACTACGGGTCCATAGCAGTAGCTAGATGGTTGTCTTCTCCTCCTATGCCTCAATGTTTAGATCTCGTGAGCTGCCTAACATGATCGAGATTGTTCTTATGTAATTCTATGTGCTGTGTTTGCTAGGATATGATGAATATTGAACTTATGCCAAGTTGAGTATAGTCTTTATTGCATATGTTATTTTTGATCTTGCATGCTTTCTGTTGCTAGTGGTTGCTCTGGCCAAGTAGTTACTAGTGACTCCAAGAGGGAGTATTTATGCTTGATAGTGGGTTCATGTCTCCTTTTCGCCTGTGCTCGAGTGACAGAAACGTGACGGGGGAGGATGTGTTGTTGCGACTAGGGAGAAAACATCGGTGTGAGTGTCCGCATGTACAATCATTGCTTACATTACACACATTGCTTAATGCGATTATCTATTTTTACAATACCTAAGGGGGTTCAGATGATAACCTGAGGTTGGATTATTAGTCATAGATGCAGTTGGATTACGGTCTATGTATATTGTTGTAATGCCCACACTAAATATCATAGTAGTCATCATGTCATGAATGTGCACTACGGTGCAACCTCTATTTCTTTCAATTGCCTAGCTATAATTTGTTCACCCAGCATGCTATCTTTTATGGAGAGACACCACTAGTGAACCTATGAACCCCGGTCCATTTTCCTACACTGTTAAACAAACCTCTACAATTTCCTGCTTTTCTTTACTTACTGCGAGCATACACCGTTTTCCACACTATACGTCTAATCTTTGTTTTCAGCAAGACCGGTGAGATTCATAACCTCACTGTACAGTTGGCACAAAGTATTTTGGTTGTGTTGTGTGCAGGTTCGTGTTGTTGCTGACACCGGTGAGGCGCCATCACCATCGTCAGTGGCATCAACCTTCCGAAGATCCTCTTTCTCCTACTGGATTGATAACCTTGGTTCTTAACCGAGGGGAAATTCCTACCGTTGTGCTCATCACACCCTCCTCTTGGGGTTCCCAACACACTTTGCCAGCATCAGAAGCGCCTGACGTCGTCGTCAAATTTCAGGCTTCCGACAGTTATTGTACTGCCAATTCCGCCGAGTATTCCCGATCGAAACGTAAATCGTGACGCCGCTGGCCCCACGGTGGGTGCCAACTATCGATACATCGTAGTAGAGTTCATAGACGGGGGTGCCATGAGCCTACATGTAGAACCGTGAGGGGGACGTGATAATACGACAAACGAGAACACCGAGTTTTACCCAGGTTCGGTTCGACACAACTAGGTGGCGTTCCTACTCCTGCAATCTCACTAAATCATTGCTGAAGCGTGAAGTATACAAAGTACAATGTGATTTTGGTTTCGCTAACTCGACGAGGATCGACTTCTCGGCGAGTTGGCTTCTAGCTAATTGTCTTCTGTCTATTCTTGCTCCCGTCTGACTTTATATAGATAGCCAAATTAGGGCTTATAGAAAGGAAACCTAGAAGACTACGGAAAGTATCTAAGTTGGAAAGTAAGGAATCCGTCTTCTCTTCCAAGCCGTACCACTTCGGGCCATGGTCCGGGTTCTTCTAGAATCCGGCTTCCTGCTCATCAGCTTACTGGGCCGCCCAATGGACTATGATCCATTACTTATGGGTCACCCTGGTAATCCGGCTTTTAGGCCAATACCGGACATACCCCTAATCGACATATATCCGACAGGGGGTCCTCCGATCGCTGGATGCATGGACCTGGTCCGTCACCTTGGACGGTCCTGATAAGTCGGGTCTCAGCCGACTGCCCCCCGGCATGGGGGTGCCCCTGGAGGCGTGGCCACCCCGTAGCCGCCCATCACAGGATGAAGACGGTGTGTGGCGCTTTGTTTGGGGACAACGGTTACACATGGGGGCGATCCCTCTGCCTTCCCCCCACGCGTAACCCGCCGCAGGAGAGCAACTGTACATGTTGATCACACCGGAAGTTTAAGGGGAGGCCTAGGGATGTAAAAGTGAGGAAGAAAAGAGAGGATATGAAGAAAAGAGAGGAGAGACATATAGTGTTGTATACACACCCCTATAACATCCTCCGTCCGGATAATTCTAGATCAGACATGCAGGACGTAGGGTTCCATCTCACGATGGCCTGAACATGGTTAAAAATCCGTGTTCGTGTGTTATGCATTCGGTTCTCCCTCTCCACCGCGTTCCACCACCAGAGAAGGGATGGTGTAGGAGTCTCCCTCGCCAACTGCCGAACAAATCAGGGAGCTGGACGTCGGCCACTCCTGGTGTCCGTGTTTCGACACACGACACATTATGTATTGTTCTTATTGCATTTGTATGTTGCACACAAGCAATCACTTCGTTGCTGCAACTTAATACCAGCGAGATTTGATGGATTTTGTCTCAAGGTGGACTTTTAGTAATAGATGATGTCGAATGGCTGTCTATTTATCTTGACGTAATGCCTACAATGTTAGAACTCGTGAACTATATTTCGTCATAATTATATTGTTATACATTCATGATTTGTCAATTGCCCAGCTGTAATTTATTCACCTCAGCATGTTTATTGTTCTTTGGTGCCTATTTTCCTCATTGATTGCAACCTCGTTTACTTTCTTTCATCATCAGTTGCTCGATGCTTCGTTTTTCATTTAATATTATCCAATCATTTAATACAATTCATTTTCTAGTTTTCAGCAAGATGGGAAGATTGACAACCTTCTCGGAAAGTTGTGAGCAAGAAAGAGTTTGTGTTTTCTGTGCAGGTCCACGCTTGGCTCTCGGCAAGACGCCATATTTCTGACTTTGTACCACAAGCAACCTATTGAGAGACCTCGAAGTCCTATTGGATTGATCACCTTGGTTCCTAACTGGGGAAACTTGCTGCTGGGCTACATCATACCTTCCTCTTGGGGTCTCCCGACGGGTGTGTGATTTCACGCCATCAAGCTATATTTATGGCGCCATTGTCGGGACTTCAAGCTTTCAGCTAGGTGAGTTACACACTTCCACGTTTTCTCTTTTATTTTGTTCTTGCTTAGTTTACTTTTGTTTAGCTTTGTTTCTCTTATATCGAAAATAAATAAAAATAGTGCTCTAATTTCTAATCTTTTACTTGGTTTGTTGGTTTGCTTTTATCTTTGCTTTGTTAGTATGTCTAGTTCTATTTCTTTTGTTATGCCACCTGAAGCTGAGATCCTCACTTTCAAACAAAGAGGTGGGGAAAGTTTAAAAGATGTTTGGTATAGAATTAATGATGTGTAAAAGTTTGATTTTATCTTTTTTTTAGTCCTTCTTAGAAGTTTTTATGTGGGTACCACAAATTGGTATAGATATATCATTCACACTTTAATGGGTGGAAATTTCTTAGGAGCTCACACTTTGGAGGCTCTTAATGTTATTGAAGGAACATCTTGCAAACATCGGGTGCGAGCTCGCCGAGCCTACTGACAGAGATCTTTTGGTAGATTCCCCCAACTGCGCGTATTTACTGCCATCATTGATTTGCTCTAAAACTTCTTAATTATTTACCGCCGTTACGATGCAAGTGCACTCGTGCCGTGGATTTGGGATGTGTCGGCTAGTCTTCAATCTTCACTGAATCACTACACCAATGCTTCGTCCAGGGACTGAGGGACGGTTGCCGGAGGAAGTGCTCTGACAGCAAAGGCGAGGGCGGCGATGGCGGCGGCCGGTGGACGTCACAGAGCTTGTATATAGGGTGGAGGCGAGGCCCTTCCTGACCGTGGCAGCGGGATGTTGGATGACGTTGGCGACGACGACTTCTTGAGCTTGTGGAAATGCAGGTGGGGAGGTTGAAGGGGAGATTGCACTGCAGCATTTCATGGAAGGAGGAGAAGATTTGTGCTCTAGAAGAAGCGAGGGAGGGGCTGTACCAGGTCTAGGAAGGGTGATCACGTAGGAAATGACCATGCGATGTGGGTGGGACCGAACAAGCCCATCCAGACAAAAGGCTATGCACGACGGATTGCAGCTACGATCCATTTCCGCGAATTCTGGGCATGGTACATCTAACTTTCTGTCCAATCCACTACAGGGACAACTTTTGAGAAATGCTAAAAACCTAGTGAAACATTTCGCTCTTCATTCCTTTTTGCGCATCTCAAAGCATGTACCAGTATGTTGATGGACAAGATAGCTACCATACTCATGCGTGCATGTACAATAGCATTTCCGAATCCACTTATCGATAAAACTAAAACTAGTTACTTTGGAATATGTTTTAGACAGGTTGGATGTTATGGAGAAGAATATTTCTAATATTCAAAAGCAAAATGAGATAGATAAAAAGTTGATTGATCACGTGGATAAGCTAGATGGCGCTATAAATAATATTTTCTAAAAAGATTAAATTGTTGAAACTATAAAGGCTAGTGATAGAAACTTTGGGAGCCACTTTGTCCTCACCCAAGACGAAAAAAATGGAAACTATGGTAGGAAAGAAACCCAGGTTCATGTATGTTCCTAAGAAACCTCAACCGAAAACTGATTTCACCCATCAATAGGGAAGAAACTTCTAAAATTGTTGGGGAAATGTGTTATGTGAGCAAAACTAAAAGTGATCATATTATTAATAAAAGTAATATCCTTGATTCTCCTAGCATTGTGGGCAAGTTAAATTCAGAGAGCCCTCCTAGAAGGACTAATTTCACGATTGAAGAATATTTTGATGATCTTGATGATGGTCTTATGGATAATACTTGATTCTTACTTTGTGCCTAGCTAAAATGCGTTAAAGAAAATCGCTTATGGGAGGCAACCCACCTTATTTTCTCTTATTTCCTTTTTGTGTTCTTTTTGTTTTATTTTGTTTTCTATGAGTATTTAAAGTTGTTACCTCTGTAATAACCGCTCTTTATCCTTTTTATTTCATTTTTGTGCCAAGAGTAACCTCTATTTGAAAGGAAGCTCAATTTGCTGTTTTCTATAAAAAAAATTATGCTTCAACAAAAAATTCGTATCTCTCGGTCAGAGTGCGATAAAATTCTAAAAAACTCAGGCGTCTACTCTAGGTAGTTATCTAACTTTCATTAGTTGACCAATTTCTGATTTGATCTACAAAAGTGCCTCCAAAAAATTCATCTTTTAAAGTCGGTTCTGTTTTGACAGATCTCTGCCTTTATTTGCATTTTCCTTTTAATATTTTTATTTTTTGTGTTCTCTAGGGGTGGAGAGCTTTAAAATAAGTTGTTACAGAAGCTATTGTTTAATTTTAGTGTTTGTCTTGTGTTTAAACTAAACCAGGTTGATTTATTTATTTGATGCACTAACCCAGCTAATGAAGATTGTGAGAAGTTTTGTGTGGAGGAAGTTTTCAAGTGTAAGGAGAAGAGGATGGTATGGGAAGATGAAGGATGGACAAAAGCTCAAGCTTGGGGATGCCCATGTTTATTTTTTAAAGGGAAAGCCCAGCCTCTGCGTCCAGTTGATGCATACGGCTTTTGTATTAAAATAACAAGTATCAAGACCAAAGTAACAGCACACAAGCTTAACACAATTCACGGATCACAAAGAGTGGCTACATGAATCAGCCACGCGAAAATAGATGAAGAAGCAACACTACACATTCTTGAGGCGTCTAGTGTGTAACCAGCCTCCCTTGTTGAAGACAGGCCGAACACCGCCATGAACTGATTCATCCAGACTCCAAACGTCCTTGCTGGTCTTATGGAAGAAGATGAGAAAACGTGGTTGTCCGGTATGTGGCCTAATGAACAACCTGCAAAAAATTCCCAACTCTCGCATTTTTCAAAATAACATCATTTCGACAATTCCAAATTGACCAAAGAAAAGCACAAACGTCAGTACGAATAGATTCTTTAGTATTCTTATCAACACTATCTAACCAATAACCAAACATATTCACAATACTATTCAGGGGGCTAATACTAAAATTAAAATGGAAAAGTCTCCAAATCTTCTTGGCAAAATCACAATTGATAAAAAGATGTTGAACAGATTCATTTGTGTCACAAAATACACATTTTTACTCTCTGTCCCTCTACGCTTAGCCAAATTATCTTTTGTTAGGAGTTATTTTCTATAAAGGAATCACATAAAAATCTTAATTTTCAACGGAACCTTTAACTTCCACAAATACTTGCGTAATAACTAACATTTCCATTCATCAGATGACCATACATCGATTTGATGGAAAACACACCCGATGGTGTTGGCTTCCACGTAAAAGAATCTGGAGTATTAGATAAAGAAACTGCCATCGGTCTCTCTACTAAATCTAACCATGCAACACATTTACCCCCCACCAAAGGACGTCTAAATTGTAGGTTTGGATGAGCATGATTAAGAACGTGAGATACCAATACATTTTTTTTTCTAACGATATTAAACAAAACCGGATACTAAGATGAAAGAGGTGTGTTTCCTAACCATGGATCCTCCCAAAATCTTATTCCTCGTCTAGTCCCAAGGGATAAAGAAATATTATCAAATAATGCTCCTTTAACTCTTATAACCCCTTTCCAAAAAGGGGAATCACTAGACTTTGCCTCTATCTGAGAGAGAGGCATATTTAATATATCTATTATGTAGCAACTCATGCCACACCCCGTCCTCAGTTAGTAGTTTAAACAATCACTTACTGATAAGACACTTATTCTTAACACCCATCACCTCAATCCCAAGACCCCCTGGTCTTTAGTCTGACAAATTATATCCCACTTCGAAAGTCTATATTTCTTTTTGTGTTGGTCACTTTTCCAAAAGAAACGAGATCTATAAAAGTCTAATCTCTTTAGTACCCCAATAGCTACTTCAAAAAATATAGAAGAAACATCGGTAAACTCGTTAGAACCGAGTTTATTAGGACAAGCATGTCTCCATATGAGGGTAGCTTTCCGATCCACGAGCTTAGCTTCTCCTCAAAACGATCCTCAACAGGTTTCCATTCTCTATTTAGAATCTTCCAATGATGAATTGGAATTCCTAGATATCTAAACGGTAGACTACCAAATTCACACCCAAAGATCTGTCTGTATTCGGCCATAAAATCTCTAGACTTCCCAAAGAAAAAGATCTCACTCTTGTGGAAATTAGTTTTTAACCCAGACAACTGCTCAAACAAGGATAATATTAATTTCATGTTTACCGCTTCTCCAAATCATGCGCGAGAAACAATTGGTATCATCAACATATTGGAGATAGAAATCCCACCCTCAACTAGATGAGGGATAAGACTCCCTACTTGACCATACTCCTTTGCCTGAGCAATAAGAATGGCGAACATATCAGCAACAAGGTTAAAGAGAATAGGAGACAACGGATGTTCCTGTCTTAAACCTTTTAGTGTCTGGAAAAAAATGACCAATATCATCGTTAACTCGAATCCCCACACTACCTCCTGAACAAACATGGACACCCAATTGCACCACTCTGTAGAAAAACCTTTCATGCGAAGAGTTTGTTGTAGGGAAGACCAGTTGAATTTATCATAGGCCTTTTCAAAATCAATTCTAAAAAGAACGCCATCCATTTTCTTTCTATTAAGTTCATGGGTAGTTTCATGGAAAATCACAACTTCTTCCAAAATATTCCTACCAGGTAAGAAAGCAAACTGGGAAGGTCTAATAACCTTCTGAGCAATATTAGTAATCCTATTTGTACACACTTTAGTGATGATCTTAAAACTCACATTAAGAATACAAATCGGTCGATATTGCTCAATTCTGCTAGCATATTCCTTCTTAGGTAAAAGAGCAATGACACCATAATTCAATTTGAAAAGAGGTAAATTTCCAGGATGTAGTTGTGCAAATAAGATCATCAAGTCAACCTTGATAACATCCCAAACCACGTGGTAAAACTCAGAAGAGAAACCATCTGGACCGGGAGCTTTATTATGTTCCATATGAAAAATAGCATCACACACCTTCCCTTCCAAAAAAGGAGTTGTTAGAAAATTGTTCTCAATATCCGAGACCTGAGGAAAATCCTCGATCCTAGATTCACACATAGAAAAAGTAGAAGGATCCGATGCTCCAAACAACTATTTGTAATATTTTGAAATAAACACTTTGAGATTCTCTTGTCCTACAATGGTTCTTTCATCCCGCTCCAGCTGGAAAATTTTGTTTTTCCGATGCTTAGCGTTAACTATAATGTGGAAATATCTGGTGTTGTTCCCACCCTCCTGAATGTGGCGAACTTTCGCCCGCTGATCCCACTTTGCCTTTTCCTCCCTACGAAGATGAGACAAGTAATCATCGGCTTCCTTCTTAGAACCCGCTCGGCTTTAGAGAGGGGAGTCGATTGCTCTTTAAGGTCCAAAGCCTCTATCAGGAGCAAAAGGGGATCTCGTTGTTTCTCATATTCTCCACTGATATTTTTAGCCCACCCCCGTAAAAAAGTACGAAGATGTCTAATCTTATTTTGCCAAACTTAAATAGTAGAGGCCCCGATATTAATGCGACCCCAATCCATGCAAACCATCTCGAAAAAACCCTCTCTCTGAAGCCAAGACAGTTTAAAGGAAAAAGGCGATGAATTTCCTTAATGAGTTGGAGCTCCGGTTTCAATGAGTAAAGGCGCATGATCTGACCGACGAGTTAGCGCATGAACCGTTACCAACGGGTATTTCTTCTTCCAGTCAATACTGGAAAGGATCCTATCCGACTGCTCATAAGTTGGAATTTTCTGTCAACTGCCCAAGTATATTGTCGACCTGAAAGTTCTGATTATTTCAGATCCACACTCTCGATGATAGCATTAAAGACGAAAGGCCAACGGGGATTCAAGTTAGCATTATTTTTCTCCTCTCGTCTATGAATAATGTTGAAATCATCCCCGACCAACATGGGCAATGATTCCCCATCACAAATACAAACTAACTCCGATATAAAGCCAGGTTTCTTTTCATCTTGGGTTGCCCCATAGATAGTCACGAGTGCCCACCGAAAACCATCTTCCGTCGATCTTACCTGGAATTTTACACAAAAGTCACCTGTAATAACAGACTGGACCACAAAGGTCGCATTATTAAAACCATCCAGAATACCACCTAATCTCCCATGCGGAGGTAGACAATACCAAGTATAATCCTACCTCCAGCCAGAAAGCTCAAGAAATGAGATCAAAAGTTAGAACGTCCAGTCTCCAATGAGACCACAAAATCTAATGTATGCTTTTTAACTGCCTCCGGGATTGCTAAGTGCTTCGCAGTGTCACCCAAACCGTCCGAATTCCGAAACAGTGTCATGCAGTGTCCTGAATACCACCGAACGTGATGACGTCCTGCATAGAAGGTCGAGGAAGCATGGTCGGCGACATGACCGCACCAGACCAATCATTTCCTCCAGACTGTAGCGTCTCTGCCACAACACCACTATGGTCCTCCACCGGAGCTGCACCCAAAGACCTAAATTCCCTGGCCGAAACAAGGGAGAGGAGGAGGGTGTCCTTGTCGGGCCCGTCGCTCCGCAACCAGCACCTGCCGCTCGCCTAGCGACATCAGAGAAGGTGGTGCAGTCGAGGTTACCTCGAACTCCTCCAACCGAGACAAGAGAGGCTCTATAGAGTCACGCTCCACCGTCTCCACAAGAGTGCTCCCCACGACATGCATCCCAGAATCCATACCTCTATCCAATAGCTCACTACCATCATAGGAAGCATCCATCCTCAAATCACCACCGTGTCCCTTAGCCAGACTATCCTTGAAAACAATTCCAGCATCCTCAACAAGAGGGCCGGACGCCTCATGCTGAACAAAGCGCAACTGAAGCTCCTCACGGATGACGTCAAAAGCTCACCTCACAAGAGGTGAGAACACCACCCCTAATCTCGTAAAGCCTGAAGAATGTTGCATATGCTCAGGTCCTCCCTCAAGAGGCTTATTACCTTGCTCAGTAGTCGGAGCCAAAGTGTTAACCACCTGCAAACCCTTCTTGTTTGCCTCTTTCTCTTTGACCTCCTTAAAATCATCCCCTAAATAATTCTCATCATCATTATCACGAGGGGAATCCATCATAGCAACATCAAAACCAGACACAATCTCCTCACCTTCCACCTCAAAAGCAAGCTCATAAATCCAATCTTTTATAAAGAGGGGAAAGTCAATGGAACTTTAGTGTAATCAAGACATCCCACCCTGATCCTGAGAACCTTATGCTCTCGGGTATAAGCCATATCAATCTTCGAGGTCATTCCAATTAGATACCCAAACGCCCAAAATGCCAAATAATCACCAATATGATCCTCTCGAATACCTAAAACTCAAACCCAAAACTGAGACAAAGTATCCATCGTCTCAATCTTCTTTGTCCAATTATCAATAGTTATCTCACATGTGCTATTTGGCACACTACAAGTACCAAAAACCAGCAGCCTATCCATCTCTTGTTTATAAGGACACTGAACCTTGAAAACATTTTGACCAGCACACCGAACATCCCACTGGAACCGCTCAGTAGGAACAAATCCCCGTAGCCAAGTAATGATCTGCGGGATAGTCATCACCCGATGAGAAACCACCAAAGATGCAAGCCGATTTTTGATCAACTTTGGACGGTAGGACTCAGAGCATGGTGATACGTCATAAACGTATCCACAATTTCTGACGTTCCATGTTGTTGTCATGTTATTTGCTACATGTTTGATATACACTTTATGCCATTTTACCGATTTTCTAGGACTAACCTATTGACAAGATGCCACAGAGCCAGTTCCTATTTTCTGTTGTTTTTGGTTCCAGAAAAGTTGTTCTTGAAATATTCTTGGAATTGGACGATTCAAAAACCGGGGGTCTTTGAAATCCGTCGTGCACACGGAGTCCGGAGGAGACCCGGCGGTAGGCCATAGGGGCCCCACACCATAGGGCGGTGCGGCCAGGGTGGTGTGGCCCCCCTGGCTGCCCACCGACGTTACTCTTTTGCCTATTTGTACCCCACGTCAGGTTAACCCTAAAAACATCCACCTTATCCACGAAAAACACCCGAGGCCGCCGTCATCGTAACCCTAGTTTGGGAGGGCTATGGAGTTATCCCCGACATCCTGCTGGGAAGGGAAGTCATCACCGGAGGGCTCTACACCACCATGCCCGCCTCCGGAATGATGCGTGAGTAGTTCATCATTGGACTACGGGTCCATAGCAGTAGCTAGATGGTTTTTCTCTCCTCTTTATGCCTCATGTTTAGATCTTGTGAGCTGCCCTACACGATCAAGATCATCTTATTGTAATGCTACATGTTGTGTTTGCTGAGATTCGATGAATATTGAATGCTATGTATCTTGATTATCAATCTATCATGGTCCTTTGATGTGTATGTTATTTATGATCTTGCATGATCTCCGTTATTAGTAGATGCTCTAGCAAGTAGATGCTAGTAACTCCAAGAGGGAGTATTTATGCTCGATAGTGGTTTCATGCCTCCCTTTTCCTGACGCTCGAGTGACAGAAACGTAACGTGCGGGGGATGTGATGTTTCCACTAGGGAGAAAACAACAATGTTTACATTACACACTTTGCTTAATGCAATTATCTGTTGCTTGCAACTTAATACCCAAGGATTGCTCGGATGACATTCTGAGGGTGGATTATTAGTCATAAATGCAGTTGGATAACGGTTTGTAATGCCCGCATGAATCACATAGTAATCATCATGTCATGCATATGAACTACGGTGCAGCCTTTATATCTATCAATTGCCCAACTATAAGTTGTTCACCACACATGTTATTTATCTTCTATGGAGAGACACCACTAGTAAACTATGTACCCCGGTCCATTTTCCTTATACTCATAATACAACCACTACAATCGCTGTTTTCACACTGCTACTATTGTTTTCATACTGTTTTCTACACCATACGTTTAACCTCTTTGTTTTCAGCAAAACCGGTGAGATTGACAACCTCACTACTTTGTTGGGGAAAAGTGATTTGATTGTGTTGTGTAAGTTCCACGTTGCTTCTGAACCGGTAGTGCGCCCTGCCACCTGAGCTTCATCAACCTTCAGAAGTTGCTTCTTTCTTCTACTGGTCGATTCAACCTTGGTTTCTTTCTGAGGGAGACTTGTTGATGCACTATTCGTACCTTCCTCTTGGGGTTTCCCAATGAACGTGTGTTCACACACATCAAGCACTTTTCTGGCACCGCTGCCGGGGAGGAAGAGAATTTCTGCAAGGGGAGTCTCTCACTTCTGATCTCTTTACCTTGTTTTAGTTTTTCTTAGTTTATTTCATTTTGTCTTGCTTGTTTCCCTATATCATAAACACACAAAAATTAGTTCTTATTCTAGTTGTTATTTTTATCCTGTTTTTAATCTTGCTAAAATGAGTACCCCTGAGAACACTAAGTTATGTGACTTTACTAGCACCAACAACAATGATTTTATTAGTACACCTATTGCTCCACCTACTCCTATTGTTGATTTTTAGGAGATTAAGTCTGCACTATTAAATCTTGTTATGAGAGAGCAATTTTATGTATTAGTATTGATGCTGCTGCTTCCCATCTTAATAATTTTGTTGAACTATGTGAGATGCAAAAGTATAAAGATGTAGATGGAGATATTATTAAACTAAATTTGTTTCCTTTCTCTTTGAGAGGAAGAACTAAAGAATGGTTGCTATCTTTTTCCTAAAAATAGTATTGATTTTTGGACTAAATGTAAAGATGCTTTGATTGGAAAATATTATCCCCCTGCTAAGATTATATCTCTAAGAAGTAGCATTATGAATTTTAAGCAACTTGATAATAAGCATGTTGCTAAAGCTTGGGAAAGAATGAAATATTTAGTATAGATCTGCCTTACTCATGGACTGACTACTTGGATGATCATCCAAACTTTTTATGCAGGACTGAATTTTTCTTCAAGAAACCTTCTAGGTTCAGCTGCTGGAGGAACCTTTATGTACATGACTTTGGGGGCAGCAACAAAGATTCTTGATGATATGGTGGTAAATTATTCTGAATGGCACACCGAGAGAGCTCCAACATGTAAGAAGGTAAATTCTGTTGAAGAAACCTCCTCTTTGAGTGATAGACTTGATGCTAATATGTCTATTCTTGTTAATGGCCATGCTCCTATTGATCCAAACAATGTTCATTTAGCCTCTTTGGTTGCTCAAGAAGAGAATGTTGATGTGAACTTCATTAAAATAATAATTTCAACAACAAAGCTTATAGGAATAATTTTGGTAGCAACTACTATAGGCCATATTCCCCAAATAATAATAATGGTTATGTCAATTCTTATGCTAATTCCTACAACAACAATAAAAGTGTACCCTCTGATCTTGAAAACATGCTTAAGAATTGTATTAGTACACAAAGTGCTTTTAACAAATCTGTTGAGGAAAAGTTTGAAAAAATTGATGTTCTTGCTTCGAAAGTTGATAGCCTTGCTCTTGATGTTGATCTTCTTAAAGTTAAGGTTATGACTCACGATGTTAAAGAAATAAAAACTTTGAATGCCATCCAAATTCGAATTGATGACAATGTTAGGATGTTAGCAAAATTGCATGCTAGATGGGAAAGAGAAGATGACTTAGCTAGAAAGAATAATATAACTAATGTTTCTACTATTACCACCACTAGTAAAACTAAAGCTTTGCTATGCCTTTATGGTGCCTTGACGGGGAGACTTCTTGATGATGATGAATTTTAAATCCCCGACAACGGCGCAAAAAATTCTTGACGCTATGGATGGCGTGTTGGGAACCCCAAGAGGAGGGTGTGATGAGTACAGCGGTAAGAATTTCCCTCAGTTAAGAACCAAGGTTATCAATCCAGTAGGAGAAAGAGGATCTTCGGAAGGTTGATGCCACTGACGATGGTGATGGCGCCTCACCGGTGTCAGCAACAACACGGAACCTGCACACAACACAACCAAAATACTTTGTCCCAATGATACAGTGAGGTTGTCAATCTCACCGGTCTTGCTGAAAACAAAGATTAGACATATAGTGTGGAAAATGATGTATGCTTGCAATAAGTAAAGAAAGCAGGGAATTGTAGTGGTTTGTTTAACAGTGTAGGAAAATGGACCGGGGTTCATAGGTTCACTAGTGGTGTCTCTCCATAAAAGATAGCATGCTGGTGAACGAATTACAACTGGGAAATTGACAAATAGAGGTTGCACCATAGTGCACATTCATGACATGATGACTACTATGATATTTAGTGCGGGCCTTACAACAATATACATAGACCGTAATCCAACTACATCTATGACTAATAATCCACCCTCAGGTTATCATCCGAACCCCCTTATGTATTAAGTTGCAAGCAACAGATAATCACATTAAGCAATGTGTGTAATGTAAGCAATGATTGTGCACGCGGGCACTCACACCGCTGTTTTCTCCCTAGTGGCAACAACACATCCTCCCCCGTCACGTTTCTGTCACTCGAGTACAGGCGAAAAGGAGGCATGCACCCAATTACCGAGCATAAATACTCCCTCTTGGAGTCACTAGCAACTACTTGGCAAGAGCAACCACTAGCAACGGAAAGCATGCAAGATCACAAATAACATATGCAATAAAGACTATAATAAACTTGTCATAAGTTCAATATTCATCGGATCCCAGCAAACACAACACATATAATTACATAAGAACAATCTCGATCATGTTAGGCAGCTCACGAGATCTAAACATTGAGGCATAGGAGGAGAAGACAACCATCTAGCTACTGCTATGAACCCGTAGTCCAAGGATGAACTACTCATGCATCACTCCAGAGGAAGGCATGGTGATGAAGAGGCCTCCGGTGATGATCTCCTCTCCGGCAGGGTGTCGAGAGACAGCTTCAGAACCCACCTGATCTAGGGTTGACGACGACGGCGGCTCCGGAACTTTTCTGGGATTTTTGATCAGGTGCGTGATTGCAAACGTTGATGGTGTGTTGGAAACCCCAAGAGGAGGGTGTGATGAGTAAGCGGTAAGAATTTCCTTCAGTTAAGAACCAAGGTTATCAATCCAGTAGGAGGAAGAGGATCTCAGGAAGGTTGATGCCACTGACGGTGGTGTTGGCGCTTCACCGGTGTCAGCAACAACGTGGAACCTGCACACAAGACAACCAAAATACTTTGTCCCAACGGTATAGTGAGGTTGTCAAGCTCACCGGTCTTGCTGAAAAGAAAGATTATACGTATAGTGTGGAAAATGATGTATGCTTGCAGTAAGTAAAGAAAGCAGTAAATAGTTGTGGTTTGTTTAACAGTGTGGAAAATGGACCGGGGTTCATAGGTTCACTAGTGGTGTCTCTCCATAAAAGATAGCATGATGGGTGAACAAGTTACAGCCGGGCAATTGATAAATAGAGGTTGCACCGTAGTGCATATAACATGATGATTACTATGATATTTAGTGTCGGCATTACAACAATTTACATAGACTGAAATCCATATGCATCTATGGCTAATAATCCACCCTCAGGTTATCATCCGAACCCCCTTAGGTATTAAGTTGCAAGCAACAGATAATTGCATTAAACAAAGTGTGTAATGTAAACAATGATTATGCACGCGGGCACTTTCACCGTTGTTTTCTCCCTAATTGCAACAACACATCCCCCCTTCATGTTTCTGTCACTCGAGCAAGGTGGTGAGAAGGCATGAACCCACTATCGATCATAAATACTCCCTCTTCGAGTCACTAGCAACTACTTGGCCAGAGCAACCACTAGCAACGGAAAGCATGCAAGATCACAAATAGCATATGCAAATAAAGACTATAATCAACTTGGCATAAGGTCAATATTCATCGGATCCCAGCAAACACAGCATATAGAATTACATAAGATCAATCTCGATCATGATAGGAAGCTCACGAGATCTAAACATGGAGGCATACGAGGAGAAGACAACCATGTAGCTACAGCTATGTACCCGTAGTCCAAGGATGAACTACTCACGCATCACTCCGGAGGCAGGCATGGTGATGTTGAAGCCTTCAGTGATGATCTCCTCTCCGGCAGGGTGCCGGAAACAGCTTCAGAACCCCCCTGATCTATGGTTGACGGTGACGGCGGCTGCGGAACTTTTCGGAGATTTTTGATCAGGTGCCTAGGGTTTTCCATCCGGGGGGATTAAATAGGCGAAAGGGCAAAGGCGGTGGAGCTCCAGGGGGCCCACACTCATAGGTGGCGCGGCCAAGAGGGGACCCGCGCGACCCTATGGTGTGCCCCCCTTGGTGCCCGTCTCTGACTCCTCTTCAGTGTTCTGGATGCTTCCGGGGAAAATAGGCACTTCGAGCTTTGTGGGGTCCAATTCCGAGAATGTTTCCAGAACAACTTTTCTGAAACCAAAAATAGCAGAAAACAGGGAACTGGCACTTGGCATCTTGTTAATAGGTTAGTCCCGGAAAACGTATAAAAATGCTATAAATAAGGGAGAAAACAAGTAGCAATTGACATAATATGATCATGGAGCATCAGAAATTATAGATACGTTGGAGACGTATCAGTGTGTAGGGTTTTCGTTCAGAGGGGAATAAATAGGCGAAAGGGTGATGTCGGTGGGCCACCAGGGTGGCCTCACCACCCCCAGGCGCGGCCAAGGGGGCGCGTGGCTATGGTGACGGCCCCCTGGTGCCCGTCCTCGACTCCTCTTGGGACTTCTAGATGCTTCCGGGGAAAATAGGAACTTTGGGATTCGTGGTATCCAATTCCGAGAATATTTCCAGAACAACTTTTCTGACATAAAAAACAGCAGAAAACAGGGAACTAGCAGTTGGCATCTTGTTAATAGGTTAGTCCCAGAAAACGTGTAAACATGCTATAAAGAAGGGAGAAAACATGTACCAATTGGCATAATATCAACATGGAACATCAGAAATTATAGATACGTTGGAGACATATCAGGCTACACATGCTAGTAATCCTTCTACTATTAATGGTAAAGTAATTGGTGTTGGCAATGTCTCCACTTCTTCTTCTAAACGTTTAAAATTTCCTAAAACCACTAAAACTGTTCTTGATAAAAGTGGTGAAATTTTTCTGGGTTTGGGAGACAATGGTCCCATTACTTTTGATAAGAATGATCTTGACTTTGATAATTGCAACCTCTCTGAAGTAATTATGTTCCTACAAAATCTTGCTAATAATCCCGATGCTAATAATATTAATATGGCTTTTACAAAACATATTACAAATGCTCTCATGCAAATTAAAGAAGAAGAATTAAAATGTGAAGCCTGTATTCCTAGAAAATTAGAAGATGGATGGGATCCCATCATTAAAATGAAGGTGGATGATTTTTATTGTAATGCTCTATCTGATCTTGGTGCTAGTATCTCTATTATGCCTAAGAAACTTTATGATATTCTTGATTTACCACCTTTGGAGCACTGTTATTTGGATATTCGTCTTGCTGATAATGTTAGAAAGAAACCTTTGGGGAGAGATGATGATGTTCTTATTATGGTTAATAATAACCTTGTCCCTATTGATTTTGTTGTTATGAATACTGCATGCAATGCTTCTTGTCCTATTGTTTTGGGAAGACCTTTTCTTAGAACCGTTGGTGTTGTTATTGATATGAAAGAGGGAAATATTAAATATCAATTCCCACTCAAGAAAGGTATGGAGTACTTTCCTAGGAAGATAATGAAGTTTCCTTTTGATTATATTATTCTAACTAGTTACAATTTGGATGCTTCTTCACTTGAAAAACACTTGATTTTCTCTTCTTATGCCTAGCTAAATAGCGTTAAAGAAAAGAACTTCTTGGGAGATAACCCATGGTTTTATTTTTGCCTTGCTTTTCTCTGTTTTGTTTGAGTCAAGAAGTTTTATACTTCTATAGGAACTTCTTTGTATATTTATTTTCATTTGTTAGTTGTGCCGACTAAAGTTTCTAGCAAAAGCTGTTGTTAGTTTTGGCTTCCTGCCCAAAAATCAGATTTCTGCTGTCCACCGTAAAAAAATGTATAATTCACAGAAAGATCTAAATGACCTGAAGTTTTTTTTTTCTTATTCCTCATCTAATTCCGAAACTTTTTCGTTCTTTATTTTTTTCGATTTGAGCAACTTAAGTGCCTCGAAAAAATTCGTCATTACAGATTATTCTGGTTTTTGCCGATTCTGCCATTTTTCTTGCATTCACTCTTTTACTATGTCGAGTGAATTTAATTCCTTCACAAAACATAATTGGCTGTAGCTAATGTTTAAAAGTATCGATAGCACTTGTGCCCATGCAGAACCCATGATTTTTTGATTGTGCACTAACCCTCTAATGCGAATTACTTTGAGTGTGGTGTGAAGGAAGTTTTCAAGGGTCAATAGAAGAGGGTGATATAATGTGATCAAGAAAGAGTGCAAAGCCAAATATTGGGTATGTCCCCATGGTTCATCCCAACAAATTCTAAGAAGACTCAAGCGTCTAAGCTTGGGGATGCCCAAGGCATCCCCTTCTTCATCAATAAATTATTAGGTCACTTCTTGTAAGGTCCTCCCCAGAACCACTGTTCAAGGACACCTTCGATATGCATACATTCACGATCCCAGGAAATTCAGTCGTGAACAACATATCAAGTTGGTACACAGATACAATATCCATTACACGATTACACAAAACACTTACAAAAGAGACATGGTCACCTGACCAAGTCCACACAACTGCCACGCAGAGCAAACACAGAACACACACAGCGGAAGACTATCACACAAAATGTGGTAGAGCCCAAGTCACGCCTTAACCTACAGGCTGCTGACTGGGAGACGATCCTAGTTCGCAAAGGCCATCAGCGCAGTACTTCTCCTCGTTGATCTCCTCCTGAGATTCCTTCTCGATGTATGGCAAGTAGATACCAGGGGCGAAACCAAAATGAGTACGTTTGAATGTACTCAGCAAGACACCCATCATGTAACTTACCAAAGATGCAAGTATGCTTATATGGTGGAATAGGTAGGCTATAAATAGGGTTCACTATCAATGGTGTTCATGTAGGATGACACCATAGTTGCAGTCAAGTTAATCTGTATCTTTGTTGAAGAAGATACTTCAGAAGAAAATAATATAGTTTTATTTCTCTTGTAGATATCACATGTACAAGAGGTTTTGTAAAGCTTTGTTAAAAGAATAATTTTCTCTTTGCAAAACTCTTGGAATCAGTTTCCAGAATTCTTGCTCAGAGTAGAAAAGTTTTATTTGCAAAACTTTTTGGTTTGTAAAACAACTTCTGGCTTTCCATCATCGGTACCTCCACGGTACAAAATTTCCTTCCTTTCCGAACTTGCCAAGTTCAACACCTTCTTGAAAACATCTTTTTGAAAACATTGACACAATGCTAGCTACATGGCCATTCAACTGCCCATATCCGAGGGCTCGGCTATTCTGAATATTTTACTCTGCAGAGGTGGTACACATTCCACTAGATCCAAAACTCTGCCATGGACCACCCATGGATCGACAAAGCGATATGCCAGCACCAGAGAATTGATCCTAATTGTCCACTCTGACACAAGCTAGTATATGCTTATTCCTTCAGATGGGTTGTTCTCCCCTGCATCAGGTCCCTCCCTGCCTAGTCGGGAGGCCCAGCTGTCGCACCCGGAGGGAAAATTAATCCCACACTGTGTATGTCCCGTTTCTCCCTCCTGGCGACACTTCGGTTCAGAGAATCAGCTTCTCTATAGCACTTTGGAATAAAACATACACTAACAAGTTCAAGCATCTAGATAGGCCCCATACCCATATAGGGGTAGAGTGGCAGTACATCTTGGTTGTCCAGCGAAGACTAGGTTATGTGTCATTTTCGAAAACAACATTTTCCCAAAAATGACCACTTCCACATTCCTCCGGTGAATAAGGATCCGCCTTTTCTCCGGGTTTTCCATAAAGCCTTTGTTTTGTAAAAACACAATTTTAAGGTGTCCACTTAGGGACTAATATAATTGATGGTAATAAATACCATGGGGTGGCTTATGGGCTTGGTAACACCAAGTTTCAACTACTGGCATAGTAGTATATATATAATAGTAGTATTCACTCAAATAATAGTTTTTGGAACTCAAAGTTTTGTAAAACTTTTCAGAAGTAAAACATGCATGATAGATAATGATAAGTGTATTATAACAGCAAGCATCAGGATGGCTTGCCTTAAATCTCTTTGTGCCCCTGGCCTTGAGGTAGCTTGATTTGACACACAGCTCTACGACTCCATCTTCTTCTTCCTCGTCTTTCTAACGCCGTAAAAATAATAAAAGACACACACTCAGATCCAGAAGGACAATCAAGTAATCAAAACAATACCTACAACAAGGTAACTCATACTAATGCAATCACTCAAAAGTTATCCAGAGAACCGTCTCACAAACTCTCAGAGTACAAGACCATCGTCGGGAAACATATGGTTGAAATACCATATTCCACACCCCAATATCAGAGGTTGAGTGGGTGTACCACTATCATACCAAGATATTAAGGAAGCTAAAAATATAGCTTGTGGTAACAAGGGTGAGTCTACTAAGGTGTTCATAAACAAACAATGTAATATCCACCATCAAAGCAACACCCATGGCAGTGGGTATTAACAACAACACAAGCAATCAATCCAAACAAGTTTACCACTAGCCTCAAGCATATACAACAAGGTACTACTAAATATAATGATAACACTAGCACCAAACTTATGCTAAGGTAAGAACTCATACAATTTGCAAACAGCAAAACAAACAGAACACATATGAATTATCTAGTTATTTAATAAGCTAAAGTCTACACCAAAGCTAAGGAATCACTCAACAATGAAAGTAACCAAACAAACCAGTGGCTCAAATAAATTGTAACAAGTCAATAAAACACACTCTAAAACAGAATACAACTTAATACATAAATACAAAATACGGGTCTATAGCAGTAGCTAGATGGTTGTTCTCTCCTATTTATGCCTCGTGTTTAGATCTTGTGAGCTTCCCTACATGATCAAGATCATCTTATTGTAATGCTACATGTTATGTTTGCTGGGATTCGACGAATATTGAATGCTATGTCCAATGATTATCATTCTATCATGTTCTTTTCATGTGTATGTTATTTATGATCTTGCATGCTCTCTGTTATTAGTAGATGCTCTGGCCAAGTAGATGCTAGTAACTCCAAGAGGGAGTATTTATGCTGGATAGTGGGTTCATGCCTCCCTTTCACTCACGCTCGAGTGACAGAAACGTAACGAGTGGGGGGTGTGTTGTTGCCATTAGGGAGAAAACAACGATGTTTACATTGTTTACATTACACACTTTGTTTAACACAATTATCTGTTGCTTGCAACTTAATACCCAAGGTTTGCTCGGATGATACTCTGAGGGTGGATTATTAGTCATAGATGCAGTTGGATAACGGTCTATGTATCTTGTTGTAGTGCCTGCATGAATCACATAGTAATCATCATGTGATGCATATGCACTACGTTGCAGCCTGTATATATGTAAATTGCCCAACTGTAATTTTTCACCACACATGTTATTTATCTTCTATGGAGAGACACCACTAGTGAAATGTGGACCCCGGTCCATTTTCCTCATACTGATAATACAACCACTGCAATCACTGTTTTCACACTGCTACTATTGTCCGGGCTTCGAATCGTCCAATTCCGAGAATATTTTTGGGCTTCGAATCATCCAGTTCCGAGAATATTTCTGGAACATCTTTTCTGAAACTAGAAAAAACAGAAAACATGATCTGGCTTTGTGGCATCTTGTCAATAGGTTAGTCCCAGAAAATCGATAAAAATGGCATAAAGTGTAAAGTAAACATGTAGCATATGACATAAAAAAACGTGGAACATCGTAAATTATGGATACGTTTGATACGTATCAAGCATCCCCAATCTTAGTTCCTACTCGTCCTCGAGTAGGTAAATGATAAAAACAAATAATTTCTGAGGTGACATGCTACCAACATAAACTTGATCATCTAAATTGTAAAAGCATATGTAAGCTGAGATCATAGTACTTTAAACACAAGCATGATATATATCATTCTAACAATAAAACATAGCAATCACTTTGAATCATGAAAAGTAATACAAATAGAAGATCATGAATAACAATGTATTCGAAGTTATACGTTTGTTTCAAGCATAGACATAACATAGCAAAGTGATATTTCGCTTGTCCTTAAGAGTGGGGAAAAACATAAATGTCAGGACACCTTCAAAGTTTATGAGGAAGACTAGAAAACATAATTTGAGAGCAAGTAATGACACATCATGAATCAATTAATAATGTTTCTGGGACAAATGCACATTAAACTCAGAATGGCAACTATGCTCTCTCAACTGTGCATAAAGTTAGAAGATGAAGACTCAACATAAAAGTAAAAGAAAGGCCCTTCGCAGAGGGAAGCATGGATCACTCATGTACTAGAGCATTTTGTTTTAAACACATGCATGATAGATATAATTTTAACAATGAAACTTAGCAATCACCTTGCATCATGAAAAGTAACACAAATAAAAGATCATAAATAATAATGCACTTGAAAGTTATACGTTTGTTTCAAGCATAAAGAAAACATAGCAAAGTGATATTTCGCTTGTCCTTAAGAGTGCGTAAAAACATAAATGCCAAGACACCTTCAAAGTTTAAGTGGATGACTAGAACGGATAGTTTGAAAACAAGTAATAACACATCATGAATCAATTAATAATAATTTTTGGGACTGATGCACATTAAACTCATAATGGCAACTACACTCTCTCAACTGTGCATAAAGTTATAAGATGGAGACTCAACATAAAAGTAAAATAAAGGCCCTTCGCAGAGGGAAGCAGAGATTAACTCATGTGTTAGAGCTTTTTGTTTTGTTAAACACACGTATTGAAAACATTTTTTAGAGATGTGTATGCTTATGTCCATGAATGGTAAACAGAAAATACAATACGTCACAATCCAATTAGACCTTACAAGAGTGGCTCCCATTGAAGTACGCTACTGGTGTAGTAGATAGATCATCCCTTTTCTCTTTTTTACACAATTATGCTTTGACTGATAACTCAGGGGCAAAAATAGTGAAGATAATTTTATAGTAACCAATTTTGGGGCTGGGCACCCTGCGGCCAGCTCTTCTATCATTTTGGATAAGCGGATGTGCCGCTAGTATAGGTGTGTAAAGTCCAATCAACAAGTGAGATAAATATTCTCTATTCAGGTCCTCATGAGCTAAAACAGGGGCACAAAACAGGAGTAATTTTTAAGATTTAAAGGTAGCACATGAGAAATTTACTTGGAGTGGCGGTTAAATACCACGTGTAGGTAGGTATGGTGGACACATTCGGAAAACTTTGGTTTTTGGGAGTTGGATGCACGAGTAGAGCTCATACTCAGTACATGTGGAGGCTAGCAAAAGACTAGGAGCGACAAATCAAGAGAGAAATAATGTCCATAATCATGCATAGCGACAAAACAATTATTAATCAAAGCATAAAGGATATTACAAGTCAAACACTAAATGATCATAGAGGCTATAAGTGACTGTTTTGTAGTCATAAACATGGTGTAAGCATGCGCCAAGTCAACCAAATAAAACATTCAAAGGAGAACACCACAAATTCAACTCATGATTCTTTCAATGGCACATTAAGAACTGTCGGCTATTTGAGACAAGTCATGCTACACTACCAATTACTAAGCACATAATTAAAATAACATCTACCATGACATGAAAAAGTCTAGCCACAGTCTATACAAGCTTATTTTTGCACCGTTATAAGCACGAAAAATGTACTACTTCTTAACAACACCAATCATTTTATACCAAACAAAAAATTTCCAAGAGATATAGAAATTAAACAAGAGAGTACTAACATAAATCTACTATAACTAACAGCTCTGAATAAGAGATCCATGCAAAACAGGAGCTAAAATGATTTGAAGTTGCTAGAAGAAAAACTAAGAAAACGAGCATGGAAGAAAACGAGTATTTATATGAAAAAGCGGAGCGTGTCTCTCTCCCACACAAAGAATTATGGGTTACAGCTATATTTATTGCAGCAAGGAAAACAAAACAAAAAAAAACAAAACAAAAAAAACAGACGCTCGAAGTAAAATGCATATGATGTGACCTAATAAAAATATAGTTTCACTAGAAGTGACCTGATAAATCATTGACGAAGAACGCGATGCCTTGGGCATCCCCAAGCTTAGACGCTTGAGTCTTTGTAGAATTTACTGGGATGAACCATGGGGACATCCCCAAGCTTTGGCTTTGCACTCTTCGTGATCACATTATATCACCCTCTTCTCTTGACCCTTGAAAACTTCTTTCACACTACACTCAATGTAATTCGCATTAGAGGGTTAGTGGACAGTATAAAATTCACATGTTTTGCATGGACACAAGCATTATTAATAATTTGAAACATTATCTACAGCTGATGTTTCGTGAAGCAAAGAAATCCACTCTACATAGTAAAAGAGAGAATGCAGGTAAAAAGGCAGAATCTGTCAAAACCAGAAAAGTCTGTAAAGAAGAATTTTTTCGGGGCACTTACGTTGCTCAAATCGAAAAATGTAAAGATAGAAAAAGTTTTGCAATTAGCTGAGGAATAAGCAGAAAAATTTGCAGGTCATTTTGATCTTTATGTGAATTATGCGATTTTATACGATGGACAACAGAAATCTGTTTCCTGCTCAGAAATCCAAATCTAACCTCAACTTTCACTAAAACTTTAATTGGCACAACAAATGCAAGAAAATAAAGATATAAAGTAGTTTCTACAGAAGTATACACCACCTTGACTCAAAGAAAACAGAGAAAACCAAAGCAAAAATAAAACCATGGGTTATCTCCCAAGAAGTGCTTTTCTTTAACGCATTTTAGCTAGGCCCAAAATACTTAGAATCAAGTATTTTTAAGTGAAGAAGCATCCAAATCAAGAAAAGACAACTCCTCAATAATGCGTTTTATTTTATCCAAATGAGTCAGATGTTCCTCTCTTAGAACTTTTAGGTTTACTACTCTCATCAAATAAATTTTCAGGAACAATCGAGTCAAAATTCTTTTCTTGGGCTTCATGCAGTGCTACTAATTTAATAGGGATTGGTATTTTATTCTCCTTTTCATTTTTCGGTTCAGCTTTTTTGAGATCACCAACAATGTTTACACATTATCCTAGCATATTAAAATGATGAAAAACTTTTCTTGCTTCTATAGCAACATCTCCAAATTCTTTAAGCATGGTTTCTAAGATAAAATTTCTTTTCTCAATATCTTCAATATTATTCAAGTTGAGGAACATTTGCTGCAGTATGGGGTGAAGGTTAACAAACCTAGCTCCTAACATGTGAATTAAATAAGTTGCAGTAGTTTCATAATTCGGAGCAAGCTCTACTATGGATTTTTCCTCAAAATTTTCATGCTTACTAACATGATCAAAGAATTATTTAATGGTACCCTTTCCAAGTATAGAACCACTACGTACTGGTAAATCTTTCAGGGTAAACTTAGGGAGCAACATAATGAAAAATAACAACAGGGTAACTTGAATAATAACTATTTTTTGTGTGTTTTCGATAAAGAGAAGTAAACAAGACAAAATAAAATAAACTAAGCAAAACTAAAAAAAAGTAAAGAGATTGGAAGATAGAGACCCCCTTGCAGAAATCATCTTTCTACTCGGCAAAGGCGCCAGAAAACTTGTTGATGGCTGACGTTGGTAAACCCCAAGAGAAAGGTTGTGAAGAGTGCAGCGGCAAGTTTTCCCTCGGAAAGAAACCAAAGTTGAATCGACCAATAGGAGAAAGAAATCACTTCCGAAGGTTGATCCAGCTGATGTTGGCAGGGCGCACTACGGTTCAGCAGCAATGTGGAACCTACACAACACAATCAAATCACTTTGCCCCAACGAAGCAGTGAGGTTGTCAATCTCACCGGTTTTGCTGAAAACAAAGAGGTTAAACGTATGGTGCGGAAAATGGTACTTGTTTGCAGTAGATGAAAATAGGACAGTGATGGTAGTACAAAAATAGTAGTAGCATTATGAAAATAGTGATTGCAGTGGTTATATTATCAGTGTAAAAGGAAATGGACCGGGGTCCATAGTTCACTAGTGGTGTCTCTCCAAAACAGATAGATAGCATGTAGGGTAAACAAATTACAGCATGGCAATTGACATATATAAAGGCTGCATCGTAGTGCATATGCATGACATGATGATTACTATATGATTCATGCATGCATCACAACAAGATACATAGACCGTTATCCAACTGCATCTATGACTAATAATCCACCCTCAGAGTGGCATCCAAGCAAACCTTGGGTATTAAGTTGCAAGCAACAGATAATTGCGTTAAGCAAAGTGTGTAATGTAAACAATGTTAACATCGTTGTTTTCTCCCTAATGGCAACAACACATCTTCCACCCGTTACATTTCTGTCACTCGAGCGTGAGTGAAAGGGAGGCATGAACCCACTATCGAGCATAAATACTCTCTCTTGGAGTTACTAGCATCTACTTGGACAAAGCATCTACTAATAACAGAGAGCATGCAAGATAGTAAATAACATACACATGAAAAGAACATGATAGATTGATAATCATTGGATATAGCATTCAATATTCATCGAATCCCAGCAAACACAACATGTAGCATTACAATAAGATGATCTTGATCATGTAGGGAAGCTCACAAGATCTAAACACGAGGCATAAAGAGGAGAGAACAACCATCTAGCTACTTCTATGGACCTGTAGTCCAAGGATGAACTACTCACACATCATACCGGAGGTGGGCATGGTAGTGTAGAGCCCTCCGGTGATGATTCCCCCTCCCGGCAGGGTGCCGGGGAGAGGTCTAGAACCCTCCCAAACTAGGGTTGACGATGACGGCGACTGCGGATGTTCTTCGTGGAAAAGGCTTCTGTTTCTAGGGTTAACCTCCCGAGAGTTATAAATAGGCGAGAGGGCAATGTCGGTGGGCGGCCAGGGGGCCCACGCCACCCCTGGGTGCGGCCAGAAGGGGCGCCCTGCCCTATGGTGGCGGGCCCAGTGCCCCCCTCCGGGTCCGCTCCGGACTCCGTGTGCGCGACAGATTTCTAAGACTTCTGGGCTTCGAATCGTCCAATTCTGTGAATATTTCTAGAACAACTTTTCTGAAACTAGAAACAACAGAAAACATGGACTGTCTCTGTGGCATCTTGTCAATAGGTTAGTCCTAGAAAATCTATAAAAATGGCATGAAGTGTAAAGGAAACATGTAGAATATGGCATGAGAACAACATGGAACATTAGAAATTAAGGATACATTTGAGACGTATAAGTGTCTTGTTTTGGTGCAGAAAATCAACTTTCAGGAAATTGCCCGGAAAAGACCCCGAAGTCCTTATTTTACCCGAAGACCCCCAGAGCCAAAAGAAGAGCCGGAGGGGGGCAAGGAGGGGTCTCACACCATAGGGTGGCGCCCCCCTTGGCCGCGCCACCTGGTGGTGTGGCCACATCAGCCACCCCTAGGGCTCCCCTTTCGACTACATAATCCCCGTGACCTAAAAAATGAGGGGGTTCATCATATTCCAGAAAAACAAACCAGAGCGCCACCGCCACCTCAAAACCCAATTTGGGGATCAGAAGTTCTTCTTCTGGCACCCTGTTGGGATGGGGATTCAGAGGAGATCATCGCCATCGTCATCGCCACCACTTCTGCATCAACCATCCATGATTCCCCCATCCTTGTGTGAGTAATCCCCGCTGTACGCTGAGAGAGATGGTAGGGATTGGATGGGATCGATCATGTAATAATGCCAGATTGTCAGAGCATATTTCCTAGTATCCATTGTTAGTGCTATATATCATCGTTGCAACTTGTTATGCTTAATGCTTGTCACTAGGGCCCGAGTTCCATGATCTCAGATCTGAACATGTTATTGTTTCATGAGTATAATTATGTTTCTTGAACGTATCTTCAAGTTGTTTACACATATTGTTGTCCGGAACCCAAGGCCCCAAAGTGACAATAATAGGGACAACCAAAGGGGATGGCTCCAAGGGGATATCACATGTGTTCATGGAGTGTTAATGTTGCTCCGGTGCTTTATTAAAATGAGCACCTTAATTACTAGTAGTTTTCCTTGAGGCCCCGTGATGACCCACAAGTATAGCGGGTGTATCGTAGTACTTTTGATAAATAAGAGTGTCGAACCCAACGAGGAGCAGAAGGTGTTGACAAGCAAGTTGGATAGAGGATTCACTGTAAACACTAGCAAACGTTTTTTTTGAGGTTTTTGATATAGTAGATAAATAAAGTGTGAGTAAATAAAGAGCAGTAAATAATATTGCAGCAAGTGGACGAATCCTTTTGAGAGCAAAGGACAAGATGGTTGAGTTACTTATACCTACCAAACGTTCTCGAGGACACATGGGAATTTCGTCAAGTGCTTTCGCTTCGTTACGGTTGATTAATATCCATTGGTTCGTGAAGTGTTGTGTGGGTGAACCTATGCTAATGCACCGCCCAACTAGGACTAATACAAACTTGTGATTATACCCCTCGCAAGCATCTATAAATACAAGAAAGTAATTAAGATAAATCTAACCACAGCCTTAAAACTCCGGGATTCTACGCTCCCTCGTGCATTGGTTTCCTAACGGGGGTTTAGGTTTCAGTCACTCCAGCAACCCCACAATTAGTAGCCAAATACACAATGCATCCTCCTAGTCCCATTAAGGTGAAATATCATGTAGTCGATGTTCACATGACACCACTAGAAGAATAGCACCACAACTTAAATACCGAACCACGAGATATTACTTCAATATAACTTCACTACTAACATCATGACTTCTCCCATGTCCTCAAGAACTAAAAAAACTAATCACAAGACATCATATGGATCATAATCAGAGGTGATATAATGGATAATAACAATATGGTCATAAAGTTCTAACACCGATAAATATCACAAGCATCAACTACTAACAAGTAATCCACACCGGAAGAGAGAGATCTAATGTAAAACAACGATAGAGGCCCCTAATTTTTACAGCGGGATGACGGTGGATGATGAGGGTGATGATGCTGGTGGTGATGACGATGATGATGACGATCTTGATGATGCCCGGAGTGATGACGGTGACGATGGCGATGATTTCCCCTCTCTGGAGAGGAATTTCCCCGACAGATTTCTCCCTGCCAGAGAGCTTTTCCCTCTCGGGTGTTTTCCGCCCCGAGGCGGCGGCGGAATAATTCTTCGATGATGATATGGGGCTTAGGGTTCCTTCGGGGTCAAGCACGCGAAATATCGACCAGAGGTGGGCCAGGGGGCACCACCTCATGGTGTGGGCCCCTGGTGGCCTCCCTCTGGCTCCCCTTCTGGCTGGAGTCCTCCTCTGAACTTCTAATACCCCTCCAGTGTCCCCCTTCCTATTCTGATCTTCTGAAATATGGTATCTCGACGGTGCTCTTTTCCATCAGATTTCTGGTCCCGGTGTTTAATCTCCAAAAATTGTGAAACATGCAAAATAAGATAAAATAACATAAGTAATGCATCATAACAAGAAATATATCGATGAATAACAGAAAATAACAATATAAAACAGTGATGCAAAATGTATGTATCAACTCCCCCAAGCTTAGACCTTGCTTGTCCCCAAGCGAAACTGAACTCTGTAAACATGACCACAGGTTTATGGAGTGAGGTGTCGATAAATGAAATACAGACAAAAGGCATCAGATCTAACAAAGAACAAAACATTTTAGACAACAACTTCCTCTCATATAATTAAACTTGAAACAAGCAGAGGAGAAATAATGGTGCAAAAAGTAAATCAAAATTGGTAAAGGCAAACTTCGTTCTTGGTCAGAGAACAATTAACAGTGTACTCATCTTTCGATCAGAGTCTTTTATATTAGAGCTATATTGCAGAGTTTATCATGCTCAATTATAACGGTCTCTTTGCAAACATTGGTAACCTTCTAAGTGGTATTCAAGAGAATAATAAACATGAATGAGTAAATCAACATGGAGTCGGATGAATCACAACAATTCAAATACTTGCTTAAGACAGAAGGAAATGGGTTTACTGACTCAACATAAATGGAAAATATAGGCCCTTCGCAGAGGGAAGCATTGATCACTCATGTGCTAGAGCTTTTATTTTAATAAACATAGGTATAAAATGCATGACACTCCTCCCATCCATCGTACACAAACCATGGCTAACCGAATCCTCGGGTGCCTGCCAACAATCACATACCGTGGAGGAGTGTCTATATTTTGAGAGGTGTGTATGTCTATGTCAACGAATGGCAAATAGAAAATACAGTACGTCACAAGCCAACTAGACTCACAAGAGCGGCTCCCATTGAAGGACGCAACTGGTATAGAAGGTCATCCCTCTTTCTCTTTTGTTTACACAATTATGCTTTGACTCATAAATCAGGGGTAAAAAGAGTGAAGAGAATTTGCATTATTATTTTGGGCTGGGCACCCCGCTGCCAGCTCTTCTAACATTTGGATAAGTGAATGAAGTCACTAGTCCAGGTGTGTGAGTCCAATCAACAAGTGAGATAAAGATTCTCTATAGGCGTCCTCATGGGCTAAAACAGGAACACAAAACGGGGATTATTTTGAAGGTTTTAAAGGTAGCACATGAGCAATTTACTTGGAGTGGCGGTTAATTGCCACATATAGGTATGTATGGTGGACACAAATGGCAAGGTTTTGGGGCTCAAGGTTTGGATGCACGAGAAGCATTCCCTCTCAGTACAGGTTTTTGGCTAGCAAGGTTTGGTAGCAAGCATAAGAATTGAAGTAAAACAAAGAAAACCATATATGATAAAGCCAATCATGCAATATTCCTTGAAGGTGCAAACAAACTTATTTGAGAATACTAAGCTTATGAGCTAACAAAGAAGAAAGATCATGGAATAATATATCTACATGCAACTCCCTCTTTTCTACTTAAGTCTCAACGAATTGTTGCTACTAACCAATGCTAAGTTTGCCAAAACCAACAAGATTATCTTGAAGCTCCAAAATTGATGCCAATACTAATAATAAGATCAATCACATAACAAAAATTGCATACTAAAATAAAATAGAACAAGTAGATGATGAAACTTCTCATTAATATTTCACTACGGCAACTCAAACTAAAGGATACAACGATAACCAACTAAGGAGTGACACTTCCATACTGCAAACCATACTATATGATATTTCCTCTACTCATGATATGAATCTACTAAAAGGTAAAAAGGAGTGAAAGATAAAGGTGATACCGCGGCACTCCCGCAAACTTGGAACAAGCCAAGGAGATACCAATACCAATGACGAATCAATTCTTCGGTGGTGGTGGTGAATCCTTCATGATGAGCTTGTCAACCGATTCCTTCAAATCTTCTAATGAGAGCATAAGCCTATGATTCACCTCCGTATTGACCTCAATTTTGTTTGCTTGCTTGTTAGATGGTGAATCTCGGCCATACAGGTCTTCCTTCCTTGCTTCCTTGGATCGAGAACTTCCTTCTCCTATGACTGGTGTCCTTGAGGCTAAACAGTGATGTGGGGCCTTTCCTCCAGTATTTATCCTTGCCGTTTGCTTGTGAGGTTTTGAAACCACTCCAATTGTTGCGACGGTGACGCGTGGACGCACCCGCGGGTTTTCTTCTATATCTCCTTCAGCTCAACTATCAATCTCCTTCTTCGGCTCTCGGTCTTGGAGATCTTCTTCCTTTGGCGCCTTGCCCTTGTTGTTATTGGTGGAGACCATGGTGCTTCTAAAACTGAAAATAGACCCTAGCAGAAATAGCACGAAACAGAAACACGACGATAAAACAATATAAGGACCTCGGGGGTTCGGGGGATTATATAGCAAAAATATGCATAACGAAAGGAAAGTCTAGGTCGAAAACGAGTCGGAGAGGGGCTCCAGGGCACCCACACCATAGGATGGCGCGACCAAGGGTGGGCCCGCGCCACCTGGTGGTGTGGTGCCTCCGGGCACCTTCTCCAACTTCTCTTCGGCTCGGTATTTTTTATATTTTCCAAAAATCAATAATCAATAACTGAAAAGGCAATTCGCGAACTTTTTCTTAACAAAACTGTTACCTATTCCAAAACTGACTCTGCGGATTTTGGAATCTTTCCTTCGATGAATTTCTCCGGGGTCATTACTTGAATAACATCGACATCTTCATCATAGGAATCCCCAGAAATATAATGTTTGAGTCTTTGCCCATTTACCACTTGTGTTGTGTTATCCTTGAGGGAAGCAATTTTGATTGCCCCTGAACGATACACTTCTTCAATAACATAAGGTCCTTCCCATCGAGAGAGTAATTTTCCTGCAAAAAATTTAAGACGAGACCGATACAATAGAACTTTATCACTGACATGAAACTCTCTTTTAAGGATTCTTTTATCATGCCATTTTTTAACTTTTTCTTTAAAGAGAGCTTGACATTTTCATAAGCTTCACATATCCATTCATCTAAATGATTCAAATCAAGCATTCTTTTCTTACCAGCAAGTTTGAAATCTTTATTTAATTCTTTCACTACCCAATAAGATTTGTGTTCTAATTCTAAAGGAAAGTGACAAGCTTTTCAATAAACTAATTTATAAGGAGACATACCCATAGGATTTTTATAAGCAGTTCTATAAGCCCATAAAGCATCATTCAACTTATAAGACCAATTCTTTCTAGATTTATTAACAGGTTTGAGGATGATAAGATGAGGCAATTCTATGATTAACATCATATTTAGCAAGGGTTTTTCTAAAACCACCATGAATAAAATGAGAACCTCCATCAGTCATAAGATATCTAGGCACACCCAACCTAGGAAAAATGACATCTTTAAGCATTTCTATAGATGTCTCACAATCAACACTTTTAGTAGGTATAGCTTCTACCCATTTAGTGACATAATCAACAACAACAAGTATATGTGTATAACCATTTGAAGGAGGAAAAGGACCCATAAAGTCAAATCCCCAACAATCAAAAGGTTCAATAGCAAGAGAATAACTCATAGGCATTTCATTACGTCTAGAAATATTTCCTACTCTTTGAAATTCATCACAAGATAAAATAAATTTACATGCATCTTTAAAGAGAGTAGGCCAATAGAAACCTGATTGTAGAACCTTTTGTGCGGTTCTATCTCCAGCGTGATGTACTCCATAAGCACTACTATGACATTTCTTCAATATTATTTGTTGTTCATGATCTGGAACACATCTTATCATAATACCATCTACTCCTTCTTTATATAAATGTGGGTCATCCCAAAAATAATGCCTCAAATCATAGAAGAATTTTCTTCTTTGTTAGCTGTAAATGTTGGAGGAAAATACTTTGAAACAATAAAGTTAGCGTAATCAACATACCATGGACTATCTTGGGGTTTTACCTTTATTGCAGCCAGCTGTTCATCTGGAAAACTATCATTAACAGGAATAGGATCAAAATTAATATTTTCCAATCTAGACAAGTTATCAGCAACAGGATATTCAGCACCCTTCCTATGCACAATATGTAAATCAAACTTTTGCAAAAGCAACACCCATCTAATAAGCCTAGGCTTAGCATCTTTCTTTTCCATAAGGTATCTAATAGCAGCATGATCAGTATGAATAGTAACCTTTGAATAAACAATATAAGGCCTAAACTTATCACATGCAAAAACTACAGCTAAGAACTCTTTTTCAGTAGTAGCATAATTCTTTTGAGCAGCATCAAGATTCTTACTAGCATAATGAATAACATTAACCTTCTTATCTATGCACTGTCCAAGAACATCACCTACATCAAAATCACTGGCATCACACATAATTGCAAAGGTAAATTCCAATCAGGCGGTTGCACAATAGGAGCAGTAGTTAAAGCCTTCTTTAAAGTTTCAAAAGCTTCCTTACAATCATCATAAAAAACAAATGGTACATATTTTTGAAGAAGTTTAGTAAGAGGCGTTGATATTTTAGAGAAATCTTTAATAAACCTCCTATAATAACCAGCATGACCAAGAACACTACGAATACCTTTAACATCCCTAGGACTAGGCATTTTCTCTATGGCTTCCACTTTAGCTCTATCAACTTCAATACCTCTTTCAGAAATTTTATGTCCAAGAACAATTCCTTCATTAACCATAAATTGGCATTTCTCCCATTTAAGAACAAGATTAGTTTCCTCACATCTCTGCAAAACTTTATCAAGGTTGTGCAAACAATTATCAAAAGAAATTCCATAGACAGAGAAATCGTCCATGAATACTTCCACAATTTCTCACAAAAACCATGAAAACTTGCAGACATGCATCTGTGAAAAGTAGCAGGCGCATTACACAAACCAAAAGGCATACGTCTATAAGAATAAGTACCATAATGACAAGTAAAGGTTGATTTCTCTTGATCTTGTTTCCTAAGAACAATTTGAGAAAACCCAGAATAACCATCAAGAAAGCAAAAAAGAGTTTTCTTAGACAACCTCTCTAACATTTGATCAATAAGGGGTAAAGGATAATGATCTTTCTTAGTAACTTTATTAACCTTTCTAAAATCAATGCACATTCTATAACCAACTACTACTCTTTGTGGAATGAGCCCATTGTTTTCATTAGGTACAACAGTCATTCCTCCTTTCTTAGGGACATAGTGCACAGGGCTCACCCATCTACTATCAGCAATAGGAAAATAATACCAGCATCAAGAAGTTTTAAAACCTCATTTCTTACCACTTACTTCATCTTAGGAATTAAACGGTGTTGATGTTCAACTACTGGCTTTGCATCAGGTTCAATATTAATAGCATGCTGACATATAGTAGGAGAAATTCCCTTCAAATCATCAAGAGTATATCCAATAGCTTCACGGTGTTTCTTGATTGTTTAGCACTAATATAACAGTATATGTTTTCTTATCATCAATATAAGAATATTTAAGATCATCACGCAAAGGTTTTAAATCAAAGATAGGATCCTCCTTGGGTGGTAATGTGGTACCCAAGTCTTCCACGTGTAAATTATGTTTCAGTATCACTGGTTGACGAAGAAGAATATCGTTAATCTCATTTCTCTCTTCCATAAATACCTCACTCTCATGGTCCTCCATATATTGCTGCAAAGCATTGTTAGGAGCAAGTGCAATATAAGAAAGTTGTTCAACTTTAAAATTCTCATAAGCCTATTTAGATTCATAAGGTGCTCTAGCAAATTTGGACAAATTGAACTCATAAGATTTTCCATCAAATTTAGTCAAAATATTCTCTCTTTTACAATCTATAATATCACCGCAAGTGTTCAAGAAAGGTCTACCAAAAATAATAGGACAAGTCTTACTAGCAGCCCTACCAAGTACTAGAAAATCAGTGGGGTATTTAGTCTTACCACACAGAACTTCCACATCTCTAACAATACCAATAGGAAAGAAAGTTTCTCTATTAGCAAGTTGAATAACCACATTAATATCTTCAAGCTCACAAGAACCAATTTCATGCATAATTTCTCTATAAAGCTCATAAGGTATAGCACTAGAACTAGCACCAATATCACATAAACCATAATAGCAATGATCACCAATCTTTACAGAAAGCACATGAACACTAGTTTTCTTGGGTCTATGAGGATGTGAAACAATATCAGAAGCATCCTCACACAAGACAATGTGTTCATCCTCCACATTTCCACAAACAAGATCTTTCAATATTGCTACATCAGGTTCAACAGTTATTTGTTCATCTGGTTCAACATATTTCTTATTACTCTTATTAACCATACAAGCTACCATAGAGTGCTCTTTCACTTTAGCAGGGAAAGGCATTTTTTCAACATAAGGCTCAGGAACAACAGGATTAATAGAATGCACTTCTATATTACTAGGAGGAACAATATCTTTATAAGGTGTATGGTACTTGTGATAATTATTTTTAGGAATATCAAGATAGGAGGCAAAAGCTTTAAGACAGTTTGCAAAGATTTGAGAATCAAGACCACAAACAACACTAACATCATAGATATGATTGGTATCCATAAAAGATTTAATGCAATCATAATCATAATTTATACCTGACTTTCTATCTTTGTCATTCTCCCATCCTTCAGTGTTTTCTTGAATACGATCGAGAAGATCCCATTTAGCTTCTTCCTTCATACGTGTGAATGATCCAGAACAAGAAGCATCCAATAAATCCTTATCATGAAGAGAAAGCCTTGCATAAAAATTATTGATAAGAATATTTCTCGGGAGTTCATGAACGGGACATTTAAGCATTAATAACTTCATTCCCCCCACGCTTGAGCAATACTCTCTCCCTCATGAGGCCAGAAATTATAGGTATGATTCCGGTCTTTATGAATCTCACTAGGAGGATAGAATTTAGAATAAAAGAGAGGAACAATTTCCTCCCATCCAATAGAATCACCATTCTTCAGTAATTTGAACCATTCTGCGACTCCTCCTTTTAGCGATAAAGATAACTATTTCCTCTTAACTTGATCCATTGTAATACCTGCACACCTGAATAACTCGGATAATTGATGTATAAAGAGCAAATGATCATAATTATGGACAGTTCCATCACCGTAATAGCAGTTATCCATAACACGTCCAACAATTTTCATAGGTATTTTATAAGGATCTAATTCAGTAGAAGACGGGTTACCAACTACCATAGTAGCAACGGTAGAAGTACCCCTAAATAGTGAACCAAAAGTATTCTCCATAATGAAATAAAACAGTAGACAGAAAATAAAACAGCACTCACGGTAAAAGTTTCTCTTACCAATTCCACTTACCAAAAGCACTTCACTCCCCGACAACGGCGCCAGAAAATAGTATTGATGACCCACAAGTATAGGGCGTGTACCGTAGTACTTTCGATAAATAAGAGTGTCGAACCCAACGAGGAGTAGAAGGTGTTGACCAGCAGGTTGGATAGAGGATTCACTGTAAACACTAGCAAATGTTTTTTTTGGAGGTTTTTAATATCGCAGATAAATAAAATGCGAGTAAATAAAGAGCAGTAAATAATATTGCAGCGAGCGTCCCAATCCTTTTGAGAGCAATGGACAAGCCGGTTGAGTTACTTATGACTACCAAACGTTCTCGAGGACACATGGGAATTTCGTCAAGTCCTTTCGCTTCATTACGGTTGATTAATATCCATTGGTTCATGAAGTGTTGTGTGGGTGAACCTATGCTAATGCACCGCCCAACTTGTGATTATACCCCTCGCAAGCATCCGCAAATACAAGAAAGTAATTAAGATAAATCTAACCACAACCTTAAAACTCCAGGATTCCACGCTCCCTCGTGCATTGGTTTCCTAACGAGGGTTTAGGTTTCTGTCACTCCGGCAACCCCACAATTAGTAGCCAAATACACAATGCATCCTCCTTGGCCGATTATGGTGAAGTATCAAGTAGTCGACGTTCACATGACACCACTAGAAGAATAGCACCACAACTTAATTACCGAACCACGAGATATTACTTCAATATAGCTTCACTACTAACATCATGACTTCTCCCATGTCCTCAAGAACTAAACAAACTACTCACAAGACATCATATGGATCATAATCAGAGGTGATATAATGGATAATAACAATTTGGTCATAAAGTGCTAACACCGATAAATCTCACAAGCATCAACTACTAACAAGTAATCCACCCCGGGAGAGATCTAATGTAAAACAACAATAGAGGCCCCTAATTTTTATAGAGGGATGACGGTGGATGATGAGGGTGATGGTGCTGGTGGTGATGATTATGATGATGACGATCTTGATGATGCCCGGAGTGATGACGGTGACGATGGCGATGATTTGCCCTCTCCGGAGAGGAATTTCCCCGACATATTTCTCCCTGCCAGAGAGCTTTTCTCTCTCGAGTGTTTTCCGCTCCGAGGCAGTGGCGGAATTATTCTTCGATGATGATATGGGGATTAGGGTTCCCAGGGGTTCAAGGACGCGAAAGATGTCGACCAGAGGTGGGCCAGGGTGGCCACACCACCTGGGGCGCGACCAGGGGTGCCACCTCATGGTGTGGGCCCCTGGTGGCCCCTCTGGATCCCCTTCCAGCTGGAGTCCTCCTCTGAACTTCTAAGACCCCTCCGATGTCCCCCTTCCTCTTGTGATCTTCTGAAATATGGTATATCGACGGTGCTTTTTCCATCAGATTTCTGGTCCCGGTGCTTAATCTCCGAAAATTGTGAAACATGCAAAATAAGATAAAATAACATAAGTAATGCATCAGAACATGAAATATATCGATGAATAACAGAAAATAACAATATAAATCGGTGATGAAAAATGGACGTATCACCCCGCTACAACGGGCTGGTAGGACAGAAGATGTTGTGCAAGCTTCTCATTGCGAGCACGTACAAATAAATTGGAACACATGCCTATGGTTACCTAGTACTTGGATGCTTTATTATTATCTATCTGCAAATGCCCATGTTATGATTATTATATAAACTATCTTATCCATGCAACACTCGTTCATCCATTCCCTATGCCTACAATATTTTACTCCTGCTGTTTCCTGCAATTGCTACCACTCTTACTATTTTACTCCTGTTGTTATTTTACTACCGCTATTGCTATAAAACTGTTGCTACTGATAAACGGTTGCGAGAAAGTCTACTTCCAGGTGTAGCTAAATTGACAACTCATTTGTTAAGGCTTGTAAATATTCTTTGGCTCCCCTTGTGTCGAATCAATAAATTTGGGTTTTACTTACCTCAAAGACTGTTGCGATCCCCAGTACTTGTGGGTCATCAACCGGGGTCCACAGTTCACTAGTGGTGTCTCTCCATAAAAGATAGATAACTTGTTGGGTAAACAAATTAAAGCTGGGCAATTGACAGATATAAAGGCTGCACCATAGTGCATATGTATGACATGATGATTACTATGTGATTCATGCGAGCATTCCAACATAATTCATAGACCGTTATCCAACTGGATCTATGACTAATAATCCACCCTCAGAGCGTAATCCAATCAAACCCAGGTATTAAGTTGCAAGCAACAGATTATTGCCTTAAGTAAAGTGCATAATCTAAACAATGAAAACACTTGTCGTGGGATAATCACGGCAGACGTTACCGGGGGTAACTGATCTTGGGGCAAGACGACACAGGCGTTTGGGAGAGGGTTTAGCTCAGAGGAAAACATGATGGAAATCAATCTGGTAGCCGGCAATCAAAGTCGCCGAGTCTCCGATCTTGATATAATAACTCAACTCTAGGGTTACACTGGATGCTCGATATCAAGCGGTACTACTAGGGTTCTTAGATTTCTGTCTAAACTAGACCTAGGGGTCGGTTTATAAAGCACCCGTACCCCCTTGGCCCTACTCTCCAAGGCGCAGCTTGAATCCTATCTGGACACCGCTTACAAACCCTAACTTTCCTTACCGTAACCCACAATCCGGGTTATGAGGCCTACAAACTTTGGGCCTTCCAGAAGCTCCATTATCCTTAACCGGATTGCGCACCGTGTTCCTTGGGCCGGGTTATGCCTTGGAGTTGGCCTACCGGGTTATTATCCCCCCATCAGTAGTCCCCAGAATAGCTTGGGCTTCACAGATCCTTCCTTGAAGCACTGGCTATTCCCTGCAAAAATATCAAACGCACAAGTGCAAGAAGGCCGGGTTAAAGCGCTTTATTGTGTAGCTAGGCTTAACTCCATGGCAGCCATATAGTAACCCGGTTTTCCCTCCAGATACTTTGCTTAACTTTCCCGGTTTAATCTTTGATAAAATGCCGAAACTCCATACTTTGCTCGATAGTTGATCCTGATACCCCGGAGAGGATCTCTTGCTCCGTGTTTGAAGCGCATCTCGCAAACTCCGAACAGGCAGCTGCTACCCCGTAATTTCCGGGTCCCGCCCGTTGGACTGAGTTTTTCCACCCGAGCCATTATAAATAGACCCTTAGGGATAACCCTAACCCCAACGGCTCACTTTCCCCCATTTCTCTTCCTTCTTCCCTCCGTGCGCAAGCCCACAGAGCACCATTACGGAAACCTCACGCGCATCACCGGAGCCCATCCGTCGCCGGCTGCGTTCCGCCACTGCGCGCCCCGCCCCACTGCCAAGATCCGCCGCCAGGCCTCCGACCTGCCCGCCGGGAATCGCGAAGGGACACCAGGCTTGCGCCATCTGCCTCCGCAAAGCTTCACTCAGATCTCCTCCAGTAAGTCTCTTGCATCCATTAATTTGCCCTTGCAATTTCTTGATTTCACCTCAGATTAGATCTAAATCGACCCGCCGATGATTTCTTGGTCATACCGAATTAGGTTGCCAGTATTCTTTCTAGCTCGCCCAATATATAAGATATAGACTCCAATTCACTCTCCTACTACCTGCAATCATTAATTTCACCACAAATCTGAAAATGGAATTTCCAATCCGGGCTCGAACCACTCAAAATTTCCGCCTTTGTCTCAATCACCCGGCCAATCCTCCCCTTTCCAGTTCCTTTTATTCGCACTAAGTGCCTGTGCAGCCATCCATCATCCTCAAAAGCTCTTTCAACGCTTAGATCCCCATAATTTTTGCTATAATACTCGATACCCGGATAGTTCGAACCTCACTCTGCAGACTGACACCCGGATAATACGCAATTTTAGTGTCTTGATATTACCCTGCCGATACTTGGCCGACTCACAGCTTCCGTGCCTTATTCCTTTTATTCTTCTACCTTGTGCTTTGTAGGTCAACCACATGGCTCCCAAGAAGCAGGGAAAAACTCCGACTAAAGCCAAAACCACCAACTCCATATCCGCCAACTGGGCGCGGTCTACAGTCACCAAGACCAAGTTGGAGGAGCTGGTCGAGCTGGGAGTTCTCCCTCCTCAAGAGGATATCCAGTGGAGGGTGCTGGGCAAGGAGACCCGGCCTACACCGGCAAAAGATGAGGTAATATGCTTTGTAGAGTACGTGACCCGGGGTTTTCGTCCTCCGGGTCACCCCTTCTTCCGCGACGTCCTGAGCCACTATGGCCTTCGTGTTTTTGACATAGGTCCTAATTCTGTGTTAAATATCTCCCATTTTATCGTCCTTTCCGAGTCATACTTGTGCACTCCGCCAAGTCTGGCTCTTTTCATTGAGCTTTTCCAGTGCAAACCGTGCCGCAAAAGCGGTGACAGGGCACTTCTCGCTTGCGGCGGGGTTTCTATCCAGCGCCGCAAGAATTCTCTGATGCCACCCCTTACCCTTAACTCCCACGTCAAGCACTGGCAGCTCTCGTACTTTTACTGCCGAGACACTTCCCCACCCGACCAAAAGAAACTGCCGGGTTACTCAGAGGGCCTTCTTGACATCTCTGAGAAATTTAGTGCCTTTGCCTCTGACTCGGACAGGGAGGCAATTCAACCTCTGCTAGCCAAAATCACCACTCTCACGGCCCAAGGTCTCATCGGGCTCAACCTGGTGAAAACATGGGTCGATTTCCGGATTCAACCCAATTCCATCCGCACAAAGTTGATGTGCGAGTATTCGGGGCAATCTACAGACCCGCTCCGGTATTCTGACAACAGCTTCGCGGCTGGTGACACTCATAAAACCATCAAGGGTTTTCTGACAGAAAAGCTTGAGGTAATCCGGAACATAGCCGGATTAGAGCCCTTCACACTCGAGAACCCAGCCCCCAAGGTGAAGATCCGATCTTGACGTCTTTACCTTTGCTCTTTCCACTCGATACAATTAATAACCCTTGTACTGATACCTTTCAGGCTGATGATGATTTTTGGAAAATCAACGCTTCCCCTAGCTCCGAGAGTCCAGAGGAGCAAGAAGAAGCCGTTAACTCGGACGAAGGTGCTCTCCGGATTTTAGTTGGTTCCTTTAAGCTCATCATAACCCCTTCATTTTCTAACTTATAACTTTGATGATATCCAGAACAAGAAGATGACGAAGAAGAAGACACCGACGGCAAAGTAGAATCCGCCAGCGACGAGGAGGAATTGGAGCCGACAGTCAAAGTCGGATCAAAGAGAAAACCCCAAGAGGCCACCCCCAAGGTTTCGCATCACCTCCTTGCATTCAATTCGTATTCCTTTAATGATATACATGAGCTACCTTGACGTTGTTCCACTGTCCATACTCGAAGGAGTCGCCCATGACCAAGCGCAGGTCAACTCGAAATCACCCGGGTGATGATGCTCTTAACCCGGGTATTTCCTCGACTCCGACTCGGCGGGCTGGTATTTACCCTATCCTTTCTCGGACGAAACATTCTTCTTGAACCATTCCCTTATGAAATCTTACTTGATACTTTCCAGCCTCTCCCGGGTCCAGCGACGGATTCCCTTCGGACTTCGCGGTGAATACCGGGTAAAATGCTCTACCATGTTTTCATCACCCTTTCCTGATTGTACACTAGCTGCTCATTCATAATATCTATAGGGCCACAGTCGTTACCAGCGACCAAGAGGATATGGAGACCGAGGGCCCGGGTAAGGGGAGCCTGGCTGATAAGACAACAGCCGCGTCTAGCGGCGAAGGACAAGCGTCACCGATAAACCCGGACACGCAAGAAGCCGAGTATCCGATTGCCTCCCACGCAAGCAAGAAGAACAGAGTCACAACCTTGGGTGCAGAAGAAGGAGCATCGGATTCCGACATACAAATGACCCGGGTGCCCCCTTCCACTAAGAAGAAAACTCCTTCTCGGAATTTCCCAGGCCCCGGGTCCTCTGATACGGGTAAAGACACTTTTGATCAATTGATGAACACTCTCCTCACTATGAAGACTTCAGAGAGCAATATCTTGGAGCGCATGGCCGCAGAGCACCAGGTAATAACACTTGATATCTCGTAGTGCATGCCCAGTCCCCAAGTTCCGAGCATGACTTGCTAAAGTTATGTTTGGTACTTTATGCAATACTCAGCTTACCATAATATCCAACTGATACTTGTGCTCCTTGCTACTTACAGGCGCAGATAACCCGGTCTGATGAAATTTTACTCAAGACCGAACAACTTCTTCTTGCCGAGGTAAAGCGGAGGGAAACCCTTGAGGATGACATGAAGACTTTGAAGAAGGATGTTTCTAAATACAAGAAGAAGTGCAATACCGCTCAGACCGCACTGAAGAAACTATCGGACCAGGTCGCCGATACTTATCAGATCTTGCTTAGTAAGTTTTTGCTGCCGATTGACTTCATGTCTTTGCTTTATTATATGATACTCGGGATTACTGATACGTTCTTTATTTTGTTTCAACTGTAGGTGCCAACCTTGCGACCCCCGAGGAGGATGCCAGTGTCAAGGCTAGAACCCTGAAGACTGTGCTCCAGACTTTCTTTGCCGGCACAAAATTTATACTGGATGCCGTGAAGTGGCCTACGGAGGTATATCCGGGTGAGGAAAATCTTATCAAAGCCTGCTCCACCGTGCCTGGCTGGATTGAAATATGGAAACGCTCATCATGCCGGATTGGTATGACCCGGGCCTTTACCCTGGCTAAGGCTTACTTTCCAAAGCTTGACCCGGCAAAGATGATATCCGGGTTTCCAGAATTTAAAGCGGATGGCTCCAAGTTTACACCCAAGGACTTCAAGGTCGTACAGTCTGCAGTGCGTCATTCGGCCACCACTTTGGCCGACAGTATGGATCTGAACACGATTATGAGTTCATACGACGCTGAAGGCAAAATTGTTACAGAGGAAGCACCCCCGCCTTTTGATATTTTGGAGAAATGGGCTGCTGATTCGGCTAAGAAGAGGGAAGCAACTGCGAAGAGAGAGGCCGAGTTATCAGGGCCAGCCACCTCTACCCCAGCTGTTCCTCCACCAGTCCGTCCTGCCGCAAGGAATCCGATTGATGATGCCGGAAAAAAGCAAGTCCAGGAGCAAGACCCGGAGGGTGAGGGCAAAAATGTGGACTCTACTCAGGAAGCCGAACGAGAAAAAACGCCGTAAAAATACTTCAATCGTTTGATGTTTTTACTCAAAACAAGTATTCTTTTGACAGTGCGCCTGTGCACCCTTGATACTAGTGTCGCAACTTGTAACGCACTTTAATTCTGTGCTACACCTCGTGCCTTTCTAGGCCTTTTGATGAACTTGATACTTGCCTATTTTTGGACTTATTCTTGATATCCGACTTTCTTTTTATTTCCTTCTTTATTGCTGAGTACCGTGGGTTTTGACAGGTGGACTTTTCTTTAAGTCCCCAAGTCCCCACGACTCGGACGTTGGGGTCTTTCGAGCTTAGCGATGAAACAGCTTGACTCTGTTTCGAAACCCACAGTCCCCAAGTCCCGAATCTCCGAGTCTGTGGTGTGTGGTTTTTTCGAAGAGAACAAACTTGTTGTCGTTAAGTCGAAACCCGAAATTGTTTCATATGGATAATGAAGTTATGCTTGATAAGCGTTGAGTTTCCAGCTATTAGCCTTGTACTCTGCATAACTTGTGGTTTAGATGACCCTTTTGACTATCTTGTACTGTAAGCCGGCTTTCGCGTGGATACCATGTTGTTACATCTATACGAAAATAGGGTCAGACAAGTCCCATTGGGCTTCATGGCTGATTGTAATCGTAAGCGAGCAAATCATGCCACTTTAGTGCGAGTCACATCGAGCTTAAGTAAGAAAAGTCAAGAAAATTTGGCTCCTTTGTCCAGTTATAAGATTGCAGCCGTACTCGTTTGCGAATAACCGTCCCTTATAACTTATAGGCATCAAGGCCGGGTCTTTGGGTTTGTGGCTGCGCTACTTGAGCAACCAGCCCCCGCGACCTATATATACTCAACATTCTTAATGATACTGATGTATTGATGTCTCATGGATACTACTTACTTGTAATCGGGGTAAATGCTGTGACAAGATAAGACTTGATAACCATCTCTTTATTGATGCGAGAAAGTTTGGATCAGCAAGCCGCCTCATTAAAAACCTTCCAGTCCCCTTAGGTACCCTGGGTAGGAAAAGAGCGCGTCTGAAACCTGCTGCCCGTTACATTGTTTAGTTCTTCTTGGGCATCGGTCCCGGGCTGGCGTGACCGATACACATTCTCCACATGTTTGACTTTTTCATGATGAGTACCGGGTTTACTAGCCAACCCGGGTGACGTGTTTCCATGACGTGGCTGGTTGTGAGCGGCCGTGCAGTTTCTTCTCTTATAGCGGATTGTTTGGGGGAGTCATCCTCGATAAAAGCCACCATTTTAGTATCTTGTGCTACCTTGGACTTTTCTCTTTCGCCTTCAGTACTCGGCCTTTTTGATGCGGTTCTGTCCTCCGGGTCTGCTTGAGACCGGTAGTGCTTGAGTTCTTCTTTTCTACAGGCTTGCTCAGCCATTGCTGCGTCTCCTTCATCGCATTCAGCTGCTATGTCTCGATTTCCATGTATGGTAATGGTCTTCTTGGGCCCCGGGATTTTTAGCTGTAGGTACATGTAACACGGCCTAGCCATGAATTTGGCATAAGCCGGCCTTCCGAATAACGCGTGATAAGGGCTGCGCAATTTGACTACCTCAAAGGTGAGCCACTCAACTCGATAGTTATCCTTTGACTCCCCAAAAGCTACCTCCAATGCGATTTTTCCCTCGGGGCACGCTGAATGACCCGGCACTATCCCATGAAAAATTGTTGAGCTTTTTTGTAGCTGAGACTCCTTGAGTCCCATGCGTAGGAAGGTTTCCCAATACAGTATATTGATGCTGCTTCCACCATCCATCAAAACCTTTTTCAGCTCATACCCATTGACCTGTGGTGCGACTACTAATGCCAAGACTCCCGGGTGTTCTACTCTTTCTGGGTGATCCCTTCTGCTCCATGTTACCTCCTGTTCTGACCATCTCAGATATCTCGGGACAGCTGACGAAACTGAGTTGACCGCTTGCTTCAGTATCTTTTTGTCCTTGTTAGAACCTCCTGTGGTATGCACATGATATTGACCCAATTGTTTGGGGTTAGCCTGGAAACCTCCTGCCCCCCCTTGGTTATTACCTTGATTTCCAGCCGCCGGGTTACCAGCTGGGGGTGGGCCGTTGCCCGGGTTTCCCCTGGACCCGGTCCTCCTCCCCGTCCTGCACCTCGCATAGCTCTGTTCACTTCCTCATTTTCCATCTTTGTAAGTCGGCGCACTGCTCCAAGGAGTGGTTAGCTGGCCTGCCGTTCCTGCTGTGCTTCGGGCATGCCATTCTGAATATGTCCCAGTTGTTACTCGGCCTTGGTGGTCCTTGATAGTTTCCTCCATTGTGATTGCCTCCGTTGAAGTTTCCTTCTGCTCTGGGTCTCGAAGACCCGGCCTCTGTGTTGGCGACAAACTCGGAGCCTCCTTCAAACGGGCGCTTGTTCTGGCTATTTCCGTTATTACCCGGTGCTGATCCATTGCCGGTTCTTCCGCTATTACTTGTGTTTGCTTTTACCTTCTTGTCGTCAACTTCCTCCTCTGTAGTATCTGTCGCAGCGTGCTTGTTGCACGCATCCATCAATTCTCCCATTGTAACTTCCGACGCATTTCGACTTGATTTCATGCGAGTTAACTTTTGCACTAAAGGTATATACTTGCATGTTTTTGCCATGGCTTGTAGTGCATCCTTGGGCTGAATATCTGTGGACGAGTGCAGTATCTCCATAACCCGGCGCACCCAGCTGCGTGCCGACTCCCCCTTCTTCTGGACGCATCGCTCTAGGTCATCAATAGTGAACAATTTTCTGCACGTCCCATGAAAGCGCTTGACAAACGCGGTCTTCAATTCCTCCCAAGACTTGATCGATCCTTCCGGCAAATTGGTGAACCACAACTTTGCTGCTGCTTCTGACATCATTAAGTACATGAACTTGGCTTGGAGATTCTCGGATGCGTTGCGAATCGACATTGCCATCTCATAACTGCTTAGCCATGTTTCTGGATCCATAGTTGGCTCGTAACTCACTACTTTTCCTGGCTCTTTGAATTTTTCCGGGTAAGGTTCAGCTCTGATATTGTCCGAGAGACACTTGGGTCCTGCAAGAACGGTCGAGGCCGGCCTTGCTCGAGAAACGTGTGATACAGCGGGGGGCGCGGCTGGGCGCGGCGCTGCGGGCAGTCCATGCGCTGCAGACCCGGCCGCGGCCCTCCGAGCCCTGGAACTGTCCACAACAACCTGTGCTGCTGATGCTGCCTGAACGCGGGGAGGAGGCGGCATTTGCTGCTGCTCTTCCCTCCGCCGTGCTGAACTCGTTTGGATATTCCCTTGTTGTTGACTGACGTATGGCGTCCCGTGCATCCCACTTCTATGATCCGGATAATTGGCTTGCTGCGCCACCGCAGTGTGCAACAGATCGATTGCTTGCCGGGTCTTCTCTGCATGGGGTGACTCTCCCACGGGGATTTGATTTAATGCGAGTGTTGCCGCATACACGTTGTCCATGGGATTGTTGTAGTGACCTGCTGGTGTGCGAAATCGTGATGGTGGTGGTGGTAGATCGTTGCCGGTTGTGACTCTAGTCTGTGGTGGGGGTAACCCGGCCCGCTCATTTGCCGGATGTGCCCCCGCTGTTGCCGGTTGGGGTGCGGTCCCCTGGTTCACCACTGGTATCGGCTGATCCTGAGGTGTGATAAATAAAGCAGCCGGATTAATAACCCCGCCCGTTGCTGGTAACCTAGTTTGATGCCTTTGATGCACTCTAGATGTTTCCTCTCGGAGCCGAGTTTCCAGCGCATCCAGCTCACGTTGCCACGTGGCCATCCCTTGCCTTTCTGCCTCTACTTGCCTTCTTTGCTGTTCCAACACACGACGAGCCACATCCAGATCCCTGACACGTTCCGCTGCGTTTTCTGGAGTGATAACCGTTGCAAGAACCGTGGGGTCTAGGATCAGATTATTATCGAATAAGGCCGGGTGACGCGGGTTCGAAGGACCCGCCCCTGGTGTCCGGTTTCCTAGGAATCCGAACGTATTTGCGTGCAACTCTTCGTCTGCTGCGCGGCTGGTCACTGATGCCGATTCTCCATCAACCCGGGCCAGAACCGGGTCTCCGTTAGCCGCGCCCTGCTGCTGGGCCAATGCCTGAGCCGCCCCGACTGCTGCCGCGGTTGCGTTCTCTTGGTTGAGGTTGGCCGCGGGAGCCGTGTAAACCGCAACTCGGCGTATGATACTCAGTGTAAATTCATGCTGTTCTTCTTCGCCGTTATTCTCCTCGTACCGGTTCTCCAGCAGATCCAGGATAGACTCGGTATCATCCTCTCTCTCGACCCGGTCGCGCGGGGTCCATGCCGTCTCCTCCGGCTGTTCCCACTTCGCGATGGGTTCTTCCGCCGGATATGTCGTTCCAATCGATTCTTCATCATCTGATCGGATAGAAGTGGCTTCCCCTGACACAGAATCAGATCCAAAATTGTCAGGGATCGAACCGGAAGTACATACCATACCAATGAAGACGCTGATCCGGCCGATCGTCACGACAGATCCGGATTCGAGGTGATCCGATTCTAGCCCCCAGCCGTCCACCGTCGTTTCTCCTTTGTGGTCGATGTAGATCTCACCGACGACAAGATTCTCCATGTTCTTCCGAGCTTCTCCCGTGATGTAAACACCTTTGGACGCAGGCCCCATGGTGGGCGCCAACTGTCGTGGGATAATCACGGCAGACGTTACCGGGGGTAACTGATCTTGGGGCAAGACGACACAGGCGTTTGGGAGAGGGTTTATCTCAGAGGAAAACATGATGGAAATCAATCTGGTAGCCGGCAATCAAAGTCGCCGAGTCTCCGATCTTGATATAATAACTCAACTCTAGGGTTACACTGGATGCTCGATATCAAGCGGTACTACTAGGGTTCTTAGATTTCTGTCTAAACTAGACCTAGGGGTCGGTTTATAAAGCACCCGTACCCCCTTGGCCCTACTCTCCAAGGCGCAGCTTGAATCCTATCTGGACACCGCTTACAAACCCTAACTTTCCTTACCGTAACCCACAATCCGGGTTATGAGGCCTACAAACTTTGGGCCTTCCAGAAGCTCCATTATCCTTAACCGGATTGCGCACCGTGTTCCTTGGGCCGGGTTATGCCTTGGAGTTGGCCTACCGGGTTATTATCCCCCCATCAACACTGTTATTTTCTCCCTAATGGCAACAACATATCCCCTATCCATTATGTTTCTGTCACTCGAGCGTGGATGAGAGGGAGGCATGAACCCACTATCAAGCATAAATGCTCCCTCTTGGTGTTAAAAGTATCAACTTGGCCAGAGCATCTACTAGTAAAAGAGAGCATGCAAGATCATAAATAACATAAACATGATTGATTGATAATCACTTGACATAGAATTCAATCGTCATCGGATCCCATCAAACACAACATGTAGCATTAGATGATCTTGATCATGTTAGGAAGATCACAAGATCTAAACATGAGGCATAAAGAGGGGAAGACAACCATCTAGCTACTGCTATGGACCCGTAGTCCAAGGAGGAGCTACTCACGCATCACTCCGGAGGCAGGCATGGTGATGTAGAGGCCTCCGGTGATGATCTTGCCTCCCGATAGGGTGTTGGGGAAAGCTTTAGAACCCTCCCAAACTAGGGTTGATGATGACGGCGGCTACAATTTTTTTTGTTGATGGAGGCTCTTGTATTTAGGGTTAACCCGATGAGGATCTTAAATAGGCAAAAGGGCTACGTCGGTGGGTGGCTAGGGCGCCCACACCACCTAGTGGCACGGCTAGGGGCACGCCGCCATAGGGTGTGGCCACCTCGTGGCCCCCCTCCGGGTCTCCTCCGGACTCCGTGTACGTGACAAACTTCTAAGGTCCTAGCATTTTGTTTCGTACAATTCCGAGAAAAACTTTTCTGAAACCAAAAACAGTAGAAAACAGGATCTGGCTCTGTGGCATCTTGTTAATACGTTAGCCCCAGGAAATCCATAAAAATGACATAAAGTGTATAGAAAAAATGTAGAAATTGGTATGAAAACAACATGGAGCATCATAAATTATAGATACGTTTGAGACGTATCACTGGCAAGAAGAAAGATCCGGCCAACGCGAGAGGTAACACCCTAGCGGCTGCGGCATCGGCCCCTTCTCGAGCAGGCTCGGTGCTGGGGACTTCTCACATCCAGGCTGGTCAAGTCCTCGAGAAGGCCAGGCTCATAGTGGGCTCCACCACGAACAAGCACGGTGCCACTTCACTCCATGCTGGTACGGGGCGGCAAAGCCCCCTTACCGCCACGGCGTATGGGTACACCATTTTTGCTGGTCTGGTTCCCTCTTCTCCACTTTCTTCACCGCCATCTTATATTGGTACCAGATCCACGCTCTACACCTCCACCCCAACTCCGACCTTACTCTGGCGATCTTCGCCTTCTGGTGTGAGGCCTTCCTAGGTGTCAGGACTTCCGTGGCCTTCTTTTGGTCCTTCTTCAGCCTCAGTGTGATGGGGAAACCCGTTGCACGGGCTGTGTTAGAGCAACCCGCTCTACTTCTACATAGGATTGGGTAGGGGCTCCATGTTCCCCCACTTGGATTTCATAAAGAAGATGGATAATTTTGTCGAGAGCTGGGTGTACCTGGACACACGCGTAACCAACGAGCTCTTCAAGATTCACACGGCTTGGCCTAGGAAGCAGACCGGTTGGAGCCAGGACGCAATTGCTGACGCGGACATGGCGCCCTCAGTGTTGCGTGATGGCCCACAAGTATAGGGGATCGCAACAGTCTTCGAGGGAAGTAAAACCCAAATTTATTGATTAGACACAAGGGGAGGCAAACAATATTTGTGAGCCTTTACAAGTGAGTTGTCAATTCACCTGCACCTGAAAGTACTTTTGTTCGCAGTGGTTTATCTGTAGTAACAGTTTTATAGTAGCAGCTGCAGTGAAATAATAACAGAAGTAGTAGTAGTGTTTGAAGTAAACGGCGGATTAAATACTGTAGGTGTAGGGATGGATGAAAGGGCGTTGCATGGATAAGAAAGTTCTAATAATGATCATGTCAGGGGCATTACAGATAAATAAGATAAAGCATCCAAGCAATAAGTAACCATAGGCATGTGTTCCATAAATAGTCGTACGTGCTCGCAATGAGAACTTGCACAACATCTTTTATCCTACCAGCCTGTTTTTAGCGGGGCCTCAAGGGAACTACTGGTAATTAAGGTGTTCCTTTTAATAGAACACCGGAGCAAAGAATTAACACTCCGTGAACACATATGATCCTCACATCGCAGCCATCCCCTCCGGTTGTCCCAATTTCTGTTACTTCGGGGCCTCGGGTTCCGGACAACGATTGTGTAAAAAACTTGCAGGTATGATCAAGAAAAAATAATTATCATCGTGATTAAATAGCATGTTCAGATCTTAGATCATGGCACTCGGGCCCAAAGTGGCAAGCATTAAGCATAACAAGTTGCAACAATGTCAATAGCACTAATAGAGGATACTAGGCACTATGCCCTAACAATCACGACATTATTACATGAACGATATCATCCAATCCCTACCATCCCCTTTTCCTACAGCAGGGAATTACTCACACATGGATGGGGGAAACATGGATGATCGATGGAGAGGCATTGGTGATGATGATGGCGATGATCTCCTCCACTTCCCCGTCCCGGCAGGGTGCCAGAACAGGAACTTCTGATCCCCGAATCGAGGTTTGGGACGGCGGCGGCGCTCTGTTGTGTTTCTCTGGAATATGGCGTAACCCCTCGGTTCCTCAATTTAAATAACATTGAAAATGTCGAGAAAAGAAATTTTATCATAAAAGCTATGCTTAAAGAATTTGGAGATGTTGCTATAGAAGCTAGAAAAGTCTTTGATCGTTTCAATATGCTTGGCTCATGTGTAGACATTGTTGATGCTCTCGAAAAACCTGAACCTAATAATGAAGAGGAGGATAAAATACCAATCCCCTTTAAATTGATAGCACTGCATGAAGCCCAAGAAAAGAATTTTGATTGGATTATTCCTGAGAATTTATTTGATGAAGATAGTAAGCCTAAAAGTTCTAAGAGGGGAACCTCGGAAACTCACTTAGATAAAATACAATGCATTATTAAGGAATTGCCAAGTCTTGATTTGAATGCCCCTCCACTTGAAAATACTTGATTCCACTTTTCTGGGCCTAGCTAAAAGGCGTTAAAGAAAAGCACTTCTTCGGAGATAACCCGTGGTTTTTTTTTTTTTTGCTTTGGTTTTCTCTGTTTTCTTTCAGTCAAGGGGTGGTATACTTATGTATAAAGTCCTTTGTATCTTTATTTTCAAATTTTAGTAGTGCCAAGTAAGGTTTCTGACGAGAGTTAGAGTTGGTTTTCGGATTTCTGAGCAGGAAACAGATTTCTGTTGTCCACCGTAAACAATCGTATAAAATCCTGGAAGATCAGAATAATCTGAAATTTTTTGTGCTTATTCTTTGGCTAATTTCGCAACTTTTTTGTTCTTTAAGTTTTTCTATCTGAGTAATGTAAGTGCCTTGAAAAAATTCGTCTTTACATACTGTTCTGGTTTAGACAGATTCTGCCATTTTTCTTGTATTTGCTCTTTTGCAATGTCAAGTGGATTTCTTTGCTTCACGAAACATCAATGTCTGTAGATAATTTTTAATATTATCAATATAACTTGTTCCATACAGAACCCATGGATTTTTATTTGTTTCACTAACCCTCTAATGCGAATTACTGTTTGAGTGTGGTGTGAAGGAAGTTTTCAAGTGTCAAGAGAAAAGGCGATATATGTGATCAAGAAGAGTGCAAGTTCAAAGCTTGGGGATGTCCCCGGTGGTTCATCCAAGCATATTTTTAGAAGACTCAAGCATCTAAGCTTGGATATGCCCAAGGCATCCCCTTCTTCATCAACTATCTATCATGTCACTTCTCGTGATTCGGTCACATCATATGAAGTTTACTTCGAGCGTCTGTTTATTTTTCTTTTGTTTTCTTTCGTTTTCCTTTGTTTTCGTTTTTTTTCCTTGCTATAATAATATAGTTGGATCCTAGAGTTCTTTGTTTGGGAGAGAGACACGCTCCGCTTTTTCATTTGAATACTTTCTATGCTAGTATTCTTAGTTTTTCTTCTAGCTGCTGCATAAATTCATGTTTAGCTCTTGTTTTCATTGCATCTCTTATTCAGAGATGTTAGTTTTAGTAGTGTTATGTGAGGCCTCTCATGTTTGCTTGCTGTAGCATGTAGAGAATTTTCGTTAAAGCATGATTTGTATGGTGCTTGTTGGGAAAATAAATTCCTGCTTGAAGTAGAATTTTTAACGGTGCAACTAGAAGCTTGTATAGACTGTGGCTAGAACTTTTTCATAACATGCTAGATGTTATTTTAGTTTTAAATCCTTGTGGTTATTGAGTAGCATTATTAGCCTCAAATAGCTGAGAGTGTTTAATGTGCCATTGAAAGAATCATGAGTTGTTCTTGTCATATTGAAGCATAAATTTGTGGTATTCTCCTTTGGATGTTTTATTTGGTTGATTTGGCGCATGCTCACACCATGTTTATGACTATGAACCAGTCACAAATAGCCTCTATGATCATTTAGTTTTTGAACTTGTGATACCACTTATGCTTTGATTAATGATATTTATGTCGCTGTGCATGATTATGGCTTTTATGCTCTCTTGATTTGTTGCTCCCAGTCTTTTGCTAGCCTCCACCTGTTCTGAGTATGAGCTCTACTCGTGCATCCAACTCCCTAAAACAAAAGTTTTCCCATTGTGTCCACCATACCTACCTACATGTGGTAATTAAACGCCACTCCAAAATTACTCTTGTTTTGAGCTCCTGTTTTAGCTCATGAGAACTTAAATAGAGAATCTTTATCTCATTTGTTGATTGGACTTTCACACCCTGGACTAGTGGATTCATCTTCTTATCCAATGATAGAAGAGCTGGCAGCGAGGTGCCCAGCCCCAAATTAATAACACAAATTCTCTTCACTATTTTTGCCCCTCATTTATCAGTCAAAGCATAATTGTGTAAACAAAAGACAAAGGGGGATGACCTTCTACCCAGATGCGTCCTTCTATGGGAGCCGCTCTTGTGAAGTCTAGTTGTCTTGTGATGTACTGTATTTTCTGTTTACCATTCATTGACATAAGCATACACCTCTCTTAAAATATAGACACTCCTCCACGGCATGTGATTGTTGGCATGCACCCGAAGATTCGGTTAGCCATGGTTTGTGAAAGATGGTTGGGAGGAGTGTCAAGTTTCTATACCTCTTTTAATAAAATAAAAGCTCTAGCACATGATTGATCCATGCTTCCCTCTACGAAGGGTCTTTCTTTTACTTTTATGTTGAGTCTCCATCTTCTAACTTTATGCACAGTTGAGAGAGCATTTTTGCCATTCTGAGTTTTATGTGCATTTGTCCCAGAAAAATTATTAATTGATTCATGATGTGTTATTGCTTGTTCTCTAATTATTTGTTCTAGTCTTCCTCATGAACTTTGAAGGTGTCCTGGCATTTATGTTTTGCCCCACTCTTAAGGACTAGTGAAATATCACCTTGACATGTTCTCTCTATACTTGAAACAATGTATATCTTTCTTTGCATTGTTATTCATGATCTTTTATTTGAGTTACTTCTCATGATGAAAAGTGATTGCTATGCTTTATTATTAAATTTTTATTTGTCATGCTTGTGTGAAGTTCTATGATCTCAGCTTACATATGCTTTTACATTATTGATGATCAAGTTTATGTTGGTAGCATGTCACCTCAAAAATTATTTGTTTTTATCGTTTACCGACTCAAGGACGAGTAGGAACTAAGCTTGGGGATGTTGATACGTCATAAACATATCCCTAATTTCTGATGTTCCATGTTGTTTTCTCATTGTTTCCCACATGTTTGCTATACACTTTATGTCATTTTTATCGATTTTTTGGGCTAACCTATTGACAAGATGCCACAGAGTGAGTTCCCTGTTTTCTGATGTTTTTAGTTTCAAAAAAGCTTTTCTGGAAATATTCTCGGAATTTAAAATTCGAAGCCCGGAAGTCTTAGAAATCCTGTAGGTTGCACGGAGTCCCGAAGAGACCTGGAGGGGGGCATCGGGGGGCCCACACCATAGGGTGGCGCCCCCCTTTGGCCGCGCCGGGGTGGTGTGGGGCCCCTGAGCCTCCACCGCCTCTGCCCTTTCGCCTATATATTCCTCCCGAGGCGTAAACCCTAAAAGGACACCACTTTTACCGGAGAAACACCCGAGGCCGCTGTCACCGTCATCCTGAGATAGGGAGGGTTCTGGAGCTCTCCCCGGCACCCTGCCGGAGGGGGAAATCATCACCAGAAGGGTCTACACCACCGTGCCCTCCTCCGAAGTGATGCGTGAGTAGTTCATCCTTGGACTACGGGTCCATAGCAGTAGCTAGATGGTTGTCTTCTCCACTTTGTGCCTCATGTTTAGATCTTGTGAGCTGCCTAACATGATCAAGATCATCTTTATGTAATGAGAGCATGTTGTGTTTGATGGGATCTGATGGATGTTGAATGCTATGTCTTCTTATTATCAATATATCATGTTATGTTCATGCATATTTTATTTATGATCTTGCATGCTCTCCGTTGTTAGTAGATGCTCTGGCCAAGTAGATGCTAGTAACTCCAAGAGGGAGTATTTATGCTCGATAGAGGGTTCATGCCTCCTTTTCATCCATGCTCGAGTGACAGAAATGTGAAGGATGGAGGATGTGTTGTTGCCATTAGGGAGAAAACAACAATGCTTTGTCTAAGGATGATGTTATTGTTTACATTACACACTTTTCTTACTGCGATTATCTGTTGCTTGCAACTTAATACCCAATGTTTGTTCGGATGATATTCGAAGGGTGAATTTTTAGTCATAGATGCAGTTGGATAACGGTCTATGTATCTTGTTGTAATTCCCGCATGAATCACATAGTAATGTTTATGTATTGCATATGCACTACGGTCCAGCCTTCATTTCTGTTAATTGCCCAGCTGTAATTTGTTCACCACACATGTTATTTATCTTTCTCGGAGAGACACCACTAGTGAAGTGTCCTTTTTCCTCATACTGATAAACACCCACTCCTTTCATACTGCTCTCATATTGTTCCTACTGCTTTCCACACCATACATTTAACCTCTTTGTGTTCAGCAAAACCGGTGAGATTGACAATCTCACTGCTTCGTTGGGGCAAAGTGATTTGATTGTGTTGTGTAGGTTCCACGTTGCTTCTGAACCGGTAGTGCACCCTGCCATCTCAACTGCTTCACCTTCTGAAGTTACTCCTTCCTCCTACTGGTCGATTCAACCTTGGTTTCTTTTATTAGTGAAACTTTCTGCTGCACTCTTCATACCTTCCTCTTGGGGTCTCCCAACGAACGTGTGTCTACACGCATCACTTCCCTATTGTTTTGGTTGGTATTATATTTTTATCCGCAAATGCTCTTGATATGAATGAATGCGATGCTCCAGTATCAAATAAAACTAATGCTATAAAGTAGTTTAGTGGAAACGTACCCATCAGAGCATCTGGATCATTCATCACCTCCTCAACATCTAGGTGATTCACATGCCCCTTCTCAAATGGATTTTGCTTCGTAACATTAGTAGGCTTCCGTTATGGGCATTCATCAGCGTAGTGTCCATTCTTCTTGCATTTGTAACATGTGACTTCTGACAAGTCCTTCTTGCCATCTAAGTTTGAATTGTGTTGTCCATTGTTCCCATTGTGATGGCCATTATGATGGCCGTTGTGATGACCGTTGTAATATCCATTGGAGTGATTGCCTCTGAATCCACCATTGGACACGTGGCCAATACTCTTGCTGAAGTTGCCTCCATGCTTGTGTGAACTGTAGCCTCCACGTCTCTCAGAAGAGTGATGCTTCTTGCAGGAAAGTTCAGTGTGGTTCTTGCCGTTGCCAAACTTCCTCTTGCGATTCTCCTCCTTCCTGACATGGTTGTCCAAGGTAATGGCTTGGTCAAGCAGTGCCTGGTAGTTTGGATCATAAGCCACAGACAGTGGTATCTTCAAATCTCGCTTGAGTCCATTGATGAATTTTATCCTCCTCTTAGCATCAGTATCTATGTCCTCTGGGGCATAACTGGACAGATCACGGAAGTCTTCCATGTATTCTTCCAGTGTCCTTCCACTCCGTTTTAGAGTACGAAACTCATCCTTCTTCATGTTCTTAATGCCCGATGAAATGTGAGCATTACAGAAACCTTCCCTAAAGGTGGCCCAGTCAAGACCTTCCACGGGATGAGTGACTTGGAATGTCTCCCACCACATTGCAGCCTGTACTTCAAACAGGTGCGTTGTGAATCTAACCTTTTCCGCATCAGTGCACTCACAAGCTGTCAGGTCCTTGCTAATGGAGCGAAGTCAGTCATCGGCCACCATAGGCTCAGTTGCAGTGGAAAACCTATTTTGTCTAAGCCTTAAGAACCTAGTATGCCTGTGAACATGGGGTGGTGGTGGTGGTGAACGAGGGGGTGGAGGTTTGTTGTTGTGATGCATGAATTGGGTCATCATTTGCATCAAGTGTGTGTGGCTGCCAACATCTGCTGGATTGCTTCCTGAGTTGGATCACATCGAGGAGGAATCTGGGGGGTTTTTAGAATAGATGAGAATTAAGATAGATAGAACTAGTGGAAATAAATTCCTACCCATGCACAAACATCATACAACAAATAAAACAAGTCACAAGCTTTTAAGAAAACAAAGGTTTTAGGAAACTAAATAAAGTCATGGGTACTGCCATACATCAAGTAGTAGGGCAATACAAAAGCGCATAAAGGAGATACATAGGTCTATGGGGATCATCTATCATCATAAGATCATGGTTCTTCAGGCTTGAGTCTTGAATAGCTTGATATACTATGTGGATCTCATGCGCTTCATCAGAGGGGAGTTGCTTCCAGCTGAGCTTTGCTCGGTGTCAGGATCGTCATCAGAAGAGTTCTCAAACTCTATCTTCTCAGGCTCTTCTTCTTCTTCCTCTTCTTCTATAGCTGGGGCCTTGTGTTCAACGGGGGTTGGAGGAATCATGGGCTCATTTCCTCCCTAAAACACTGTCATCTGGGCTAGCTTCTTCTCAAACTTTATCTCCCTTCTGTAGCTGGAACCTTGTGTTCGGAAGGGGTTGGAGGAATCATGGGCTCATTTCCTCCCTGAACCACTCTCATCTGGGCTAGCTTCTTCTGCAGCTCATCAACATCCTTTTGCACCTTGTTCCTCTCTTTTTTGACTTGATCGATCTAGTTGACCTCAATTTCAAAGTGTGTATACTGTGATCGAGTTGCAACGATCATAGCCTCCTTGTCTTCTACCTTTCCCATGATACGTCATAAATGTATCCTCAATTTCTGATGTTCCATGTTGTTTTCATGTTATTTCCCACATGTTTGCTTTACACTTTATGTCATTTTTATCGATTTCCGAGAGTAACCTATTGACAAGATGCCACAGAGCCAGTTCCCTATTTTCTGCTGTTTTTAGTTTCAGAAAAGTTGTTCTGGAAATATTCTCAGAATTGGAAAATTCGAAGCCCGAAAGTCTTAGAATTCCCGAAGGTTCCACGGAGTCCCGAAGAGACCCGGAGAGGGGCCACAGGGGTGCCACACCATAGGGCGGCGCCCCCTTGGCCGTGCCTAGGGGTGGTATGGGCTCCCAGGTGCCCTCTGCCATCGCTCTTTCACCTATATAATCCCCACGACATATAAACCCTAGAAATATACCACTTTTTCTCGAGAAACACCCGAGGTCGTCGTCATCGTCATCCCAAGATCGGGAGGGTTCTGGAGCTCTCCCCGGCACCCTGCCGCGAGGGGAACTCATCACCGAAGGGGTCTACACCACCATGCCCTCCTCCGAAGTGATGCGTGAGTAGTTCATCCCTGGACTATGGGTCCATTGCAGTAGCTAGATGGTTGTCTCCTCCAGTTTATGCCTCATGTTTAGATCTCGTGAGCTGCCTCACATGATCGAGATCATCTTTATCTAATGCTACATGTTGTGTTTGATGGGATCCGATGAATGTTGAATGCTATGTATTCTGATTATCAATCTATCATGTTATGTTCATGTATATGTTATTTGTGATCTTGCATGCTCTCCGTTATTAGTAGATGCTCTGGCCAAGTAGATGCGTGTAACTCCAAGAGGGAGTATATATGCTCGATAGTGGGTTCATGCCTCCTTTGCATTTGTGCTCGAGTGACAGAAACGTGACGGGTGGAGGATGTGATGTTGCCATTAGAGAGAAAACAACAATGCTTTGTCTAAGGATGATGTTATTGTTTACATTACACACTTTTCTTACTGCGATTATCTGTTGCTTGCAACTTAATAACCAATGTTTGTTCGGATGATATTCGGAGGGTGGATTATTAGTCATAGATGCAGTTGGATGACGGTCTATGTATCTTGTTGTAATGCCCGCATGAATCACATAGTAATCTTTATGTCTTGCATATGCACGATAATGGAGCCTTCATTTCTGTCAATTGCCCAGCTTTAATTTTTTCACGACACATGTTATTTATCTTTCAGGGAGAGACACCACTAGTGGACTGTGGACCCTGGTCCATTTTCTCACACTGATAATAACACCATTGCTTCTACTGTTTTCACACTGCTGCTATTATTTTCATATTGTTTTCCACAACATACGTTTAACCTCTTTGTGTTTAGCAAAACCGGTGAGATTGACAACCTCACTGATTCGTTGGGGCAAAGTGATTTGATTGTGTTGTATAGGTTCCACGTTAGTGCTGAACCGGTAGTGTGCCCTGCCATCTCAACTGCATCAACCTTCTGAGGTTACTCCTTTCTCCTACTGGTCGATTCAACCTTGGTTTCTTTCCGAGGGATACTTTCTACTGTGCTCTTCATACCTTCCTCTTGGGGTCTCCCAACGAACGTGTGTTACGCGTGCATCACCCATCAACTCAGCATTGTGATCATCTAGCTTCAGAACTGCCTTTTCCAACATCTCGAGTCTTTCTCGCTGGTAATCAATCAAGGCTATCTGTCTCTGCATCAGTACCTCCATGTTTGCTTCCACGGCATCACTTTCCATGAAGTATGAACGAGTGGGAGTGAGCTTCTGGTGGCTGCGGTAAATTACTTCTCCGGCCTCACTTCATTCACCGAAGAGGCGGAAGACACTTCCATGGGTGATATGGTCACGATACTGATTGCATATGCGGGCGATGGCGCCCTGCATTGGTATCCCCACGAAAACCTCAAAATCTGGATAGGGACTCGTGTACTTCATGCCGGGGTCAAGTGGATCCACAGTATGCCCCTGAATAAGAGTCGTGCTCTTCCACTTCTGTGCACCATTAGAGTCACAGAACTCCAGCTTGTCGTAGAACTGTGGGGGTGATATCCGGACATCAATTGCCAAGTCGTAGAGGCACCTGCTGAGCCAGTATGGTTCATCTCCAGCAACAATCGCCTCGTCAAAATCATCCATCTAAATTTTTTGGGAAATCAAAAGGTAAGATTAGCAGAAGGTAGGAAGATACAAGAATAGAACAAATGAATAGGCAAGTGCAGAATAAATTTTCACAAATGTTTTGAACATAGTTTTCATCCTATGGTTTCCAATCCTAGGGTCTCGATCCTACCTGCAACACTATGCTCTGATACCATTTCGTAGCACCCTACATTTTAATAAAGATAGACCACCTGTGTACCATGCTATTCCCGGGATCACTGATAGCATACACATGACAAAATGAAACATTCATTGCAATAGTATCAATCTACATCGTTGATCCAGTTGATATGAAGTAAAATAATCTTGCACATGGCATAGTTATCATGGACTAGCCCAAATAACAAAGTTTCAAAGCAAACACGACGGAGTTGAATATTCAATGACCCTTCTTCACTTCATGCGCCACATGCAGTCATGTTGGAATGTAAGCTCGAGATCCTAACCAATCACTCTTCATCAGAATGACCTGCACGTTGGAATATGCAGCCCCATGGGGGAGGAAGTCAGTACAAACAATGTACTGGCAAGTGACACTTTTATGGTGGCATTTTTTGAGGAATAAACTAACTACATGATATTTGGCTGGTGGAGTCTGGGGCTATTTGCATAAAGCTAATTTTCCATATATTTGATAAATCATTTTAAACCTTTGGAAATCAACATGGGTAGAAACACCATGAAGTTTGATCACGTCATCATGGGTAGACACACCATGAGTTTGACAAGGGGGCACGGAGGTAGACACACCATGTGCAACTAAAAGAGGTTTCTACCATATTTTACTTCATTCAGAAAAGATGAGGAGATTCTTCAGCACCAACCATGTCTAGTAGCTGAATTTTCCAATAAACCGGGACATGACTAAGATCTTAGTTTTTAACTCTGCAAAGGTTGTGCACTTTCACCTTAATACTCATCCTTCCTGAGAGAAGAATGAGACAAGATCTTTGGGAAGAGAGATTCACCCATATCAGTAAGACTCGACGCTCCTAAAATTGTGCTACCACACAATGTCTTACAACAGGATGAAGCCCCACAACTTAATCAATCTTGGCAGAGCCCATAATACCTCAAGGCTGCACTAGAAGCTAACTAAAAGAGTGAATACCTACAAATCTCTTTGTTCCTGGGTGGCAATCCACAAGTGTAGTCCTTAGGTGAATAACATCATAGACATGGCCCCAAGGAGCCACTCAACATAAACCATTCAACATTAATCCACCCAGGTGTTTCATTAAGGTTGTTAATTTTCAAAGTTTCATAAATACCACAACCAAAATGAAACAGCAGCATTTGTGATAGTAGCCAAGTATATCAAACAAGTACCTAGTAGGGGTTTAAGGATGGCTACACACTAGTAGGTGTTCTAAACATAACATATACTTGGAAAATAAATAAAACCACCCATGATGCATACTACTAGAAAACACTAATGCAATTGGAAAATAAAAGTGGGACATGAATTATCACTTTCCTTGGTCAAAGCAACCAGCACACACACAACAGTCACAAGAGTTGCACCGGTCCTCTTCAAAGTCTAGACAAAATAATAGCACAAAAATAAACACACCACTTAATATGATCAAACAAAGACATGTATGCATGCATTAATGCATCAATTTGTTTTACACAAGATAATAAAATAAAAGGGGTGTATTTGACATCATATTAGGTTTATTTAGTTCGTGGAAGGTTCTGGCTAAATTTTATTTTATTAAAGTATTAAGTTATTCAATTTCAGGGGCCCAAGACTAGGTGATCACTCTAACTAAAATCCTAGAACAACTTTTATGTTCTGTAAAAATCAGGTATTTGTCCCTGGACAGAGGACACAAATATCAAACTAACCCAATTGGAATTATTCAAAAATACTTTTTAGCATTTGAATTAGAGCCAAATTACTAATTTGACCATATTTAACATAGCAAGTGTGTGCACGACTCAACTTTAAATTTCTCTGGTTCCATGGTGTTCTACAAGTTCTAAGGAATCCAGAGACTAAAACTTTAGAATTTTTGGCTTTGTAGAATTCAAATTATGATTTATTTAGTGGATTTGAGCCCTTTTACCAATTTAAATAATGTTCACAAAATGCAACAAAACCTATACAATATTTTTTAACAAATGGTTAGAGAATTTTCCTAGCTTTCCAATGGTACCAATCTCATAATTTTGGATTCCTAAATGATTTTCTATAGATTTTACAAGTTGGCGGAAGGTTTCTGGATTTAAAATCGATTTTGAATTTTTGCTGACAGGGCGCGCTGACAGGGGTGCTTGCGTGGCAGCTACGTGGAGCGCGAGGATTGGCTGGGGGTTTTCCGCGTGCTGACCATGCGTGTACCAGTCAAACGTCGAGGGCCGGCCGTGGATCTACGATCCAGCGGCTATGAATAGCCCGGGAACACGCGGGGGGTCACCTGAGGCTCACCGGCGACGGCGCGCATGGCGACATCCTCTCGGCATGCGCGTTCCCGATGAAACAGAGGTCTGGAGAGGGGAAGGGGCTCATCACGGTGTGCAGCACATCGAGGCTGACTTGGTGGCGAAGGGGAGACGCCGACCGCTTCCTGGTTTGGCTGGGGAGCTCGCCGCAGTTGGTGCAGGCGGCGGTTGCGCTCAGCCTTCGATGGCACGACTGCTGCAGGTGCACGCAATGGGGTTAGAGAATGTCCCCGAGGAGCGCAACGACAAGGGGATCCAAGAGGAGGGGGAGTTGGGGGGCGGTAGCTCACCGGCGACGGCGTATTCCTCGCCGGAGTCCATCGGGTGCACGGGATTTTGGTGCAGAAATCGAGCGGCGTGGCGGCACGATCGAGTGAGAGAGCAGGGGGAGATGAGAGATGGGTCCATGGGGTTTTAATGGGTCTGACGTCGTGGCCGTTGAGGGAGCGGAGGAGGGGAGGAGTGGCGCGAACGTCGAGGGTGACGGTTGTGCGCGCGGGAGAGAAGGAGGGGAAAGTTAGGGGCGCTGGCAGGTGGGACCTGCCTGCCAGAGAGAGAAAGAGAGAGAGCGCGGGATCTGCGGCAACGGGCTGGCCAAGTGGGTTGCATAGCGCGAGAGAGAGAGAGAGAGAGAGATGAGAGTGGGCGTGGGCTGTCCCAGTAGGGCTGGTCCGTGTGGGTTTTCCCCTTTTTGTGTTCTTTTATTTTCTTTTTTGTTTTTATTATTTGGAAGCTCGGATAATTTCAAAAGTGGTCCAAACCCAAACAGAAAAAATCATAAAAATATGTTTTGCAAAGCTTAGCCAATTTAGGGTGTTTTGGTACCATTTTGAAATCTAAAATAATTTTATTATAGAATAAAACAAGGTATGGTTCTTATAGGTATTATTTTTGGTATTAAATCCATTTAGGGTTTTAGACTTGTGTCATTAAGTTTTAAATGCCATTTTTGTGCAATGATTCCATGGAGAGATGTATGCATCTGGTTTTTAAGTTTTCAAATTCATGGGATGTTACAATCACCTTGATATTTTTAAAGTGAGGAATCACCCTAATAATCATAACTACTGCATCAAAAGGGTGCATACAAGAATTAACCATCACAGAAAGTTTAATAGTGATGTAGTATAGTCCTCTTTGTCTTTTGTGCTCAGAACTCCTTCTTTGCTCCATGGATCATTGTCGAAGTCTACGACATTTAACCGTCATCTCCATTGCCTTCTCCTATCTCTAATATACTTACTGAAAACATGTGGCATGCAATCCTAAAGATATCAATCATATGGTTTCCAACCATCATGCTATAAATTGACTCGCAGGTCAAAATAAATACAGCGGATAGCATTTCATACAACTCTTGAATGCTAATAGGACTATACCACATCACATCTCATGCTCTGCAAAAACAAGTTAGACGGATCTAACGCTTGTGTTTGCAACTTTTACATGGCTGTAGGTTCTACGGAGTGAACCGTTACTACCTACGAACAAAACCAGGCATGATTGTTCAGGGTGCTAGATTGACATTGCAGGGTGATTCAAACACAGACATTACAAAAACATCTAGAGCCTCAATCTAAACTTATTCATAACCATGACCCCCATGTTAATCCAATCCACATGCCATGTCTATCATGTTATCCATGAATCCAACTATAGCAAGACCTAAAGCTAATGACGCACTTCTTCACACTAGACGAGATATGCCAGGGGCAATTCGAACGTCCTAGGATTGCGAGAAGTTTGTAAAAATATTACCATGCCGTTGAAAACAAAACAACATAATTTATTGGGAAGCAATCATAAACAATTTGAATATTAGAGTGCTTTCTAATATACTTGCACAAACTTATACAACACGCGCACACACTGGTGCTCTAGATCGTACATGTACCTACGCATACACCGCTCTGATACCACTATTGGGTCACGTAGCAGAATTTCAAATTTTCCATCCCATGTAACACATAGGATCTACTATGCAGGTAAAGGCCTGGATAGATCAGGTCGTTACTGACATGAAGCACAGAAGTAGTGTCGATGACGATATCGGTGATGCATGCTGAAGAGTCCCCATATCCCACCTTATGGATATAGGAGAGTGAGGGTATCTAGTGTTACCCCTCTGAGAGCTCGCACACATACGTCCATCAAAGTCCGGCTACGCTTCGCTGTCTAGGAATATGCACCTCCATGTTCACATTGAGGTGGAGAGAACCCAACACATGGGAGAGAGAGAGATTAGAGCTAGGTCTAATCAAGAGATTATCATCATCTCCAATTAGAAGAAGGCCTAAACTAGTTAGAGAGTCTCGAATCAGATGTTATAATCCAATTAGAAGCGTTCTAATTAGAGGCTCTAATCCAATTAAAGAGGTTCTAATTAGAGTCTCTAATTCAATTAGAGGGTCTCTAATTCTCACACACACACAGAGACAGAGAGAGAGAGAGAATAGCCCGAAGGCCAATTGTTTGGTCAAACAATGAGGGAGGGGAGGGATTACATAGTGGAGTAAAGGTTTGATCTTTGTATTCCTCTTGTAAGGTGGTATTGAATAATTGCGGAAGGTCGTGTGCATCACTAGATGCAGAGGCCGGGGATTCGCACCCCTTTTTCTAAAAAAAATTATAGTGGGATAAAGGGGAGGCCACCATAGGAGGGGGGGTCGGTTTCCCCTCTCCCTCCATGGCCGCACCAAGACCCCTAGGGGAAATTGGATTGGACTCCTAGAAGGAGTCCAATCCCCCTCCCTTTCTTCCCATTTTCCTTTTTCCACCTCATTTATTTAAAAATAAATCAGGGGAAATGCCAAGGGATGGTGATGTGCATTGTGATACCATAGTACCCACCTGGAAGCCCCTAAAATTAGGGTTTTCTAATAGGAGGAGATATGTCCCCCTTCGGCACTCCCCTCCTTTTATGGAAAGTCTTCCGAAACTCTTCCGGAACCATATAATCCCTATAGATAAAATCATCAAATCTATCTAAAGATGTTATAAATATACTATAACATCTCCTGGACATCTCAAGCCCCTCTGCACTTGCTCTGTAGAGCATGCAATTATTTCTCTCTCATAGTAACTTCTCCGAAACGGCTTCGATTGACACCAGACTTGTTTCTATGATATCTTAATGACATCGACCATTGCCTATTGGTGTATGAAAAATACTTACGACATCCAGAGACATCCCATGCCCTCCGTAATCTACCTTGAATATTAATTTTATCACGTCGAAATTATCCAAATGACACCCTACTCTCCTCCGACCATCTAATGCAAACAACAGACTTTGACGCCTTAAGTTTGTGACCCCTGCTGTCGGAGATATCCGGAAAGGGGTATCTACTAGGCATTCGGAAGCCAGTCCAAAGATGCAGGCCCAAATCCTGAAGGCCCGAGAGGGACGAAGCGCAGAATGCATCCAGAATGACGGCCACAAGCCCATCTGGCTGTGAAGATTCAGATGACCGTAGATTGTAGGGTTAGTCAATGTACGGCTGATGTTCCTGTAAGACCCGATCCGGCTATCTATATAAAGCCGGACATGAGTCACCCTAAGGCAGATTTAGCCTCATACTCAATCTGCATAGGCACTTGTAACTTGTGTCAGACGATCGCCGTCATAGTTGATTTGTAGGAAGTAGGGAGCCTCTCCGGCTAACCTGGGCCTGGGTAAACTCCGTGTCTTCGCCCTAAAGTGCTCCTCACGTTAGCCTTCCCCGCGGTTAATTCTAGAGAGATGGCTACCCCTTACGGGAAACCTGATCGTGGAACTCGTTATTTGACGACCACCATGGGGAGGGCTATGTCTCGGGTGACCTTCAAGGCAGGACTCTTGGGTGGCATAGGCAACACGATCACCGTCGACAGCACCGTCCCGGGACCGTGCGGCTAGTTACCTCGTCGACACCAATAAGGTAACGCCGGCACGAAACCACATCATCTGCTCCTACGTTGTCCCGATCTGCACCTCCAACATCTTCGTCGGGCTAACAGGCATGGGAAATGGGGTTTCATGGAGGAAACATGTTTTTTGCTCCCACCCACCACCCAATAATCAAAGGTAATGAAACGCACCCAACTCATGTAGATCTACAGTTCAACTTCCAATGCAAATCCCTAGATTTACGTTTGTTGGTATGGTGCAAGCTAAGCCTTCGAAATAAAACTCAGAGCCCGAATCTATCTTAGCCGCCATTGACGGTAAGATAGACTCGAAAGTCGGAACTGATTCTGATGAAGATGGCATTGACTTTGCCGAAAAAGTCTGGAGGGCCTCTAGATTCTCCAACAACGTCTACATGGTGGAGCCAGCAAAACCAACAGCTGGGGATGAACAAACGCCAGCTAAGGAGTCGCAGGCCCTCGAAAAGACGACTCCCAAATTGCCAAACGGCAAAGGACAAAACCCGCCGTCTCTCGAAGGACAATTCCCCGCAGTTAATCCTAGAGAGATGGCTAACCCTTACGGGAAACCTAATCGTGGAACTCGTTACCTGCAGGTTCGATAACTAGTAAACGTGATTGGAAAACCAGTTTCCTAATCAATAATCAACATCGGGACTGTGGACATCCATATTGATTCCTACAAGTTATACGAAGAAAAGCGCGGAACCTGTTGGTTGTTAAGTAAGTTCATATTACTTCGCGATACAATTTAATACCTCGCGACGAGATAAATAATAAGGCCGTGATTAAATATTTAATCACCTTATCACATTATTCCCGATATCCGGTATGATTGCATTTACTCGTTATTGTGACATAGTATCGCCATGACTAAAAACTTTATAACGCTGACGATAGCTCGATCGCCGCCGAGAATCACAAGTCCTGTTTTCCATTCCTTCCCTTTGAGCCTACTGACGCTGCAAGAATCCAGTTCTAGCACGACTATCCTATCAAAACTCCCCCGAATATTGGGTAGCCTTTGTTAAACCAGGTCGTATACTTTATGAAATGGGGAGTATTCGATGACAGTAAAATGCCAATACGAAGTCAATTTATTCGATTAGAAATATAGAACCCTCTAAAACTAAAAGCGCAATTCTCGAAACAAACAAAAAGAAAAAGAAAGAGAAAACACAAATCATGATCAACTAAGCCCTCGAGAGGGCTTCCTTAAGAATAAGAAAGAAGAATCTTATGGCAAGCCCTTTCATTCAATTCTTTATTCTTACATTAAAGAATGAATCAAATCTCCCCAAGTAGGATTCGAACCTACGACCAGTCGGTTAACAGCCGACCGCTCTACCACTGAGCTACTGAGGAACAAGGGGGGAGAAGTCCAAATAGTGGGTGCGGAAAAGTAAATTCTATCATTTTTCGAAAGTTCGAGAAAGGTCATGCACGAAAAGAAACAATCAGGAAAGAACTTTTTTCCTTCTTTTGGTTGTGCTGTGATGAACAATCACTCATTCCAATAACGAGGTCAACTAAAATACCTTCTGGTGCAAGCGGATAGTTATCCTTCGAATCATTGCTATTTGACTCGGACTTGTTCTGAAAAAGTCGAGGTATTTCGAATTGTTTGTTGACATGGACAAAGTAAGGGAAAACCTCTGATAGAATTTCCATAATGACCTTGGACATATAAGAGTTCCGAATTGAATCTCTTTAGAAAGAGGATCTTTTGTCTCATGGTGCATTAATTTCCTTACAGAAAAACAAATTTGATTTATACTCATGACGCAAGTTGGCTAATTTTTCCTATTCATACACTATCTAAACAAAGAAGTTAGATTCGGCGATGCCCCTCCCCTTCGGGGGGCATTCCGATTTCCCTAGTATCATCGTTTTTGTCGCGCAAATTCAGATTGAGATTAAGGAAATGAAGTTAATTAAGGGTTCGGTCCGTCTTTTCCTGATCTTTCTTTGTTAAAAACAAAAAAGGCGTGAGAGGACGTTGCAGATGTCCGGTACGGACACGACTTCTTCTAACGCCGGAGAAGTCGAGAACTAACAAAATAAGTAAACCAGAAGTGTCGCAAAAGACTAGGATGGGAAACAAAACGGAATGTACCGCATTTTTAGCACGTACAACCATCAAACCAGAGACCAAAGTCAGGGCTCGACAAAATAGAAAGTATCATCCGTCTGATCTCCCAGAAGCGGAGGCTGAATTAGTTGCAGGCTATAATGTCGAATCTGCGCGGGATGCGATCCTTAATAGATCACTGTTGGCGGAAGCCACAAGCCTCTTATCCATTCCCGTTTGCTCGTGCCGGCGGAGTAAGTCAAAATAGGAAAAACTCACATTGGGTTTAGGGGTAATCAGGCTCGAACTGATGACTTCCACCACGTCAAGGTGACACTGTACCACTGAGTTATATCCCTTCCCCGTATGTTTACTCACTTTAAATTGAGTATTTATTTCCCTCCTTTTCCCTTTAGGATCGTAAACCTTGTATTTTTCATATCCATACGATCGAGTCCTTAGGTTTTCGAAATAGTGTAATGAAAAAAAGAAGTGCTTCGAATTATTGCTATTTTACTCGGACCTGTTCTGAAAAAGTCGAGGTATTTCGAATTGTTTGTTGACACGGACAAAGTAAGGGAAAACCTCAGAAAGAATTTTCATATTGACCTTGGACATATAAGAGTTCTGAATCGAATCTCTGGGGAATGTTTTCCTATTTATTGATAGGCTTTTGGGTTACACGACCATTCGCAGCGAGTGCTTGTCAAAAAGCTTTTGTAACTAATCATGTAGGGGATTTTGGTTTATTATTAGGAATTTTAGGGTTTTTTATAATAGGTAGTTTAGAGTTTAGGGATTTGTTCAAAATCGCTAATAACTGGATTCCTAATAATGGAATTAACTCTTTACTCCAACAACTAGACAAGTTCGATGCATCTAGACTTTCTTTTTGACCGATATACTGAACCTATTCCTTTCAAGCCAACCGATTCAAACTCGTAGAATGACTTGAATTTCGAACAAGACCACGATACTCCTTCCTCGAGAACTGCTTTCGCTTCCAAGCAGCTTGACTTGCTCTCTTGATCAAACAACCAAAGCAAATTCCTTTATTTTATGATTGGAATACAAGTTGGACTTGATCGTTGTTATTGTCTCCAAGGGATGGCCGTGAAAGAAGAAAACTACTAGGCTTCGGATTCAGGAAGAGTCTCCAAGGGATGGCCGTGAAAGGGAATGTGACCACCATTCTTATTTGATAAAAGTGTCTCCACTATAGCACTAACGATCCTAGACAGCAGAGAAAGCTTGATTGGAGCTAAGTCTTTCATTTCAAATATGAAAAATGTAAGGATGCACGACTGGGCCACCTTTGTGATGCTACTAAATGGTCTATGGCTTTGTCTGGGTTTATGGGCTAAGAGTAACCGCGATGGTAAAAGGACTTCAAATTGGAGGGACTATTGTGCCAAATTCCCATACTTTAAAAAAGGTTTTCTTTTCTGATATATCGGAGGTTTTGTGTGCAGAGGCCGCCAGGTTGACGTTGGATGTTGCTTTTGTAGTTACCACTGAAAGATGATGCTGGGTCTATGATGCATTTTATTTTTTGGTTGATACAGTTTGTTCGTAGCTATCGTCGTATTTCCGTTGATAAAGTGCATTTTCGAGAAAAGAGAAGTTCGATCTCAGGTAAGGAATGGCATTCGCTCTATCGTAGCTACGCTTGGTTCTTAGCTGGCAGCCCATGTCTTTGAAATCCAACGATCGCAATGCCTATAAAAATGGAAAATGAAAGAGCCAAAGTAATGAGAAAATGACTTGTCACTTAAATGGCCTTTCATGCTTACTGTAACTAGTTATTTCGGTTTCTACTGGCTGCTTTAACTATAACCCCAGCTCCCTTCTATTAAGAAGACCCCCCGGCTGTGAAGCTTATCTAGAGGATGTTTTTTATTTGCATTCACGCCTTTTAGAAAGAGCCGCTAAATTAAATTCTCTTTTAGGCGAAGCAAGTATGACCGCTTTACCAATAGTTGAGACTCAGTTTGGAGACGTTTCTTCCTATATTCCTACTAAAATGCTTATTTTCTTACACACAGTTCGAGTCACTTGCTGACTCACGATTACACTTGTTAAAAGTTTCAAACACCCTCTTTTTTGCAAGAGAGTCTTATAAAATATCTATCCAAGAGATGGAAGGGCAGATCTTTTTTTGGTTTTTTCATCTTTTCATCAAAGAGTTGAAAAATGAAGATAGATGGCAAGTGCCTGATCGATTTGATCAGGCCGTGTGGGAACAAGGTTCAAATCGTTCGTTCGTTAGGATGCTCCAACGGGTTCTACCATAGAGGCCAACGATAGACAATAACTCCCCCCCCCCCCCGAACACAGCTTACAACTTTCATCGTACTTTGTTCTCCAAAGAGAAACTCTTCTCAAGATCTCAAAACAAAAGGTGCTAAGTTGGAATCCCATTCTAAAGATTCTTGTGGCCTTGGAGTTCTTTCTCATAACTGAAGCCAGGAGGTATTCGATTTATCGGATTTTGAGCTAGCTTCCCTTTTCTTGCTCCTTGGTTTGAGAAGTAGCTTGTTCAATTTTTCCTCAGCAGAAGCGAAACCTGTTGCCAAGAGATCGAAATTCCAATCGGAATAGCAAGGGAAAGCTGGAATGAAGCAGACATTGTCATGTCTTTGTGTGCGCAAACCTATTTGCCAATACTATTTCACCGAGTGGATCCTGGATGTATCTCTGTATTAACTAGAGGAGTAATTCCCAGTCTTGAACTATCATAATGAATGAATACTTTTGTCACCACCCGGTGTTAGTCTGTTTTAGGACCCCGTTTACGGTGTGATACTTGACTATACCAAAATGATCCTTACGATTAACATCACTGAATATTCTCATGGTCTAAGGAAGCAAACAAAACAACCATTATGTGATGATACTATTTAGCAAAACTAATATCATAGTATATCAACTACATGGGTCTACCTAGCCAGAATGTTGAAACAACAATGTGCTCCCATTAATATTGACATAACAGATTTCCATGATCAGGAAAACATGGTCATCTAATATTAACGAGTTTTTCTGTGAGACATGACAAAGGGTCATAATAGTGTGTTTATGTTTCTAAACATGCGTATGGGTTTTCCTTTGAATCTCATATTCAGTGGCCATAGCAGTTATAGCATAAAAACATAATACATTAATCATGAAATTGATGCGTTTTATTGGCTCTTGGGCATACATACAACAGACCCCCCCCTCTCTAGCAGGGTGCCGGAGCAGGACTCTAGAAGCCTTAGATTGGACTTTCGAGGTCACGGCACCTCTGTATGTTTTTCATGGAAAATTTCTCCATCCCCGACGTTTTTAGGGTTAAAGTGAATTTATATGCAAAGACACGAAGGGAGGCGGTGGCCAAGTCCACGAGGGGCCCACCAGGCGCGGCCTCGGGGGGACCACACCTGGCACCCCCGTGGTGGCCCCTAGCTCCCCTGCGGCTCTCCTTTGGACTCCGTCTTTGTTCCGGGTAAAAAAATGACCTCCTTGAATTTTCCAGAACTTTGGCTAATATTTTATTCACAACTTTTATGAAACATAAAACCTTCAGAAAACAGATTCTGGCTCTAGGCATCTTGTTAATAGTTTAGTCCATGAAATCATCCAAAAAACAAAGCAAAACATGTAAGAACATAAAGAAAACAAGCATGGAGCATCAAAAATTATAGATGCGTTCGGGATGTATCCGGGGGCACCTGCAAAAGGCTAGATTGGTTTGGGGCAAAGGTGGCCTCACCCTTCCCCCAACCCCAATTCGGATTGGACTCTCCAATTGGAGACTTCTTTCCCTTCCATTTTTTCCTTCTTTATTTCATACTTTTAATTTTGGCATTTTCTTTTCTCTCGAGAAATCTGACAAGTAAATTCTTGGGAGAGGAATTTGGATAATATGAGACCACTTGGCCCCACATGTCAGACACCCAATATTTAGGTGTATCACAGAACTAGGCAAATGTGTGGTGCCTTGTCCTGGAGTAAAGAATGGGGTGAGACAAAGGGGAAGTTCTGGTGTTGGTTACATCATGGTTTACCTAGGTTTTTATTAGCCGATGGAGGATCCCTATTTCCTGCAAGATTCCCTATCAGGGCAGTACACCGAGTATAAGTTACAATTGAGCCTACCCCTTAGGCTTTCACTGCCCGGCTTTATATAGGAAGTCACATAACCGTACATCTGGTTTACCCTAACATGGATGGTTACGATGTTCGGCTTCTCCTCCAAGTCGGAGTCCTAGTAGGCCTGCGTCCTCCAACAAGCCGGATCCTTCTTCCTATGCGTCGGCCTGGTGAACCACCATGTAAAGCCTCCTGCTTTACAACAATGTGGGCCACCTTGGCAGTCCGGCTTAAGGGAATGATGGATGGTACCCCATTTGACATAACCCCAACTAAAGCCCACGAAGAGGTTTAAACTTTCACGTCACCATCTTCTGCTTTGTCGAACGTACGCAACCTTCAAGTTTGAATCTTTGCCGAAAGAACAAAAGTTGTGTATGCCATTTGTGCAACAAGACTGAAATAAAACTTGGGCCTTAAGACGAAATACCAAATCCACCTTCCGAGAAGCATCTTTGTGAATTGATTGCTGCCAGGCCTGGCAGCATCGCATCCATTGGTTATGGGCTAGGCTCCTTGAACGTCACGCGAAGCCGTAAGGCTAGTCCCAATGGGAGTAACTTCACTAGTAACATAGATGCCACGTAGGACAAAAAGCTGATGTGGCAAGTATTTAATATGAAGAGAGATGGTTGTGGTAACTTAGCTAGTTACCGTAACATCACATATCTCAAGACAGGGTGAGTCTATAAACAAATTAATAGGGCTTTGCATGACACCACATGTTGATTACTATCCATTGTGGGGGTGGTAACATAGACTAGGATAACGTGTATGTTACTAGTCTATGTTACTCCCCATTGTGACTAGCCTAAGGCCTATCCCAATGCATTGTATCTTAGCACGTAATCATAGGAGTCTTAAAAATCTAAGAGACAACTACTCCAATGCATTGTTTCTTATTATTTGTATCTAAATTAATGTTTTGAATCTCATGCATGTATATGATTGGACTAGCAACACTTTTTACCTATGGCCACGTGCAAGGGTTGTATCTTAGCTAAGATACAACCTCCCTCTCTTTCTTCATTAATTGCTATGCCACATAAGCATTTTTCCTAGGATACAACGCTAAGAAACCCCCGTTGGGACAGGCCTAAGGAGACCGTCATCGAATCTCTTTACGCATGGTAATCGAGGCATTGTGGAGTTTACCCACGGTCACTGCAGTTACTGCGCCACATGTGGCATCAATTGGACCCGTCCCCAACGGGCAACAAAAATCTCCACACACTGCTATAAAGGAGAATTCCTCCTCCTCCTTACCGACTCTCCCATTTTGAAGAAAATCACCGCACCCCCAAATCCAAGATTTTATCGAGCTCTCGAGAGAAACTCAGACGATAAGCGCTCGCGCGGTCGTTCTATGTCCCATTCCAATGACCACTTCGGAGATGGCGATGGACTCGGCCCTGCTCTCCAGCAACTTCGTGCTAGAAAACTACTGTTTCTGCCTCTCCAACGGAGGAGGCTTCCCCCGAAGGCGGTGGCTCTATGGTCGTGGCCACCTCCAATGACACCACTGCCATGGCCACTACACACGCTGCTCCACTGACGGGCGGCGATGAATTTCCTGAATGCTACAAGGCTCTCGCCACCTTGGAGACAATCCACTCAAGTCAATCAGACTCGGAAGTGGCGGATGAAGAGGCCGCGGGTGACGATTCCTTTCCGAGAAGACGAAGAGGAACAATCCCAGCACCGACGTTACGTAGTACTTTTTTTTTTTAGATAAAAGGTACAAGTGCCCGACTTTAAATTAATAAAGCCCAACGGCCAGAGTTTACAGGTGCTGAAAAACAGCTTACAGACATCGAACACAACAAACTAAGACGGTGAAGCCCAGCTTGAACATCGAAATCCTTGACCACCACCGTGATCCAACTCGAAACGGGGTAATGATCACCGAGGGAGCACGCCATGGAAGGGCACACACCAGCTTCGTCTTCGGGCTGCCAAGCAATGTCGCCATGCCATACGCTCCACCTCTGAAGAAAGCCCCTGCCTTCTCGCCCTGGCTCGAAGGGCGCCGAACCGCCAGGAGGTGGAGATGCTCCCCTGAGCACGCATGAACAAATGACCACAACAGGCAAAAGAAGAGAGTGGAGGCTTCCTCCCCAAACGGCCACCCCTGAGCATCGCCGACGTCCGCAACTGAAACCACCGCGCCGGACACGCAAACTGCCGGCGAAGAACACCACCGAAGGTGCGGATCGAAGAAAGTGGCAACGGCGTCGGCTTGGCTTCGAACCCGACTCAACTTACCACCAGTAGGACGCTGCTGCCGCAGAGGGGACCCTTCCCCTCTCGCCCAGGATCGAGGGCGTCGGCCCGCCAGCGAGCAGGGAACACTGGGGAAAAGGAGCACCAGGCAGCAAAGCCTCACCGCCGCAACGCCACCGAAGCAAAGCACCGCTACCAGCTGCTCCACACTCGCCGCCGCGCACGCCCACCGTCCTTGCTGTCCCAAGACGCCGCCTCCAAGAAGGTAGCGCCGCCGTAGCGCCGCCGACGCCCAATCCAAGGGATTTTGGGTTTTCACCCGGGACAAGGAGGAGGGGGAGGGAGGGGATAGACCTCGAGGTCGCCTTAAGGAAGGGGAACGCCGCTCGGAGACGGCGTCGACGACGTGACCACCGCCGGTGGCCAAAGGGTTTCCCCCGATCCAGCGCCCCACACCCGGCCACCACCACCAACCACCGGAGACCAGGGCTGATGAGGGTGTGCGAGAGGCAAGGGGAAGAGCAGCACCTTCAGATCTTGCGCCAGAGCCCACCGAGGCCGCCTCTGCGCCGTGCACCACGCCCGCCGCCGCCTCGCCGCCCACGCAGCCGAGGCTAGCGCCCTGCAGCACCAGCGGACGCCACCCACCGCCAGATCGACGCCGCCCTCTCCGCAAGAGGCCGCCGCCTCCGATCCAGAAGCCCCCCACCACCGAGGACGCGGGGTGGAGCAGCGACAGCCCCGCCGCCACCTTCCTTGGCTGCGCACGGGTTTGCCCGGCGGTTGCCTCAGGCGGCGGCGAGACGGGGCAGTGGAAGGGGGGGGGGAGGGGCGGCGCTAGGGTTTCGCCCTCGAGTCGCCACCGGAGGGGCGACGCGAGGGGACCGAGTTTTGGACGTTACGTAGTACTTGGATCCCCTCTTTCATTACAGAGGCATATCTCAAGAATCTCGAGATGGAGTGTATGATTTCAGCAAAGGAGGGAGGCGGCTGGAGATAAGCGTACATCTACGCTGAGCCCAATCCTAAAGGCTACGAACAGGTAATGCTCACCTCACACATAGTTGGATGCTTAGGCTTTCCTCCGTCTGCCTTCTTCATTTCTGTTTGCGAGTACTACGTTCTCCAACTGCACAATCTTACCCCGAACAATGTGTTGTATATCAACGGATAGCAGTCCCTATTCTTGGGGTATCTCGGAATGGATCCCCGTCTAGATTTCTTTAGGTATTGCTTCCATACCAAGCTCCAAAATGTAGGCGAGAAAGGTAACACTCAATTTTCCTTATGTGGCATATGGAGGATTGGTTTCCCAAAGTCCCCAAGATCGATTCCGCAAAAAGTGGACCTGATCTTTCTTTTACAGCAAGGACATCCCACTTTGCGACAAAGACGAGGGCTTTCCTCGGTTCTGAAACATTGTCGGCATCGATTAGGCTAGCTGGGATGAAAAACTAGTGGAGCCTTTGCTGGATGATCTTCTCCTTATCTAGAGGTGGATTGAGAGGCTGACTTGCTGGCAACCATAGTTGATTGGGTTCGACACCATCCTTTGTTGGATGAGAAGGCGAATCCATCCATGCGTGCACCACCATGGCAAAATTCTCTTCGAGTGCAATGGTACCTCGGATAGGCAGCGGTTTACCTCCACCGAGCTTACGCCCACCCAGCTGGAATGGCGTATGGACCAAGTGATCACCAAACACGTCAGGTACACGAAACAACGTCCAATATACGACACACAGAATCTACCCCCAAAGGTAAAGTTCAAACTTCCACCAAGTTTTCATTTAGTCGTCTTAATATGCCTATCATTAACTTGTTTGTCTTTCTTTTGCAGATCTCCTCTCAGGCGGAGGGTGACTTGGCTCAGCCGGGCGAGGCGTCCGCCAAGATTAACACGACACAGAAGCCACCAAAGCCACTGAGGCTTCCACATGCGCTAAGACCGGCAAGGGTTCTAAGGCTTCCAGGAAGAGGAAGAAGGCCGAGATTCCATCGAGCTCTACTCTCATCGCCTTAGACGATTGAAAGTACAAGGATGCCTCATAGAGCGGGTGAATAGGCGCTTTAAAATAATTATGGTTTAGGCTTGAATAAATGCGATATAAAACTAGCATTTAATTTATCAAGCACAAAACCTAAACAAGTTAGGTTCACCTATGTGCTCCAATAACTTATGCTAAGGAAAACACACAACTAAATGATAGAAAGATAGGTGACTTCAAGCACGATGGCTATCACAAAGATAAATGCATAAGTAAAGGTTCGGGTATAGAGATACGTGAGGGACACAAAGACACGAGGTGATTCCCGAAGTTCCTTCCACAATGGGAGTATGTCTTCGTTGGAGAGGTGTGGAGCTGCCAAGGTACTACAATGCGCGGTTGTGATCATCCTATTCTCGATCTTATTCGACAAGGAAGATGCTCGCTTCCACTATGAGGTCCTCTTGAAGTCGGTGACCAAACCTTACCCAAGGTTCAGACTATCTCCACAACTTAATTGGAGGCTCTCGACAAAGATCAATCAAAGCTTCTTGCAACATGGAGAAAGCTCCAAGCACTAACTGTCTAGGGTACACAATGCCACCTAGAGTAACAAGCTCCCTAGTGCCCAAGCACCGGAGAGTAACAACTCTCTATGGTGCCCAAGCACTCAAGAGTAACAAGCTTCTCAAACTTCACTTCCACATATCACTCTCCGGAGTGATACGTCCATTTGGCATCACTATTTTATATTGTTATTTTCTGTTATTCATCGATATATTTCATGTTATGATGCATTACTTATGTTATGTGATCTTATTTTGCATGTTTGGTAATTATTGGAGAATAAACACCGGGACCAGAAATCTGATGGAAAAAAGCACCGTCTAGACACCATATTTCAGAAGATCAGAAGAAGAGGGGGGACACCGGAGAGGTCTTCAAAGTTCAGAAGAGGAAGCCAGCCGCAAGGGGAGCTAGAGGGGGCCACCAGGAGCCCACACCATGGGGTGGCTCCCCCTGGCCGCTCCGCCGGGTGGTGTGGCCACCCTGGCCCACCTCTGGTCGCCCCCTTTCGCGTACTTGACCCCTAGGGAACCCTAAGCCCCAGAACATCATCGAGGAAATATTCCGCCTCCACCTCAGGGCGGAAAACAACAGAGAGAGAAAAGCTCTCTGGCAGGGAGAAATCTGCCGAGGAAATTCCTCCCCGGAGAGGGGAAATCATCGCCATCGTCACCGTCATCACTTCGGGCTTTATCAAGATCATCATCGTCATCATACTCAACACCAGAACCATCACCCTCACCATCCACCTTCATCCCGCTATAATAATTAGGGGTATTTATCGTTGTTTTCCACGAGATCTCTTTCGGTGTGGATTACTTGTTAGTAGTTGATGCTTGTGAGTTTTATCGGTGTTTGCACATTACGACTAGATTGTTATTTACCATTATATAACCTCTGATTATGATCCATATGATGTCTCGTGAGTAGTTCGTTTAGTTCTTGAGGACATGGGAGAAGTCATGATGTTAGAAGTGGAATTATGTTGAACTAGTATCTATATGGTTTGATATTTAAGTTGTGGTGTTATTCTTCTAGTGGTGTCATGTTACGTCAACTACATGAAACTTCACCTTTATGGGCCTAGGAGGATGCATTGTGTATTTGTATACTAATTGTGGGGTTGCCGTAGTGACATAAACCTAAACCCCCGTTAGGAAACCGATGCACGAGGGAGTGTAGGATTCCAGAGTTTAAGGCCGTGGTTAGATTTATCTTAATTACTTCTTGTATTTGTGGATGCTTGCAGGGGGTTTAATCACAAGTATGCATTAGTCCTAGTTGGGCGGTGCATTAGCATAGGTTCACCCACACAACACCTATCAAAACAATAAATATTAATCAATTGTATGAAGCGAAAGCACTTGACGAGATTCCCATGTGTCCTCGAGAACGTTTAGTCACCATAAGTAAAACAACCGGCTTGTCCTTTGCTCTCAAAAGGATTTGGCCACTCGCTGCAATTATTATTACTGTCTTTTATTTACTCGCACTATTTTTATCTGCTATATCAAAAACCACAAAAAACCTGTCTGCTAGTGTTTATAGTGAATCCTCTATCCAAATTTCTTGTCATCACCTTCTGCTCCTCATTGGGTTCGACACTCTTATTTATCGAAAGTACTAAGATACACCCCCTATACTTGTGGGTCATCAGAGATCTCAAATCGATGCACCTAATCCAATGGCAAGAACACACAAATTGGTCTAAGTACTTCACTATCAAATACCACCAAAGCAACTAATTCTATGGACGAATAATAAGAAAAACAAGAAATGAATCCTCTAACAAACAGGAGGGATTGATTGGTCGACTTGTAGATCTAGATCTTCTCTCTGTTTTCCCTCAAGTGGGAGGAAGAATCATTGGAAGGATTGAGATAAAACAAGATTGGGAAGGTCAACAATGGAGGTGGAAACTTGCTAGAAGAGTTAGGCAACCATTGGGGAAGATGTCCTCTTAAATAGGTCACCCAAACATCCAACCGTTGGAAGCAAATGCGCACAGGAGTGGTACTACCGCCCATACCGGCGGTACTACCGCCACTTGGGAAGCTAGAAACACCAGTATGCTGAAAAACGGCTCCCGAACAACGGTACTACCTCTGCAGGTGGCGGTGCTACCGCTCATGTGCAACCAAAGGGTGTTTGGCGGTAGTAGTGGTGGTACTACCACCGGAGGGTAAAACTGGAGAAAACCCAATACAAAAACTTCGAGAAGTTATGCATCTGGACTCCGATTTTGATGTTCTTGGGCTTGCTGAAATTGCAACAACAAACACTACAATAATATGAAAAGAAACATCATAGTACAACATGGGAGGATAAAACCAAAATATGAAAAGTTTGACTTATCTATACAAGAACAATCGGTAAAACCCGCAACATAAAAAACATAATAATTTTTTCATACGAAATCCCTTTTTGATGAACTTGAGCTTGTATTGAATATCATGAAAAGATATAAAACTCCACCTATAAAACCCAAATAAGAACCAAGAAAGATGATGCCTAAGATTCAAAGGTTTGAGATCCTTACGAATGATACAATCAGGTTAGTTATTCGAGAGCCTCTCTTGATAGAATGATTATCTATCCTATAACCAGGTCTCCTAACTAACATCATGAGAATGGTAAAATTGAAACCCAAACGGCATCATATCTTTGCCTTGTGCAATCCACTTGAGCTAGATGATGACGATCTTATCAAGTAAAGTGGGACCATCTTTCTTGGTCACGCTTTGCATGGTGCAAACTTGTAAATTTCTCCCCCATAAACTAATATGGTAGAGATTTTATCATGCCCATGTTCACTTGAATATAATCTCCATATGGGTGGCAAGATTCAAGCATATGAACACTTCTTGAACTTGCACTTTGTAACCTCTTTATGATGATCACCACTTGTCGTCATCTTCCATGAGCTATATGGAATATCCATTTTTATATAAGCCCATGGGAATAAACCTAACCCCACAAAGATACTCCACACCCATGTATCATGGGTTAGTATACAAATCTATATGGATAACTTTTTACTATACCACGAGATCACATGATCCCACTTGGTACATCATTTAGCTTTGTGTGTTGATCAATCTTGGATCCATTCTTTACACTTTGACTTGATCAACCAAGTATCTTCTCATCTTTTTTCATAACCATGATGTCATGAAGTTATAAATGAATGTTCACACAATCTCCTTCTTCAAGACAAACTTTCAATATACTCAACATAATAATGATCATTCTTCTTCTTGATCATATCAAATATCTTCATTATAAGCAATGATATTGATGGCATCCAACTTTGAATCCAACACATGAAGTTCAAGTGGTGCCTATGAAAAACCTACATGAATTTCGCAATGCAAACATTAGTCTATAAGTATTGTCATTAATTACCAAAACCACACATGGGGCACCATACTCTTTCAATCTCCCCCAATTTTGTAATTGATAACATTCCCTTTTACGAGGGTTTATATAATGAATTAAGAAAAATGCAAAGCAATATGCATGGATTCATGAGCATGGAAGGAAAATGTTTAAGAACAAAACCAAACTCCCTTAAACCCTCTAAACTTCTCCCCTATTGGCATCCATTGCCTAAATGGGCGAAAATTTTGGAAGGCTAGTATAGTAATAGTACCCCCATAATTTAAGCATTTCTCATAATATAAATGAAATCAAATGCACATATTGAATGACGAATAGCTGATGGAGATCAAACTATATTGATGATACAAAAGATTGCAAATAGGATGATATCCCTCTAAATTTCTCCCTAGGGAAGGTAAGCAATCAAAAAGATCTGAAAAATGAGTGAAACAAAATATTTTATGATTTTACAAACAACAAAAAACATTCAAAAGAAAATGGAGAAGATCCCCAATGTTCATGCACTATTTTATATTTTTTGCATTTGAACATAAAGTGCACAAATATTGAATCATCACTCCCCCAACATCCTCTAAAACACAAAACAAGTGCAAGATATCATGGATAAGAAGTGGAGCAAGGCACTTGGAATAAAAATATGGCTGAGCACCAAAAGAAGATACCAAATGACAAATGCAACATAAGAGATGGCTCAACCAATCAAATAGGAATGAACATGCTCACGAAGGAAAGCATGAGGAAAAAAAACCTCAATAAAACATTGAGTGTACAAGATGCAATAAAATAAGGAAATCATTCAAAAGCCAAATTCCGAGACACCAAAGAATAAAGGAAAGAACAAGGGTAGACTCCTAATAAAAAGATACCAAATAGAAATATAACTACTCTTATGTGTATAAGTTTCTAAGTAAACAAAAATCATGATGATATGCATCCACAAACAAACATGTACACACAAAATAGTTACAAGAGAAATGGACATGATATCAATCGGAAGTCATAAATACTAATAAGATCTTTTGTTTGAAAGGGTAGCATATAGATCAATTGTATCTTAAAAGGATATAAATGAGCTTCCAACACAAACACATCACAAATATCAACAAGGAAAAAAGATAGTTATGATGTTTTGATAAAAGAAACAAGTATCACAATGAAATAAAAATATTATAAATAAAGAATTTTCATGCCATGATGCAACCTAGACAGATTGGATACTAGAAAAGTATACATGAGGTAGATACTTGTTTGCAAGATGGCATTGATGATGTTGTAATAGATAATAATTAATCCATCATCCTAGCTTGACTCGATAAGCACATGGTGACAACACCTTCCTTGTGAATGAGGCAAGCATAAAATGCATCTCAAATGTACCTCAAACACACTTAAGTACAAAATGGTTCCCAAACTCATTGGGTCCAAAGTAGTTAGACAAACTACAATACATAGGATAAGATCCACATAAATATGTGCATATTGTTATGAAATTGAGTTTCATGCACATCTTAGCCGATTTAGAATTCGGTGGAGTTTACCCTATATACTGGATCAAAGAAAGTAAGCGTGCCATAGCATATACATTTGTAAATATGCATGAAAAAACCAAATGAGATACAATTTGGACAAAACACCAAGTAAACCAATGGAGGCACACAAAAGTGTGACACGAAAAAATGTTGTCCAAATCATATAAAAGATCCAAATCAACGCATGGTTGATTAGATACCAATTTGAAAAGATATAACAAGGAATAAGATACTTAACTCCCAAAATATATACCAAAAGAAAGATTCAACAACGAAAAACATGTCCAATACCCAAAAAATATATCAACTTGAAAATATAACAATGAGTAAGATAACCAACTCCCACAAAAAGTAAAGTTCCAACAACTAAAACCAAACCCTCTACACTTGATGCCTAGTATCCATTATATTCCTAAATTTTTGTTTCTATGACTTTGTTGTGCTTAATGTGTTTCACTAAGACCCGAGTGTCATGAGTTTAGATGTGAACTCTTTATGTTATCATGCATAGGAAAGACGGTAACTTGATAATTACATGAGTTAATGCTTTGCTCTGCTGCTTTGTAAAATGATTACCTTAATTATCCTAAGTTTTTTAATTGACCATAGAGAAACGGGAGGGTAGGACAAAATATGTTATGCGAGTTCATATTGCAAGGAGTTACAACTATATTTGGAATGCATGCTTACGTATGATTGATAAAATGGATGCTATATTTTTCTATGCCATGTGTTATAATTATGACATGAGTGATTTTATCCATGCAACGTTCATTTATTCATCCCAATGCTGAAAGTGCACTATGGTCAACTAGAGGGGGGGGGTGAATAGGTTGACTACCAATTTTTCTTTTCTTTTCTTTTTAAGGGGCCTAGTAAGATAAGATACGATTCTCTAGATGTGCAACTAGGTGAACAACCTATGTGAAGAGAGTAGTATGCGCAACGGAAGTAAAGCGTAAGGTAGTAAAGCAAACAACAAGTGTAAACAAGGAGACAAGGATATGATTCACCGTAGTTCCTTCTCAAAGAGAAGTACGTCTACGTTGGAGAGGTGGGGAGCCACCTAGGCGCTCCTCAATAGCACGGTTGTGCACACCTTGTTCTCCTTGAGCTTCTCCGGTGAGGGAGATGCTCGTTTCCACTATGAGGTCGACTTGAAGGCGTTGACCAAACCTTTACAAGGGCTTGAGGTCACTCCACAAGATGGATGGAGGCTCTCAAGCAATCCGTAGCTTCTTGCAACAAGGTGGAAACTACAAGCACGAGATCTACTAAGGTTTCTAGGCCTCAAGTAGGATTCTAGATCTACTAGGTTGTGGTGGATGGATTTGAGATTCCTTTGGTGGAAGTGTGGATCTAGGTCTCCTCTAGCTCTCCACCAAGTTTGGGAGTGATTGGATGGACGGAGTGGGAGATCTAGGTGGTTGAAGCTTTCATTAATGGCTAGGAGAGAGAATGGGAAAAGCTTAGCATTTATGAGGTAGGTGAAGGGGTATTTATACTCTTGGCGCTCAAGTGGCCGTTTGCAATCCAGGGCACCGGAGGCTCCGGTGGTTTCACCGGAGGCTCCGGTGGGTCTTCTGTGCACTGCGCAGTTGCGCAGTGCCTTATCCTTTGCGCGCTGCTGAGGAGGCCGGAGGCTCCGGTGGATTGAGCGGAGGTTCCGCCCACCGGACCCGCACCGGAGGCTCCGGTGGAACCTCCGCCACTTTCCAACAGAAGGGGTATCTTGCGGAGCCACCACCGGACCCTCCACCGGAGTCCATTTGCACTTGGACCAGGGGGCCACCGGATGTCCACCGGAGCCTCCGGTGGAACCTCCGCCACTTTCCAACAGAAGGGTATTTTAGCGGAGGAACCACCGGATGCGCACCGGAGCCTATTTGCGCACAGGCTGAGTGGCAGCAGAGGGCTGAGCCTCCGGTGGATTCACCGGAGCCTCCGGTGGATTTACCGGAGCCTCCGGTGGGTTCACCGGAGCTTCCGCCCCTGCACATTTTGGTTCCCTGGCTTTCTTTCTCTTAGCACTTTTCGAATATCTCAAGCATTAGCCCCATAAATATAGTGAACCTAATAACCTGGGCATTTTCATCATTTGAACAAACATTAGATCAAACAGTTATGTTGTCATATAATTACCAAAACGGACGATAATCTTTCAAATGCCAAGGGTGTTTTTAACTCTCAGGCTCTCTTTAATCATTTTCGATGTCATTGTTACTTTTGTTGATGTTACTTTACTGATATCAGACTGCTACCGGTGCCTTCATATCTATGTTGCTACTAACAAATTTTCTCAAACACGTATTTATCCAGCCGCGGCTGAATTGACAACTCGTCTGTTAAGACTTATAAGTATTTGTTGGCTGCCCTGTGCCAAATCAATAAATTTGAGTTGTAATAATTCCCTAAAGGACTGTTGCGATCCATTACACTTGTGCATCATCAAGCGCCGGTCAGTAGGCCTCAACTTTCATGACGACTACCTTCATCACGAAGTCAACCTCCCTAGATCCGACGAAGAGGGTGAGATCATCCATACTCCGGCTACGAAGGAGCTTCATGAAGAGCATTCACCACCTCGGCGGAGCACCGACATTTCCTTCCACATGCGGAAGGAGGACCAATACTCGCCACCGCGGGACTGCCACATCCTCCGGGGGCGCCAACGGGAGGAAGAGGTGGTGACGTCGGACTACTCCGACCCCTCACCATTATCATACTATCCCGGACTCACGAAGGACATACTACCATCGGTGCAAGAGCTCGAGGCAAACACTCTCGGCTGGATGAAGACCATCCTCGACTCGACGCGGCTTTCGCAGCAGCATACGCTGCCGCCATGTCTCAACTACACCCCCTCCTTTTTCGGTGCCTCCTCCGTTGTTGCTACGCTTCCAGATGCCACCTCCTCCTCCTCCTCCTCCTCCGCCTTCGTATACGTCTTCTCTAAGTACAACGACACCTTTTACTTCAGCGAGTATGACGGAGAGGACTAGTTTGTAGGGTTTAAGTTTGAATTTCGTTCAAAATATTGTAAAATATCGACGATTTTGAATGAAATGTTAAACTTTGTTTAAATTTGAACGTTTATATTTTGTTAAGACTACCGGGGCGGACGTTCCCAATGGGATGAGGATGTGTGTGGCATCCAATGGAGAATCTTCAGAGTTCGTGCAAGCACAAGTTCATCCAGTGCGAGAAGAAGACAACGACCCAGGCCAATGTCATCCCACGCCGTGCACGGTATCGACATGCGGGAAATATGTGCGCCACTTGTACGGGCGAGCCACGCACTCGGCCTACATACAGAAGCTGGATAGTAGCCCAGCCGCAGCAGCACCTCTCCTGGCGTCTGACCACAGAAGGAAAAAATGGCTGGCGTACGATGCGTACGTACATATACTGTACATCCGATCCCTCGGTTGTACCCGAGAACAGAGATAGGACGAGAAGTAGCGAACCAACCGGTGGTTGGATGGTTAGAAGGGTGGTTGTACCCCCAGCCCACCAGAGTTCAAACCACAGGTTTGACATATGTGTGTCGCATTTAGGTGGAATACTTTCAGTGGGAGGCGACGTTCCCGTCGACGGCGAGGCGCCTGTGGTGACTTCGTCAATCTCAAGACCCGCCGGCTCAGTCTTTCGGAGGTGCTCATAGAGGTAAGGTGTGCGTGTGTGCGTTCATAGGGGTGGGTGTATACGCGTGTATATGAGCGCTTGCGTTTATACTGTGTTTCTCAAAAAAAAAAAAAAATAGGACGAGAAGTAACAGCATCCGTCTTTAATAAGAAAATAAAAAGAAATGTTGCAGAATCCGGGACGCCACTCCTCGTGACCACCGTATTCTCGGCCTGTAGGAGCTCGCAGGCGTCGCTGTGCACTGCCATGCTCCTGTAGTGTTGGAATACATACAGTATACTCGAAAGCTTGGCGTACACCCATCTTCTGAGTGGAGCTGTCTATATCCGTGCATGGGTCAGGAATTGACAGCCGTAAACGGTGCCTCGGCTCGAAACTGTTTCTCCTTCAATCATTGCTAGCAATGGATTTGTACGTAGGTTAGTATTAGTCCTTACATGGCTACAGGTCTAATTGGCGTCCCCTATCTTCACAATGCACATAGTCCACACGCTCCTACGCCAGGCTACTCCTAGTAGGAGTAGTAATAGTGCCAGTACAATACTGCTAGGAGTATCATTGTGCGTGTGATTGTCGCAAGCTAGCTGCTCGCCTCCTTTCTACTTTAGCAGTCAAACAGAGTATTTCACATGTTCAACGACCAAAACAACGTTTCATTCCGATAAACCAACTTTAGCAGGTGAAACACCGATAATTAGGTAGTCCAAATAGACAACGTTTCTCTCTAGCATAAGGATCAGTGCATATCTGTAGATGAAGACTACGACGAGTGAGTGGACCAGATATCTGTATGTCGAATGGAGCAGTAGTACTACTAATTAATTGGTTAAGTACTCTGCTGATTAGCAGCCCGAGTGTCGGGCACATGGCTGGTCTGCGACACCCACCAGCCGAAATCAGTACTCCGGTGACCCTGATCGCGGGTTTTTCCTTTACGGGGAGACACCGTGACTTGAGAGCTCCACCATCTAGTCCGTGGCGTAGCGGACGGGAGGTACACCGCGCGCTGGACACAAGAGCGGCAAGAACTCCCTTTTCACCGGAGAGGAGGCTAAACGAGACTTGCACGTGCTCTGCACCGAGCTCCGAAGCGGATTAGGAATCCCGAGTTTGGTTCGTAGTGGCCCCCTTTTCGAGCAGATCGACGGTCGGCTCATTGCATCCGCGTATCATATGTTCCTGGAATGTGATTTAGCAGCTGCAGGAACCATTTTCTACGGCGATCTCGAAGCTGCTCCATGTACTGTACTCCAGAGTCCAGACAGAAAGAACACGCAAGTCCCATGCATGGGGACAATTTGAAAACTGAAATTCGAACTGTATCGGAGAAAAACAGCCGGTCGCCATGCATGGATTTGGAGCATGACTATCTATCCGAGAATCGCAAGTTCCTACTCTTGGACCACGAGACAGCAGTTAATGCTTCCCTAATTACGAGCCGAGAATACGTCCGCTGCAGTGCATCTGCGTGCGGCGGCATAGCTAGGGCAGCATGCATGGAGAACGCTGATCCACATCACCGGCCAGTTCATAGATAGTATACGACGTCACCTAGAATCCTTCTTAGCTACTACCGTCTGAATTTGCATGTCAAACGGCTGGACGACCGGCCCCATGAATCCATGATTGTGTTGTGCCCCAAGCTCTAGGACACGGGCTGGGCTGGACATCGTATCGTACTTGTACGTGGTGATCACTGTCGTATGTGGCGCGCTACCCGGATTCAGAGCTGGACGGTTCAATCTGTCTGTTCCGACAATCGGAAGCTGCCTGATGCTAGTACGCGGGAAGATGCAGACAGTTGCGAGTTACGGGCCGGGCTTCACGTTACTCGGGAGATACTTATTTCGGCATCGCTGGACAGAGAATGATCTAGTGCCCGTACCCGGCCGGTACCAGTACTGCGGTATTCGCACGGCACACCACAGCCTCGGCCGGAGCACAAGTAGCAAGCGTTGTCGTCAGATTAGCGGAGAAAGCTTTTTACGAGCAAGAGCGGCCTGCATTCTTCGGTAAACCCGCTTGAGGGTGCAAAACAGAGTGAAGCAAACCTTGCGGGGCTCAAAATTACGCATGGGGCCGACTTGACAAGGCTTTGGCCTTGCCAAGGCCCACTAAAGGTGCAATCCCCCAAATGCAGTTGGTAGTGACAAATGGGGTCCCCTATAGCTCGCTCTTAGCGAGCCATGTGGTACGACTCGCCTGCGGCTTCTTCGCTCTAGTTAGAGCAAGTACAATAAGGTGACATAAGCAGGCTATAAGAATTTAAATAATATACTTTTGCTTATGTGGAGGAGAGAGACGAGGAGAGAGAAGCAAAGCGGGCTACTAGTTAGTAGCCGGCTGCAACACGTGCTCCTAGGCACTATGTGAGAGTGTCATGTGGGCCATATATTGATAAAGTAGTTCATTTATATAGCCAACTATTGTACATGTTGACTATAAGCTAGCTATATGTGACATGGCAATGACTTATAGCCAGCAGCTGGCTGTATTATTAACCATGCTCTTAGGCCCATTAGAAGGTAGCCCATTAAAGGAAATTTCCACGTTCCATGATCGCTAGTTTTGTTTTTCAAATATTCTATCGCTAGTTTGTTGCAGCTTCTTTGTCAATCTCCAGAGTCGAGCGATCGTTTTCGTCGTTTCCTTTCTTTCCCGTACCATTGGATTATTTTTTTCTTTTACATGGTCATAGCTAAAATTCCTACGTTTAATGCTAAAATCACTATAGACAATGTATTTCAAAAAACCTGAACACTTCAAAAAAAATATTTTTGAAAATTTTAATTTTTTTTCTAAAATATGAAAGATTTTTTATTTTGAACAATTTACAAAAAAAAAATAAACGATTTCATACATGAATAAATGTTATATATGAACAATTCTTAAATTTGAACAATTTTTAATCTGAACATTTTTCAGTTTGAACCAAAAGAAATTCCAAACCAAAAATTTCGGTGAACCAAAAAGAAAAATAGTGAAACCATCGGTGCCCCAAGAATGCCGATGAACCAAAAATAATAGCGAACCAAATTTTTTGGTGAAGGAAAAATAATAGTGAACAGAAAATGCGGATGCATAAAAAATAATGATGAACCAAAATAATAGTGAACCAAAAATTTCGGTAAACCAGAACTAATAGTGAACAAAATAAAATTGGTGAACCAAAAATAATGGCGAACCAAAATTTACGGTGCACCAAAAATATCGATTAAACAAAAAGACTAGAGAACCAAAAATTTCGGTTAACCAAAATGGTTCCAAATTTGAAAATAGTTCTGATTTTTAAAAATGGTTGCAAACTGAAAATGGTTTCAAACTAAAAATGGTTCAAATTTTAAAATAGTTCAACAAAAAAAGGGAAAAGAAAAAGAAACAGGAAAGGAAATATAGTAGATATAAATAAAACTTGAAAAAGTGAAAAATATTGAAAATAAAATTAAAAATAAATAATAAAACAGAAAAAAGGAAAAGAAAAAGAAACAGAAAAGGAAAAATTTGAAACAGAAAAAAAGAAACAACAAAAAGATTAAAACCGATAGCTTTACATGAAAGTATTGTGGCCTAGCGGTTGTCTATTTGTTTCCGCGATGCCTACCTGCCAGGTTCAAATCCTCCATAACATTTTATCGTTAAAAGCGTGGCCGGTCCGCTAGAGACTCGTACATGAGCGAGTTCGAGATAGAACTCGCATCAAGCGAGATATAGCGGGTGCGTGACAAATTATCAAACCTACGCCTATCCCTGCACGCACTGCGCTCGGCCCATTTAGGTTGATGACTGATTTACGCTGCTTGGTGCTGTTTTTTTTTTTCTTTTCTTTTTGAGGGATTTTGTTTGATTCTTCTCGGTTGTTCGCACCCTATTGCTTCACTAAAAATATGTAGGCGTGCCTTGCTGCACCTGTCCTTTAGGTAAATAAAGAGTTATAAAGTGATAAACTATATTTGAATTTTAACATTTTCCAAAGTGTTGAACCACGTGTCCAGACCTCAAAATTACTTACATGATGGTCAAATGTTGCTAGGCTTTGTTTTTAAAGTTAAATGAAGAGGGGGAGTAAGGTAGGTGGCACACGAACCTAGGGTTTTTTCGACCGCCGCCAGCGGTAGCTGTTCCCTACCACCACTGAGGAACGGAGAGAGAGAGAGGAGAGGACGGGGGGAGAGGAGAGGACGCCCCAGCCGCGATGCCGAGTGTTCCTACGCCGCTGCCACATCCAGGGAGGTGATAGATGCTAGGGGGAGATGATTTTTTTTTACCTGAGAGCTCATGGAATATGGGGTAACCTGGGAGGAAGATAAATGTGAGAAAAAAGCGCATCGGCTAACGACCCAGCAAACGGGCCTACTCGGCAGCCTCACACGTGCGGCAGATGGCCTCAGAGAGCTCGCTGCTAGCCCGGCTTACAGAGTAGAGCAAATAGTTATAATATCTCTCTTAAGTACCCCATCCGTATCAAAATATAAGATGTTTTAGTATTTTGTAGATATAATGTATCTAGACATGTTTTAGTGTGTAGATTCATATGCATCTTACACTAAAACATGTCTAGGTACATATTGTCTAGGAAATGCTAAAACATATTATATTTCGATACGGAGGGAGTATAAAATAAAAGTTCAGTATTGGCTAGAAAAAAACTATGGTACATTTTGTTGTCACATAAGGCAATATATTTTGTAAATGCAATTGTGAATATAAATATGCGAAGTCTTTGATTATGCTGCTCACATAGCAATGCTTCTTTCAAAACATACTACGAACATGCCTCGAATGACCAACACAAAGTTTTTTATAACCTCTGAATATGCTGCAGATAATTTTTAGCAAAAAACTAAGGAATTGTATCTTACAGAGGTCTGCCCTTGTTAGTGAACTGAAGCTGACGAGTCATCTTTGCCTCCGCGAAGCTGCAATGTCTACATGGAAGAATAGGTTTTTTGCAAGCCCGTAAATCATATGTACACTGCCATTGCCTTATATGTATATTAATTAAATATAGTAAACAAGTTGATTTTTACGATCTCGTTAGTGACATCTTTTTCCGATTCTTGATATTGGATTGTCTAGTATTGGAAAGTGGCGAATCTTGAGATAATTAAAATGGCACGAGAATATTTAGAAAACATTTAAATATTGGTAAAGAAAGAAATAATTACACCAGTGTATTAACTATAGGTAGTTCAGCAATCCAAGGAAAGATTTCATTGCATATTTTTCGTTTCATTACACCTTCCAATTCAACAATGGTTATGTACATGGGTAAGGGCATCTCCAGCCGTGTCGCCCCCCAAGGGCGCAAAAAGTCGCTGTTTTGGTGTCGCCGCCCAGCCCAAGGCTCGGCCCAAATTAATTCAAAAACGGGGAATTCGTTGAAATATGCGCAAATTTATGGATTCGACGATATTTTTACAGAAATACGGCGTTTTGTAGCTCTGGCGGGGCCATTTACTGCGCCGCGTGCCGTCGTTGCTGCTCGCCACGCCATTACTCCAGCAGCCTTTGACTGGGGCGCATGCAGTGGCCGCCCGCCACGCCATAAACACCGGCAGCCTTTGACCGACGCGGGAGCCGAGAAGAAACTCACGGGCGGGGGTTGCTGTTCCCGCATTTTTCCCACGCGTCGCTGATAGCGCTGGCCCGCGTTGCCTGTCCTGCCTTTTCGCCCCCCCCCCCAGCCGAACCCAGCGGGCTGGGTTTCGCCTGGGTGCGCCGGCACGAAGTAACGCCGAAACGGCGCTATTTGGACTTCTGGGGGGCGAGTGGTGCAAAAACGACGCTTTTTGCTTCCGTCGGCGCTAAAAAGGCCCCCCTAAGGACGCATGATGCTAGTTATGTACAATGGTAATCGGGTAAGCATGCAGAGACAGGAAAATGAAGAAAATGTTGAATATCAATGCTATGACACTAAAATGCTGACACCATTAGCTATCTTATTTCTAGTAAGCAAGTTTGGTACCAAAATTTGGTGGACAGACCTTTACCACTTTGGTTCTTCGAAAGCATTTCTCTCTTAGGACCATAATATTTTCCTCTCACAAGCTCTCTGCAATAATATGAGTACAACAGAAGAAATGAAAAGATTTATCATAAAATGCAGACCCGAGGCCAAGCGAGAAAGAAAAAAAAAAGAGCTAGAAGTCTAGGCAGGAGTAAAAGATGATAGGTGCTTGCGCCTAAAAAAAAGAGCTAAAGTTACAGCACAGATCGGTAGCCTACTAAAAAACATCGGTATGTCAGCTCTTGCATAGAGTATGACAACATTCTTCATTAGGGCATCTCCAACAATGTACATGTCATCGTAAGATAGCATGCCAACTCAGCTAAAATCCTACATGACATAGTAATAATGAGGTGAGAGAATATATGTTGTATGTGATATGCATCCAACAAGGTAGCACGTATGCCAAGATATTTTTTTCTTTTGTCCCACTAAATGGACTATATGATTGGATATATTGTACTACTTTACCAATAACTCTATCAACAACCATTGAGATAGTTGTATGATAACTTGTTGGTTGATGAGTTGGACAACTATCATACGGTCTTATCTTACAACCCATTAAAGATGCCCTTATGCCGGCGTACACACTCCCTATTAATCGTTATTTAAACACGTTACTCGAGACACCCCCAAATCAACCGTTGTTTAATTTCAACAACATGTCCTAATAGGGAAAACATAGAGATTCTCTTGTTAGACCAGAATCACAAATTGTGTGTCTAGATGCTTGAGTCCATCTCTCGGGTAGGATGCTGGATTACAAATAGATAGATGTTATCCGGACTAAGTTGAATTTCATGTTTAAATCGGGGTTGACCAATTTGATTCTAGCTTTGTTCCAAAGAGATCTTGAATTGGTGCGACCTTTTTCATATATTCTATTTTATCAGATATAACAAAGCGAGCTTAAACGCGCAAAACATTATTGTTAGTCACCGGTTTCTACAAGCATTACTTGAGGGAGAGTGATTTATGCAAATGAATTATTACAAGGTGTGGGGTAGACTAGTCACTATCCCCTCTATTTCTTCTTGTGTTCTCTGCTTGAACCCAGTTTCCGTTTGAGCAATATCCTAATATATTTTTCAATATATAGCAGAAAAACGATAATTGTTAGATTAGTATACTACAGTATGCAAAAAAGGGAGAAAACAATTTGTTCAATGTATGTGGCTTTCACAGATTTTATAAGAATACACACATTGTAACAATTTTCGACGTCCAAACCATGAAATTGTCAAACTTTTCAATAGCCTATTCTGCCACAATATTCATATGCAACATGTTACTTTCTAATGGATAAATTCACAAATATACACAAACTTGAACGTTATGACTCATGAATATCGTTGTATCACATCGGAGGTTCTTGAGCGGATCCAGAATGGACTGCGGACTCTAGCTTCAGTGAAATATAACTCTAAACAAAGTTGCAAGGCGAAGTTGCTCGGTCCACTCATTTCCATGTTTTGACCAGTCTCAACAAGTCACCTTCTCATTGTTAGTGCTGACGTACGTAAATCGTCAACTAATTCTCCCATTAGGGACGAGAAGATATCACCCTCCAAATCAATGGCCAGTAGCTTCCATTGGTCTTCTCTTAAGCATCTCCATTGTTCGACCGACTCAATCTCCGTCTTCACCACAGTCCAAATTGGTTTCAACGAATAATTTTGCCCATCCAACCATGCTTGGGCGGTCTCCATTAATGACTTTCCTCGATTTTGACCGTTCGGTATTTTCTCATCACGGAAGAAATCTGTTAGAAGCTTCTGAAAGCCATGGGTAGACTCGGAGGATCTTTCTTCTAGGAGGTCTAGTAGGCCTTGCACAGGTGCGCCTTCAGAGTCTTCTGTGGAGTTTGTTTCCACCATGTGGCAGCTTACGTCCTCCGTTGCCGTGGTAGCATCATCTAAGTCAGACATGTCCAACTCGGCTAGCTGTTCAAACTGCCGGATTTTCTGAAGCAATTGTTGACTTGCTCCTGCACAACAGAAGTATCCGATGAGTAAAGTAGAATGAGCAAGAAAACACTTGCATGCAAAGTAGAACGATGTAGAACACACTTACATTAGAAAAGTGGCACTAGCTTGTTTGGTTCGCACAATTCTAAAATTCGCACGGATAGTAAAAACATAGGAGTAGAATAGGAATGCATGTGCAAAACAAAAGATTACAAAATAAAAAATATAAACTTTTTAATAGGATTAGAAAAAACATAGCAATCCTAATAAAAAATTATCATATCAAAGTCAACGCACTTGAAAATTAATGTATATTAGTATGTTGTTATGCCACTAAAGATCTCATCTCATTTTTTGGCGTGTTATCATGAACATGGTGAGTTACTCATTAGAAATAGTTTAGATTGATTGAAACCTGCTATGCATACGACGGTTTGTGTACGATTTTCCGTATGATCCAAATAATCAAACCGTCGGACCTGGTGGGCTCAAGCAAGGACACCATCGGAGAAAAATCGTACCAGGCAGCGGTTTCGGGATCGATTTATGAATATCTTCATAGTACCACATATGACATTTAACTACCCGGTGTATATGTTTAAGTTGTTGTTTCCAAGTTTACAAATTCAAAGAAAATAACCAATCATATTATGTTGGCAGCACACGTACGGCGGCGGGTCATTTTCGGTTTTAGAACCGAATAAGTCAGTAGTAGTACATTAGGCGTTGGAAGTTGTTAATTCTAGTGAACTAGTATGTGTCCCTTTTGAGTCACGGAAATACTACTAAAAGATATGTATGCAAAGCTAAAGCAACTGCTGACTTGCTCCTGCACAACAGAAGTATCTAATCAGCAAAGTAGAATGAGCTAGAAAACACTTGCATGCAAAGTAGAACAATCTAGAACACACTTGCATTAGAAAAGAGGCGCTAGCTTGTTTGGTTCGCACAGTTCTAAATGTACACCAATAGTAAAAACATAGAAGTAGAATAGGAATGCATGTCCAAAACAAAAGATTGGAAAATAAAAAAAATTGTGAACTTGTTAATAGGATTAGAAAAAACATAGCAATCCTAATAAAAATTATCATATCAAAGTCAATGCACATGAAAATTAATGTATATTAGTATGTTATTATGCCACTAAAGATCTCATATCATCTTTTACGTGTAATCACGAGCATTGTGAGTTACTCATTAGAAATAGTTTAGATGGATTGAAACCTGCTATGCATACGATGGTTTATGTAAGATTTTCCGTACGATCCATCTAATAAAACCGCCGGACCTGGCGGGCTCAAGTAAGGACACCATAGGATTGAAGCATCGGACAAAAATCGTACCGGATATTGTCGTGCGTGCAACAGTTTCGAGATCGATTTATGCCCATCTTCATAGTACCACATATGACATTTAGTAACTACCAGGTGTATGTTTAAATTGTTAATTCCAAATTTACAAATTCAAAGAAGAGAACCAATCATATTATGTTGGCAGCACACGTACGGATCATAAACCGCATCATTTTCTGTTTTAGAACCCAATAAGTTAGTACGTTAGGCGTTGGAAGTTGTTAATTCTAAGTGAACTAGTATCTGTCCCTTTTGAGTCACGGAATACTACTAAACTATATGTATGCAAAGCTAAAGCAAGATTACTCTGGATGAGCACCAGTTGGATGGTACACCTTACATGATTACACCAACTGGGCAGGCCCTATTCAATTGATAAGGCGATAATTATGCAGTATCCCTTTACCTTATTGCTTTCCAAATTGCACTAGAATAAGACATGCTTTGTACTTTCTGATAGTGCATGCTTTGCGATCGAGAATCAAGTAGCCCCCAAGTTCTTCTTTTCTTCAGTATTCTAAGAGAGGAAAAACTTGCCCCAAATTTAATGTGCTCATATACAATAGTCCACGCAACTATTATGAGTTGCCGCTTGGCCATCAACGTCGAGCCTCCCCCCGCTCCTTTTCCGTGCACAGTACTGATACTTATACTACTAGTAGTATGATACATTTTCCAATATATGTTTTGTACAGGCACAATGTCCCTGTGTAGATAAGATACGGGACAGGAATGGGTCACCGGCTATATATTCCAAGCGTGTGGCCGATACGCCAATATAAATCGTGTGCATACATCGATGATCGATCAGGTCATCAATCTGTACTTGCTCTACATTAGTGCCCAGTACTGCTGCCCATATCTTTTCCGCCCATTTTTAAGTGGTGGTACGAACCAAAACGCAACTTTGGACACCGCTGTAGCACGTATACGCATGGTTATGTGTCACCAACATGAGCAAAAAGGCGTGCTGCCATTGTTGAGTGTCGGTCGGGACTACAGTTGGTAAAAATATTTTTGCATGTAATCGTAAGAGATGGAGTCATGTAAATTAAGCAGCTAACCTAGGCTTACTCGCTTTAACGGGGTAAAAGAAATCAGCAAGTGAGAGTGGTCCGCAACTGAAATTTGCAGGAGCTAATTAACGGCAGCTAGCTGTAACGGGGTCAACAGAATTTTCCTTCAGAATGAAGCGAAGCAAAGTGCGCAAAGCCTTACTTCGGATGTTGGCTATGCTTCGCTGGAACGTCGGCGACGCGGTCTCGTCGCCGCCCTCGCCGCCACCCTTCTCGTGCTCGTCGCCGTCGTCTTCGTCCTGGCTGAGGAAATCCATCACGGAAACTGGGCTCAGCTGCTGCTTCCGTTCTTGATCCTGGTATAGTCGATCGCAGAAACAAAAGAGTCGCGCGATCAGCAGCGAACCAGACACTATATCAGGCCAGACCGGCAAAGAAAAGCAACGATTCTGAGTAAACGATCGAGACGTGGGTGAATTCTCAAGGAAAGAGTGTGCTCCTACGTACCTCTGTTTCATGGCTACGACGGCCGGCGCCGCCTGCACCGACGCCACCCGACTGGACACGCCCCCAACTCCGTCGCCGCGGTGACTTTGCCGGCGACGGGCCATCCCTCCGTCCGCTCGCGGTAGTTGACGCCGAGCAGCTGTCGTCTCCCTTCGTCCTCTTCCAAAAGCCCATTCGCAGCCTACTCGGGGAATTCCCGGAGAGCGCGGCCCTTACCGCGGCGGATACCTTCGCGATGACGTCGCCGTTCCGCCGTGCGCCTGTGAGCTCGGCGACCAGGTGCCGCGGGTAGCAACCGAAGCCGCCGTGGGAGAGCTCGGCGATGAACTCCAGCTCGAGCCACTCCTTGAGCATCAGCGCGGGCTTCGGCCTCCCCTCCAACTCCATGGCTGGCACCTGCACTTCCTTGCAGGGTCGCCCAACTGAATTGCACCGCGATGAGCCCAAAGGATGTCCTGCACTCCTGCCTTGCGTTGTGTTGTGTTGTGCCCCGGAGAAGTCGTGGTGTGCCCTGGAGAAGCAGAGGAGACGGGAACTGTTAACGGCGTGACCTTTGGAGGATGGTGAACAGAGCCGCGGACGAAGACTCTACCAGTGATCTTGTATAAATCTGTGGGGTTGTGACATGCACGAGGTAGTCAGAGTGGGGTGCTGGTAAGTTTTTGTTTGGAAGCAGAGGATGTTTGCACTTTGTGGGTAGGATTAAGCGTGCCGCTCGGGTTGCAGCTCAAACAGTGTGCCTACATCGGATGCTTTTGCCGTTTTCACGCACTATTTGTCGTGTTTGACTAGGGTTTAATAAGCAATGTTGTAGTACTCCCTCCGTCTCAAAATAATTGTCTCAAACTTAGATAAAAGTGGATGTATCTAGATATATTCTAGTGTAAGATACATCCACTTTTGTCCAAATTTGAGACAATTAATTTAAGACGAAGGGAGTATTAGAAGAATGACCGTGCAAAGTTACATGTAGCATATATGCCTGTCGTCGAACAGCACTAAGGTAGTAGTCAGCTCTTGCACGTGCTCATAGGCACTTTGTGAGAGTGTAAGGTGAGTCATATACCAACTGGGGCTATCCCGTTTTCCATTAATTTTCATCAACGGAAATAACAAAGTTTTGACGGAACCAAAAGATGAAAACAAAATAAGGAAAAGGGAAGGAGACTATAGCCCAAACGGTAGGAAAACCCGCTGAGAAGCCTCGGCTCGAGACCCCTCTACGGGACAAAAAACCTACCACCTAAACTACGTCCAAGTTCAGGATACAAACATAGACAGGAGTCCAAAATACAGGAAAAACAGAGTCCACAGAACTTAAACGCAAACTGGAGCAGAACGATCACTTGCAACCCCCCAGGAGACACTAGCTGAAGGTAATCGAGTCTTTTTCATCACGCCTCCGAACCATCAGTGAGGCGCAGCATCCCCCGAGTCTCCGTCCATCTGTTCGCGACCCTCTCCACCACCTTGATGATTTGATCAGCTCCTCCTCTGATCTTCTCCTTGTCATCAGTTTTGTATAAACCTGCCCAATAGCATAAGAAAGAACACCAAGAATAAACAATAACCACAGGGGTCCTCAGTAATGCCATTTCTCGTGGTCCAAATGGCCCAGCACAAGGAAGCAAACAGCAACATATGGAACCTCTTCCCACCAGGGAAGAATTTATGCAACCAAGCAACGCCTTGCCAAAGTGACCTGGGACAAGTATTAGTCCCTAACACCGAGCCTAACACACTCCAAAGAAATTTGGCACTAGCACAACCGAAGAACAAGTGATTTGCCGTTTCATTTTGATTGCAAAATGAACAGGAGGGGCAACCCGTCCAATTCCTGCTTCTCATGTTATCACGAGTTAAAATTGCATTCCTGAAAACTTGCCAAAGGAAAATCTTTATTTTTAGGAGGAGTTTGGATTTCCAAATCCACTTAATATTGGCACCCGCTAGATTTCTTTCCAGGAGTTTATATACGGACCTGGTTGAAAAACAACCATTTGCATTCTCCTTCCAGGAGACTTTATCAGGCTCCTCACTCACACCAACATTACGAGCAGCATCCACAATAAGGTCCCAATCCCTGACCATATCAGGTAAAAAACGTCTACGAAAAGGAAGATTTAGATTGGCTATAAGCTGACACATATAGTCTACTATTATACATGTTGGCTATAAGCTGACTATATATGACGTGGCAAATCGTTATAGCCAGCAGTCGGCTCTATTATTAACCATGCTCTCAGACGACAAAAAAAATCGAGCTTTCTTGACGGGACCACCTCTGTGTATCCATGGAACTTCGAAGTGAAATTTGAACCCGCGATGGCAGGCTGGCGTCTCCATCGTACGCAAAGCGCAGAGCGTGCTGGAGAGTGGAGCTCCGTGCCTGGCCGATCGAGCTGGTTTCATGTGACGGCCGAATAGTTTTAACGTCGTCGCGTCCATTGGGAGAAGAGAAAAATCGCCGACTCGACTCGCTCGGTCCGATCGCTCTACGTGGCTGGCCTTGCTTGGGCAACACCGGGGCGCTCGCGTGCGGCCGAAGCGGTGCGCGGGGCATGGAGATCTGCGGCTCGCGATGGAAGCCAGGTCAGGAAAAGAAACGTACGAAGCGGTCCGTACGTGCGTGGTGGGTGCACGAGATGGGTGGGCACGCACCGGGCGTCGCGGTGCTGGCTGGGACCGCAACATCCGACGGCCTCGCCTCGATGACCCCTTCTTGGCTCGATCATTTTTTTAAAAAAAATAACTGCAACTTTCTTGGCTCGATCCGGGTTCGGAAATGTTTACTGTATCGGAACGCTCACCCGTGCATTATTCGATTCCAGCGCCAGCAGCTGAGCCAGCAGTAGCAGGTTGTAGGTTCGGTTGGCGTGGTCCGTGACAAAGTTTATCAAGCACGCCTTGTAGCAGCTTGTTACTTCATCCGTTCAACAGATAACTTTCATTTGTCATCCACTTTTAAACAAATACTCCGTAGAAGTCATTTATTGTTGAACATCCGTTCTATCGCAAAACAAAACATGTATTTTTGGGAAGTTTCAAACTTGTCGTGTTTTTCTACAAATGATGGTAAATGTTGCTGGTTGTTGCTATCCTCTAGTCTCGGTTCATGCATTACCCAGAACGGAGTCCGGTCATACTCCGTTACTTCTTGAGTCAATGGATCACGCTCATTTAGTTAACGAAAGACATTTCTCATTTGAACTTTCATGGTTACGACAGGAGGGGTTCGTTGAGATTATACGAAAAGAATGGCTATCGGTCACATCGGGTAAGTCTCCGGTTGAAAGGTGGCAAAATAAAATAAGACACTTACGCCAATTCTTACGGGATGGGCGAAGAAACTTAGTAGACGATATAAAATGTTAAAAGAAAAGCTTATATTGTTGATATACCACATGGATATAAAGGCGGAAACTGACCTTTTAAGTGCGGCCGAGCGGGCTGCTAACAAGGAGGCTGAGGAGGGTCTAGCTAAATTAAGACATGACGAGGAGTCTAAATGGGCGCAGCCAGCTAAGGTAAAGCATATCCAGGAGGGGGTAGCAATACTAAATATTTTCATATCATAGCGAATGGTAAACACCGTAAGAAAAGGATTTTCCAACTAGAGCAGGACGAGGATACGATTGTTGGAGAAGAAAATTTACAAAGCTTCATATCTGAATACTATAAGAAATTTATTTGGAGCTTCGGAGCCAAGTTTGGTTTCTTTAGTAGAGGATATGACTCTTGATATGCCCCAAATTTCACCCGAAGAAAATGCTATCATTACCGCTCCTTTTTACGGAAAAGGAGGTGAAGGATGTGATTTTGCAAATGAAGCATAACAAAGCCCCAGGACCTGACGGGTTCCCGACGGAATTCTATCAACATTGCTGGGATATCATCAAAAGTGATTTGATGGATATGTTTGCTCAGCTCCATAAGGATGACCTTCAACTTTATAGGCTTAATTTTAGGGTGATTACGTTGCTGCCCAAAAAAGAGGATGTGTGTCGAATTGAACGCTATAGGCCTATATGTCTTTTGAATGTCAGTTTTAAGGTGTTTACAAAGGTAGGAACTAATAGGGTCACTTCTATTGCTAGCCATGTGATTAGACCAACACAATCCGCATTCCTACCAGGCAGAAATATTTTAGAGGGGGTTGTCATTTTGCATGAAACGATTCATGAGCTCAAAAGGAAAAAGTTGGATGGGGTGCTGATACGTCATAAACGTATCCTTAATTTCAAATGTTCCATGTTGTTTTCATGTCATATGCTACATGTTTTCCTTACACTTTATGTCATTTTTATCGATTCCCCGGGACTAACCTATTGACAAGATGCCACAGAGTCAGTTCATGTTTTCTTCTGTTTTTAGTTTCATAAAAGTTGTTCTAAAAATATTCTCGAAATTGGAAAATTCGAAGCCCGGATGTCTTAGAATTCCCGAAGGTTCCACGAAGTCCTGAATAGGCCCGGAGAGGGGCCACACCATAGGGCGGTGCCCCCTGGCCGTGCCTAGGGGTGGTGTGGGCCCCTCGGGTGCCCACCGCCATCGCCCTTTTGCCCATATATTCTCCCCGATGCGTGTATCCTGAAAATATACCACTTTTCCACGAAAAACACCTGAGGCCGCTGTCATCGTCAACCCGAGATTCGGAAGGGTTCTAGAGTTCTCCCCGGCACCATGTCGGGAGGGAAAATCATCACCGAAGGGCTCTACACCACCATGCCCGCCTCTGGAGTGATGCGTGAGTAGTTCATCCTTGGACTACGGGTCCATAACAGTAGCTAGATGGTTTTCATCTCCTCTTTATGCCCCATGTTTAGATCTCGTGAGCTTCCCTACATGATCGATATCATCTTACTGTAATGCTACATGTTGTGTTTGATGGGATCCGATGATTAGTGAATGCTATGTCTCTTGATTGCCAATCTATCATGTTACCTTCATGCGAATGTTATTTATGATCTTGCATGCTCTCCGTTGTTAGTAGATGCTCTGGCCAAGTAGATACTAGTGACTCCAACAGGGAGTATTTATGCTCGATAGTGGGTTCATGCCTCCTTTGCATCTATGCTCGAGTGACAAATGGAGGATATGTTGTTGCGCCACTAGGAAGAAAACAACGATGTTTACATTGTTTACATTACACACTTTGCTTACTCCGATTATCTACTGCTTGCAACTTAATACCCAATGTTTGTTCGGATGATATTCGGAGGGTGGATTATTAGTCATAGATGCAGTTGGATAACGGTCTATGTATCTTGTTGTAATGCCCGCATGAGTCTCATAGTAATCATCATGTCATGCATGTTTCATTATCTATCAATTGCCTAGCTGTAATTTTTTCACCACGCATGTTAGCTATCTTTTATGGAGAGACACCACTAGTGAACTGTGGACCCGGGTCCATTTTCTCATACTGATAATACAACCACTTCTTCTACTGTTTTCGCACTGCTTCCACTGTTTTCATATTTTTCTCATACTGTTTTCCACACCATACATTTAACCTCTTTGTTGTCATCAAAACCTGTGAGATTGACAACCTCACTACTATGTTGGGGCAAATTGAATTGATTTTGTTGTGTAGGTTCCATGTTGCTGCTGAACTGGTAGTGCGCCCTACCACATCAACTGCATCAACCTTCACAAGTTGCTTTTCCTTTTACTAGTCGATTCAACCTTGATTTCTTTTCTAAGGGAAAACTTGCTGCTGCACTCTTCACACCTTGTGCTTGGGGTCTCCCAACGAGCATGTGTCTACACTCCATTAAGCTTTTCTGGCGCCGTTGCCAGGGAGGAAGAGAATTTCTGCAAGGGGAGTCTCTCACCTCCAATCTCTTTACTTTGTTTTAGTTTTGCTTTGTTTATTTTATTTTGTCTTGTTTGCTTCTCTTTGTCAAAAAACACAAAAATATATTTCTTATTCTATTTGTTGTTTTTATCCTATTTTTAGTCTTGCTAAAATGACTACCCCTGAGAACACTAAGTTGTGTGACTTTACTAGCATCAACAACAATGATTTCATTAGCACACCTATTTCTCCACCTGCTCCTACTGCTGATTTTTATGAGATAAAGCATGCTCTGTTAAATCTTGTTATGATAGAGCAATTTTCTGGTGTTAGTACTGATGATGTTGCTGCCCATCTTAATAATTTTGTTGAACTATGTGAGATGCAAAAATATAAAGATGTAGATGCAGATATTATTAAACTGAAATTGTTTTCTTTCTATTTGAGAGGAAGAGCTAAAGAATGGTTGCTATGTTTGCCTAGAAATAGTATTGATTCTTGGACTAAGTATAAAGATGCTTTCATTGGAAAATATTATCCTCCTGCTAAGATTATATCTTTAAGAAGTAGCATTATGAATTTTAAGCAACTTGATAATGATCATGTTGCTAAATCTTGGGAAAGAATGAAATCTTTAGTAAAGAATTGTCCTACTCATGGACTGACTACTTGGATGATCATCCAAACCTTTTATGCAGGTATGAATTTTTCTTCAAGAAACCTTCATGATTCAACTGCTGGAGGAACCTTTATGTCCATTACTTTGGCGGTAGCAACAAAGCTTCTTGATGATATGATGGTAAATTATTCTGAATGGCACACTAAGAGAGATACAACAGGTAAGAAGGTAAATTCTGTTGAAGAAACCTCCTCTTTGAGTGATAGACTTGATGCTATTATGTATATTCTTGTGAATGGCCATGCTCCTATTGATCCAAACAATGTACCTTTAGCCTCTTTGGTTGCTCAAGAAGAGCATTTTGATGTGAACTTCATCAAAAAAAAATCAACAACAATGCTTATAGGAATAATTTTGGTAGCAATAATTATAGGCCATTTCCTCCCAATAATAATAACGGTTATGTAAATTCATATGGTAATTCCTAAAACAAGAATAAAAGTGTACCCTCTGGTCTTGAAAACATGCTTAAGAATTTTATTAGTACACAAACTGCTTTTAATAAATCTGTTGAGGAAAAGTTTGGAAAAATTGATGTTCTTGCTTCTAAAGTTGATAACCTTGCGCTTGATGTTGATTTTCTCAAACTAAAGGTTATGCCTCATGATGTTAAATAAAGCAACACTTTGAATTACATTCAAATTGATGACAATGTTAGTATGTTAGCTGAATTGCATGCTAGATGGGAAACAGAAGATGAATTAGCTAGAAAGAATTATATAGCTAATGTTTGCACCATTACCACCGCTAGTAAAACTTAAGCTTCTCATGCTAGTAAACCTTCTACTATCAATGGTAAAGTAATTGGTGTTGGCAATACTCCCACTTCTGCTGTTAAAAATGCAAAACTGCCTCAAACCTGCTAAAAATGTTCCTCATAAAGTGCCGAAATTTTTAGAAACATGGGAGATAATGGTACCATTACCTTTGATAAAAATGATATTGCCTTTGATAATTTCAACATAACTAAGGTGATTAAGTTCTTACAAAAGCTTGCTAGTTGTCCTAATGCTAGCACTATGAATACAGCTTTCACAAAACATATTACAAATGCTCTCGTGCAAATTAGAGAGGATGAATTAAGGTGTGAAGCCTCTGTCCCTAGGAAGTTAGATGATGGTTGGGAACCCATCATTAAAATGAAGGTTAATGATTTTTATTGTAATGCTCGATGTAATCTTGGTGCTAGTATCTCTGTTATGCCTAAAAAACTTTATGATATTCTTGATTTGCGACCTTTGGAGCACTGTTATTTGGATATTCGTCTTATTGATAATGTTAAAAACAAACCTTTGGGGAGAGTTGATGATGTTCTTATCATGGTTAATAATAACCTTTTCCATGTTGATTTTGTTGTTATGAATATTGAATACAATGCTTCTTGTCCAATTGTTTTGGGAAGACCTTTTCTTAGAACTGTTGGTGCTGTTATTGATATCAAAGAGGGGAATATTAAATATCAATTCCCACTCAAGAAAGGTATGGAACACTTTCCTAGAAATGGAATGAAGTTGACTTTTGATTCTATTATTCTAATAAATTACAATTTGGGTGCTTCTTCACTTGAAAACACTTGATTCCACTTTTATGGGCCTATCTAAAAGCGTTAAAGAAAAGCACTTCTTGGGAGATAACCCATGGTTTTATTTTTGCTTTGTTTTTCTATGTTTTCTTTGAGTCAAGGGGTTGAATATTTCTTTAGAAAATCCTTTGTATCTTTTTTTTCATGTATTAGTTGTGCCAAGTAAAAATCTAGCGAAAGTTGGAGTTGGTTTTGGATTTCTGTGCAAGAAACAGATTTTTGATGTCCACCGTAAAAAATCATATAAATTCCAGAAAGATCAAAATGACCTGAAACGTTTTGTCCTTATTCCTCAGCTAATTAAGAAACATTTTGTTCTTTATGATTTTCGATCCAAGCAACTTAAGTGCCCCAAAAAAAATCGTCTTTACAGACTGTTCTGGTTTTGGCAGATTCTACAACTTTTCTTGCATTTGCTCTTTTACTATGTCAAGTGGATTTCTTTGCTTCACGAAATATCAGCGGCTGTAGCTAATGTTTAAAAGTATAAATAGAACTTTTCCCGTGCATAATCCATGGATTTTTTATTGTTGCACTGACACTCTAATGTGAATTACTTTGAGTGTGGTGTGAAGGAAGTTTTCAAGGGTCAAGAGAAGAGGGTGATATAATGTGATCAAGAAGAGTGCAAGGTCAAAGCTTGAGGATGCGCCCGTGGTTCATCCCAGAAAATTCTAAGAAGACTCAAGCGTCTAAGCTTGGGGATGCCCAAGTCATCCCCTTCTTTATGAACAATTTATCAGGTCACTTGTAGTGAAACTATATTTTTATTCGGTCACATCATATGAAATTTACTTGGAGCGTCTGTTTTTTTTTCCTTCCTGCAATAATATAGTTGGAACCTAGAATTCTTTTTTGTGGGAGAGAGACACGCTCTGCTTTTTCGTATGAATACTCGTTATGCTCGTATTCTTAGTTTTTCTTCTAGTTGCTGCAAAATTCCTGTTTAGCTCCTGTTTTTCTTGCATCTCTTATTCAGAGTTGTTACTTTAATTGAGTTGTATTAGCAATCTATAGTTGCATTTTTGTATCTCTTGGAGAGTTTTTTTAGTATGAAATTCTTGGTGTTGGAAAGCAGTAGTACAACTTTCGTGCTTATAACGGTGCAAATAGAAGCTTGTATAGACTGTAGCTAGACTTTTTCATATCATGCTAGATGTTATTTTAATTCTAAATCCTAGTAATTATTTTGTATCATGATTTGTCTCAAATATCTGAGAGTGTTTAATGTGCCTTAGAAAGAATCATGAGTTGTTCGTGTCATATTGAAGCATAAATTTGTGGTGTTCTCCTTTGAATGTTTTAGTTGGTTGACTTGGCGCATGCTTACACCATGGTTATGACTACAAATCAGTCACTTCTGACCATTTAGTTTTTGAATTTTTAGTACCACTTATTCTTTGATTAATGATTTTTTTGTCGCTATGCATGATTATGGCCATTATTGCTCTCTTGATTTGTCGCTCCCAGTCTTTTGCTCGCCTCCACCTGTACTGAGTATGAGCTCTACTCGTGCATCCAACTCCCCAAAACCAAAGTTTTCCAAATGTTTCCACCATACCTACCTACATGTGGTATTTAACTGCCGCTCCAAAGTAATTTTCTCACGTGTTACCTTTAAAACCTTCAAAACTACTCCTGTTTTAGCTCATGAGGACGTAAATAGAGAATATTGATCTCACTTGATGATTGGACTTTCACACCCTGGACTAGTGGCTTCATCTGATTATCCAATTTATAGAAGAGCTGGCAGCGGGGTGCCCGGCCCCAAATTAATATAACAAATTCTCTTCACTATTTTTTCCCCTGATTTACCAGTCAAAGCATAATTGTGTAATGAAAAGAGAAAGAGGGATGACCTTCTACCCAGATGCGTCCTTCTATGGGAGCCGCTCTTGTGAGGTCTAGTTGGCTTGTGACATACTGTATTTTCTGTTTACCATTCGTTGACATAAGCATAAACCTCTCTAAAAAAATGTTTTCAATACCTCCGTTTAACAAAATAAAAGCTCTAGCACATGAGTGACCCCTGCTTTCCTCTGCAAAGGGACCTTCTTTTACTTTTATGTTGAGTCTCCATCTTCTAACTTTATGCACAGTTGAGAGAGCATAGTTGCCATTCTGAGTTTAATGTGCATTTGTCCCACAAAAATTATTAATTAATTCATGATGTGTTATTATTTTTTTGTCAAATTATTTGTTCTAGTCTTCCTCTTAAACTTTGAAGGTGTCCTGGCATTTATGTTTTTCCCCACTCTTAAGGACAAGAGAAATATCACTTTCCTATGTTTTCTCTATGCTTGAAACAAACGTATAACTTTCGAGTGCATTATTATTCATGAACTTTTGTTTGTGTTATTTTCATGATGCAAGGTGATTGCTATGTTTTATTATTAGAATTATATATATCATGCTTGTGTTAAAGCTCTATGCCCTCAGCTATGCTTATGCTTTTACATTTTAGATGATCAAGTTTATGTTGGTAGCATGTCACCTCAGAAATTATGTGTTTTTATCGTTTACCTACTCGAGGACGAGTAGGAACTAATCTTGGGGATGTTGATACGTCATAAACGTATCCTTAATTTCTGATGTTCCATGTTGTTTTCATATCATATGCTACATGTTTTCCTTACACTTTATGTCATTTTTATCGTTTTCCCGGGACTAACCTATTGACAAGATGCCATAGAGCCATTTCCTGTTTTCTGTTGTTTTTATTTTTAGAAAAAATATTCGGGAAATATTCTCGAAATTGCAAAATTCGAAGCCCGGAAGTCTTAGAATTCCCAAAGGTTCCACGACGTCCTGAAAAAACCCGGAGGGGGGCCACAGGGGGCCACACCATAGGGCGGTGTGCCCCGTGGCCGCGGCTAGGGGTGGTGTGGGCCCCTCGGGCGCCCACTACCATCGCCCTTTCGCCCATATATTGTCCCCGATGCGCGAGCCCTAAATATATACCACTTTTCCATGAAAAACACCCGAGGCTGACGTCATCATCAACTGGAGATCGGGAGGTTCTGGAGTTCTCCCCGGCACCCTGCCGGGAGGGAAAATGATCACTCAGGGCTCTACACCACCATGCCTATATCCGGAGTGATGCGTGAGTAGTTCATCCTTTGAATACGGGTCCATAGCAGTAGCTAGATGGTTGTCCTCTCCTCTTTATGCCTCATGTTTAGACCTCGTGAGCTTCCCTACATGATCGACCTCATCTTATTGTAATGCTACATGTTGTGTTTGCTGGATCCGATGATTACTGAATGTTATGTCTCTTTATTATCAATCTATAATGTTATCTTCATGCGTATGTTATTTATGATCTTGCATGCTCTCCGTTGTTAGTAGATGCTCTGGCCAAGTAGATACTAGTGACTGCAAGAGGGAGTATTTATGCTCGATGGTGGGTTCATGCCTCCTTTGCATCTGTGCTCGAGTGACAGAAACGTGACAGATGGAGGATGTGTTGTTGCCATTAGGGAGAAACCAATGATGTTTAAATTAGTTACATTACACGCTTTGCTTATTGCGATTATCTGTTGCTTGCAACTTGATACCCGACGTTTGTTCGGATGATATTCGGAGGGTGGATTATTAGTCATAGATGAAGTTGCACGACGATCTATATATCTTATTGTAATGCCCGCATGAATATCATAGTAATCATCATGTAATGCATGTTTCATTATCTATCAGTTGCCTAGCTGTAATTTTTTCACCAGCATGTTAGCTATCTTTTATGGAGAGACACCACTAGTGAACTGTGGACCCCGGTCCATTTTCTCATACTAATAATACAACCATTGCTTCTATTGTTTTCACACTGCTTCCACTATTTTCATATTGTTGGCATACTGTTTTCCACACCATATATTTAACCTGTCTGTTATCAGCAAAACTGGTGAGATTGACAACCTCACTGCTACATTGGGGCAAAGTGAACCAATTGTGTTGTGTAGATTCCACATTGCTGCTGAACCGGTAGTGCGCCCTACCACATCAATTGCATCAAACTTTAGAAGTTTCTTTTCCTCCTACTGGTCGATTCAACCTTCGTTTCTTTTCTGAGGGAAAACTTGTTGTTGCACTCTTCACACCTTGCGCTTGGGGTCTCCCAATGAGCGTGTGTCTACACTCCATCAGGTGCTTTTAAAAATCGATTTTGAAAAAGCTTATGATAAGGTTAACTGGTCTTTCTTGCAACAAGTATTACAGATAAAAGGATTCTCACCTTCGTGGTGTGATTGGGTAGCTCGTTTTGTTCAGGGAGGGAGTGTTGGTATAAAGGTGAATAATGACATCGGTCATTACTTTCAAACACTCAAAGGTTTTAAGACAAGGTGATCCTTTGTCTCCAATCTTATTTAATTTGGTTGCTGATATGTTGTCTATTCTCATTGCTCGAGCTAAGTAGGATGGTCAAGTTGGCGGATTAATACCACATCTCGTCGAGGGTGGGGTATCAATCCTCCAATATGCAGATGATACCATTTTATTTTTAGATCACGATATTGACAAGGCCCTTAATATGAAACTTATTCTCGCAATTGTCGGGATTAAAGATTAATTTTCATAAGAATGAGATATATTGTTTTGGTAAGGCTCTCGATAAGCAGGAGGAATACCGTCACATTTTCGGGTGTGATATTGGTATTTTACCTTTTAAGTATTTGGGAATTCCTATTCATTATAGAAAATTGTTAAATAAGGAATGGAAACCAGTGGAGGATCGCTTCGAGAAGAAGTTGAGTTCATGGGCTAGAAAATTATTACCTTATGAGGACCGCCTCATGTTGATAAACTCGACGTTAACCAGTTTACCCATCTTTCTTCTTTCGTTCTTTGAGATTCCGGTTGGGGTGCGCAAGAGGTTAGATTTTTACCGGTCATGTTTCTTTTGGCAAAGCGATAGCAAGAAAAGAAAGTACCGACTAACAAAGTGGAACATTGTATGTCTTCCAAAGGACCAGGGAGAATTGGGTATTGAGGTGCTAGATATCAAAAATATTTGTCTTCTAAGTAAGTGGTTGATGACTCCCAAGTGCAGGAGATCAATTGTAGTACCTTTCGATAAGTATTTGAGTGTCGAACCCACGAGGAGCTGAAGGTAAGCTATCTATTCTCTAAAGCCCTATATCCCTCTTATATGGCTGTTTATGCAAAGCAATAAGTTTGACTAAAAGGAACTAACTAATTAAAACCAAGTGGCGTGGAGTGTGGTTTGTCTAGTAACTAGTGAAGCAAGTTTAAAATGCAACTAATCCTAAAGCAAGTTTCTAAGCAAGTTTCACAAGTAGCAAGCATCAAATATCTCAAGTATCTCAAGGGAGTAAGTGTTCTAGCAATAGGTGTTTTGTTCGTGTGGTTGTCACAATTAGTGAAACACATGTTTTACTCTTAGTTGTTTCTTCTAGGAAGGAGCCATGAATAGGTATAGTCAAGTAAATGATATACAACCCCTTATGATGGATCATGTGGCCAAGTAAATGACTGCACAAGATTGATTAAGACATAAAGTCCCACCATAGCCTTACGTTCTAAGGTCCCCTATATATATCCCCCAATAACTTAACTTTGTGGCTCGGTCTCAGGTTACTGTCACTCCCAAGTCACCACCACTCCATTATGCTACCGGTGATCACCTTACATGCATTCCCCAACATATGCGTGCACTCATATATTGTACATAAAGACAATCATAGAAGATAACAAACTTGTATGCAACCAATCAACGAACTATTTCACCATTGCCAAGAACAATTCACTACTCAAACATAGACGGGGAGACACAATACATCAAGGGAATATAGTATTGCATCATACATCGTGTTTGCCAAGAGATTACAGTGGAGAGATGGAGCTGATCTTGCTGTATATGTTGATGATGAACACGCCGGAGGGGGGTGGAGCCCTCCGGGGGTGATCCCGGCGGCGTTTCCCCCCTCCGATCTTCTCCGGCGGCAGCCTTCTGTCTCTCTGTTTCGTGGTTTCGTCTCTCGGCGTCGCCTCCTCCTCGAAAAGGCCAGGGGACCCTTTATATAGTCGTTTTTAGGTCACGAGACACTCGGGAGAAGAAAGATCGACGACATCGGAGCCACGGGGGAAAAAAGGGGGCCTCTCACGTGGCCAAGGAATCTGGCCGCGTGGAGGGTCCTCTTTGCCACATGGTTGGCCTTTTGTCCCTCTACTTTGGCCCATGGTCTTCGTCTCGAAAATTCTGAACCGTGCTCTTTGGCCTTGCCCTTTTTGGAGTCCCGAAGCTCCCAGAAAGTCTGAAACACTACAAAGTACGTTTTCTGGAAAAACAGGGTTAGAACCAAAAGAAGGGGGATTGTTTAGAAAATCCCCCAAATCATTATAAAACATGAATATAAGTTGCTAATATGTAGGAAAAACAAGTAATAACATGCAAAGTTCATGTATGCATTTTACATGCATCAACATCCCCAAACTTAACCCATGCTCGTCCTCGAGTATGAAGGTGATAAAACTAACATGGACTTTGCATATTGAAACAATCATGGGATATCAAGGAGGACTATTCATGCTACATATAATCAAATTATTAATACTAGAAATGAGTAGCAATATACAATTCATGTTGTAAGAAATATCAAATATGCAAGCAAAGATGCTTCATGAAAGTTCACAAAGTGTATAATGAAATAAAAGCACTATGGACCAAATGCATACACAAAATGAAAAATAAAATCCTATATTGGTCAAAGAATAGCATAATGGAAAATAAAAAATATGGTGGACACTTTGGAGAAAATTGAGTAGAGGTAAAACATGATCAAGTCTTATTTAGCCTCTAAATTATTCAACTAAAATTACTAATTGAAATGTGGTATACATTGATCTAGGACTCTCATTGCCCCTTTATCACTAGCATCTTAAATGGTGAATGTTGAAGTAATGTGAATGACAAGGTGGTTGAAAGCCTCATGCCCCGTGAGTGTGAAAACCTACTCCATGATTACTCAACTTAAGATTCCTAATAAGCTTTGTACAATCATAATAAGTATTAATGACATCACAATGACAAGACAAACAAACGGAGTAGACTCATCATCCTTTTTATTTTCATTCACTATTATGCATAGCTTCTTATTTTATTGTAGCATGTGTTGTAGAGTCACTCAAGCTGTAAGTAAATTTCCACCATGATAAAGCATGGCTTGGGTTAGCGGCCCAATGCGTTTCTCTAGTCATATAGATACTTACTCATCAAAACTTACTATTCCTCTATTTCATTTCAGCATGGCAGGAGTCCAAAAACAAAAGTACATGATATCAACCAAATGTAAATTTTTGTGCAATGTTGAAAGCTTTCCGGTGATACACGTTTATAGCTAGCTCCCAACCACACACTTGTCAAACGCAAAACTTGTGGCTCCCATTATTGGGTCATGTTTATTAGATGCATAAAAAGTAAAGTGTGCCTTCAAAAGTTCGTGAGAGTCCTATCCCAAGTTCAACCCATGATAATTAATAAAGTGAATATCTTAATTTAGAACATAAATAACACAATAACATGGTGAACATACTCGGAATAGCAATGAAGATAATGGGAAGATATGGTGGACTCACTGGAAATACTTGGCTAAGGAGTGTTGGAAACAAGTTTTTACTTGTTGGAATTTTTAAATTTTTGGCTAGCAAGAGGGAGATAGTTGACCAGCTACTATGCATGCATATGTCCATAGAACTACTCATTTCATGACAAACTAAATAGACCAGCAATTAACATCAAGGACATGAATAAGAGATAGCTCAAGACAACATTATTGCAAATTTCTACACATAAAAAGCCTATAAATCATGCAAACATATGTAGCTCTTCAAATCAACCATGGAATCCCTATTCCAAGTCATAATACTAGAATCCAATACATTCCAACCCCAAACTCCAGTAGCTCAATCTCATATAAAATGATGGTGGTGGTCTTATCAAAACAAAAATAAAAACAAAAACTAGACGCTTCAAGTCTCTACGATAAATGCTTTGCTTAGAAAAACAGAAAGTAGACGTGTGCTAAACAAAAGAGTGTAGCTCCAGTGGGGTGTTCATAACATCCCCAATCTTATGACTTTCACCATTCTTGGATGTCTTGAGGCGCAGCTCCTCTATTCCCTGTGAAAAAAAACTTCACAAAACATGTTTCTCCCATTCTTTTTCTGTGGGGTGAGATTAGCAAGGACAAACAAATCACATGCTTGCTGTGCAAAATTACAAATCAAATGCTCCAGTAGATATACAATAAGGTTCATTATGTTGTATGTTCACTCTCTTTCTTGAAAGAATCATGGAAATTTGATTCCCAAGCCCAAAGAGTGCATAAAACAAAAGAAGGCAGAATCTGTCCAGAAAAGCAACAGCAACAAAACGAACGTTTTTCCCTAAGCTAGACTCGTCAAAAAATTAAGCCAATTTTTTTGCTTACAGAGGACAAAAAGTTGCAGAACATACTAAAAAATTAGCTCAATCCAACATATGTAGCGTTCCCACATTTAATTAATGTAAGGACACCTGTGTTATTGTGCTAGTCCCTGGATCAATTGCTAGCACCACAGTACAAAATGAAATATTATGCAAATGCATCAAATTTTATTATATCGCATGATCCAGTCTTTACAAAATAGTATTACAACTTGCATAGTCTTAGAAGACTAGCAGAAAACAAACATATATAGCGGAAAACATAGTACAACATTGAGCCCATCTTCTTCATGTGCCACAGGCAAAACATGTTGGCAATAGTCTCGAGATCCTAAATGAAATCCTCACTCGTCTTTAGAAACATCTGCAATATGGAATATGCAGCCACAAGGGAGTCAATACAATTTAATGTATTGGCAAGTAACACTATGGTGGATATAAATGGCAAGACTAATACTACATGCATATTTGGCTGAGTGGAGTTTTGGCTAAGTTTGCATAAAGCCAGTTTTGTCCTATATTTGATAAATCATTGAAAAATCTTTGAAAACCAACATGGGTAGACACACCATGTAGTTTGGTAAAGGCATCATGGGTAGACACACCATGAGTTTGAAAAGGTAGCACAGAGGGGTAGACACACCATGTGCTCTAGGAAAAGGTTTCTACCATGTTTTAATTCATTCATAAAAGATGAGGAGATCCTTCTATCCATCCTTGTCCAGCTGCTCAAAGTTGTCCATTACCGGGAACACGGCTATGATCATAGTTTCTAACTCTGCAGAGGTTGTGCACTTTCACCCTTTGTCTTCAATTAGCCCAAACATCCTATACACGCGGAGTGCATCATGGAAAGGAGAGAATTGAGACGAGATCTTTCAGAAGCAAGAATTCAACCCATACAGCAAGACCCGTTCCACCTATAATTCTGCTACATCTTCATGTCAAGCAAGGGCTGAACTCTCACAACTTAGTTGATCAAGACAGAGCCCATATGTCAAAGGGCTGCACGGAAAGCTACTAAACTTAGAGGGACTTAGGAATCTCTTTGTTCCTGGGTGGCAAACCACAAGTGTACCCTCAGGTGACAACCACCACATCCATAGCCCTGGGAGTGACCCAGGTGACAACCACCATGGACATGGCCCTGAGTAGCCACTCAACATAATCCAAGCAATTACCAATCCACCCAGGTGTTTCATTGATTGTTATACTTAGAATTTTTCCACAACATTGAGTAAAACAAATTTGTAGCAATGCTAAGCATCTACTAAGTACTAGTCTCCATAATAAAGTCTAAGGGATTGCTACACACTACTTGGGATTTTGCATAGCATAATAATAACTTAGTAAACATTCCCTATCATGCATATTATTCCAAAAACACTAGTAATGCATAGTAAAAATATGGGAGATTTGATGGTGTGTTACTTGCCTTTGAAGTTGGTGAAGAACAATAAACTTCTCTTCACAAAATAGAACGTTCTCTCCGTACAATCTAAATAATATAAGTAAATAACAATAAACAAACAAATAAACACAACATGAAGCGTACAATACAAACAAGCCTATCGATGGGTTCACAAAGTATAGATTTATAATATTTATTTCATGCCAAGGTATTTTAACATAATCGGATCTGCAAAAATAATCAGTGTAGGTTTGTGAGTTACACAATTATGGTCATTCGAATATGAGAAAGTCAATTTTAATAGGGTTCAAAGGGTGATCCAATGGTTCTAATGGTTTGTCATGAACAAATAGGAATCTAGTCAAAAACTATTTATTTCATTTTACGCCATGGTTTGTACTTTATAATATTTAAAAGGCTTTTAACCACTTGAATGGTTATGTTGCGATTCGACCTAACAAAATTTGTTTTCAGTTTCTGTAGCGAGAGAAATGGTGTTGGTGATATTTTGCAAAAAGGAAACATCTTTAGAAAGACATTTATAAAATTTAAGCTATATTAGAAATACTCAATCGAGTCACTATTTCTTAAAAAAAACAATTTAGATCTTCCCAAACTTTAATTATGACCGTGGGAGCATGATCTATATCTTTCATGGATTTCATAGATATGTTAGTTACTAAATTTGGATAAACAAATTAGAAGATGGATTCTCTAAATTCAGATAATTTATCGTACATAATTTTAAACGAAATGAATAAGTAAAATAACAATTTCTGCAATATAGGCTGACACGGTACAGATTCTATCTGGCTGCTATGTAAGAAAATTTAAGTGCCTCATGTAAGTTACCGATTGAGTTTATTTCAAATTTACGGTATGTTACTTGGTAGAAGTTCTGTTATTTTTAAACCCTCTTTAAACTCTCTCTCAAATATATAGTTAGATTTACGTATATATAATGTGCACGTACAAAGTATTACTTATTTTCTCTAGTTGCATGAATATTCTATGCATGGATCGATCCTACACATAGTTTTTTTTTTAACTGTGACTTTATAGTTTGTACTTAGCATTTCAGCAGGGAGACGTACGTGCTCATTAGGTTTGCTAAAGAATGCATGCGATCCTAGAATTTGCGTTCGTACGCTGAAGCGATACGCCTACTGATTCAGTGGACTGAAAAAGAAAAGGCAACAACTAGTAGCTCACTCACAATTGTTTGGATTAGTCGCAGAATAAAGGCACATGCGCTCGGCTCGGTGTCGACAACGATGATACTGCTGTTACTCTAGAATCCGTAGTGGCGGTGCCGCTTGGTCGAGACACGTATGCCTGCAGAGGGTCGGGGCGGTCCTGATGGTGCTCTTGGCGACGACAGGACGCCCTCGCTGATTGGGAACTGCTCGCCGCAGTTGGCACTCGGACGGCGAGCTGCGGTCGACGATGGCCTGGTCGTTTCTGGGGCACACAGGAGAGGGAAACATGTCAACGAGGAGTGCTGGATTATCACGATGTGAACGGTACCTACGTGGAGCACAGGGTTTGCCGGAGCTCACCAAGAACGGCAACAGTCGCGGGCTCAGGTCGAGGGTGCTCTCGTCGTTACAGGATACCTGAGGTCACAAAACCTTGTCAAACATATTCAGGATGCCAAGATAGAGCAGGTGGTGTAGACGAGAGTGAAAATGGATGACGGTTCTCACCGGAATCAATGGCGAACGGCATGTGAATCTCGGAGCGGCGTCGGGCGGTCAACAATGAAGAGAAGACATACAACCATGTCCTGGGCATGAGAATGATCAAGATAAAATATTTTTGGTGAAAGTAACTGGCCAGAGAAGTTACGTAGAAGATGCATTAGTGCGATGAACTCACCATTTGATTTGATATGGAGGTCCATGGATGGCATGACTTCAGCGGCGACGCGATCAACAACAATGAACAAATACACCAATATGTCTTGGAGGTAGCACTTGATGAGGAGAGCCGACTGGTGCAAGGAATTGATGAGGACATCACAGTGGAAGACAACATCTGATGATGAACTCAATTTTGGAGCAGAAATAGGCACGGACGGTACGGGATGTAGAGTGATTCTTTGGGGAAAATTTTGAGAATGAAAATGTGAGAGGAAGAAGTGGGGTACGCTGTGGACAAAGTGGTTCGGCCTGTTTTGTTCGGAGGAGGGAGATCGGGGAGTCAATGCCAGCCAATGGCATTCGGTTCACCATGGTAATCCGGACGTTTAAGTCATTCATGTGGGAGATGAATCGCCTGAATAAGACGCCCATCAAATTCTGAGTAACGTTCATGTTTAATTCGAGCCATTTAGTGGTCTTGAATGACCTAAAGGAAGGGGAGAAGGAAACAGCCATGGGTAACGTACAACTTGCGTAGGTTGCGACGAGGAAGACGACCATTCGGTTGCTGGTGGGCTCGGTATGATGGGCTGGCATGGGTCGGTCCGTTTATTTTCTTTTTCTTCTCTTCTAAATTTATTCATACCTTTTATTTTAAGACTCCAAATTACCTCAAACAAAAACCTATGGTTTTGTAAAAATATTTCCTTTCAAAAGAAAACATTGGTGTTCTGTTTCAACGCACTTAAGATAATTTTATTTTCTAAATACGATCAGATTACTTATAGCTACTTTATGCCATTTTTCAAAGTATTTTCAACACCTTTTTCATATTTTTATATTTTTAAAATATGAGTGAACACTAATAGTAACTTAATGCCATTTTTTTAAAAATGGGGAAAATTAATAATTACTAAAGTGACTTAATAAAATTTGGAGGAAAAACCATAAGTCATAATATTGTTTTCAAGTCCTATTTTATGTTATTTTCAAAGAAAAACATTTTATGAGTAGCACTTTATGTTTAAAACTTGGAATAACATTTTCATATCAATATAAATATTTGTTATTCCCATAAAATAATTTTGAGGCATATAAAACTATTAGAGGTAATAATTGTATTGGTAATTTCAATTTCATTGAAATATGTATTGTTTCCTTTTGTTTCTTGCTTCTCATTTTGTTTTTGGTGACTTGCATAACATGAAAACAAAAGTTTCAAATTTTTGTGATTTTTGGACTTTCCAAAAATCAGGGATGTTACAACATACCAATAAAAAACGTAAAAATTATATGGTGAGCAAACTCGTGCTGAAACAGAAATTTCATGCACTAGGATAGCAACTTATAAGTCCAAATGGGTTTGACTTGACTCTTTATTGAAAACTCCAGAATTAAAACAAAAAAAACTAATCTCTTGAGACAGCAAGAGGACACTAGGAAAATCCAAACAAAAATAACCGGGTTGCCTCCCGTAAAGCGCTTTCTTTATAGCCATATAGCTAGGCTTTACTTACTTAACATCATGATGGTTGGAGTGAGGTGGCTCGGCATCCCCAAGCTTGGATTCTTGTACTTATTTGATACATGTAGGGTGAGCCCAGGGGTACATCCCCAAGCTTGATTGGTTGTCCCTCTTGATCTTTGTTCATCTCACTCAACTCTTCCTCCTGAAAAATTCTTCTTACACAAATCTCAACATAAAACTTGATTAGAGGGGTTAGTGCCTCCATAAATAAAATCCACATAGGTAAAGCAAAGACACATCATGAGTTGATTCTAAATATTAACTACTGTTACTATAGTTGTGCATTGCTCCTTGATCAAAAGAACCACATAAAACACAAGTAATGAGAGCAATGCAAAATAAAGACATAATCTGCCCAAAACTGAACAGCCCGTAAAGAGTGAATTTTTAGAGGCACTTAAGTTGCTCAAATCAGAAAACTTAAAACTAATGAAATATATAGTGATAACTAAATATTTCTGTCGTAAATTACCAGGTCAAAATTCCATTTCTGTGATTTTAAACATTTTTCGCAGTGAAGTTCAGGAATCTGTTTTCTTGATAGCTAATTACTATTGTTTAATCCTATCTATCATATAAGATTATTCTTGCCATTTAAGATGAGAAATAAGACAGAAATGTGATGTCACAGTAGTGAACTAATATTTTTATTGTTTTTTAGCTTTGGAAAAAGTTTTAATGATAGAGACTTTGCAATGGTTTCATTGGCATGAACAACACATGTTCAAGGTCGACCCCAACTTCTCCATTACTCATCCTTCTCATTTACTTTCCCAAATTTTTTATTAAATGAAAATCTTAAACTAAATGATACATAACAGTAGGAAAAGACATTTTACATGTTGTAAATACATAAATGTGTGCTCAAACCGAATAGGAAATTAAAGCAGAATGAACACACCAAAAAATATTAAACAATTTATTTTTAAGTCTAACCCATTTCCTATGCATTGGGATTTTGTAATGAAACAAATAAAAGAAGCACATAATAGCAAGCATAGAAAGGTAGATCAAGTTCAACTTCAATACTTTCAGCATAAAGAGGGGAAACTTAATATTGTTGAAATATGTGTAACCATGTTTCCCTCTCTCATAATAATTTTCAGTAGCATCATGAATAGATTCAACAATATGAATATCACATAAAACATTCTTATCATGAGCCACATGCATAAAAGAATCACTACTCTCCACATAAGTAAAATACTCATTAGTGATAGTGGGAGTTAAACATTCATAATTTTCATTGCAATCATCATATATAGGAGGCATATTATCATCAAAGTGAATTTTCTCCTCCAAGCTTGGGGAACTAGAAATATCATGCTCATCAAAACCAACTTCCCCAAGCTTAAAAATTTCCATAGAATCAGCAAGTATATCATTTTTATCCTCAATTGTAGGGGGACTAAAAATAGCATATTCATTAAGACAAACTTCCCCAAGCTCAAGGTTTTCCTTAGCAATAAAGGTGTTCAAAGAATTAGTACTACCACAAATATGATTGTTGTGCATATAATTTTTCAATTTCTCCTCAAACACTTCATGTCCTAATTCAAGGTAGATATTATACGGTTATAAAATTGTTTGGTTGTTTTCCATTTTATAATTTTTTTTTGTGTTTTAGGTTTATATGTTAGTATGCAATACAAACAAGAATAAAAGCTTAGCACAACGCTCCCCGGCAACGGCGCCATAAAAGTGCTTGATGACTCCCAAGTGCAGGAGATCAATTGTAGTACCTTTCGATAAGTATTTGAGTGTCAAACCCACGAGGAGCTGAAGGTAAGCTATCTATTCTCTAAAGCCCTATAACCCTCTTATATGGCTGTTTATGCAAAGCAATAAGTTTGACTAAAAGGAACTAACTAATTAAAAGAAAGTGACGTGAAGTGTGGTTTGTCTAGTAACTAGTGAAGCAAGTTTAAAATGCAAGCAATCCTAAAGCAAGTTTCTAAAGCAAGTTTCTAAGCAAGTTTCACAAGTAGCAAGCAGAAAATATCTCAAGTATCTCAAGGGAGCAAGTGTTCTAGCAATATGTGTTTCGTTCGTGTGGTTGTCACAATTAGTGAAGCACATATTTTAGTCTTAGTTGTTTCTTCTAGGAAGGAGCCATGAATAGGTATAGTCAAGTAAATGATCTACAACCCCTTATGATGGATCATGTGGCCAAGTAAATGACTGCACAAGATTGATTAAGACATAAAGTCCCACCATAGCCTTACGTTCTAAGGTCCCCTATATATATCCCCCAATAACTTAACTTTGTGGCTCGGTCTCAGGTTACTGTCACTCCCAAGTCACCACCACTCCATTATGCTACCGGTGATCACCTTACATGCATTCCCCAACATATGCGTGCACTCATATATTGTATATAAAGACAATCATAGAAGATAACAAACTTGTATGCAACCAATCAACGAACTATTTCACCATTGCCAAGAACAATTCACTACTCAAACATAGACGGGGAGACACAATACTTCAAGGGAATATAGTATTGCATCATACATCGTGTTCGCCAAGACATTACAGTGGAGAGATGGAGCTGGTATTGCTGTAGATGTTGATGATGAACACGCCGGAGGGGGGTGGAGCCCTCCGGGGGTGATCCCGGCGGCGTTTCCCCCCTCTGATCTTCTCCGGCGGCAGCCTTCTGTCTCTGTGTTTCGTGGTTTCGTCTCTCGGCGCCGCCTCCTCCTCGAAAAGGCCAGGGGACCCTTTATATAGTCGTTTTTAGGTCACGAGACACTCGGGAGAAGAAATATCTACGGCATCGGAGCCTCGGGGGCAAAAAGGGGGCCTCTCACGCGGCCAAGGAATCTGGTCGCGTGGAGGGTCCTCTTTGCTACCTGGTTGGCCTTTTTGCCCTCTACTTTGGCCCATGGTCTTCGTCTCGAAAATTCTGAACCGTGCTCTTTGGCCTTGCCCTTTTTGGAGTCCCGAAGCTCCCGGAAAGTCTAAAACACTAAAAAGTACGTTTTCTGGAAAAACAGGGTTAGAACCAAAAGAAGAGGGATTGTTTAGAAAATCCCCCAAATCATTATAAAACATGAATATAAGTTTCTAATATGTAGGAAAAACAAGTAATAACATGCAAAGTTCATGTATGCATTTTACATGCATCAGTGGTTTAGGGTGACTTCTTTTAGGCTTCTGAAACGGCTTCGAGGTTGGGGGCAGCACAAGCCTAAAAGAAGTGTGCGGCTGGTGGACGGCTTATTTCCACCGAGAAGCCACTTTCCTTCACGTTTGGAGAAACTGGTCCGGAGTGGTTTCTGGCTGGCTTCCCGCAAAGTACCGAACCGGTATGGTACGTTGCCCCTAGTTTTTGCTCTAATTACAAGGAAGTTGCCACCTCAAGAGAAACGACTGAAGTAAAAAAAAACTGGACGTGCAGTCCGTGTCTCCTTTGTGTTTTGTTGTACGTGCATCACAAATCTGTACAAGGATATTTCTATTTGTGCATACTAAACTGATTATGAATTATTTTAATTTTATTTTCTCCTATTTTCGACACAACAATTAAGCATACATGAGATGTTTATCACTTTATTGAGTATACGTATCAAATACATGGACGTTACACACATCAACTCAATACCGTTCGTAAGCCATATTTCGAGAAGCCACCAAAAGAAGTCTATACGATGTTTCTAGGAGTTTTTCCCCACCACAGTTTCTACCCACCGGAATCCATAAGCAGGCTTATGCATAAGCATAAGCCCAAAAGAAGTCACCCTTAGTAAGCTACTGAATGAACAAGGCGGTTGGCAGGAGCTTTTGTCCAATAAGTATATCAGGGATAAACCGTTATCTCAGGTTGAAGTTAATCCTTCAGATTATCCTTTTTGGAAAAAATTGATGAAGGTTAAGAAGGACTTTTTTTGCACGTGGCTCATTCAAAATGGGTAACGGGCAGCAGGTGCTGTTTTGGGAGGATAGGTGGTTAGGGGATGAACCGTTATCCCAACTATATCCCTCTCTTTTTAATATAGTTAGACACAAAGGTGTGACGGTAGCAAATATGTTATCCAACACACCACTTAATATTGAATTTAGAAGAACCATACCAGGTGTACGTCAGACCCATTGGTTACATTCAATAGAACGTTTAACGTATGTTGATTTCTCTGATGAGAAAGATCTTTTTTGGTGGAGGCTGTCGGTGGATGGCTCTTTCACTGTTAGATCCATGTATGCGGATTTAATGCATGGTTCGGTGATATCTTTGGATGTTAAAGGTGCCGCTAAAAATAAAAATCTTTCTTTGGTTTGTTAATCGTAAAGTGATCTTAACTAAACATAATTTAAGTAAACGAAGTTGGATATGATGTAAGAAGTGTGTATTTTACGACATTGATGAGTCTGTTCATCATCTTTTCATATCCTATCCTTTTGTCCATGATATCTGGCATCTCATTCATTTTACGTTTAGTATTGCTCCTCCTACTAGCATTACTAATATGTTTGGATCTTGGCTTAATGGAACTGATAAAAAGACAAAGGCGCGTATTAGAATAGGCGTAGGTACTGTTCTTTGGGCTATATGGAATTGTCGCAATTCTGTTGTGTTTGACAAGTAAAGGGGTGTTCATTTTTTGAAGGTTATCAAAATGACGGTTTCTTACATCCACACGTGGTCCTTCCTACTGACTGCGGCGCAACGAGGACTTATGGATACAGGTTGTGCTCGAATGATGGCGGTTGTTCGGGCTATTTACAGCCGGGGTGGGTGGCTTAATCCGAGGCAATTAGATGCATAATGATGTAATATTCCTTTGGTTGGTGTTTGTGGCCACGTTAAGTGACCCATGAGTTGTAAGAGGATGCAATTTTGACGTTTATATCTTCTAATAAAAGCAGTCGTGTGCATCACTTTGATGCAGAGGCTGGGGTCAAGGCTCCCATTTCTTTAAAAAAAAGTACACGAGTGGAGTGACTAGATGAAATTTATGGAGGAAACCTACAGAATTAGGTGTGTGGTATCATAGGGTGGACCTGTAATGAAATTCACGAGGAGTGGGATTGGTGGGTAACGAATAGGCTATGGACACGTATGTCATTAGATGTTTTTTGACAATATACGGCAGGGAAGGTCCCTGTCATGTCAAATTTATATAGATTTTATAGAGAATATGTACATGAAAGTTCAAAAAATAAAATTATAAGGTATCAATCCATTGTTGCATACCCTCCTTAAGACTACACTTAACCCTATGCATAATTAAAGCAATTGTTTCTTTAAATAATCTCATAGATTCATGCATATTCATGTCCTGGTTATCAAAAAAAATATTATTCATGTGGATCCAAATATTCCAGCAGCCAGTCGGGGAGAACTTCCTTGAAATAAATAAGTCTGGCTTGATTATTACCGTCAATAAGTCTCTCAATTATGTTCAAGTCATTATTCCAGATCATCTTTAGTATCTCCCAAAATGCTTTGCTGAATTGACACGATAAAAATAGATGATCTCTGGTTTCCACATCACAAGTTTGACACAGATCACATTTATTGGTTTAAATTATGAAATTCTTCCTACAAAGAAGGTCCCTTATGTTTAACCTATCAACCAAGTGGAGCCAAAAATACTTTTGTTTTGGAAGTGCTCTAGATTTCTAAATCCATTGGAAAGGTGATGGTGCATTCTCAGTTGGCATTAGACTATCATATGCTATCTTGCATGAGTATTTTCCAGCCCATGGGATTGATCATTATTGTCACTCACAACATCCCGTTCATTGATGTGTAATTGGAGTTCATTCTTTTCCTAGTCAGCAATCATAGACAGAGGTGTGTGGAAATGATCATAGAAATCTTCATTAGCAATTCCTGTTAGCTTAAGAAAGCTAATATCTTGATCCTTGATGGTGTGTGGACACACGCTCGCTGGGAGACCCCAAGTGCAAGTTGTGAAGAGTGCAGCAGCAAGTTTTCCCTTAGAAAAGAAACCAAGGTTGAATCGACCAGTAGGAGGACAAGCAATCTCTGAAGGTTGATGCAACTGAGGTGGCAGGGCTCACTACCAGTTCAGCAGCAACGTGGAACCTACCCAATACAATCAAATCACTTTGCCACAACGAAGTAGTGAGGTTGTCAATCTCACCGGTTTTGCTGGACACAAAGAGGTTAAACATATGGTGTGGAAAACAGTGTGAAAGTAGTAGCATCAGTATGAAAGCAATGTGTGTATTATCAGTATGAGAAAATGGAACGGGGTCCACGGTTCACTAGTGGTGTCTCTCCATAAAAGATAAATAACATGTGTGGTGAACAAATTACAGCTGGGCAATTGACAGAAATGGAGGCTGCACCATAGTGCATATTGATACGTCATAAACGTATCCCTAATTTCTGATGGTCCATGATCATAATATGCCAATTGCTACATGTTTTCTCCCTTATTTATAGCATTTTTATACGTTTTCCGGACTAACCTATTAACAAGATGCCACAGAGCCAGTTCCCTATTTTCTGCTATTTTTTAGTTTCAGAAAAGTTATCCTGGAAATATTCTCGGAATTGGAAAATTCAAAGCCCGGAAATCTTAGAATTCCCGAAGGTTCCACGGAGTCCCGAGGAGGCCCGGAGTGGGCCTCACGGGGCCCACACCATAGGGCGGCGCTACCCCTGGCCGCGCCATGGGGTGGTGTGGGGCCCCCGGCCTCCGCCGCCTTTGCCCTTTCGCCTATTTATACCCCCCAAGACGTAAACCCTAAATATATACCACTTCGTCCCCAAAGAACCGGAGGCCGTCGTCATCGTGATCCCGAGATTGGGAGGAATCTTGAGCTCTCCCCGGCACCCTGCCAGGAGGGGAATTCATCACCGGAGGGGTCTACACCACCATGCCCTCCTCCGAAGTGATGCGTGAGTAGTTCATCCCTGGACTACGGGTCCATAGCAGTAGCTAGATGGTTGTTCTCTCCACTTTTTACCTCATTTTAGATCCTGTGAGCTGCCTAACATGATCAAGATCATCTTTATGTAATGCTACATGTTGTGTTTGCTGGGATCTGATGAATGTTGAATGCTATGTCTTCTGATTATCAATTTATCATGTTATCTTCATGCATATGTTATTTATGATCTTGCATGCTCTCCGTTATTAGTAGATGCTCTGGCCAACTAGATGCTAGTAACTCCAAGAGGGAGTATTTATGCTCGATAGTGTGTTCATGCCTCCTTTGCATCTGTGCTTGAGTGACAGAAACGTGACAGATGAAGGATGTGTTGTTGCCATTAGGGAGAAACAACGGTTTTTACCTAGTTTGCATTGTTTACATTACACACTTTGCTTACGGCGCTAATCTGTTGCTTGCAACTTACTACCCAACGTTTGTTTGGATGATATTCGGAGGGTGGATTATTATACATAGATGCAGTTGGATGACGGTCTATGTATTTTGTTGTAATGCCTGCATGAATCACATAGTAATCTTTATGTGTTGCATATGCACTAAGGTGCAACCTTAATTTTTGTCAATTGCCCAGCTGTAATTTGTTCACCACACATGTTATTTATCTTTCACGGAGAGACACCACTAGTGAACTGTGGACCCTGGTCCTTTTTCCTCATACTGATAAGCACCTACTGCTTTCATATTGTTCCTACTGTTTTCCACACCATACGTTTAACCTCTTTGAGTTTGGCAAAACCGGTGAGATTGACAACCTCACTGCTTCGTCGGAGCAAAGTGATTTGATTGTGTTGTGTAGGTTCCATGTTGCTGCTGAACCGGTAGTGCGCCTTGCCATCTCACCTACTTCAACCTTCTAAAGTTACTCCCTCCTCCTACTGGTCGATTCAACCTTGGTTTCTTTCTGAGGGAAAATTGTTGCTGCACTCTTCATACCTTCCTCTTGGGGTCTCCCAACGAACGTGTGTTCACACGCATCAAGCAACTTTTCTGGCACTGTTGCCGGGGAGGAAAGGAATTTGTGCAAGGGGAGTCTCTCACTTCCATTCTCTTTACTTTGTTTTTGTTTTGCTTAGTTTATTTTATTTTGTCTTGTTTGGTTCTCTTTATCAAAAACACAAAAAATAGTTCTTATTCTAGTTGTTAATTTTGTTACCTCGTTGTTATTTTTCATCATCTTGTTCCCTAAGTTTACCTCGAAAGACTTACCGGTAGGAAGTGGTTCTATACTTGGAAAGGATACCATTAAAGAATTCTTTGATCATGTTAGTAAGCATGATAACTTTGAGTAAAAATCCATAGCAGAACTTGCTCCAAACTATGAGACTGCTGCAACTTCTTTAGTTCACATTTTAGAAGCTAGGTTTGTTAACCTCCATCCCATATTACAACATATGTTCCTCAACTTGAATAACATTGAAGATGTTGAGAAAAGGAACTTTATCTTAGAAACTATGCTTAAAGAATTTGGAGATGTTGTTATAGAAGCTAGAAAAGTCTTTGATAATTTAAATATGCTTGGATCATGTGTAGATATTATTGGTGCTCTAGAAAAAAATGAATCTAATAATGAAAAGGAGGAGAAAATACCAATCCCCTTTAAATTGTTAGCACTGCATGAAGCCCAAGAGAAGAATTTTGATTGGATTGTTCCTGAGAATTTATTTGATGATAATAGTAAGCCTAAAAGTTCTAAGATAGGAGCCTCCGAAACTCACTTAGGTAAAATACAATGCATTATTAAGGAATTTCCAAATCTTGATTTGAATTCCCCTCCACTTGAAAATACTTGATTCCACTTTTCTGGGCCTAGCTAAAAGGCGTTAAAGAAAAGCACTTCTTGGGAGATAATCCATGGTTTTATTTTTTCCTTTGTTTTCTCTTTTTTTCTTTGATTCAAGGGTTGTATACTTCTGCATCAAATCCTTTATATATTTCTTTTCATGTTTTAGTAGTGTCAAGTAAAGCATCTGACGAGAGTTGGAGTTGGTTTTCGGATTTCTGCGCAGGAAACAGATTTCTGCTTTCCACTGTAAAAAACCGTATAAATCATAGACAAATCAGAATTACATGAAATTTATTGTGCTTATTCCTCGGCTAATTACGCAAATTTTTTGTTCTTTAAGTTTTTCGATCTGAGCAACGTAAGTGCCTCGGCAAAATTCTTCTTTACATACTGTTCTGGTTTTGATAGATTTTGCCATTTTTCTTGCATTTGCTTTTTTGCGATGTCAAGTGGATTTCTTTGCTTTAGGAAACATCAGTGGCTGTAGCTAATGTTTAAAATTATCAATAGCACTGTGCCATATAGAAACAATGGATTTTTAATTGTTGCATTAACCCTCTAATGCGAATTACTATTTGAGTGTGGTGTGAAGGAAGTTTTCAAGGGTCAAAAGAAGAGGTGATATATGTGATCAAGAAGAGTGCAAGGTCAAAGCTTGGGGATGCCCCGTGATTCATCCAAGCATATTTTAAGAATACTCAATCATCTAAGTTTGTGGATGCCCAAGGCATCCCCTTCTTTATCAACTATTTATCATGTCACTTCTCGTGAAACTATATTTTTATTCGGTCACATCATATGAAGTTTACTTGGAGCGTCTGTTTGTTTTTCTTTTGTTTTATTTTCTTTTCCTTTGTTTTATTTTGTTTTCCTCGCTGCAATAAAATAGTTGGATCCTTGCATTCTATGTTTGGGAGAGAGACATGCTCCGCTTTTTCGTTTGAATACTTGTTATGCTAGTATTCCTAGTTTTTCTTCTAGCTGGTGCAAAAATTCCTATTTAGCTCTTGTTTTCATTGCATCTCTTATTCAGAGCTGTTAGCTTTAGTAGTGTTTTGTGAGTCCTCTCATGTTTTCTTGCTTTATAATTTAGAGAGTTTTTGTTAAAGCGTGTTTTGTATGGTGCTTGTTGGGAAAAGAAACTTTTGCTTGAGGTAGAATTTTTTACGGTGCAAGTAGAAGCTTGTATGGACTGTGGCTAGAATTTTTCATATCATGCTAGATGTAATTTTAGTTTTAAATCCTTGTGGTTATTTAGTAGCATGAATAGCCTCAAATAGCTGAGAGTGTTTAATGTGCCATTGAAAGAATCATGAGTTGTTCTTGTCATATTGAAGCATAAATTTGTGGTGTTCTCCTTTGAATGTTTTATTTGGTTGACTTGGTGCATGCTCACAACATGTTTATGACTATGAACCAGTCACAAATAGCCTTCATGATCATTTAGTTTTTAAACTTGTGGTACCACTTATGCTTTGATTAATGATGTTTATCTCGCTATGCATGATTATGGCTCTTATGCTCTCTTGATTTGTCGCTCCCAGTCTTTTGCTAGTCTCCACATGTACTGAGTATGAGCTCTACTCGTGCATCGAACTTCCAAAAACCAAAGTTTCCCATTCTTTCCACCATATCTACCTATATGTGGTAATTAACCGCCACTCCAAAGTAAATTGCTCATGTGTTACCTCTAAAACTTTCAAAATTACTCCTCCTTTGTGCTCTTGTTTTAGCTCATGAGGACGTAAATAGAGAATCTTTATCTCACTTGTTGATTGGACTTTCACACCCTAGACTAGTGGCTTCATCCGCTTATCCAATGATAGAAGAGTTGGCAGCGGGGTGCCCAGCCCCAAATTAATAACACAAATTCGTTTCACTATTTTTGCCCCTGATTTCTCTGTCAAAGCATCATTGTGTAAACAAAAGATAAAGAGGGATGAACTTTTACCCAGATGCATCCTTTTATGGGAGCCGCTCTTGTGAAGTCTAGTTGGCTTGTGACATACTGTATTTTCTGTTTACCATTCGTTGACATAAGCATACACCTCTCTTAAAATATAGACACTCCTACACGATATGTGATTGTTGACAGGCACCCGATGATTCAGTTAGCCATGGTTTGTGAAAGATGGTTGGAAGGAGTGTCAAGCTTTTTATACCTCTGATTAATAAAATAAAAGATCTAGCACATGAGTTATCCATGCTTCCCTCTGCGAAAGGGTCTTTTTTTTTAATTTTATGTTGAGTCTCCATCTTCTAACTTTATGCACGGTTGAGAGAGCATAGTTTCCATTCTGAGTTTTATGTGCATTTGTCCCACAAACATTATTAATTTATTCATGATGTGTTATTTCTTCTCTATAATTATTTGTTCTAGTCTTCCTCATGAACTTTGAAGGTGTCCTGGCATTTATGTTTTGCCCCACTCTTAAGGACTATCGACATATCACTTTGAGATGTTTAATCTATACTTGAAACAAACGTATATCTTTATTTGCATTGTTATTCATGATTATTTATTTGAGTTACTTCTCATCCTTCAAGGTGATTGCTATGATTTATTATTAAAGTTCTATTTATCATGCTTGTGTTAAAGTTCTATGATCTCAGCTTACATATGCTTTTACATTATTGATGATCAAGTTTATGTTGGTAGCATGTCACCTCAGAAATTATGTGTTTTTTATCGTTTACCTACTCGAGGACGAGTAGGAACTAGGCTTGGGGATGTTGATACGTCATAAACGTATCCATAATTTCTGATGTTCCATGTTGTTTTCTTATTGTTTCCCACATGTTTGCTATACACTTTATGTCATTTTTATCGATTTTCGGGACTAACCTATTGACAAGATGCCAAAGAGCCAGTTCCTTGTTTTCTGTTGTTTTTAGTTTCAGAAAAGTTGTTCTGGAAATATTCTCGAAATTAGAAAATTCGAAGCCCGGAAGTCTTAGAATTCCCGAAGGTTCCACGGAGTCCCGAAGAGAACTGGAGGGGGCCTCAGGGGGCCCACACCATAGGACGGCGCGCCCCCTGGTCGCTCCATGGGGTGGTGTGGGCCCCCCGGCCTCCACCACCTTTGCCCTTTCGCCTATATATACCCACAGAGACGTAAACCGTAAATATATACCACTTCGTCCTGAAAAACACCCGAGGCCGCCCTCATCGTCATCCCGAGATCGGGAGGGTTCTGGAGCTCTCCCCGGCACTCTGCCGGGAGGGGAATTCATCACCGGAGGAGTCTACACCACCAATCCCTCCTCCGAAGTGATGCATGAGTAGTTCATCCCTGGACTATGGGTCCATAGCAGTAGCTAGATGGTTGTTCTCTCCACTTTGTACCTCATGTTAAAATCTTGTGAGCTCCCTAACATGATCAAGATCATCTTTATGTAATGCTACATGTTGTGTTTGCTGGGATCTGATGAATGTTGAATGCTATGTCTTCTGATTATCAATCTATCATGTTATCTTCATGCATATGTTATTTATGATCTTGCATGATCTCCATTATTAGTAGATTCTCTGGCCAAGTAGATGCTAGTAACTCCAAGAGAGAGTATTTATGCTCGATAGCGGGTTCATGCCTCCTTGAGGAAATTGCACATAACTCCAACTATTAGGGCTTTTGTTTCACCAAACCACAACTCTAGATTTTTTTGGCACAAAACACCAATGTTTGGGGTAATTACTTGCACATAACACAAATCCAATGATTACCCTCTTTGACAAGTAATTAGGCATACAGACCCACATGTTTATGAACTGGTCGATCTTCCAACAAAGAGCACGTGACAAGAACAGACCCGACGATGGCGGCAGCATTAGGAAATATCCATTATGCAAAAATTATTAGGAAATATCTACATAACTCAACACATCTATACAACTGCAGTCACCTCTGATGATAATCCAAATCATGAGCTCAACATGGAGTCTTGAAAAATTGACAATATTGGTGTTTCTAAGTAATTAGTTCTCTCTCAAAGAGGGTAAGCGCGAGATTTGTGTTCTGTGCAAGTAATTACCCCCAAATATTGGTGTTTTGTGCCAAAAAAGTCTGGAGTTGTGGTTTCTTGCAACAAAGGCCCCAATGGTTGGTGTTATGTGCAATTTCCTCTGCCTCCTTTGCATTTGTGCTCGAGTGACAGAAACGTGACGGATGGAGGATGTGTTGTTGCCATTAGGGTGAAAACAACGGTGTTTACCTAGTTTACATTACACACTTTGCTTACATCGATAATCTGTTGCTTGCAACTTAATACCCAACGTTTGTTCGGATGATATTCAGAGGGTGGATTATTAGAAATAGATGCAGTTGGATGACGGTCTATGTATTTTGTTGTAATGCCCGCATGAATCACATAGTAATCTTTATGTATTACATATGCACTACAGTGCAGCCTTCATTTCTGTCAATTGCCCAGCTGTAATTTGTTCACCACACATATTATTTATCTTTCACGGAGAGACACCACTAGTGAACTGTGGACCCTGGTCCTTTTTCCTCATACTGATAAACACCTACTGCTTTCATATTGTTCCTACTGTTTTCCACACCATACGTCCAACCTCATTGTGTTCAGCAAAATCGGTGAGATTGACAACCTCACTGTTTCATTGGGGCAAAGTGATTTGATTGTGGTGTGTAGGTTCCATGTTGCTGCTGAACCGGTAGTGCGCCCTGCCATCTCAGCTGCTTCAACTTTTTGAAGTTACTCCTTGCTCCTCCTGGTTGATTCAACCTTGGTTTTTTCTGCGGGAAACTTGCTGCTGCACTCTTCATACCTTCCTCTTGGGGTCTCCAAACGAACGTGTGTTCACACGCATCAATGATATCCTCCGAATCCCCGTCCCGGCAAGGTACCAAAACAGGAATTCCTGATCCACGAATTGAGTTTCGAGGAGGCGGCGGCGCTCGGGTGTGTTTCTCTAGAATATGACGAACCCCTCAATGTTTTTAGGTTAAAGGGCTTAAGTAGTCGAAAGGGGGGCTCGAGGGGGTGGCCGAGGCGGCCACACCACACCACGTCACAACCTAGGGGGCGTCGCCAGGTGGTATGGTCCCCACTTGGCCCCTCCGCGCCTCGTCTTATGGCTCTGTGAGTCTTCGGGTAAAATATGGACTTTGCAATCTTCTGCGGGCATTTTCTTGAAAGTTGGATTTCTGCACAAAAACGAGACACCAGGGAAATTCTGCTGAAAACATCGTTAGTCCGTGTTAGTTGTATCCAAAACTCAGAAGTTTAGAGGAAAACAACAACAAAAGTGTTCGGGAAAGTAGATACCTTTTGGACGTATAAGTTCTCCGGCTAGAGCGGAGATGGAGATAGTGGTCGACGTCTTTTTTATATAGTAGGCTTTCTCGGTCTCGTAGTGGTAGGTTTAAGTTTAGTGTTGTTGTCCTTCGTGGTGCGTGGCGAGATGTCGTTGGGCTCCTTCCCACTGTTGTTGCTGCCCAACACTGGAGGGTCGTCCTCAGTGCTCTCCGCCAGGCTCCCATGGAGGGAGGTTGGTGGTGGAGCTGTGGAGACTGGAAGCCCCTTGACTAAGGGTAGATCTGGTCATCTCGATTTCTTGCGATGTGGTCCCGATTTTCTCTCTCTAGACGTTCATGGAGGTTAGGGTAGGAAGAAGATTGGTGATGCGGTGTGCAAATCTGGAGACTATGCCTTCTGGAGATAGTCCGCTTTGGTGATTTGGCGCCACACCAAGCGGGTGTCTTCGAGCTTCTTTCCCCACTCCCGTGGAGGGAGGAGCCTTGTTTGTTGCTTGGGGCAAGCTTGGTCAATAAGCGGTTTCCTGCTCGGGTAGCGATGGCTATGCTCAATCTGGCCAGCCATGGTGGCCGGGGGATAGGGTTGTGCGGCGCTGCAATATGGGAGGCTGGAGGTGGTTCGTCCTCCCCAATGCACCAACCTAGTAAGCCCAACATTGCAGCTTATATATGCTGTTGCGACCTTCGCTCAGTTGGTGCTAGTTCATCCTATGAATTTTATTGCTACAAGTCTAGTTGACATGCATTGTATCTACCGCAAACAATTGGGTATGATGATTATGTGTTCTTGCCGTTCGGGACACGCCGGAGATGGGTGAGAGCATCTATGCTGCGGTTTCTTATATTTAACGGCAAAGAACCTCCTGATTTGAGCTCGGTGATGGCCGTTCTTGATCTACAGCTCAATCCTCTACCTCATAGGCATATGCCAACACGATTGCCGATTGATCCGCTGGCTCTACGGTTGGCGAAATTGCAGGAGTCCATGGAAGAGTATGACTGCACGTTTGTTGTGTCTGAGTTCTCGATGGACCCCCTGGCAGGCTCCTATTGTACTCTTCGGCATAATCATCATGTACCTCTCGTAGTTCCTTCCACATGTATTCAGCTAGACAAGGTTGCTCTTCGGAATGAGAGCTATAATTGTTGTGTTGCTGAAATTTGGGGTGGGCTTTAGGCCCACTAGACAATTTCCATTTAATCCCTAAGGCCCATACTGCCATAACAAGTGGTGGAAGTTTAGTTCCACATTGCTAGTTGGAAGAGTTTTGCACCAGTTTATAAGGTGAGATCTCTTCCTCTTAGGGTCTGTTTGTTTGAGCTTTTGTTTCTGCTTTTGGGGTCCAAAAGCAGCAGCCCAAACAAACAACCAATGTTTGACAAGCGCTGGCAACAAGCGCTGGTGAGAAATGCACGTAGAGACCGATGCAGAGCGAAAGCAGCCCAGGACCTGCTTCCCGAGTGACCGAGCTGCTTCTCGAGCTGGATGGGACGAAATTGCCCTCACTACTTCATGTTAATTACAGAAATCCTGCCACCGTATATAATCCGGCCGTTCCCTCTGAAAATCGCCCCAGCCGAAAGCCCACAACCCTATTTTCCCCCTCCTCCTCCTTTCTCCTCCATGGCGGCTGAAACTTAGGTTTCGCCGGCACTGCCGTTTGCCGCTGCCGGCGCCGCCGTTATTCCCCGCCCCACCTCTGTTTCGGGCCGCCCCAGGCGCCGCCGTTCTTCTACGCCCCGGATCCGTTCCACCCCTCCCTCGACTCCATTCCTCCCCGTCCCGCATCTCTTGTCCGCAACCGGAGGTAGGAGAAGGCCAAGCTCTATCGTCCCTCCGTCCTCTTTCGTCTGCAGGAGCACGCCGACCACCCTGCCTCGTGTGCCGCCGTCCCCGTGACTGCTCCTTCCCCATCCTGTGAACCAGCGATTGCTAGTGTCATTTCTTCTTTCAAACGATTGCTAGTTTCGTACATCTTTATGATGTATAGTTCTGTATGATGTATCAATATTGTGTATTGGTCCATATGATGTATTAATCCGTAGATCTGTATGATCAGTCCCATGTGTATGATGATATGATGTATAGATCTGTATGATTTGATGTATTGATGATTTTTTTCCTTTCAAATGAATGCTTGGACTGCAGAATCGATGAAATTTCTATTTTTTATTTACTTTCAATGAATGTGTACCGTTGATTTTTCTGTTATTTTTATTTTTCCCATCCAAACTTTATTTGTAAATAAGAATGTGTCATAGTATACATGTGAAATTGTGAGTTGTACAAACATATATGCTAGTTTTTTTTTTGGATCGGTTCTCAAAGAAAATTCTAGTAAATATATATATTTGGTTAGCTGACGCGAAACATAGCCATGTATATATTTATCAAAAATGCATGTGCGTTGCTCCACAGGGGCGATGGGAGGGAACCCTACCCGCCCTCATCCTCACCACCGTCGGACGACGTCAATGGCCAAAGGCCGAGCCCTTGCGGCATGAGGCCTTTCCTTCTCCATCGTGTGGGATCTTGCGTGGGTCAAAGTTACGGCTTGGGCGTCGTGTTGGCGCGACAACACGGTCCGTAGATACCCCACGGTCGTGACTTGTGACTTGGGGGAGGGCCTGCTCGTTATACCCCGCGGTCCGAGAGATGATTTGATGACCTCGACCTCTCACGTCCAATCTGGTAGTCTTGCCGACATACGCATATACAATAGCTCAAAAGATAATAAATATACGTGATGATTTATGTTTCATATAATATCTACTTAAAAGCTAAAATCTAAAAGCCCAAAGCCAAAAGCCTAACAAATAACTCACAAATATTTTGATAATAAATGATGTTTCAATTAATATAGTAAGGAAAAATATAAATTAAGATAATTTGGGCCTTAAGGATGGCAACTATGTTTAAAAAACTGGAATTAGTTAATTCGTTTCAAATCAGTAGTTCAGGGGCATTCTAGACATTTCATCCTTCAAACCAGCAACAACAACCATCAACAGCAGTCCTTCCAAACATCAAATCTCAGAATCCAGCAGCAGCTTCTCACAACTGCTTTCTAACAGGTTACAAGCTACAGCAGCTTCTCAACAGCAGCAGACCAAACAAACATGGCCTTAGTATGAGTTGGTATGAAGAGATGGATGTTCCACACGCGCGCTCCTCCTCCGTGGCCCGCCTCGCCACGCCTCGTCACGACATGTCGCGGGGCGGGAATGAGCCGAGCCGATGCCTTTATTTAGGCAGTCAAAAACGGAGAAGTTCATATCGAGAGTTACATGAATTAACACACGTGCCACAAACATGAATCGTCACATTCATTGTGGAAACGGAAACGCCCATTATTACTGCCTCTCTGTGCCCATTGTTGTTCCACTTGTTGTTGCTTCCGCCAGTGATCCCATCCCATCTACCACGTACACGGCTGATGAGAGAGCAGGCCTCCGAAATCCTGCCTCTCCAGATCCTGTATGGGAGAAGGGCGATTAGGTTTTTGGGGAACGTCTTCTGCACGACTGCTCGCTTCCGTTCGTCTACTTCGACTACTTCCGCATCGCTCTCATCATCACCATTTCCACCGATGACGAGCAACTTGCTGCCGAGAAGGCCGCTGATACATCATAAATGTATCCATAATTTCTGATGTTCCATGTTGTTTTCATGCCATATGCTACATGTTTCTCTAACACTTTATGCCATTTTTATTGATTTTCTGGGACTAACCTATTGACAAGATGGCATAGAGCCATTTCCTGTTTTCTGATGTTTTTAGTTTCAAAAAAGTTGTTCTAGAAATATTCTCGGAATTGGACGATTCAAAAGCCAAAATTCTTAGAATTCTCGGAGGTTCAAGGAAGTCCAAAGGAGACCCGGAGGGGAGGCCTAGAGCCCCCACACCATGCCTGGGTGTGGTGGGCCCTTGGCCACGCCGGGAGGTGGTGTGGGCCCCTTGGACGCCCACGGCCATCGCCCTTTCGCCTATAAAGTCCCCTTGAGGCATAAACCCTAAATATATCGGCCCCCTTCCATGAAAAGTTCCGTAGCTCCGCCGCCGCCGTCGACAAGTTTCGGGGGATAAAAATCGCTGTTCTGGCACCCTGCCGGGACGGGGAAGTGCCCCCGGAGCCATCTCCGTCGACTCCACCACCATCTTCATCGCCGTTGTTGTATCCTATGATGATGAGGGAGTAGTTCTCCCCCGGGACTGAGGGCTCTACCAGTATCTATGTGTTTCATCTCTCTCTCCCATGGTGTGATCTTTATGTGATCATGAGCTTTGTAATCTAGTTGAATAAGTAGATGTTACTCTTCATCTGTTAGGCTACTCAAGTGGCTTTGTTATGAGATCTCCATAAAAACTTTGATCACGGTGTAAAGGTGACAGTGTGTGCACCGTGTGGTTTAGCATGATATTTATATCTTGTGTTGGATGACCCCATGAAATTGTGGAGTTTGCTTAGTACTAATTTAGGGCGCTCATAGTGACAGCGTGGGGTGCCCTAGAAAGGGAATACAGACTTGAGAAGTGCCGTAACATCCCTACGCATGGATTGGGTTTTGTTATCTAACCGGAGAGTGGTTCATAGTAGCATAGTGAAGAGAGTATATTTATGCATTCAATTATGTTATTATTGTTGAGAGTGTTCACTAGTGAAAGTATGATCCCTAGGCATTGTTTCTAAGCATTGAAACACCGTTTAGAATCAGTTCTGCTACATGTTTGCTTGCTGCCATTTTTATTTCAGATTGCTATTATCACTTACAATCATCCATATTACTTGTATTTTACTCTCTCTTCGCCAAACTAGTGCACCTATACAACTGACAATTGTATTAGGTGTGTTGGGGACGCAAGAGACTTCTTGTATCGTAATTGCAGGGCTGCTTGAGAGGGATATCTTTGACCTCTTCCTCCCTGAGTTTGGTAAACCTTGGGTAATCCACTTAAGGGAAACTTATTGATGTTCTACAAACCTGTGCACTTGGAGGCCCAACACTGTCTACAAGAATAGAAGTGTGCGTAGACCTCAAGCTCTTTTCTGGCGCCATTGCCGAGGAGGTAAGGTAAAAGGTACTCACATCCTCTGTGAGTGCTCAAAGTTATTTCCTTTAGATTCTGCAATTATATCTTTTTGTTTCTTGTTTTCACTAGTTAGGCTTATTTTTACTTGTTCCTTGTTTTTATTTTTACTAGTTAGGATTAATGGAAAACAACAAAAATATGATAGAGCTTTATAATATTTATCTTGAGTTAGGACATGAAGTGTTTGAAGAGAAAATTAAAAACCTATGGAACTTTATTTGCATGCTAGTAGCAATGTTATTAGTATGAATTCATTGAACACCATTATCGCTAATAATATGGAAAAGTCTAAGCTTGGGGAAGCTGGTTTTTGATGAATATGATATTTTTAGTCCCCAAGTTTGATGACGAAATTTTCTTTGATGATACTTTGCCTCCAATATATGATGATTATATTGATTTGGTAAACTAGTTCCACCTACTATTGATGATAAATTTTATTGTGATCATGATAGGCCTTCTATATATGATGTTTACAATGATGAGCATGCTATTTTAAGTCCACATACTATTGAGGAAAAATTAATTATGATTATAATATGCCTCCTATATTTGATGATTACGATGATAAGAATAATAATGATAGCTATTTTGTTGTATTTGCTCCCACTACTATTAATGAGAATGACTATGCTTATGTGGAGACTATCAATTCTTTTATGCATGTGGCTCATGATAAGAATGTTTTATGTGATAGTTATATTTTTAATTTCATTCATGTTGCTACTGAAAGTTATTATGAGAGAGAGAAACATAGTGTTATGCATCTCAACAATATCAATTTTCCCCTCTTTATGTTGAAATTTTTGAAGTTGCACTTATTTTGTCTTCCTATGCTAGCCACTTTGTACTTTATTGACTTGTTCTTAGACAAGATACTTTTTCATAGGAAGTGTGTTAAACTTAAATTTGTTTTACATTTTCTTCTTGATGCTCTCTTTTTCTTCAATTCATATTACTTATGTGAGCATCTTCTCAAATTATCATGCCTAGCTAAAAGGTGATAAAGAAAAGCACTTCTTGGGTGATAATCCATGGTTTTATTTTTGCATTGTTTTCTCTATTTTATTTGAGTCAAGGGGTTGTATACTTCTGTAGAAACTCCTTTGTATCTTTATTTTCATGTATTAGTTATGCCAAGTAAAGTTTCTAGCGAAAGTTGGTGTTGGTTTTGGATTTCTGCGCAGAAAACAGATTTCTGCTATCCACCGTAAAAATCGTATAAATCACAGAAAGATCAAAATGACCTGAAACTTTTTGTGCTTATTACTAATCTAATTCCAAAACTTTTTTGTTCCTTATGTTTTTCGATATGAGAAATTTAAGTTCCCCGAAAAAATTTGTCATTACAGATTGTTCTGGTTTTAAGAGATTCTGCCATTTTTCTTACATTTGCTCTTTTACTATGTCAAGTGGATTTCTTTGCTTCACGAAACATCAGTCGCTGTAGCTAATGTCTAAAAGTATCAATAGAACCTGTTCCCATGCAGAACCCATGGATTTTTTATTGTTGCACTAATCCTCTAATGCGAATTACTTTGAGTGTGGTGTGAAGGAAGTTTTCAAGGGTCAAGAGAAGAGGGTGATATAATGTGATCAAGAAGAGTGCAAGGTCAAAACTTGGGGACGCCCCCGTGGTTCACCCTAGAAAATTCTAAGAAGACTAAAGCGTTTAAGCTTGGGGATGCCTTATGTTATTTTATCTTATTTTGCATGTTTCATAATTTTTGGAGAATAAACACCGGGACCAGAAATGTGATGGAAAAAGCACCGTCGAGATACCATATTTCAGAAGATCAGAAGAAGAAGAAGAAGAAGAGGGACACCGGGGGTGTCTTATAAGTTCATAGGAGGAGTCTAGCCAGAAGGGGAGCCAGAGGGGGGCCACCAGGGGCCCACACCATGAGGTGGCGCGCCCCCTGGCCGCGCCACCAGGTGGTGTGGCCACCCTGGCCCACCTCTGGTGGAGGTCTTTCGTGTACTTGACCCCCGGGGAACCCTAACCCCCATACCATCATCGAAGAATTATTCCGCCGCCGCCTCGGGGCGGAAAACACCCGAGAGAGAAAAGCTCTCTTGCAGGGAGAAATCTGCCGGGGAAGTTCCTCTCCGGAGAGGGGAAATCACCGCCATCGTCACCGTCATCACTTCGTGCATCATCAAGATCGTCATCATCAACATCATCACCACCAGCACCATCACCCTCATCATCCACCGTCATCCCTCTGTACCAATTAGGGGCCTCTATTGTGGTTTTGTATTAGATCTCTCTTCCGGTGTGGATTACTTGTTAGTAGTTGATGCTTGTGAGATTTATCGGTGTTTGCACTTTATGACCAGATTGTTATCATCCATTATATCACCTCTGATTATGATCCATATGATGTCTTGTGAGTAGTTCGTGTTGTTCTTAAGGACATGAGAGAAGTCAAGTTGTTAGTAATAAAGTAATGTTGAGTAATATTTAATGGTTTGATATTTAAGTTATGGTGTTATTCTTCTAGTGGTGTCATGTGAACGTCGACTACATGATACTTCACCATTTATGGGCCTAGGGGAATGCATCGTGTATTTGGCTACTAATTGTGGGGTTGCCGGAGTGACAGAAACCTAAACCCTCGTTAGGAAACCATTAGACGAGGGAGCGTACGATCCCGAAGTTTAAAGTTGTGGTTAGATTTATTTCTTAATTACTTTCTTGTAGTTGCGGATGCTTGCAAGGGGTATAATCACAAGTATGTATTAGTCTTGGATGGGACGGTGCATTAGCATAGGTTCACCCACACAACCCTTATCAAAATATAGAGATTATTTAGTGGCATGAAACAAAAGCACTTGAGAAAACCTCCCGTGTGTCCTCGAGAACGTTTGTTAATCATAAGTAAACCCACCGTCTTGTCCTTTGCTGAAGAAAGGATTGGGCCACTTGCTGCAATTATTATTACTGCATTTTATTTACTCGCACTTTATTTATATGCAATATCAAAAAACCCTACAAATCTATCTTTCAGTATTTACAGTTATTCCTTCATTGAAACTGCTTGTCAACACCTTCTTCTCCTCGTTGGGTTCAACACTCTGATTTATCGAAAGTACTACGATACACCCCCTATACTTGTGGGTCATCAATTCCCAAGGCATCCCCTTCTTCAGCAACAATTTATCAGGTCACTTCTAGTGAAACTATATTTTTATTCGGTCGCATCATATGAAATTTACTTGGAGCATATGTTTGTTTTTATTTTGTTTTCTTTGCTGCGATAATATTGATGGAACCTAGAATTCTTTGTGTTGGAGAGATACACGCTTCAATTTTTCATATGAATACTCGTTATGCTCGTATTCTTAGTTTTTCTTCTAGCTGCTGCAAATCCTTTTAGCTCATGTTTTTCATGCATCTCTTTTTCAGAGCTGTTAGTTTTAGTAGAGTGGTGTCAGTACTCTCTTGTTTCATTGCTATATCTCTTGGAGAGTTTTTCTTGTTTGGTGTTTTATGGAAATAGAAAATGCTACGTGTGGTAGATGGTATAACGAAAAAGTTTGCATATTCTTGTAGATCACTAAATTGTTTCACTTGATTATTTGCTGTTGTTTTGAGATATTAATATGCTTAATGGTAAACTTGCTGGTTTAGTAAAGTAAAAACAATTAATGGTTGGTCTAATAGCTTGAAACTGTGCCACACTCAAATAACCAGTTGATATGATAATGGTATATGACTTCCTTTGCTGATAGCAATCGTAACGGATTTTTGTTACGCGCTACGGTCGGGGTCTGTCACTGCCACGGACCTCTTGGAGTGATTTTCATTATGCCTTGTAAGATCATGATTTTAGTTGTAATCTTTTAACTTGTGAGTTATGTGTTACGGTTTTCTGGCACTTCCACCATCCATATTTGCTAGCCTCTTCGGTACCATGCATTGCTCATTCTCACATTGAGAGTTCGTGCAAACTTCGCGAGTGCATCCAAACCCCGTGGGAGAACTTTGTTCTTATACACATAAGACAAAAATTGTCTTCCTCAAAATAGCCACCGAACCTACGTACCATGGCATTTTCATAGCCATTCTGAGATACATTGCCATACAACATCCATCATCATTATGTTATTTGTCATGCTTCATTTTTATTTTGCATACTACTACACTGGAGGAGCATTTAGTTTTGCATACATTAGAGGTATTTCAGTTTAAGTTATGAATACTAAAAGTGTGATGATTCATTGTATAATAGAGTGTTGCCCCTACCAGTAAGGTTATATATTAAAAAAATAAAAAAAGAGAAAATCCCAAATAAAAAAAGAAAGGGAAAAGAGAGAAAATAAAGAGAGAGGGGGCAGCACTACTATCATTTATTCCACACTTGTGCTAGGTTAGCATCATTACTTCAGTTTGGAGAGAGTTTTCATATTATGACTTACATAACAATGTGGGGAACTTACGTTATAGAACTTGACTTGTATATTCCAATGATGAGCCTCATCAAGGTCTTCATAAGCAAGCAAGTTGGATGCACCCCCACTAGTTTCATTGGAGAGCTTTCATACACTAATAACTCTATGTGCATCTGTTGTGTGGCAATCACTAGTCCTTGCATAACTTCGATTTTAAGACTTTCGCTTGTCTAATGATCACTTTCAGTTGTGTGAGACTTTCTTCCATTGACCATCCAAACCCCCCATAATGTTCTTTTAGCCACAACATCCTGGTGCCAGGGACCAATATAGAACGCTTGCTTGTTTTGAGTGCACAAATATTTTAATGATTTTCCTACGTGCATATAGTTGTCACTTGACTTGGTCCTAACATGATTTGTTGTGAGCAGAATCCGGTATCGTAGTTTTCCTCAATAAGGTATAGGGCGGGTGGGATAAATTTGCTTCCACCACAGAATCCCATATCCTATGTTGTTAATCCGATTAAAATATTTGCAGATCCAATCGGTAAAATGCAGGCACTTACCAGGTGATTCCGTGCTGGCATGTATGATCCGTTGTCGAGGAAACGCCCGACGTCTCCGTCAAAATCCAAGCTTCCGGCGGTTATTGAACTGCCGATTCCGCCGAGTATCCCCGATCGAAACGTAACTCCTGACGCCGCTGGCCCCACGGTGGGCGCCAACTGTCGAGACATCGTAGTAAGGATCATAGAAGGGGGTTCCATGATCCTACCGGTAGAGACGTGGTAGTACGACAATCGGGAACACCAAGTTTTACCCAGGTTCGGTATGACGCAACTAGGCGGCGTTCCTACTCCTGCAATATCACTAAATCAGGGCTGAAGCCTGAAGTATACAAAGTACAATGTGAGTATGGATTCTCTAACTCGGCGAGGACCGACTTCTCGGCGAGTTGCCTTCTAGCTAATTGTCTGTCTGTTTCGTCTCTCTCGTCCTGTCGGATATATACCGAATAGGGGTATAGAAGATGGTAGACAAAGTGCTAGACTACCAGGGTGGCCCAAGCGGTAGTGGGCTTAGGTCCATTGGGCGGCCCAGTAGGCCGACGCGCAGAAGCCGGATTCTAGAAGAACCCGGATCACGGCCCGCGTGATCTGGCTTGGAGGAGAAGACGGATTCCTTACCGTCCAAGTTACAAGTTAAACGTAGTCTTCTAGGTTTCCTAATCTGTAAGCCCTAGTCCGGCTATTATATAAAGCCGGACAGAGGATAGATTTGATAGGTTCTAAGTTGAATAAGCTCTAAGCTCTAGGTTATCTCGCCGAGAAGCTGATCCTCGCCGAGTAAAGCTAGATCTATTCCCTCACACTGTAAACCCAGAATTACGGGCTTTAGTCCCTTATAGTGAGAAAGGCAGGAGTAGGTACGCCGTACTGTCGCGACGTACCGAACCTGGGTAAATCCCGTGTTCTGTGTTACTACGCCGTTCCGTTACCCCACGTCTCTACCGTAGTCTCATGGCACCCCAGTCTATGAAAACTACTACGATGTCTCGACAGTTGGCGCCCACCGTGGGGCAAACGACGTCAGGCGTAAAATTCCGATCTGGGATACTCGGCGGAATTGGAAAATCGATAACTGTCGGAAGCTTGGAATTCGACAACGACGTCGGGCGCTTCCTCGACAATGGATCATACATCCCGGCGCAAAACCATCTGGTAAGTGCCTGCGTTTTACCGATTGGATCTGCTAACATCTTTATCGGGTTAACCGCGGAAGCAATGGGGTTTTGCGGGGAAAACAATTATCTCCCACCCGCCCTATACCCAGTCGAAGACGACTATGATGCCGGATTTTGCTCAGATCGCCGACAAAACAGTGATACACACTTTATCGGCATGGTGCAATCCGAGATCGCCGAAAACACGGATGACGAAAATCCCGTGCAAGCGGCAGACAACAATACACCCGTCACAGAGACGGAAGAACCAATACCCGTCACAGAGACGGAAGATCCGACATCCGTCAATCAGACGATGAACTCGGAAACAGAGTCCGTGCTCGCCGCCATCGAGGCGAGATTGGAGTCGGAAACCGGATCGGATAACTTCTCCGAAGACGAAGATGATGATGCCTTCGTAAGAAAAGTTAAGTCCTTTCAAGAGGGATTCCATGAAGTGCTAATGGCAAAACCAGCTGATACAACGGGTGCCGACAGCCAGGAAAGCCCTAAAACCCCTCCGCCAGAGGAAGAGAGGGAAGACGGAGAAACTTCTCCGATATTTCCTAATGTTAAGGAGATGACAGAGGATGAACCTGTCAAAAAACCTCCATCCTCCAAGAAAAAGCACCGTGCTTCCAAAAAACTCCAGTACAAACTCCGGAAGAAACAGTTAGCTGATCTCGCTGACGAAAACCTGGAAGTTGGAGATATTAGTGGCACAAAGCCTACGGAAAAGAAATCTAAGGAAATCACTGCTCCGCCAATGACAGAACTGGAAGAGCAAGAACTATTACAAACTCCAGTGGGACCCAATGAACCCCCTGAGATGCTGGAAGCCAGGAGACAAGCTTTCCAACGGCAACAGCAACAACTGCTTAGATCTCGGCAACACCTCCAACAAACCCATAATGACATCAAAATCATGAAGGAAGAAATTGAGGAGTACGAGAGAAAGCATAGATCTGTCTTAAAACCTACAAGGTTACCCGGAATTACAAAACCGGAAGAACTGCCGCCGAAAGAAAGGTTCTATAACCCATCTTGGCAAAAGCAGTTAAACGGCAAAGATGCCAAGGGCGAACCAATATACAAAACCGCAGCTGAAAACGCGGAAGCAGCGTTCGCCATCCTGAACAATGATCTGTACTCCAACGGGGAAAAACTCCAAGGGGTGTATGCTTTCCTAGGAAAAGCATTACAGCAGCAACAGCGAGGACAAGAGCGATCAGGGAGGCTGCATGATAATTCCGCCCTCTGCAAAACTGTTACCTGCGCTGCTGGAGCACCTGGACCGGAAGAACCCGGAGATTCGGATAAAAAAGAGGATCCGAGAAAAGACAAGAAAAACCCCGACAACCGGGACGCAGCGTCTAGAACCGGACCTCATCTCCCGAAAGATGGATATAAACCACACGATCGGGAAGACAAACACCGGAATGACGGCAAAATAATGCCACCTCCGAGAAACCCAGCTGAGAAAGCTGGAAGATACGATACACCTCACAGGCGTGAAAGATCTCGGACACCGCCCAAAGATAAGGAAAGTTACAGGAGCAGGACTCCACCTAATCCCAGAGGGCGTGACAACGGAAGAGATAGAGACAACCTCGGAAAAACGCGTCCGCGTAACAATGGAAAAGAAAGGAGTAGACCCCCTTCTGTCCATTCAGCCGGGAGATATTCTGCGCATATTGACAGAGCAGAAAAGGATGATCTATACTTTGGTCCTAAGTGTTTCACTGACAGGATCCGAAGGATAACCCTGCATTCTGGCTTTGCCAAAGTTGGTCCAACCTACCAAAAATATACCGGCAGTACAAACCCGGATACCTGGCTTTCAGATTATTACACAGCCGTCCAAATCAACAACGGGACAGACCTGGAAGCTGTCAAGTTTCTTCCCCTAATGTTGCTAGACGGAGCCAGAGATTGGATTAATGGTTTACCATCAAGAACTGTCGACAGTTGGGATGATATGGCGAGAGTATTCACTCAGCATTTTCGAGGAACATACAAACGCCCAAATAGCATCAACCAGCTGAACCGTTGCACCCAATTTGAAGACGAACCATACGTGGATTTCATCTCCAGATGGACTGCAATGAAGAATAGTTGCTCTGGAGTAACTGACGTACAAGCAATGCATGCTTTCGTCAATGGCCTAAAACCCGGACTTGTACCGTTCATGGTTGGTTCTAAAAAGCACAAAGATCTCGGATCTATGCTTACAACCGCTAATGAGCATGCTGCAGCCGAAGACGATATCAGAGCAAGAGGAGGCAATATTGAGTCACTAATACTGGCCAAGAAAACACCTCGTTCTGATAAAAAAGGAACTCCGGAGTCAGCAACAAAGCCCAAAGAGGTTAACTTAGCCTTTGGAGGAGAAAAAGGGAACAAGTGGAAAGGCCGCAGTCCAGATCCAATCAATTACACTCCCGAAGAATGGGAGAGAATTAAGTCGGAACCCTGCGTCCACCACTCCCAATTTGGCAAACCTACACATACAAACGCGCAATGCCGGCTAAATAAGCATATGAAAGGCAATGCAGGATCCGGGAATAAGGGGAAGGGTTCCAAGAGGAAGCCCGCCAGACAAAAGCCAGAAGCTGACAAAGAAGACAGTGAATCGGACACTGATAACAAAATCCAGGAACAACAGCGGCAAGGCGAACCCAAATTTCCGAGAGTTGATGGAGAAGCAATGTTAACTTTCCTAGCAACTCCATCAGCAAAGGTGGCCAAAAGAACACTCCGGGAGATAAACGCAGTCATCCCTGCAACCCCGAAATTCTTGAAGTACTCCAATACACCAATAGTCTGGGATCAGTCTGATCATCCTGGAAATATCCCGGAACCCGGCACACAAGCTCTTGTCGTAAGCCCTATTGTTCAAAACACTAGGCTAAGAAGAGTGCTGATGGACGGAGGATCCAGCATCAACATAATGTACCTGGATACATTGAAACATTTGAAGATATCCGAGTCCCAGCTCAATTACAGCAATATACGCTTCCATGGCATTGTTCCTGGCAGGCAAGCACGCTCCCTAGGAGAAATTTCCCTAGATGTCACCTTCGGAGATAAAGATCACTTCCGTCAGGAAAAAGTATCCTTCGAGGTAGTGCCGTTCGAGAGCGTGTATCACGCAATACTCGGACGTCCGGCTTTTGCTAAGTTTATGGCAAGATCTTGCTATATCTACAACAAGCTGAAGATGCCAGGACCCAAAGGAGGAGTAATCACCATTGCCGGTGATTTCAAGCTGGCAAACGAGTTGGAGAAGCAAAACGCCCTTTGCGCTCAAAGAGTTATAGCTCAGGAAGAATTAAAGGAGTTAGCCAAGGAGGTATCGCCGAAAGAAATGCCGGCAGGAAAAGAAACTCGGAAGCCAACAGATAGCTTCAAGGCATCCGAGAATACAAGACAGGTAATCCTAGATCCCAAAGATCCGACAAAATTCGTCGTTGTAGGGACTGGGATGACCGACAAATAGGAAGGCGAGCTCATCAAGTTCCTCCGTGAGAACTGGGATATTTTTGCTTGGTGTCCAGCTGACATGCCAGGCGTACCCAGGGAACTTGCTGAGCACCAACTCAAGGTTATTCCCGGATCAAAACCCGTCAAACAAGGTCTCCGTCGATTTGACGGAAGAAGGCGGAAGGCTATTGGCAAGGAAATTATCCGGCTTTTAGCAGCGGATTTCATCAAGGAGGTAATCCATACTGACTGGTCCGCAAATCCGGTACTAGTACCGAAGAAAGACACAACTGCCCTCAGAATGTGTATAGATTACACAGGATTGAACAAGTTATGTCCGAAAGATAGGTTTGCGCTGCCGCGAATCGATCAAATAATAGATGCCACTGCAGGCTCTGAACTTTTATGCTTTTTGGATGCATACTCCGGGTACCACCAAATACGCATGAAAAAGGAAGATCAAATCAAGACTTCTTTTATAACCCCGTACGGGACGTATTACTACGTAACCATGCCTTTTGGCCTGAAGAACGCAGGTGCAACCTACCAGCGTTGCATGCAACGTTGTTTGCATAGTCAGATTGGAAAAAAACGTCCATGTTTACGTGGACGATATTGCTGTCGTAACCAAGGAAAAAGATTCACTCCTTGAGGATTTGCGAGAAACTTTCGATAACTTGCGCACCTATCAGATGAAGTTGAATCCATCTAAGTGTGTATTCGGGGTTCCCTCAAGTAAACTTCTGGGTTTCATCACTTCTCATAGAGGAAAAGAAACAAACTCGGAAAAGATCAAAGCAATCTCGGACATTTCAAATCCTACGCATGGAAAAGGTGTTCAAGAATTGCTGGGTTATGCCACAGCCGTGAAAAGATCTATTAATTGGCTGGGGGCTAAAACCCTGCAAATCTACAAGTTGCTGGAGAAATTCGACAAAGTCAAGTGGATTACAGAGGCTTGGAAGCGCCTTACAAGTTATGTCCCCTTCTGTACTTAGTTCAAATCTATGTAAACATCTTTTGAGATCATGAAATAAAGTTGTCGGAATGCTGTCATCCATATTTCTTATAAGTGCAAAAGTGTTTCCGCCTCATCTATTTCCCAATGATCTTGCAAATTTCTCAATGTTAACCCGAATTGTGCTTGCGTACTCGGCGTTACATAACTGAATGATTTTTCAGCCTTTTAACGGCTAAAGGAAACTTGAATTGCCTGCGTGCCCAAGTTTCACTTAAAACTTTCCTTGTTTCTCTAAGTCTTATCTGATCGTGCGTATGCTGGGTTACTGGAACTAGTTAGTAAAAATGCCTTTAGCATGATTCATGTTTTCGAGTTTCAAAACTGCTTGGTTCGTCCCCAGTTACTCGGCATAACGATTCATAATGCTATTTGAGCCATTTCAAACACTAAGGACAGTTAAAGCATATACACCAGAGAACTTAGAAGATAAAGGAATGGTAAAATTCAAACAACTTGCAAAGTAATTTCATATTTTAAACTGCAAAAGGCGTAATTTTCATTAATACATATGAAGCATTACATTTCGGATTACAAGTGAAAGAACAGTAATGCTCCTATTGTCTAATTTTTCTATCCAGGTTCCAGGTAACCCTTCAAGAATCCGACTCCTCCTCGCTGCTTTCTTCGTCGGGAATCGGAGGAGCTTCTTCTTCTGGATAGTGGACGCCGACATTTACCATGGCGGCAATCTGGGTGGCGTGGCCCTTAACTTCACCAAAGATGGTGGATCGTTGTGCATCCGTGTATCCCTGAGGGACACCGGTGGCCACACGCCAAGATTTGGCACTAGGGTAGTGCATGCGCATAAGGCCTAAGGCCATACGCGCACCACCCCGTGCAGCGGAGCGAAGAACGGACTCCTTGGACTCCGCCACCTCCATGATGATACCCGGAAGTTTTTCAACTTCCGAGCACTCCCCAGATTTTTCGGGAAGAAACTTGCCTACCAACTGCGTTGCAGCAGCCTTCATCAAGTTCCATGTTTCCCCGAAAGCTCGGATGCCTGCAGCCCGAGCGCCATCTGGGGTGTCTCCTGTTTGATCCGATAAAGCATACAAAAGGGTTAAGGAGACAAAACAGAGAAAGCAAAACATGGAAAGACGAAGATAAGGGTAAAATTTTACCGATGAGTTTATCGATTTCCGAAACTTCCTCCAGGCGAAGGTTCAGAGCTTCAGTCAAATCCTGGATAGCGGATTTGTCTTTCTCCGCCTGCTCGGAAGCCTTGGAGTTAGCCACTCCAAGGGCCAGATTGCTGGCTTCCAGGTCTTTTTGAGCCTTCACAAGATTCTTGTGAAGCTCAATATTCTCATTGCGGAGAATTTCGGCGTTGCCGGAATCTTCCGCTGCTTGTTTAGCTTCAGCTAAAGCAGCTGAAAAAGCAAAGGGTAAATCCGAGTTGATCAATTTCCTCGAGAAGAAAACCACAGCAAAGTTTTAAGTCGGAAATTTCAAAACGAAAAAGCCTACCTTTCGTTTCCGTCAAAGCAAGCTGAGACGATTCCAGCTCCGCCTCTCTCTCCTCAAGAATAGAAAGAAGACTTCGAACTTCTTTATTCTTGATAGTGAGCTTCCGGAAAACTTCCAGGTTTATGGCCTCGGAGGTTTGCTGAAACACAGCAAGGAAAAGTATGGTTAATAAAAAAAAACATCAAAGCAAAAAAGCATGCATTTTGTTTAATGCTTGGGGGCTAGAGTTACATACCTGGCTCATGCGTTGCAAACCTGCTAAGTTTTCCCGGAATTCCTCCGCGTATTCCGCGAAATGACTTTCGGCCGCGTTCAAGCCATCATTTATAGCTTTAAAATCCTTGTCAAAAGTGGGGATTTCCTCGTCGAATGTCCGAGAAGATTCCCCCACTTTTGGAGCCGCCCTTTCCCTCGTGTCCGACTCGGACACAACGGGCTGGCTGGGCTCTGGGGGCTTGGTAGTGGTGGTGGTGGCAGTAAGTTCCTCCGCCATTGACTGCGGCGTATCCGGGGCGACGGCGGGAGACGGTTGGCTGCCTCGGTTGGAAGCAGCTTTGAGCTTCTTCAACTTCCTCGGCTTCAAGGTGGAGGGGGGCAAGCTAAAAACCAAAACCCGGATAAAAGTCAAAACACCGAAGATGGATGAAAAAAGCTCCCATGAAAGAAAAATCCAGAAGAACTAACCTGGACGTGGCGACGGGGATGCCGTCAAGATCGATAATTTCCTCAGAGGAAACTATCTTCTTACGCTTGCGGCCACCAGTAGCAGCGGTGCGCAGCGCGTCCAGCTCAGCCTCGGAGGCTAACTCCGAGTCTGGAAGATCCGCAAGCTGTCGGAAAAATCAATCAGAATCAAAAGGTAGATTATCCAAGAATTGAGATTGTACCTAAATGACGGAAAATTTACCTTGGGAGCGGGGTTGTCGGCCGTGTACATTGGCCGACTCTCCGCGTACTGGTCGCGAGATGCGACCAATTGGTTGATGCGCCGCTTAAGCTCTTTCGGGGCCCAATCCTTGTCGGTTGTCCGCATAGGATCTTTGGCCCCCGAGTAATCGCACAAAAGGCGGCCTTCATGGTTCGCCAACGGCTGGATCCGCCTGATCAGCCAGCAGATGACCGTGTCCATACCGGTCAAAGGTGGCTTTGAGGAGGTGAGCTTGGCGATGCGCCTCTTGATCCTTAGTAGATCAGGAGGCAGAACCTGGACGGCCTCTGTCACCCAGTTATCCTGGGGAACGGCGGCGGAGTTTACAAAAGATGGAACCCCGACGGCCTTTTTAGGAAAGGGCACGTCGGGGTGATAGAAGAAAGAGCCCGTCCAAAATTTGACGGACTCGGAAGTTTTAATCTTGGGGAACCAATCCTCTCGGAATCTCCGAAGAGTAAAGGAAATGGTCCCGCAAGTGGGGAGAGCACCCTCTACAGAGTTGCGTTTTACCCCAAAACAATACATCCAGAAATCTAACCTAGGCTCTATTCCTAGGTAACCCTCAAACAAGGCCTGAAAGCCGGCCATGTATAGAATAGAGTTGGGAGGGAGATTATGTGGTTGGATGTTATAGTGGGATAAAACCTGGAGAAAAAAGGAAGAGGGTGGAAGCCCCATACCTCGCAGAAGGTGGGAGGTAAGGAGCACTCTTTCGTTCTCCTGGGGAGTAGGCTCGGTCTCCTCTTCTGGGACCCGCCACTTCTTCTTCAGCACCAGGCCCTCCTTCTCCAAGTTAGGAAGAAGAGCCGGAGGAATACTGCAGGCACTCCAGTTGCCTGCAGTTTCCTCTTCTTCGTCTCCACCGGCGGCGGCAGCGGATGCGGCCCTCGCGGCGGCGAGCTGCTCGTCAAGGAGCTCTACTTTCTCCTCCACCGTTTCGGGAGCGAACGGTGGAGTCGATTTGGTGCTGGACCCCGCAACATTTGCGGCGGCGGAAGCATTTCCTCCGCCGCCCGCCGCGGACGCCACGTTCTTCTCTGGCTCGCCGCCGGCGTGCTTGGGCGACCCAACTTGGGGATCTAGATCGCCCAGGAGTTCGTCGATGGAGGCGCGGGCCGGTGATGATTTCGGGGACGCCATCGTACTTGGTGGTGCTGGTGCGCTCCGGCGTAGCAAGGGCTCGTCGGGGCAGGAACTAGCTTTCGCTCTCGAGCTTGCGTTCGTACCAATGGTGAAGGTAGTGAGGGAAGTGAAGAAGGTTGCCGATGGGCTCGAGGATAGCCATTTATAGCCGGAAATCCTCTAGATACGCGCCAACGGCTCTTTTGACCGTTGGATGTTCGACGCGTGTCGCTCGCCGGAAAATCCGGGAAACGGAACGACAGAGGAATGATGGTTATCTCCTCGTTTCTCGTGAGAATCTGTCAGAGATACGTTGCAGGGTTTCCCGCGTGAAACCAAGCGGCGCTTGCGTCAGCATGATTAAAGCGCTGATGTCATGTGTTCCTTTTTCCGCGAAGGATCGCGAGAAGAAAAGCCGGATTTTCATAGTTCCGAGTTTTATGTTACCATCTCCTTTGAAAGGAAAGAAGAAAGAATCAAGACTGCTGAACCAAGATTTCTCGGACAAAATGTATTTGGCGAAAGGCGGAGTTTCAGAGTTTTGATCCTTCCTGGGGGCTACTGTCGGATATATACCGAATAGGGGTATAGAAGATGGTAGACAAAGTGCTAGACTACCAGGGTGGCCCAAGCGGTAGTGGGCTTAGGTCCATTGGGCGGCCCAGTAGGCCGACGCGCAGAAGCCGGATTCTAGAAGAACCCGGATCACGGCCCGCGTGATCTGGCTTGGAGGAGAAGACGGATTCCTTACCGTCCAAGTTACAAGTTAAACGTAGTCTTCTAGGTTTCCTAATCTGTAAGCCCTAGTCCGGCTATTATATAAAGCCGGACAGAGGATAGATTTGATAGGTTCTAAGTTGAATAAGCTCTAAGCTCTAGGTTATCTCGCCGAGAAGCTGATCCTCGCCGAGTAAAGCTAGATCTATTCCCTCACACTGTAAACCCAGAATTACGGGCTTTAGTCCCTTATAGTGAGAAAGGCAGGAGTAGGTACGCCGTACTGTCGCGACGTACCGAACCTGGGTAAATCCCGTGTTCTGTGTTACTACGCCGTTCCGTTACCCCACGTCTCTACCGTAGTCTCATGGCACCCCAGTCTATGAAAACTACTACGATGTCTCGACACGTCCGGCTTTATATAGATAGTCGGGTTAGGGCTTACAGAAAGGAAACCTAGAAGACTACGGAAAGTATCTAACTTGGAAAGTAAGGAATCCGTTTTCTACTCCAAGCCGCACCACTTTGGGTTGTGGTCCGGGTTCTTCTAGAATCCGACTTCATGCGCATCAGCTTACTGGGCCGCCCAATGGACTGTGATCCATTACCAATAGGCCACCCTGGTAATCCGGCTCTTTAGACCAATGTCGGATATACCCCTAATCGGTATATATCTGACATACGTGCATATTGTTATCACTTGACATGATCCTAACATGAGTTGTTGTGAGAGTTTGATGCCTTGGATGATTATATTGTTGTTCTTGAAGCTTGATTCATTGAAAAGTTTTACTTTGTTCTTCCTAATGGTTTATACATTATTCTATTTGATATCAACTATAAACCAAAGCCTTAATTCATTTGATTCTAGTTTACATGCTTTACATTACTATGATGATCAAGTTTATGTTGGTAGCATGTCACCTCGAGGATGAGTAGGAACTAAGCTTGGGGATGTTGATACGTCATAAATTTATCCATAATTTATGATGTTCCATGTTGTTTTCATGCCATATGCTACATGTTTCCCTTACACTTTATGCCATTTTTATCATTTTCTAGGACTAACCTATTGACAAGATGCCACAGAGCCAGTTCCTATTTTCTGCTGTTTTTAGTTTCAGAAAAGTTGTTCTGGAAATATTCTCGGAATTGGACGATTAAAAAACCAAAAGTCATAGAATCCCCGGAGGGTCAAGGAAGTCCAAAGGAGACTCGGAGGGGGGCTCTGGAGCCCCCACACCATGCCTGGGCGCGGGTGGGCCTCTGGCCGCGCCGGGAGGTGGTGTGGGCCCCTCGGGCGCCCACCGCCATCACCCTTTCGCCTATAAAGCCCCCCGAGGCATAAACCCTAAATATATCAACCCCCTTCCACGAAAAGTTCCGTAGCTCCGCCGTCGCTGCCGACAAGTTTTTGGGGACAGAAATCAATGTTCTAGCACCCTGCTGGGACGGGGAAGTGCCCCCGGAGCGATCTCCATCGACTCCACCACCATCTTCATGGCCGTTGTTGTCTCCTATGATGAGGATGGAGTAGTTCTCCCCCGGGGCTGAGGGCTCTACCGGTAGCTATGTGTTTCAGCTCTCTCTCCCACGGTGTGATCTTTATGTGATCATGAGCTTTGTAATATAGTTGAATAAGTAGGTGTTACTCTTCATCTGTTATGCTACTCAAGTGGTTTTGTTATGAGTTCTCCGTAAACACTTTGATCACGGTGTAAAGGTGACAGTGTGTGCACCGTGTGGTTTAGCATGATATTTATATCTTGTGTTGGATGACCCTATGAAATTGTGGCGTTTGTTTAGTACTAATTTAGGGCGCTCATAGTGACAACGTGGGGTGCCCTAGAAAGCGAATACACACTTGAGGAGTGATGTTACAGCTCTACGCATGGATTGGTGTTTGTTATCTAACCGGAGAGTGGTTTGGAGTAGCATAGTGAAGAGAGTATATTTATGAATTCAATTATGTTATTATTGTTGAGAGTGTTCACTAGTGAAAGTATGGTCCCTAGGCCTTGTTTCTAAGCATTGAAACATCGGTTACAATCAGTTTTGCTAAAGGTTTGCTTGCTGCCATTTTTATTTCAGATTGCTATTATCACTTACAATCATCCATATTACTTGTATTTTACTCTCTATTCGCCGAACTAGTTCACCTATACAACTGACAATTGTATTAGGTGTGTTGGGCACACAAGAGACTTCTTGTATCATAATTGAAGGGTTGCTTGAGAGGGATATCTTTGACCTCTTCCTACCTGAGTTTGATAACTCTTGGGTAATACACTTAAGGGAAACTTGTTGCTGTTCTACAAACCTCTGCACTTGGAGGCCCAACACCGTCTACAAGAATAGAAGCGTGCGTAGACATCAGCCGCTGCCGACGAGGCCACCACCGCTACTGCTGCGGTGGCAACTGCCACCACTGATGCTGCTACGGCCAACTAGCCTACTGGAGGGTATGCTGCGTTCATCCCCCTCATGTTGATCTCTATATGGGCAGTACTAGTATTCTGTGTAGATGTGTCTACCATAAATCTAGTATGCAATAATATTACCAAATATCAGTCTGTTTTACGTCATGCTCATGATTTACTCTTGGATTAATTTAATCGGAAAATTTCTTATATACTCAACAATCCAAAAATCTAATATGTGTAGGAAATTTTTGATCCATGGTTTTGCTACTACACTGAAACCAGACCCATTTACGGGGACGTATTTTTAGCGTTGGTGGACCAAAATAATCCTATGGCTCACGACTATGAACGTGTTCTGAATCGCCGGTGTCACTCCCACGGGAACGATTACTCCTAACAAGGAGAAGGCGTTTAGGGATGCCGCCATCGTCTTTGTTGGATGCGTTCTCAGCGTGATTGGATATAAATTTGTTGACGCATATTTACATATGCGGGTTGCCAGGAACTTGTGGGAGACGCTCGAATCTAAATTCGGTGAAACTGATGCTGACAGCGAGATGTACACTATAGAGTAGTTCCATGATTACACAATGGTCGAAAGCCGTTCTATATTGGAGCAGGCTCATGAGATACAGTGCATCGCTAAGTAGGTTGACCTTCTTAAGTGTGAGTTACCGAGCAATTTTGTCGCGGGATGCATCATCGCCAAGCTGCCTAATTCCTGGAGGAGCTTTGCCACCACTCTAAAACATGAGAGGTGTGAATTCTTAGTAGAGGATATCATCTGCCATCTGAGTGTTGAGCAGAATTCGAGGGCAAAGGACTCGCATGGAAAAGGGAACGAAGGGACTTCTGCAACCAATATGGTACAGAAGAACTACAACTTCCACAAGAACAAGGCGAGGACTCGTGTCCAGCAGAATACCGACTTAAAGAAGAAGGCTAAGAATACCTTTAAGAAGGATAAGAAGAAAGATGACTGCTTCACTTGTGATTCACTGGAACACTGGGATATGAAGTGTCCAAACAAGTACAAGTAGTCAGGACAGGATTCCAAGACTGTCAACATGATTGTGAGCAACAGTGAGAATGAGGCATCTGGGTACGGTAATTTGTTTACTGTATTTTCAGTTAGTCGGTCTACAGATTGGTGGCTTGACACATGTGCAAATATTCATGTGTGTGATGACATCTCATTGTTTTCTTCTTATCAGGTCACATGGAATGGGTTCGTATTGATGGGGAATGACGCAAGTGCTTCTGTACTTGGTGTTGACACGATCGATCTGAAGTTTACTTCGGGAAGGACTGTGCAGCTCAAGAACATGCAGCATGTTCCCGCCATCAAGAAGAATCTCGTTAGTGGCTCCCTTCTATGTAGAGAAGGGTTTAAGTTGGTTTTCGAGTCTAATAAAGTAGTTGTTACAAAATATGAATTGTTTGTTGGAAAAGGTTATAAGTGTGGAGGTATATTCAACTTGTCCCTCGTGGATTCTTCTAATAAAGTCGTGAACAGTATTCATTCGAGTGTTGATGAAACAGAAGATTGGCATTCATGTCTTTGTCACATTGGTTTCAGTTTCATGACACGGTTAACAAAATTTAATTTAATTCCAAGTTTCACTTTAGCCAAAGGTTCTAAGTGTCATGCGTGTGTGCAAGCAAAGCAACCTCGTCAGCCCCATAAGGCTGCAAAGAGAGACACTTGGCACCATTAGAACTCATACATTCTGATCTCTGTGAGATGAATGGTGTGTTGACTAAAGATGGAATGAGATACTTCATGGTGTTAATAGATGATTCCACTAGATTTTTCTATGTATATCTGTTAAACACTAAATATGAGGCTCTACACTACTTTAAATTCTATAAGGCAGAAGTTGAGAATCAACTTGAAAAGAAAATTAAACGAATCCGGTCAGATCGTGGTGGAGAGTATTTCTCTAATGAGTTTGATTCTTTATGTGTGGAATATGGTATTATTCATGTGAGGACGCCTCCCTATTCACCTCAGTCAAATGGGGTTGCTGAACGGAAAAACCGTACTCTAACAGATTCGGTTAACGTCATGTTAGCTACATCGGGTTTATCCAAGGCATGGTAGAGGGAGGCTATATTGACATCATGTCATGTACTGAATAAAGTTCTGACAAAAGACAATGAGATCACTCCCTATGAGCAATGGGAGAAGAGAAAAACGACACTCTCATACTTACGTACTTGGGGCTGCTAGGCGAAAGACAATGTGTCGATCCCCAAAAAGCGTAAACTTGGAACAAAGACCGTGTATTGCGTAAATTTGGTATACGCTAATACTAGCGTTGGCTATAGATTTCTAGGGGTGAAATCTGAGGTACCTAACATAAAGGTCGGTACGTTTATGGAGTCTAAAGATGCTACATTATTTGAGGATATTTTTTCCGATGAGAGATATGCAAATCACTTCTAGACATGAATCAGAAGAGACTCTTCAGCCAACCATTTCTATGGAATATTATGAACAAACACATGATGATATTCCTGAGGAGGATGACGAGGAAACCCTTGGTAGGGGCAAAAGACAGAGGACTGCAAAGTATTTTGGTGATGATTTCCTTGTATACTTTGTGGATGATACTCACACTTCTATTTCAGAAGCTTATGCATCTCCAGATGCTGAATACTGGAAAGAAGCAGTCCGTAGCGAGATGTACTCCATCATGGCTAACGGGACATGGGAGATCACTGAACTTCCCTATGGTTGTAAACCATTGGGATGTAAGTGGGTGTTCAAAACAAAGCTTAGGTCCGATGATACGGTTGAAAAGTATAAGGCTAGGTTGTGGCCAAGGGTTATTCCCAGAAAGAATAAGAAGATTTTTTTGATACTTATTCACCCGTGGCCAGACTGAACACCATTCGAGTATTACTCTTCTTGGTGGCCTCGCATGGTCTTCTCGTCCACCAGATGGACGTTAAGACGACTTTCCTGAATGGTGAGCTAGACGAGGAGATCTACATGCAACAACTAGATGGCTTTGTGATAGACGGCCAGGAAGAAAAGGTGTGTAAGTTACTGAAATATTTATATGGGATGAAACAAGCACCTAAGCAATGGTATGGGAAGTCCAATACAACTTTAACATCTATTTGTTTTGTTGTAAATGAAGCTGAGCAATGTGTATTCTATCGCCATCGTGGGGGCAAGGATTTATACCGTGTTTGTATGTTGATGACATACTGATATTTGGAACCAACCTCAAAGTGATTAAGGAGGTTAAGTAATTTCTATCTCAGAACTTTGAGAAGAAGGACCTTGGTGTGTCTGATGCTATTCTGAACATCAAGCTGTTGAGAGACAATAAGTGTGGGATTACACTTCTGCAATCCCATTATGTTGACAAGCTTTTAGACTGCAAAATTTCTCCAACACCATATGATCCGAGTGTGCGGATTCGAAAGTTCTAAGGCACAACTAAGGATCAGCTGAGGTACTCTCAAGTAACTGGTTCAGTCATGTACCTAGCAAGTTCTACGAGGCTTGACATCAAGTTTGTTGTGTGCAAACTGACCCGGATTGTTTCCAATCCGGGTGATTTGCATTGGCATGCGGTTGAAAAAATTATGTGCTATCTAAAAGGTACTGTGAACCATGAACTTCACTATAGTGGATACCCTTCGGTACTAGAAGGCTATTGTGATGCGAATTGGATCTCTGATGCTGATGAGATGAAAGCCACAACAGGGTATGTGTTTACTCTTGGAGGTGGTGCTGTTTCCTAGAAGTCTTGCAAGCAAACGATCTTAACGAGATCGACAATGGAAGCGGAATTAACAACATTAAACACATCTTGTGTTGAATCGGGATGGCTTCGCGATCTTTTTATGGACTTGCATGTGGTTGAGAAGCCAGTACCGGATATCCTTATGAACTATGACAATCAAACAGTGATTATCAAGGTGAAGAGTTCAAAGGACATTGCGCAGTCCACAAAACATATAAGAATGAGATTAAAAGATGTCAGACATTTAAGAAATTCTGGACTGATAGCGGTGGATTATATCCAGTCGGCTAAGAAACTGGCAGATCCCTTTACTAAAGGGCTATCACGTGTTGTGATAGAAAGTGCATCGAGGAGATGGGTATGAGACCCACACGAGTTGCCATGGCAGTAACCCAACCTATGTGATCGGAGATCCCGTGAAGTAGAACCTGGGGAAACAAGCTAGTTATTAAGCGAGGAGAGTAATTTTACTAACCCACTCCACTGAAGATACTCTCAGAAACTGTATGGCAGGTTGAATTTTGTCTTAATGTGTTCTAAGGCTTGTATAAGCAAGATGCTATCCTACATAGAAATCTTCGGAGCAACACACCTATATGAGCTTGACTGGTGGTCACAGTCTATGAGATTGGGTGATCTCTAGTAAGTTCATGAATAGGCTAGGAGTATGACTTATATGCTCCACCCGAGGGGTCAGCCTTTGTAAGTCTAGTACTGGCAAGACATTTAGTTGAACTACATTACGCCAAACTGACAATTTAAGGGATAGTCCATTGTTCAATTGTGATGGAGTGTAGCTATTTTCTCTAGGTGGATGTTTAACCTTAACGGGTCTCCGCTGAAAAGGTCGGTATATAAAAAGTGGGGATTGCTGAAATTTGGGGTGGGCTTTAGCCCCACTAGGCAATTTCCATTTAATCCCTAAGACCCATGTTTCCATAGAAAGTGGTGGGGGTTTAGTCCCATATTGCTAGTAGGAAGAGTTTTAAACCAGTTTACAAGGTGAGCTCTCTTCCTCTTAGTATGAGTAGGTTTGAAGAGAGAGGAGATGTGGATGTGTTTCACACGTGCCCTCCTCCTCCGTCTCCCGCCTGGCCTCGTCGCGACACGTCACGACACGACGCGGGTTGCGGGAATGAGCCGAGCCCATACGTTTATTTTGGCAGTCAAAAATGAAGAAGTCCATATTGAGAGTTACACGAATCTGAGACGTTAGATTGTGTACACGAATTAACAGACGTGCCACAGAGATGAATCGTCACATTCATTGTGGAAACGGAAACATCCGTTATTACGGCGTGAAAACGTATGTTAATTAACACGTCATTAACGCGTGCTAGACCGTTCTCCTACCCGGTCGTGCCTATATATTGGAGGCTCAGGCGGACACAGAAAAACACATCTCTCATATGCTCTGCCTCTTTGTGCCTATTGTCGTTCAACTTGTTGTTGCTGCTGCCAGTGATCCCATCCCGTCTTCCACATACATGGCCGACGGGAGAGCAGACCTCCGAAACTCCGCCTCTCTAGATCCTGTGCGGGAGAGCGGCGATTAGCTTTTTGGGTAGTGTCTTCTGCGCGACTGCTCGCTTCCGTTCGTCTACTTTGACTACTTCCGTATCGCTTTTGTCATCATCATGTCCACCGACGCTGAGCGAATTGCTACCGAGAAGGCTGCTACCAACGAGGCCGCCGCCGCCGCCGATGCTGCTGCGACAACTGCCGCCACTGATTCTGCTATGGCCAACTGGCCTACTGGAGGGTATGGTGCGTTCATCCCCCTCATGTTGATTTCTATATGTGCAGTACTAGTATTCTATGTAGATGTGTCTACTGTAAATCTAGTATGCAATAATATTACCAAATATTAGTCTGTTTACGTCATGCTCATGATTTACACTTTGATTAATTTAATCAGAAAATAGCTTAAATACTTAACATGTGTTGTAACCTGTTATACTATCTAATGGCAGCGGTTTACCGTTTCAAAAAATAGATCTAATTGGGTTTAGACACAAAACTCTTCGTGTAAAACCCAATCAATACGGACATCCCAAAAATATGTCCGGCAACGCCAAACCGTAAAATTTATATCATGCCTATTGCATATTTTTTAATACTGGTAGAGATGCTCTTAGTAATTATATCATGCCCCTAGATATTTTTCCCCTCGAATAGGAGGATAAACGCCAGTCACTACGTGGATTGATGAATATCGTTATAAATTATTAAACTTTAGGCAGGTTGGGAAAAGAAATAAGTCTAAGTCATCATCCCTCACGACAATGTCATCACTGGATACCATTAACCATATGATAAAAGACATATATAAAGAAAAAATACATAACTCCTAGGCAAAGCTTTAATAAGAAATTGTCGCACGTTCCTCGTTGACAGTAAGTTAATCTCTCGATATTCATCCTAAAACCGAGATTTGAGCCAACACCTTCACTAATGACACAATATAAAATGTACGTCAACATTTTTTCTCCCAAATGTGCAAGATCGATTTTGATGCTCGTACCATCATCATTTGTGTGGCCAACAACTACTCGCTAACCGGATGCCGCTTGAGGAGAAACCGGAAGTCAATGATGTCCCATAATGCCACGTCTCTAGCCACACCACATTTGATCAATTTTGGCACTTGTGCCATCATCATTTGACTGGCCAACAACTACTCGCTAGCCGGAGGCCATTTTAGTAGAAAGTGGAAGTCGACGATGTCCCATAACCCCCACGCCTCTATCCACAGTAGCACCACCTTCGACCGAGTAACAACAAGCATGACTTGACATCGCGGAGGATACGTTATGCGTAGCACCTACCAGGATCAAGTATGACTTGACCTCCTCATGAGATGTCATGCATAAACCACCGCCGGCCAGGCATGACTTGACACCTCCGCTAAAAACATTGTGTGAAGTTGAGTCGAGCCCGATTTCAAAGTGGAGGGGGCGGCCCATACCGTAGCATGCCTCAAACTCCATGGTCATATAAGAGGACATCTTATACCTCCATGGACCATGACACACAGAGTCGGAGACCATAACCAATTTGAAGATCTAAACATTACATTATACTCTTGATCATGATGTACCCCGTTGTTGAAAAACCAAAGCTACCACCCCAAGTGACAAACTCATGCATCACCATCGGTTGACATTGCACCGAGCAGATTGCCGTCGCAAAACCGGTTGTCGACAACCGTGTTGCCATGCAACACCAACCAATGGATATCACCACAACCTCGCGGAAAACTTGTACAATCCACGCATCATATACCCTATGTCTTGAAGAACCGGGTCGTGGTAGCCTCAACACCACCACCAAGTTAGTGTTTGCTGCTCTCGCAATTGCGTCTGCCTAGACACCACCGTCCTGAGGCCATCTCCCCGGAGTTGACGCTCCACCTCGCACATTCACCAGTTAGCAGCGAGAATAGGCAGGAAGACAAGACCTACAAATACCCCCGTAGTTATAGGATGTGCAAGGGTAGATTTAGGAATGAGCATATCAGCATTCATGTACCTTTTATGAAATGAGGAAAAAATTGTGCTTTCATGAAATAGTGATCTACGAGAGCAAGTTGAGATACCGTCGATGATTTGGCAACAAGTCATAGACAATCATCAATAATATTTAGTTATCATCAAATCACCTATTTTTGGGACCAGGGAGCATTTTAAAAACCATTTGGGGTGTTTAAACTCAAGATATGAATTCAAGTCATTTCATAAACTCTAAAGAATTGAGCTAAGCCTCATTCATTCAATCTTATCTCATTCTACCTATTTTGAAACTCACAAAGTCATATTAGAAATTCAAACTTGACATTTAAAATTTAAACTTGTGAATTGGAGTCTAATATTCAACTTTACTGCCAAATATTTCTAACATTTAAATTATATCTCTAATAGATAGCACATTAGGCAACAATGGAATTCTATTGTGAATAAACTCGCAAGTTATTCAAGTAATTCAAACACACTTGAATCCATTCAAATCTCAACAAACTCTTCCCATGATTGAAAAGTAAAATAAATCTTTATTTCATTGCCCATAAGTTTATATGAATCAATTACATGGATAATTATAAATGCATTCTTGCCAAAAAAGAAAATGGAAACTACACTAGACCTAAACTAAAACCGACACTAAGCTTCTGGTTTCCCAACTGAAGACTCAAACCTACAAAACAAGTATAAAAAATAGAAAGGAGTGGGGTTAGTGTTTTGATGTTTTGAACTGAGTGGGGTCCTGACTAGGATAAATTCTAGGGCAGGCACTCAAAATAAATGCACGGAGCAATTTAAATCCTTGATAAACAGGGACAGGGGTCTAATCATACCTACTATGGATGGGAAAATGTGAGCTTTTTTTCATGTTTACATATCCTCAGCATGCTAACCCCGTTAGGTCCGGCGAGACCGGCCAATAACGTTTAAGCATAGATAATATTTACCACAATCTTAGTGGGGGCTCAAAAACTCGCGAGTGATAACGTGTCGTTGCAAGATGTCTAGGCTGCGTCATATTGGGCGAATGTGTGGACAGCGGGGAAGCGCTCGACATGACTTGATGATGTCTGACTGGGCTAAAGTACACATGGTGTGCGGATAGAGAAATAAGGAGTGAACTACATAGACGACTGTTAGGTAAAGTGGCACACCTCTACAGAGGAAAATAAAAACCGTGGAAGATACATCCTTGTTTCAGGAGTGAACTACGTTGACGGCTGAAAAGGAGTCTCATGAGATTCTGACACCCGGCGGGACTAACGGATTTAGAAATAAATTTAGACATTGGAAGAAATGTTTTCAAAACCTGCATTACGTCTGTCACCTATGGTTAGGACGGCAAAATAGAGCATAAAACATTTTACCAATATTACTTATATGAACTTTCTAGGTAACGCTCGTTACTCACCCTTTCCCATTTGAACCCCCGGTTAGAATTTGAAGACGTGCCGGAGGATCACAACGGAGTCTACCATGACGACACGATCTATTACGAGGAGTCAGATCTGTCAGGCTGATAGCCTATAGACTAGACGACGCTGAGGAGAAGACTTAGACCATGAACAACACTATAGGAACCGAGTCGAGTAACACTAGACTAGTACTACATAGGTTGTTGAGCTCTATGGTTCTTAGTTTTCTTTTATTTATGTGCTCTTGGTTGGCACACGTAAACACCGCACTACTCGAACGTCGTCCAATATAGAAGGAAGACGTTGAACTTTTTATTTACTTTTGCCTTATAATATTCAGCGGTGTGTATTATATTTAGACCTACAATATTATATAATATTTACGAGTAAGTCATTTTGTAGGTGTTATGTCAACGATTTATACGTTAGAAAAGAGGACGGTTGGAGTGGCGGAAGGTAGTTTCCGAGCCGGTCCCATGGAGCGATATGGAAGCTCTATCGTTCCCTTTTGTTGACGCCTTGACGGGCACTGCTGGGCGTCCTCTGAAGGACTTGGGCCAAAAATCCTCCGGGTCCAGGAGCCGACACGTGTCCAACCAAATCCCTAAATCCCGCTTTTCCTGTCATGAGAAAAAACAGATCATTAAAATAAGAATTTTACACTATTGTAGAAAATTATAAAATACCCTCAAATCCGGTTTTTCTACTCTGGAGCAAAAAACGGTTCATTGAAACAAGAAATTTGTGCTATTGTAGAAAAAAAATTGTCGACATAAAAATAAAAAACTAACTGTAAGGACCCCAGACCGGCAGTCTGAAACCCTACGTATGCATACATTCACGATCCCAGAAAGATCAGTCGTGAACAACATACACAGTTGGCACACAGAAATACATCATCCATTACACGAATACATAAAGGTATTACATAAAAGATCACATGATCAAGTTTAACGCAACTGCCACATGGGGCAGGCAACTTATCAAACACAGCGGAAGACAAATAAAACACAACGTAGTTGAGCCCAAGTCACGCCTTAACCTACAGGCTGCTGACCCGGAGACGATCCTAGTTCGCAAAGCCGTCAACTCCGTACTTCTCTTCATAGATATCCTTTGGAGGCTCCTTCTCCAAATCTGATAAGTAGATACCAGGAGCGAAACCATAATGAGTACATTTGAATGTACTCAGCAAGACATCCATCATTTCACTTACCAACATGCAAGTATGCTTATATGGTGGAATAGGTAGGCTATAAATATGGTTCACTATCGATGGTGTTCATATATGATGACACCACAGTTGCAGTCAGGTTTATCTGTATCCTCGTTGAAGAAGATACTTCAGAAGAAAATAATATAGTTTTATTTCTCTTATAGATATCACATGTACAAGAGGTTTTGTAAAGCTTTGTTAAAGAACATTTTCTCTTTGCAAAACTTCTTGGAATCAGTTTCCAGAATTCTTGCTTAGAGTAGAAAAGGTTTTCTTTGCAAAACATTTTGTTTTGTATCACATCATCTGGCTTTTCATCATCGACGATACCTCCACGGTATACGTTTTCCTTCCTTTCCGAACTTCACAAGTTCAACACTTCCTTTCCAAAATTTCCCTTTCAAAAACTTCCTTTTTGAAAACATTGACACAATGCTAGCTACATGGCCATTCAACCGTCCATATCCGAGGACGCGGCTATCTCGAAATAGTTTTACTCTGCAGAGGTGTACACATTTCCACCAGATCCAGAATCCGCCATGAAACACCCATGGACTGTCCTCAACCTATGAGAACATCAGATAACTGATCTTGACTATCCACTATGTACAAGCTAGAACATGACTATCTCTTCAATTGGGTTTCCCCCTCCCCGGCAAGACGTGTCCCACACCGCCCAGACAGGAGGCCCAACTGCTGCATCCGGAGGGAAAATTAATCCCACACTTTAGATGTCCCGTATTCCCCACTCCTAGCAACATTTCGGTTCGGAGGATCCCATCCCCTATAGCACTTGAGATAGCACACATACTAACCATAACAAGTTTTTAATCAAGCCCCTACCCATATCGGGGTAAAGTGGCAGTACGGTAAAGGTTGTCCAGCGGAGACTAGGTTATGTGTCATTTTTGAAAACACCACTTTCTCAAAAATGACCACTTCCACATTCCTCCGGAGAACAAGGATCCGCCTTTTCTCCGGGTTTTTCCGTAAAGCCTTTGTTTTGTAGAATCACAATTTTAGGGTGTCCACTTAGGGACTAGTATGTTTGATGGTAATAAATACCATATGGTGGCTTATGGGCTTGGTATTACCAAGTTTATCTACTGGCATGATAGTAACCTATATACGAATATAGTAGTAATAGCCACATCAAAAATAGTTTTGATAATCAAGTTTTGGTAAAACTTCAGAGGTAAAACATGCATGATATATAATGGTAAGTATTGTATCAGCAAGCAATCAGGATGGCTTGCCTGGTATCTCTTGTGTCCCTGGTGTTGGAGTGACTGGAACTTGAAACAGAGCTTCACGACACTTCCTTCCTCTTCGTTTTCTAACGCCGTAAAAGGAATAAAGGACACACATTCAGAACCAATCAAGGCAAGCAACCATACATAACAATACATACAGCAAGGAAAACTAAAAATAACTAATCACACCATTATTAAAGGAGGCAAACAATCAAACAAAACTACTTGGCAGAAATGCCATTTAACAAGACAGCTCAAGGTTGGAGGAACATATCTCACAACCTCAATATCATGGATTCAGTGTGTGTGCCACTCTCATACCAAGATATTAATAAACCCAAAATATACTTAGTTTCACAAGGGTGAGACTACTAAAAGTATATAAAACGTGCACCACATTAATCATGGCAATGGGTCTATCAACCAAACAACAAAAAGAAAAAGGTAGCTATCTTACTAAGTCTAAATTCACATCAAGAATAAATAAGACACATGATTTGTAAAAGTTACTTTTACAAATCAGTGAGCCTACAAAAGTGTAACAAGGTAATAGACTCATCACAAAACACACAATTTCTCATAGTGAGAACAATAGAAACAATGTCTAAAAAGGAGGAATCCTATAGACATGTTTCTACCAAAAATTTGCTATGCAAGCAAGCATAATAAATAAAGTACTAAAATGCAAACAAGGAACCATGTTATCATAATGGGAATGAAAACATGTCCCCATGCAAGGATACATAAATATCTACCAAACACAAGTTGGCAGGAAAAATAATTCAATACAAAAACTGCTAAGGACACTAGTACTACTCCAACATGAAGAATCAATGGATGCATTTTCAATCAAGTAATTGAAATACAACCAGAGGGTCCATGTCATAAAAACAGGAGTGAAAAACATATATACTTTGTATAACAAAAATATCCCATTTGATAAAACAAGTCATCCATTTTCAGGGCAACTCCTACATACTAGTGGTAATAAAAAGGGCATTACTAGGGGAATCAAACAACAACCCAAAGATGGATTTTTCCTAGCAAGCCACACATTATTATAACCACTTACAAACAGAAGCATACCCATTTTTGTTTAGCACAAAAATTCCCAAAGCAAAACTACTAGGCACTCACTAGTTATGAAACTATATAAAAGAAATACATCTAGTTTGGGGAAATAATGTTTCCACCAAAAATGCGATGAAACCAGTGGGTGTTCCACTAGCATAACAAGGCATTAAGAGGTCACAAAGACTCTGGTCCACTTGCTAAAAAATTAACAACATACTAATCTAGCATCTAGTGCAATAATCATACTAGTAGAGAATAATAGGGTACAAAAATAAGCAAGGTAATGCTACCCATGCTATTGTTTTCACACAAGTGAAAACTCTAGGTATAAAGTACTCATAAAAACATCATCAAAATGCTACTGGTCCTATGAACAAAACACAAAAATATGTGGATACACAACCACAAATTCTTATGCCAAAAATTCCTCACATGAGGGAATTTTTCCAGAACATTTTCATAGTCATGACAAAGCTACTCATGCTTTTCTACCAAATCAAATGCAAGCTAGAAGAGGTGATACTAACAAAATATAAGTACCAACATGGTACTGGATCCAATCAAGACTCCAAGTGCTTGCACATAATTTTATCACTCAAAAATATTATGCAAATATTAACTAGAGAATAATCATATGTTAATAACCAAAATCATATTTCTTCTCAAATCAAGTCCACACATTCTAACATGCTAAAATAGAAAAGTAACACTTAGAAAACAAGTTCACACATCTTATACATGCTAGAAAACAATATTGCAATACAAAAATATAATCATACAATTTAATTACTTAAAATGCCAAAATGGCAGAAACATGCAAAACAAAGATCTGTCCACCAAATTTTATAGGATTCTCTAAAAATTAAACCCATCTAGTTTTGGATAGCCCTAAACATATAAAAGACCATCCAGTTGAGTTTGCATCAAAATTCATCTTTAATTAATTTATAAAAATCACCAAAGGGCTCACTGGTGTTTTACCAATTTGCATGCCATTTCAAAAATACAATGAATTTGGAAGCAAGGTTAACTTCTTTAGTTAGGAAATTTCAAGGGCTTTCCAATGCAACTTGCCTCACTTCATTCTGAGTTGTAAAATAAAAATGGTGCTCATTTTGGTGTTTCTGGTACCTGTTGCCAAATCATTTTTCATTTCAAATCTATCCATCCAAATGTAGATCTACAAATTGGAGGTGGTTTAGAATTAGTTGAGGTACAACTGTGATTTTTGGTTTGGTCAAATTCATCTTTTAGGTAGGTTTTTAGATCCAAAAGTAACCATGCAACATTCTGTCAAAAATAAATGGAAAAACAAAACATTATTGGGCTAGATTCACCTATGGGCCGGCCAGATCTAAACTGACCGTGGGCAGAGCCAGCCGCAGTGGCTGACCAGCGGGCCAGCAGCCACGCAGGCAGCCACGCAGGCAAACGCTAGGCCCACGCGCCGGTTTGACTAGCTACTGCGCGGGGTCAAGGGGATGACGCGAGCGTGACGTCTGGACGACGTCACTCGCCGGCGGACAACTCCGGCGAGGTTCGAATCCGACGCAAACGGGCACGGTTTCGCGATTAATTTGTACCTACGCGATGTACTCGTTGCGGGTAACCTTCTAGGGCACGCTCCGTTTCCAGGGAGGCGACCGGAGGACGGCGGCAACGGCGCGCGGCGGCGGCCGGACGTTTCCACGGCGCGGCGGCGATTTAGGGCGAGAGGGAGAGGGCAAATGGGTCGGGGACTGTCGCGTGCTCACCCTGAACTCGAAGGAGGGCTCGGTGAGGGAGTAGGAGGGCCGTGGATGGAGGAATCCCTCGCCGGAGTCCCGTCGAGGCCGAAGAGGAATCGGGACGGCGCGGCTTCCTCGAGTAGCTCCACCCCGATTCCCTTTGCACCAAGTACCACCACGACGAGGCGGATCCAATGGTACCAACGGCGACCGGCGGCGTGCTCCCTATCGGCCGAATCGACGACGGGCTAAGGGCTAGGGTTTCGGATTTTGGGGCAAAAGCACACAGAGAGAGAGAGCTCGAGTTCTAGGGGAGAGAGAGGGAGCAAGGAGCAGACACATCACATGGGGGGCCTCTTTATCCTCGATGATTCCTTCCCTTCGAAGCAATGGCTAGGTGCACTGTTTTCTACAGGGAGCTAGAGGTAGAAGATGACTAAGCTTTCATTTAGGTCCCTGCCAATTTACAACTAGGTCCTTCTCTTCTCTGAAAAAATGCTATTTTCTCTAGGCAAACAAAGTCATAAATTAAAATCCTTTTGCCCAAAATTCTAATTAGTTGATATGTATAGCATATGTGAAAATTGGCTCAATTAGATAAACTTCATAATTCAAAGTTGTTCAAATTTGAATTCTGACATAAATGGACATTGAATTTATTAACCTACTTAGGAGCTTCCAAAAATGATAATTTTTGGCACACATTCCTTATTTGGTGTGTTCCTTATGTGGTAGAAAATTCAAGTCATTTTGAGTTACTTCATAGAACAAACTTGTTCAAATTTCAAAAAGGTGCTGTCTAGAAAACAGGGGTTTTTGGCAACTTAAATTATTCAAAAACTTGTGCCCTTTTGGTTTTCATCCTTATTTATGATATAGAGCATGTGGTATTTATTTCATGGCATTTGGAAAAAGTTTGTAGAACAAACTTGTTCAAAATCCCAATTGTTGCTGTGGAGAAAATTCATGTTTTCAGGACTTTAATGGATTCAATTTTTGGTCTCCTCTTGTGTGTGTTCCTTATTTGATATAAGGAAGCACTAGTATTAATTTCAAATCATTATAAGAAATTTTCCAATAGTAACTTGTTTTAGTTTTCTGTTTCTGGAAATATTGGAATTTCTATTTAATAAAGCACTTGGCTTTTCTTTAACAATGCTTTGCCAAAATATTTATGTGACTAGAGATAGCAAGTCAATGCTATCCAATAACTTTGTTTTTAAGCTTGCAAGGTTGGAAAAACATTTGATAATATTTTTGGTGAAGCATTTAAGAATGCCTCTTTTTCTGATAATCTTTTAGGGAAATCTATTAAGTGTTTCCTCTTTCTCAATTTAGAACTTGGAATAATATTCAAAAAGTATGGGATTCACAAGGTAGTTTGGAAAACTCTTTGATCAAAATTCACTTTAGAAAAATATTGCCAAAGTCATTTGGAACAATATGTTGAATATTTTTAGTTTACAGCTTTGCTATCTTATTAAGTTTGTTTTCAATTTCTTAGCCATGTAAGATTATATAATTAGTTTGTTTAGTTGCACTCAAACAAACATAACCAAAGTTTAATTGTCAAGCCATTAGCAAAACAACTGTGTTAACAGGTGTTCCAAAATTGGGATGTGACACTAACTTTGCCGGAGACATCGCCGGAGATATTATAGCAAAATTTCTGCACTACTATAGCAAATCTAAACAACAATTGTAGCAAAATAATGTATGCTATTATAGCAAAAAAAAATAATGACATCGTCGGAGAAACCGCCGGAGATATTATAGCAAACATTTTGCACTACAGTAGCAAATATGAACAACAATTGTAGCAAAAATATTTTGTTCTATTGTAGCAAAAAAATTACATCGCCGGATACTCCGTCGGAGATTCTCGCCGGAGACCTCATAGCAAACAAAATATATTACTATAGCAAAATCGAAAACCAATTGTAGCAAACAAAAAAAAATATTGTAGCATCATATGTTGCAGTATCACCTAGCTAGAAACACAAAAACTGATAAACGTGGGCCGCACCTACAAAAGGACCTATGGGCCTTCCAGCGAGAAGTCCTGCTAAGGGATTTCGGGCCTGCCAGCGTGGAGGCTGCCAGCGAGAGAAAACTGCTAGCTAGCCATCCGGAGTATCGTCCTCGGGAGAAAACGAATCGTATGTACCGACCTACTGGATTTAAGTATTAAAAAATTCGCGTGTAACCTTGATACTGGCATGATACCTTGTATGCTGAAATCACGTAAACTGAAGCTTCCGTAACTGCTTGCAACTAGGTGACAGGCAAAGCAACAACCGGCATTTTCCACAGATAGACCATCAGACTCGATGGACCAGGTAAACATCTCGAGTGTGCAGAACTGGAGACCCATTCAGAGGATCCCAGTCGGCAGAACTACAGAATCATTCAGTCAACCAACGTTTGCTCCAGAAAATGTCTTTTCCAAATTTGAAGCGACGGGGGAAGTGGACAGCTAAGAGCAGCTCTAGCAGACCCTGCAGTTTCTGAAACTGCAAAAGTAGTTTGCAGTTCAGTGCAAACTGGGTTGCAGTTTCAGAAACGCCTTGCGCAGAACATATACGGCAATTAGAACTACAAATTTAAACATTGAAACTACGAGGGAGATTAGCTCACCGGAGACTAATTCATCCTTATTCGTTAAGATTTACATCATGGGGGGATGGGATAAACATTGCCAAATATGGCCAAAATGCGCTCGAAGGCGTGGCCCTAAACCTAACAGATCAAAATTAGCTTACCGGAGCTCGCAGGGTGCGGCCGCGCCTTCGCCGGAGTGCCTTCACTCCTCGTCGGAGTCGTCATCGACATAGATGACGACGGATTTGGCGCGCTCGCGCTCCTTGGCGGCCAACTGCTCGCAGTGGAGGCGGTCCTGCTCGAGGCCTTGCTCGAGCAGGAGCTGGTCGATGTCGACCTCACAGAGGCGACGCTTGGCGTCTTGCTTAACCTCCTCCTCGGAGCGCGCCGGTCACCGTGGCGAGGACCTTGTCAGGGACGAAGTCCTCGCGGCTCACCGAGCCCTCGAAGGCGGCCGGATCGTAGATCTCGAAGCCATCCTCGTCCACGGCGACCTCGCGGGCCGGCACCGGCGTGTACGGCAACGACGCCGTGGTGGAGAGGGTCCAGGTGCCGGAGGAGCACCCCTCCTCGAACACCGGCGGTGGCGATTCGGGAGGCGCGGGTGTGGCAGAAGGCGTGGGGAGCACGAGACCGTCGCGGATTTAGAACTCCACGATCTCCCGCCGGAGCAGCGACTCCGGCACCGGGAGCCCCCTCCCCGTCCACTTGTGTGCCGACCGCTTCCACGCGGCGTCGGCGGCGACGCACCTGCGCTGCTCCTACTGCAGATGCGGAGGAAGGTTCTCCATGGCGAGCGAATTGAGCAGCTGGAGCTAAGGAAGAAATGGGGCCAGCGGCAAGGAATTCGGCGGCGGAGATGAGGGTTTCGTCCCGCAAATGGCAGCCCAAACGACTTTTATGCCTACCCAGGGTTCATTTGCGGATTCACGGAAAAAGTTTACGAGCCGGGCTGTAGATGCGGAGTCTGCTCTGCGCAGCAAACTGATCCTGGCCCGCAAACTCGTCGGAACTATGCAGGTTTCGCGTTTTTGCGGGATCTGCTAGAGATGCTCCAAAGAGGTGGTCCCTAAACTGTCTGAGAACACGTATGGATATTGTTCGAGCCCACCTACTTTGCATCCAAAATTCTTAGTGTATCCAACATCACAAAATTCGTCCAAATTGTCCGGTCAATTGTATGTGGTTGATCGAGACGGAGAAACAAGGGAAAAGAAAGAATGAAGAAAAAGATAGAGTGATCCTACGTGGCAGACTGCCCGGGTATACCCGGACATTATTCTCCTACTCTAAGGACATCTCCTACGGGGCTGCTCAGTTCGACCGGACCGGCCACTTTTGAGCAGTCCGGCCAAAAAACAGGCCCCTACGGGGCTGCCTACTTTAGAAGTCCGTCCGTATTTTATCCGTGAGTGCTCATTTGTCCACAAAATCTGGTCCAGATTTGAGCATTGCCCGGAAACGAGATTTGTCTATTTTGTCCGTTTGACTCGTGCTTGGTCCCACCAATTTCCTCTCCCGCGTCCACCACTCCTTCTCTCTCCGCGCCGTAGCCAATTTCCAGAGCGGCCGCACGACGTGACAAGCCCCAGAACGCCAAGCCCCTCCGCGCAACCCTCACCGCGGGCCATGGAGATGTCATCGCCAAGCCCCTCCGCGCCGCCCGTGGCCTCCCTGCCGGGGAACTCCTCCCCGCGCTGGGGATGGCCGCGCCCGTACCGGTGGATGGACGCGGCTGTGCCAGTTTGCCGGTTGCCGCAGGCGAGCACGTGCGCCGGTCTCGCCGTCGTCTGTAGTTGCTTCGAGCTCTTCCATCCTCCGCGCGCTGCTAGCCTTCCCCACCAGCTCAAGCAGCACCGCATGCCACGCCCAGCTCGCCGGGACGCCGTGGCTGTCGAGATGCTCATGGCAACGTGCCTCTGGCGCACTGGGGCGGCGCGCCGACTCGCCGACGCGGTGCTCGTCTCCTCCTGGCCCCCGACGTGGAGACGTGCCGGAGCGCGGCGTCCTCAGGAATTGCTCGACGCCTTCTTCTACAGCTCTCGAGGCCAAACTCCGGTTGCATCAGGAATTACTCCAGTAGGTCGTCGTGGAACGGTATCATCTGCTGCTGGAAGCCAGCGCCCATGTGCACGCCCCGCAGCCTGAGATTCTGCAGCGTGAGGACGCCAGAGGTGTGATACGTCATAAACATATCGTTAATTTCTGATGTTCCATGTTGTTTTCTTATTGTTTCCACATGTTTTCTATACACTTTATGTCATTTTTATCGATTTTCCGGACTAACCTAATGACAAGATGCCATAGAGCCAGTTTCCTCTTTTCTGCTGTTTGTAGTTTCAGAAAAGTTGTTCTGGAAATATTCTCGGAATTGGAAAATTCGAATCCTGAAAGTCTTAGAATTCTCCAAGATTCCACAGAGTCCCGAAGAGACCCGGAGGGGGCCACATGGGGCCCACACCATAGGGAGGCGCGCCCCCTCGCCGCGCCATGGGGTGGTGTGCCCCCCCGGCCTCCACCTCCTTTGCTCTTTCGCCTATTTATACCCCCCGAGACGTAAACCCTAAAGATCCCACTTCGTCCCGAAAAACACCCGAGGCCGCCGTCATCGTCATCCCGAGATCAGTAGGGTTCTCGAGCTCTCCCCGGCACCCTACCGGGAAAGGAATTCATCACCGGAGGGGTCTACACCATCATTCCCTCCTCAGAAGTGATGCGTGAGTAGTTCATCCCTGGACTACGAGTCCATAGAAGTAGCTAGATGGTTGTTCTCTCCACTTTGTACCTCATGTTTAGATCTTGTGAGCTGTCTCATATGATCGAGATCATGTTTATGTAATGCTACATGTTGTGTTTGCTGGGATCTGATGAATGTTGAATGCTATGTCTTCTGATTATCAATCTATCATGTTATCTTCATCCATATGTTATTTATGATCTTGCATGCTCTCTGTTATTAGTAGATGCTCTGGCCAAGTAGATGCTAGTAACTCCAAGAGGGAGTATTTATGCTCGATAGTAGGTTCATGCCTCCTTTGTATCTGTGCTCGAGTGACAGAAACATGACGGATGGAGGATGTGTTGTTGCCATTAGGGAGAAAACAACGGTGTTTACCTAGTTTACATTACATACTTTGCTTACTGCGATAATATGTTGCTAGCAACTTAATACCCAACGTTTGTTCGGATGATATTCAGAAGTGGGATTTGTGATGGTGTTGGCTTTCTTGATCTTGGATAATGAGGAGATGATAGGGTGGAGACCACCTTCACACCGTCCTCTAAGAAGAATTTCCCTTGTTGCCCGATCCTTAATAAGAAAATGCCAAGGGTGAAATTCTAGAAAGATATCATTATCAAGAGTAAGCCTATGAACGGAGAGAAAATTTAGCCTCCCTTATTCCAAGGATTCTAGTTCTAAAACAATTTGTGATTCATGTCAAAGAGCTAAAAGTCATCAGTTACCATATACTTTTTCTACAAGTGTTTCCACATTTCCATTGCAACAAAAAATTTCTCATGTTTGGGGTCCTGCAAATACATATGTAGGATGTCACAACTACTATGTTAGTTTCATTGATGACTTTAGCAAATTCACCTGGATATACCTACTCAAAAAGAAATCTGATGTCTTTGATGTATTCCAAAATTTCATGAACCTTGTTGAACGCATATTTGAGAGAAAAATTACTACCATGCAAATAAACCGGGAGGAGAATATGAGAAGTTAAACCCTTTCTTTCAAAAACTTGGCATATCACACCATGTTTCATGTCCCTATGCTCATTAGCAAAATGGATCCGCTGAAAGAAAACACCGTCACATAGTAGAGATTGGTCTTGCTCTCCTAGCCAATGCGTCCATGCCCCTCAAATTTTGGGATGAGGCATTTCTCACCGCCACCTATCTCATTAATCTCATGCCAAGCAAGGTCATTGACAACATCAGCCCCTCTGAAAAATTACTTGGAGTTGCACCCAATTACTTGTCCCTTCGTGTGTTTGGTTGTGCATGTTCGCCAAACTTACGCCCCTACAACAATCGGAAATTAGCCTATAGATCAAAGCAATGTATGTTTCTTGGGTACAATCCAAGACATAAGGGAGTTAAATGCCTAGACATCTCCACTGGTCGTGTATACATATGTAGGGATGTTGTTTTTGATGAATATATTTTTTTCCTTTTTCCTATCTCTATCCAAATGTTGGTGCACTTCTTAGAAAATAAATTATACTCCTTCCAAAATACTTATTTCCACAAGAGGGGGGTGCGAATGATGATGAACCATTGACTTATCATACCTTACAAATGCCTGTTATTAGTCCCTTAGAAAATACAACAGGAAATTTGGAGCAATCTGGTGCAAATTTGGGGCAAAATGATGCAGCAAACATGTATAATTTTATGTCAGAAGAAGACAAATAAGACAACACCAGATCCGATGTTGATTCGGAATCTAGCGCCGATCCCGATGCTGATCATGGAGCATATCACGGAGAAGATCCTGTCTCCAATGATTGGGGGCCTGATGATTGATACGGCATCAACGTATCCCTAGTTTCTGATGCTCCATGATGACATTATGCCAATTGCTACAGAGCCAGTTCCCTTCTTTATGTCATTTCTATCGATTTTCCGGACTAACCTATTGACAAGATGCCACAGAGCCAATTCCCTGTTTTCTGTTGTTTTTAGTTTCAGAAAAGTTGTTCTGGAAATATTCTCGGAATTGGAAAGTTCGAAGCCCGGAAGTCCTATTTTCCCCGGAAGCATCCAGAAGACCGAAGAGGAGTCAAAGAGGGGCAACAGGGGGCCACACCATAGGGTGGCGCGGCCCCCCTTGGCCGCGCGAGCTATGGGTGTGGGCCCCCTGGCCTCCACCGCCTTTGCCCTTTCGCCTATTTAAGCCCCCGGGATGGAAAACCTTAAGAACCTGATAAAAATCCCCGAAAAAGTTCCGTAGCTGCCGTCACCGTCAACCCTAGATCAGAAGGGTTCTGAAGCTGTTTCCGGCATCCTGCCGGAGAGGAAATCATCACCGGAAGCTTCTACGTCACCATGCCTGCCTCCGGAGTGATGCGTGAGTAGTTCATCCTTGGACTAAGGGTTCGTAGCTGTAGCTAGATGGTTGTCTTCTCCTCATATGCCTCCATGTTTAGATCTCGTGAGCTGCCTATCACGATCGAGATTGATCTTATGTAATTCTATATGCCGTGTTTGTTGGGATCCGATGAATATTGACCTTATGCCAAGTTGATTATATTCTTTATTGCATATGTTATTTGTGATCTTGCATGCTTTCCGTTGCTAGTGGTTGCTCTGGCCAAGTAGTTGCTAGTGACTCCAAGAGGGAGTATTTATGCTCGATAGTGGGTTCATGCCTCCTTGTTTCCTTGCTCGAGTGACAGAAACGTGAAGGGGGAGGATGTGCTGTTGCCATTAGGGAGAAAACAGCGGTGAGAGTACCCGCGTGCATAATCATTGCTTACATTACACACTTTGTTTAATTCAATTATGTGTTGCTTGCAACTTAATACCTAAGGGGGTTCGGATGATAACCCGAGGGTGGAGTATTAGTCATAGATGCAGATGGATGTCGGTCTATGTATCTTGTTGTAATGCCGCACTAAATATCATAGTAATCTTCATGTCATATTGTGCACTACGGTGCAACCTCTATTTGTCAATTGCCCAGCTGTAATTTGTTCACCCAGCATGCTATCTTTTATGGAGAGACACCACTAGTGAAACTATGAACCCCGGTCCATTTTTCCACACTGTTAAACAAACCACAACAATTTCCTGCTTTCTTTACTTACTGCAAGCATACACTGTTTTCCACACTATACGTCTAATCTTTGTTTTCAGCAAGACCGGTGAGATTGACAACCTCACTGTATCATTGGGGCAAAGTATTTTGGTTGTGTTGTGTGCAGGTTCCACGTTGTTGCTAACACCGGTGAAACGCCAGCACCACCGTTAGTGGCATCAACCTTCCGAAGGTCCTCTTTCTGCTACTGGATTCATATCCTTGGTTCCTAACTAAGGGGAAATACCTACCGATGTGCTCATCACACCCTCCTCTTGGGGTCTCCCAACAAACGTGTGTATCACGAGCATGAATGATGCGTGTGAACACACGTTCGCTGGGAGACCCCAAGAGGAAGGTATGAAGAGTGCAGTAGCAAGTTTCCCTCAGAAAGAAACCAAGGATTAATCGACCAGTAGGAGGAACGAGTTACTTCAGAAGGTTGATGCAGCTGAGATAGCAGGGCGCACTACCGGTTCAGCAGCAACGTGGAACCTACACAATACAATCAAATCACTTTGCCCCAACGAAGCAGTGAGGTTTTCAATCTCACCGGTTTTGTTGAACACAAAGAGGTTAAACGTATGGTGTGGAAGACTGTAGGAGAACAATATGAAAGCAGTAGTAACAGTATGAAAGCAGTGTGAAAGCAGTGTGTGTATTATCGATATGAGGAAAAAGGACCGGGGTCCACAGTTCACTAGTGGTGTCTCTCCGTGAAAGATAAATAACATGTGTGATGAACAAATTACAGCTGGATAATTGACAGAAATGAAGGCTGCATCGTAGTGCATATGCAAGACATAAAGATTACTATGTGATTCATGCGGGCATTACAACAAAATACATAGACTGTCATCCAACTGCATCTATGTCTAATAATCCACCCTACGAATATCATTCGAACAAACGTTGGGTATTAAGTTGCTAGCAACAGATTATCGCCGTAAGAAAACTGTGTAATGCAAACTAGGTAAACACCGTTGTTTTCTCCCTAATGGAAACAGCACATCCTCCATCCGTCACGTTTCTGTCACTCGAGCACAGATGCAAAGGAGGCATGAACCCACTATCGAGCATAAATACCCCCTCTTGGAGTTACTAGCATCTACTAATAATGGAGAGCAGGCAAGATCATAAATAACATAAGCATGAAGATAACATGATAGATTGATAATCATAAGACATAACATTCAACATTTATCAGATCCCAGCAAACACAACATGTAGCATTACATAAATATGATCTCGATCATGTGAGGCAGCTCACGAGATCTAAAAAAGAGATACAAAGTGCAGAGAACAACCATCTAGCTACTGCTATGGACCCGTAGTCCAGGGATGAACTACTCACGCATCACTTCGGAGGAGGGCATGGTGGTGTAGACCCCTCTGGTGATGAATTCCCCTCCCGGCAGGGTGCCGAGGAGAGCTCGAGAACCCTTCCAATCTCGGGATGACGATGACGGCGGCCTCGGGTGTTTCTCGAGACGAAGTGGTATATCTTTAGGTTTTACGTCTCGGGGGCTATAAATAGGCGAAAGGGCAAAGGCGGTGGAGTCCTGGGGGCCCACACCACCCCATGGCGCGGCCAGGGGTGTCTCCCTATGGTGTGGGCCCTCTATGGCCCCCCTCCGGGTCTCTTCAGGACTCCGTGGAAACTTCGGGAATTCTAGGACCTCCGGACTTCGAATTTTCCAATTTCCGAGAATATTTTCAGAACAACTTTTCTGAAACTAAAAACAGCAGAAAACATGGAACTAGCTCTGTGGCATCTTGTCAATAGGTTAGTCCGGAAAATCGATAAAAATGACATAAAGTGTATAGCAAACAACATGGAACATCAGAAATTAAGGATACGTTTATGACATATCACCTGACTACCCCGAACACGAGGCCCTGACATTCGCTTCGTCAAACGCGTCCCCGACCGCCTCCTCGACACCTTCGCCTGGCCACACCAACCCGTACCAATCTGAGGACTCGACGTTGGCGACACGCACACCGACAGGTCGGCCTGCCCCCGCTACGCGCCAGACGGGAGGGGCTCTGCCCTCCACGCGGCGGCCACGCATTCGTCGAGCCGGAGACTCGACCAACACACACCAGACGGTCTCCCAGGTGCCCGGATCCTCTGTGACATTGGATCCTGCAGCTCCTCCTGCCAGAAGTACTCGGTTACAAAAGGGCATTACTAATCCAAAAATTTGGAAAGATGGTTGTGTTCGTTATAATTTTTTGTGCACCACAGGAGAACCCAATACTTTGCATGAGGCACTTGATCATCCTGACTAGCGCAAGCCTATGGATGAGGAATACACTGCTCTTCAGAAAAATCACACGTGGCATCTAGTACCTCCACATCATGGTAACAACAATATTTTTGATTGCAAATGGGTTACAGGATTAAGAGAAATGCTGATGGTTCCATTGATAGGTATAAAGCTCGTTTAGTGGCAAAGAGTTTTAAACAAAGATATGATATTGATCATGAGGACACGTTTAGTCCTGTTGTAAAAGCTGCTACTATTCTTCTTGTTCTGGCTATATCTGTCTCCAGGAACTGGACTATTAGGCAACTCGATGTCAAGAATGCGTTTTTCCATGGCGTTCTGGAAGAGGAAGTGTACATGAAGCAACCTCCTGGGTATGAAGATGTTCATCATCCTCACCATGTTTGCAAGCTTGACAAAGCTTTGTATGGTCTCAAACAGGCCACGAGAGCATGGTATTCACGTTTGATCACCAAACTTCAACAATTGGGTTTCAAACCTTCACAAGGAGATACTGATGGCTAGGTTGAGACTCCAAGTGCAGAGTGTGTAGCTAGTGGCAAACCTTCTTCCCCACGAGGGTGACTCGAGGGTTTATATCGAACTCTTGGGGAGCCAGTATTTCAGCAGTTGTCTTCCAAGCTTCCTCCAGGATCCTGCAAACAAGTAGATAATTTTGTGCCCTCAACCTCACCAAGTGGTTGTCAAGCACAAGGTGTGAGACTTCTAAATTGCAATACGAAACTGAAAGTAAATGTGCAATAATTAAATCTACTACTAAATGCAAATGAGAAAATAAATATGCAATGGATTGTTTTTGTATTTTTGTGATGCAAGTGGTGATGGAGATAATGTAAATTCGAATTGGAGATGCAAGTAAAGTAAATTGCAGCAAAGTAACTAGAGTGTTTTCTTATATTTAAAATAGGACAGGGGTTCATGGTTTCACACTTGCATTCTCTCAAATAAAGTAGACGGTGGACATAAAGAATTACATGTGAGATTATTATAACATGTTTAACATTGAATACTTTCATATGGGCATCACGTCCTAGCATAGAGATCTCTACGGTCATATTGATCCCTCTTATACTCCACCAAGATGCGAAATAAATCATAACACCTCGATAATTAAGGAAAAACCAGAGTATAGATTTAAGCAATATGACATGAAGTTGAAGTAAGAACTTGCTAGATCTAGTCATGGAGATTGATTAGTGTGACTTCAAATCCCAGGTAACAAGGTACTCCTTTTTATCCCTAGTGAGGTAACTAAGAAAGGTTTAACAAAACCTAAGTGGATCGCTGAACTTCTGTCACTTTCACAGCACTAGCCACCCCCCGTTACTCCAACTAATGCACCCATCACCCCACACACGCTCTCAAGAACTAGATTGATCAAAGCTAGCAAATAAGAACGGGGTACATAATATACATCTACTCAAATGACTCAAGATAAACAATTGCAATCTCAGATTCAATAACTCATAGAAAAGATCCACCACATAGGAATTACAACGGTGCCCGTAATCATGTGAGGCAGCTCATACGGATCTAATTAGTGAAGCACATAGAGAGAGAGAGAGAGAGAGAGATACAAGTGCTACTTCCACAAACCCATAGCCCTGGGGTGGACTACTCCCTCTTCATGGAGATGTCGATGGAGATGACGTTGGAGGGGTAGGAGATCACACCGACGGCGCCCCGCCGGAGTTTTCCCCCTCCAATCTGGAACTTTTGGTCTCTGTTTTGATGTTTCGGTGTTTCGGCGGCGCTCTCTCCGTAAGGGTACGGGGGACCCTTTTTATAGTCGGTTTTAGGTCAAGACGGAGTCGGTAAGTCGAAGATGGAAGGAATTGGGGCCACAGGGGCCAAAAGGGGGCCTCCCACGCGGCCAAGGAATCTGGCCGCGTGGAGGGTCCTCTTTTGGGCCTCCTTGCCCAATTCTCGTGGATCCTTCGCCCGCAAGTCTTCTCCTTCCAAGAAAATGACCCCCGCAAATTTTCAGGTGATTTCGCGGAAGTTTGCCCCCTGAAACGTCAAAAATATAGAAAACGGGGTTTCTGACAGGCAGGGTTAATTTCATAAAAGTTGGGGGACTTTGTAATTTAACCCCAAAATACTATAAAACATTGAATTATACCCTTATATGATGCAATATGTAATAGAAAACCATGTGAAAATATGCAAAATTCATCTATGCATTTTACATGCATCAACATCCCCAAGCTTAACCCATGCTCGTCCTCGAGTATGAAGGTGATAAAACTAAGATGGGTTTTGCATACTGAAACAATCATGGGATATCAAGGAGGATTATTCATGCTACATATAATCAAATGATTAATACTAGAAATGAGTAGCAATATACAATTCATGTTGTAAGAAATATCAAATATGCAAGTAAGGATGCTTCATGAAAGTTCACAAAGTGTATAATGAAATAAAAGCACTATGGACCAAACGCATACACAAAATGAAAAATAAAATCCTATATTGGTCAAAGAATAGCATAATGGAAAATAGAAAATATGGTGGACACTTTGGAGAAAATTGAGTAGAGGTAAAACATGATCAAGTCTTATTTAGCCTCTAAATTATTCAACTAAAATTACTAATTGAAATGTGGTATCCATTAATCTAGGACTCTCATTGCCCCTTTATCACTAGCATCTTAAAATTGTGAGTATTGAAGTAATGAGAATGACAAGGTGGTTGAAAGCCTCATGCCCCGTGAGTGTGAAAACCTACTCCACGATTACTCAACTTAAGATTCCTAATAAGCTTTTTACAATCATAATAAGTATTAATGACATCATATAGAAACTCAAAGAGGTACCTCTTGCCCCATTACATGGAAACAAGCCCATGTTACAATGACAAGATGAACAAACGGAGTAGACTCATCATCCTTTTTATTTTCATTCACTATTATGCATAGCTTCTTATTTTATTATAGGATGTGTTGTAGAGTCACTCAAGCTGTAAGTAAATTTCCACCATGATAAAGCATGGCTTGGGTTAGCGGCCCAATGCGTTTCTCTAGTCATATAGATATTAGATGCATAAAAAGTAAAGTGTGCCTTCAAAAGTTCGTGAGAGTCCTATCCCAAGTTCAACCCATGACAATTAATAAAGTGAATATCTTAATTTAGAACATAAATAACACAATAACATGGTGAACATACTCGGAATAGCAATGAAGCTAATGGGAAGATATGGTGGACTCACTGGAAATACTTGGCTAAGGAGTGTTGGAAACAAGTTTTTACTTGTTGGAATTTTTAAATTTTTGGGCTAGCAAGAGGGAGATAGTTGACCAGCTACTATGCATGCATATGTCCATAGAACTACTCATTTCATGACAAACTAAATAAACCAGCAATTAACATCAAGGACATGAATAAGAGATAGCTCAAGACAACATTATTGCAAATTTCTACACATAAAAAGACTATAAATCATGCAAACATATGTAGCTATTCAAATCAGCCATGGAATCCCTATTCCAAGTCATAATACTAGCATCCAATACATTCCAACCCCAAACTCCAGTAGCTCAATCTCATATAAAATGATGGTGGTGGTCTTATCAAAACAAAAACTAGACGCTTCAAGTCTCTACGATAATTGCTTTGCTTAGAAAAACAGAAAGTAGACGCGTGCTAACCAAAAGAGTGTAGCTCCACTGGGGTGTTCATAACATCCCCAAGCTTATGTATTTCACCATTCTTGGATGTCTTGAGGCGCATCTACTCTATTCCCCGTGAAAAAAAACTTCACAAAACATGTTTCTCCCATTTTTTTTCTGTGGGGTGAGATTAGCAAGGACAAACAAATCACATGCTTGCTGTGCAAAATTCCAAATCAAATGCTCCAGTAGATAGACAATAAGGTTCATTATGTTGTATGTTCACTCTCTTTTCTTGAAAGAATCATGGAAATTCGATTCCCAAGCCCAAAGAGTGCATAAAACAAAAGAAGGCAGAATCTGTCCAGAAAAGCAACAGCAGCAAAACAAACGTTTTTCCCTAAGGTAGACTCGTCAAAAAATTAAGCCAATTTTTGTGCTTACAGAGGACGAAAAGTTGCAGAACATACTAAAAAATTAGCTCAATCCAACATACGAATAAAAAACGTAAAATCATACGGTGAGCAGACTCGTGCTGAAACAGAAATTTCATGCACTAGGATAGCAACTTATAAGTCCAAATGGGTTTGACTTGACTATTTATTGAAAACTCCAGAATTAAAACAAAAAAACTAATCTCTTGATACAGCAAGAGGATACTAGAAAAATCCAAACAAAATCAACCGAGTTGCCTCCCGTAAAGCGCTTTCTTTATAGCCATATAGCTAGGCTTTACTTACTTGATAATCAAGAGGGATAAAGCTCATGAGGGAGCTTGTTCTTCAGCGTGCCCCTCTTTCTTGGGAAGTGCTCCATGCTTTTGTTGTGAGGGAACTGAAACTTGAAATTCCCTTCCTTGGAGTCTATGATTGCACCTATAGTACGAAGAAAAGGTCTACCCAAAATAATAGGACTAGGGGATTTATCCCCCATATCCATAATAATAAAATCAACGGGTACAAAAGTCATGTGCAATTCAATCATAACATCTTTTAATTGTCCTATAGCATGTTTAGTACAGTTATCAGCAAGGACAAATTCACTTGAGCACTTCTCTAAATTTTCTAGTTCTAGCAATTCATATAATTCTTTAGAGAGTACTGATACACTAGAACCTAGATCTAACATAGAATGGTGAATTTCTTTTCCAATTGAAACTAGCACCTTGGGGATCCATGCATCCCCAAGCTCAGGAGGTATCATGGCCTCATTCTTGTACCTAGCAATTTTTTCATGCAAGACATGATAAGCAATATAAGATCCAAAGCCAGGTTCATTAACATTTATAGTGGGATCACTAGCAAATTTTTGTAGAGTAGCAATAAGTTCTTGCAAGCTACTTTTTTCTAAATCAAGCAATGGATCCTTAATTTCAGTAAGCATCATAATTTCCTCTACTTTACTCTCTAATTTAGCTAGCATGCTTGATTCATGAGGACTAATTTCATCTTTGCTAGCAAGATAAGACATATATGGAAGTAAATATTCAGGGTACTTCACTATTTCATTCAAAGTTTCTTCTAAGCTAGTAGTGACATGCTCACTTGTATTCTCAGCAATATGATCAATATTTTCAGTAATAGGAGCAGCAATAGTAATAGAATTCATTGCTACACTAGGTTGTGCTTGTGGCTTTCCTGCTGACAAGCTTAATAGAGTTGCTTGATTATCAGCTAATTTTGACAATGCTTTATCTAAATTCGAAGATTGAAGTTGCAATCCTTTAATATCACTACTAATGGATGCAATAGACTTATTTAACTCATGTATCATAGCATTGTTACTAGCAACTTGTTCCATAAGCAATTTATTAGATTCAGAAATTTCACTAGAAGGCTTCCACTTATTTTCATTAGCATTAGGATATGGAACAAAAGGTTTATTTGGCACATAAGGAGCTTTACTATATGAATTGTAAGCATTACCAAAACCACTGCTACCATAATTCCTAACAAAATTAACATCCACACTTTCAGAATTACTACCAACTAGCTCCTGCAAAGGCACATTCTCCATATTTTGTTTATTAATAAAAGTAAGAATAGTGTCCATTTTAGAAGACAAATCATTGGTTTCTTCAATTGAGTTTATTTTCTTAGTGGGATTGGGTGCTCTTTCAGTATTCCATTGACTATAATTTTGCAATATGCTTTCTAATATGCTCTTAGCCTCACCTGCAGTTTTACTCATAAATGCACCTCAAGCAGCAGAATCAAGTATATTTCTAGACATATAGTTTAGACCATTATAAAAAGAGTGTAGTATGGTCCATTCCTTTACTCCATGTGATGGGCATGTTCTAAGAATTAATTTAATTCTATCCCATGCTATGGCTACATGTTCATTATCATTTTGCCTAAATGAGAGGATATTATTCCTATTTTGCAAAATTTTAACGGGAGGATAATATTTCTTAATGAAAGCTTCTTTTAAATCATCCCAAGACTTTATATTAGCTGTAGGTAGTGAAAGTAACCATTCTTTAGCCTTTCCTCTAAGTGAAAAAGGAAGTAATTTCAGTTTTAAAACACTACTTTCCACATTTTTAAATTTTTGCATATCACATATTTCCATGAAATCATGAAGATGCATATAGGCATCCTCCATAGCACTACCACCAAATTGCTCTCTAGTAATTAAATTCAATAAACTAGGACTTACTTCATAGGTTTCAGCTTGTATTTCAGGTGTAGTAATTGGCCTAGTAATGAATTGGTCATTGGGTGTATTTATGTAGTCACTTAATTTAGTTCTACCACCCATTTTAACAGTTTTTATGTAATTTTTAATTTTTTATGCAAAACAAAAGTAAAGTAACTAAGCAAATTAGAAATACTAAAATAAACTAGATAACTAAATGCAAAACTAAAATGCAAACTAAAATAAAATATGCAAGACAAAACAAAAACAAGAACAAAAACAAAACAAAAACAAAAACAAGACAAGAAACAAAACAATCTACTTGAAAGAAGGTGGAGATAGAAAGGACGGTACTCACGTAGGTGCAACCTCCCCAAGCTTAGGTGTTTGCACACCTTGTTGGTGATGAAGACTTCTTTGTGAGCTCCCTTGGACAACTCCTTTACCTATGGCTCCCCGGCAACGGCGCCAGAAAAACGCTTGATGGCTAGGTTGAGACTCCAAGTGCAGAGTGTGTAGATAGTGGCAAGCCTTCTTCTCCACGAGGGTGACTCGAGGGTTTATATCGAACTCTTGGGGAGCCAGTATTTCAGCAGTTGTCTTCCAAGCTTCCTCCAGGATCCTGCAAACAAGTAGAGAATTTTGTGCCCTCAACCTCACCAAGTGGTTGTCAAGCACAAGGTGTGAGACTTCAAAATTGCAATGCAAAACTGAAAGTAAATGTGCAATAATTAAATCTACTACTAAATGCAAATGAGAAAATAAATATGCAATGGATTGTTTTTGTATTTTTGTGATGCAAGTGGTGATGGAGATAATGTAAATTCGAATTGGAGATGCAAGTAAAGTAAATTGCAGCAAAGTAACTAGAGTGTTTTCTTATATTTAAAATAGGACAGGGGTTCATGGTTTCACACTTGCATTCTCTCAAATAAAGTAGACGGTGGACATAAAGAATTACATGTGAGATTACAATAACATGTTTAACATTGAGTACTTTCATATGGGCATCACGTCCTAGCATAGAGATCTCTACGGTCATATTGATCCCTCTTATACTCCACCAAGATGCGAAATAAATCATAACACCTCGATAATTAAGGAAAAACCAGAGTATAGCTTTAAGCAATGTGACATGAAGTTGAAGTAAGAACTTGCTAGATCTAGTCATGGATATTGATTAGTGTCACTTCAAATCCCCGGTAACAAGGTACTCCTTTTTATCCCTAGTGAGGTAACTAAGAAAGGTTTAACAAAACCTAAGTGGATCGCTGAACTTCTGTCACTTTCACAGCACTAGCCACCCCCCGTTACTCCAACTAATGCACCCATCACCCCACACACGCTCTCAAGAACTAGATTGATCAAAGCTAGCAAATAAGAACGAGGTACATAAGATACATCTACTCAAATAACTCAAGAGAAACAATTGCAATCTCAGATTCAATAACTCATAGAAAAGATCCACCACATAGGAATTACAACGGTGCCCGTAATCATGTGAGGCAGCTCATACGGATCTAATTAGTGAAGCACATAGAGATAGAGATACAAGTGCTACTTCCGCAAACCCATAGCCCTGGGGTGGACTACTTCCTCTTCATGGAGATGTCTATGGAGATGACGTTGGAGGGGTAGGAGATCACACCGGCGGCGCCCCGCCGGAGTTTCCCCCCTCCAATCTGGAACTTCTGGTCTCTGTTTTGGTGTTTCGGTGTTTCGGCGGCGCTCTCTCCGTAAGGGTACGGGGGACCCTTTTTATAGTCGGTTTTAGGTCAAGCCGAAGTCGGTAAGTCGAAGATGGAAGGAATTGGGGCCACATGGGCCAAAAGGGGGCCTCTCACGCGGCCAAGGAATCTGGCCGCGTGGAGGGTCCTCTTTTGGGCCTCCTTGCCCATTCTCATGGATCCTTCGCCCGCAAGTCTTCTCCTTCCAAGAAAATGACCCCGCAGATTTTCAGGTGATTCGCGGAAGTTTGCCCCCTGAAACGTCAAAAATATAGAAAACGGGGTTTCTGACAGGCAGGGTTAATTCCATAAAAGTTGGGGGACTTTGTAATTTAACCCCAAAATACTATAAAACATTGAATTATACCCTTATATGATGCAATATGTAATAGAAAACCATGTGAAAATATGCAAAATTCATCTATGCATTTTACATGCATCAGATACCTATGTTTTTATTTACACTCAGTCAGGTATCACATTTTTTGTCCTTGTTTATGTGGATGACATCATAGTAACAAGTTCATCAAATCAAGCAATTTGCACTCTAGTAGATGATTTAAATAAACACTTTGCTATTAAGGATCTTGGAGAGCTTAGTTATTTCTTGGATTCTGAAGTAAGGAAAATTAATGATGGTCTAGTTGTTACTCAAGAAAAATATGCCTTGGAATTATTAGCAAAGGTTGGAATGAACTATTGCAAACCTTCCAATACCCCATTGTCTGCTACAGAAAAATTGTCAGCTCATGAAGGAGAACCCCTTGGATCGGATGACATTATTAGATATAGAAGTGTAGTTGGGGGTTTACAGTATCTAACATTAACAAGGCCGGATATTTCCTTCTTAGTAAATGAAGTTTGTCAGTATCTTCATGCTTCCACTACAATACACTCGACTGCAGTAAAAGGAATATTGCATTATATACAGAGCTCTCTTGCCCTTGGACTTACTTTTTGAAGATCCACTTCCACTCTTATTAGTGCATTTTCAGATGCTGGTTGGGTAGTATGTATTGATGATAGAAGATCCACCGGTGGCTTTGCTATATTCTTTCGACCAAATCTTATATCTTGGAGTGCGAGAAAACAAGCAACTGTATCAAGATCAAGTACAGAAGCTGAGTATAAATCATTAGCAAATGCCACAACTAAAGTTATATGGTTTGAAACCCTTCTAAAAGAACTTGGTATTGAACTTCATGAAAAACCATGCTTATGGTGTGACAACATGGGAGCTACATATTTATCTGCTAATCCTATTTTTCATGCAAGGACAAAACATATTGAAACTGATTTTCATTTTGGGAGAGAAAGGGTTGCACAAAATTTGCTTGATTTTCGGTTTATCTCCACCAAGGACCAAGTTGATGATGGGTTTACCAAGCCATTACCATATAGGGAGTTAGAAGAGTTTAAGTGTAATTTAAACGTGTACTCCCTCCGTCGGGAATTAAATGTCACAAAGTTTGACAAAAGTGGATGTATCTAGACATAATTTAGTGTTAGATACATCCACTTTTGTCAAATTTTGTGACACTTAATTCCGGACGGAGGGAGTACAAGTTTTGATTAAGGGGATGCTAGAATAAAAACAACTTGTAACCGAATCTCCAAATATCTATAAGCTGGTTCGGATGAATAGGTGTTTTCCCCTTGATTATCTCTATAAAACTCGGCTGTTGATGCCCCTGTATAACACGTAAACGAGCCGAGACAAAAGACATCGCTTCCTGCTAGAGAAAATTGCATCTAACACCACACTTTGTGACAATTGTTGCGCAGAACACAAAAACAAAATCTCTTTTGCACACAACCAAACATTTTTGTCTAATTAGTTGCACCCAGCCCAAAACAAAAATTAGTATCGGTTTATTCGTTAATTAGTTGTAGCTAACACAAGGTTTGTGACACTTGTTGCACTGAACATATTATAGATAAAAAAAAATTGCAGCCTAACACACATTTTTTCTAATTGGTTGCACATAAGCGCTTGTATCACCCAACGCCGGCTCTAATTTTGGGACGTTAGCGATAACTGACAAACCCTCGTCGCTGTTACCTGTAGATCTACCGAGGATCAAGCAATCGCAGCACTATGACGACACGAGATTTGTCAACGCAGTTCGGCGAACTCGCCTACATCTGCGGGGCATGACTACGGGCGCTCCTCCCCATTGATACCGCTGCACCGACCGCCTTGGTCGCCGGCACAAGCCGCCGGCTCCCCTTGCGCGTCTGCTGCTATCAAGTCGTCATAGGTTACACGTGTGGTGCCCCCCTCATTATATGAGAGGCCAAGCCTACTAGTGTCCGACTCGAACACTAACCGTGTCTATCCACACCTATTACAACTCTAAGTCCAAACGTAACCCAACACGTACACTATATTCGACACAAATACAACAGTCGCTTCAACTCTTGCGGGAAAAAATGTCTTAGCGCTCCACGCAATTTTTGGCGTCGACGCTAGCTAAGTTCTCGGGACCGATCGGGAATAGATGGTAACGGCTGGGATTATATTCCTTAGCGCTTTATTAAGAGGCTGCGTTGTACATGCCCTAATTAACAAAAAATTGAGGTGTTACAAAGATAATTTATTTTTGTGTTTGGTGCAACAAATAACACAAACCCTTGAAGTTAGCTGCAAAAATTAACATAAAACAAGACTAATCGGTGTATTTGGGCTAGATGCAACCAATTAGACAAAAATACGTGGTTTGCTGCAAAAGAGGTTTTGTTTCTGTGTTTTGTGCAACAAGTGCCACAAAATGTGGTGTTTACTGCAATTTTCTCTTCCTGCTATTTGCTATTGTTGATACCATGAAATTTTGTCCACACTGAAAAAGCCCGTTAGTCCGACCAAGTCAACTCACACCGCAGATCCAAGTGTAGAGAGGCGCCATCTAAAAGCCCAATCCACGCGCCTCTGCTTATTAGGATCGGACGACATTCTCGTCAGAAAATCAGGCAAACCTCACACATCAACACATCACAAGTACAGGGCGCCCTGGATGAGCATGAGCGATCGCGACCATGCGCCGTCGCCAGGCCGGCTCGCTCAGACGCGTGCGATCAGTAGCTCCAGAGGCTGACCTCGCAGTCGTAGTCCTCTTCAATCCATGCCGACGGTCCAGCCATTGGCGGCGGCTCGATGAGCATGCCCTGCGCCATATCAAGATAACCCTGCATTTCGAACTCCAGTCCGTCCATCACGTAGTAAGAAGAGTTGGCGAGGAGGTCCCCGCTCCCCGAGGCTCCCGGCGAGAGAGCTGCCGCTTCGTTAGCCGCATCGCGCTGCGCGGGAGCAGGACGGAACAGCTCAGCCGCTTCCACCGCAGCGCTGCGTATCTCGTCGTGGCCTGCGCCCTGCGGCGGCACACGGAGCATGCGAGGGGAGTCCGAGAAGTTGAGGCACGCGGCGCGGCCGCGCAGCGCCAGAGCGGCTACATCGTGCGCGCGCGCCGCCATCTCGGCGGTGTCGAAGGTGCCGAGCCATATCCTCTGCGCGCCGTGCGGCTCGCGTACCTCGCAGACCCACCGCCCGGGGTTCCTGCTGCGCACCCCCTTGTACAACGGGTGCCTCGTCTCCTTGAACTTGGTCCTCCCGGTCCGCCGCTTGGGCGGCGCCGACGACACCGTCATGTATGAGGACTCTTCTTCCCCGCCGCAGCCCACCGGAGACTGCGTTCCCGACGACGAGTAGCCACTGCCGGCGCAGTACGCCCACTCCATCAGTGCAGTCGATTGAGATGGATTATTGTCTGACTTTGTTTGAGTTTGGGAGGGAAAAGATCCGGCGGCGGTTTATATAGCTATGCATTTGAGGGTCTCACGAGTAGCCACTGACGTGAAAGAGCGCGTGCTGCGCTGCTGCAAACGCGGGGTGACACGAGGAGCCAGCCCGAGTGAAGTGAAAACCGATGTGTGTGTGACTGAGGCGGGTCCGCGCGGGAGTTGGTTGGCGAGGGAGTTGTGTTGTCCGACCAGCTGGAGGCTACTGGGAAGCGACGGTGACGCGCGTGACGCGCAGGCGCAGCCATGGTGGGGCTTATGCGGCACGCAGCCAACTCGGAGGTGGTATTGTGGGCTGGGCTGGGCTTTCCTCCCGTTCTATCTTTTTTTTTCTCCGATTTAAGCAGGTTTATTATCTGTAATATCTAAATAGGACCCGTCCAACATGCAGGTATGCCACCTTATTAGCCTTCAATGCCACCTTTTTAAGCCACTTTATCAGGTCATTGGATGTACCACAACATTTACACAGCTATGTTGGCCATGAGTCCTGCTATACATACGATCATTTGCGTCCGATTCACGTACGACAACCAAAGCACTCCGTCGGATTTTCCTTTAAAGTACAGTGCACCGTTGGATACCACGTCGGACATGGATCGGACAAGCAAGTGTCGTACACACAGTAGTTCCGGTTGGCCATTGTAGTACTCCGGGCGGCGAAGGCGGCGGCGCTCGGGAAGGGCGGAAGCGGCTATGGCGCTCCGGGCGGAAGATGCACCCAGGGAGGGGAAGGGCGGAAGCGGCATGCAACCCTAACCCAGAGGGGAAGGGCGGAAGATGCGCTCAGGGAGGGGAAGAGGTGCAAGCTGCTGTCGGGGAGGGCGGAAACGGCATGCAAAATACTCCTCTTCGCCACTGTCGCTTTGCCGTTGCAGCATTTTCAACCCCAACCCAGAATCCTCTACTTTGCGACGTGTAGCCGTAATCTATAAATTTTGCTTGGATTATGTCTCCAAGGCTGCTAGGCGAGCATTCGCGATGCATCATCACTGGCTTGACCGCACCATACGGTTCGGTCTCATACTGCCTAGAACAACCCCTGTCACCTCACGATCAAGATGTTGGGCATGTGAGTAGAGACATTGATCCATTTGTCTACTGCCTACAGTACAACTGAACCGATTGATAAAATATAAATAATCATGGGTTCATACGGTGATTGAAAGAACGTGCTTTATTGTTTCCTAGACGCATTAGGATGTTGTGATTCTTTTTATTTTTATGGCTATGTGTATATCTGGAATTTATTGCTCTTTTTAGGGGACTGGATGATCATGACCTTTCAGCGAAGCCATTTTTCTGAAAAACTTCAGCTTAATTAACTAGGTTGCATTTTTTTTTTTGAATTTTCACCGGGGGGGAGTTAATCCCCACCTGAATTTATATTGATCTTTTGGGGCCCAAAGCAGCCGAGGGGCGATCACTTACACATGGCAAGGACAGGGTGGGAGGGAGGGGGGGGGCAAGTTCAATTAGCTAGCTCTGAAACAAGAGAGCCAAGCATCAGCGTCTCCTTGCGCATCGATCGGGAGGCGTGGCGCCAGAGGGCGCTGTCTTCACGGCAGCTGCGCAAGAGAGCCCGGAGGGATGGGGTCTCGCCCTCAAACACCACGCCATTATGGTGTTTCCAGAGCTGCCAGCAGCATAGGAGAAGGAAGGTCGACGCCGAGCGCGCAGGGACACCCGTCAGCCTGCCCGACACCGTCAGCTCATCGATAGAGGATGCGCCATTGAGAAGCCAACCCGTTCGTTTCCAGAACCGGCAGGCGAAGGGACATTCGAGGATGAGGTGGTCCCTGGTCTCGAGCGGGGCGTCGCAGAGCGGACACCCGCTATCCGCGGCATCCAGGATGGTTTTGCGCAGCAATGTGTCCCTGGTCCGGATCCTCCCCAGAGTGAGTAGCCAGCCAAAAAACTTCACACGCGGCGGCGCATAGCTTGTCCAGACGAAGGACGCGAACGGAGATGACACCCCTCTGAACGGAGATGACACCCCTCTGAAGCACACCGCCGTCCACGCCACGAGGCATTGGGCGCCCGAGACTTTCTCCGTCGCAGTCCAAAGGAACGCCCGGCGGAGGGCGTCGATATCCTTCACGACGGGAGGAGGCAGCAGCATCGCGGCCATGGCGTATGTCGGAAGCGCGTCGAGCACGGCGTTGATGAGAACGACACGCCCACCGGCGGAGAGGAGCACCGCAGGCCAGCCCGAGAGGTAGCGGTCCTCCTTCGCGAGGAGGGGGGTGAACGCCGTCAGACCGAGCTTCTCAGCCGAGATAGGCAGCCCGAGGTAGTTTTGAGGGAAGCCCTCGAGGGCACATCCGAGAGCGTGGCGGGCCGCGAGAGCAACGCCCGCGCCAGCGTGGATAGGCACCAGGGCGCTCTTGTGAAAGTTGATGACGAGCCCGGTGGCGGCGGCGAAGGAGTCGAGGATGACTTTCAGGCGACGGGCGCCGGCCTCGTCCGCGCGGAAGATGATCAGTGTATCGTCCGCGTACTGGAGGACGACGAGGGGCGCCCGGCAGCGAGAGGGAGTCGCACCAGCTCATCCTGCTTGATCAACCTCTCCAGGACATCGGCGATCAGGAGAAACAGGTACGGCGAGAGGGGATCCCCCTGCCGCATCCCCCGCTTACACGCGATCCACCTGCCCGGCACACCGTTGAGAAGCACGGCGGAGCGAGACGAGTCGAAGATCACCGCCAGCCAATTGCACCAGCGGTCGGGGAAACCACGCGCCCGCATGATTTTGTACAGGCTCTCCCAGTTGATCGAATCGAAGGCCTTGGTGAAGTCCAATTTAAGCGCGAACGCGGGGGCGCGGCGCTTGTGGCAGCTTTGGATGATCTCCGTGGCGTACACGAAATTCTCAGAGATGCTCCGTCCTGTGACGAACCTGGACTGATCGGCATCGATCAGCGCAGCGATTTGCACTTGCAGCCGGGAGGTGAGGGTTTTACAAATCATCTTCATGGTGCAGTTTTGGAGCGACACGGGGCGATAGGAGCTCGGGGGAAGCACTCCGGCCCCATTGGGGAGCAAGACGACGTGGGCACGGTTGATGCAGCCCAGGTCGACCTCGCTGGCGTGGAAGGCGTCAAAGAGGCGCTGCACGTCACCAGCCACGGTGCCGCGCGGAAGAAGCTGGGGCCAAGCCCGTCGGGGCCCGGGGTGCTGGCACGGTCCATACCATTCAGGGCTTTCTTGATCTCGGCGAGGTCGAAGGGGGCGATGAGGGCCGCGCCGTACGCCTGACGCGCACCGTCGTATAGGGCAGCGAGGTCGAACCCCCAGCTGGGAGCGTGGACCCGACCCAGCACGGTGTCGTAGTAGACGCGGAGAGCGTGCGCCTTTGCGTCATTGGAGACGACCCGGACACCGTCGACGTCGAGCATGCGAATGTGGTTCCGGCGGAGCCGGCTGGAGGCGAGCGCGTGGAAGAAACGCGTGTTTTCGTCACCCTCCGTGATAGCCCAAAATTCGCCACGCTGTTTCTAGCGCGCCGCCTGCTGTTGGATGGAGAGCACAAGCGAGCAGTGTGCATCGTCGCGAAGAGAGGCCTCAGGTCCTGAAAGGGCACGATGTTCTTCGAAGAAATCAAGAAGATCAATGACAAATTTACAGTTGTTATCATGCATTGGAATGAACCGATGAGCCAGCTTCCAAGCTTTGGCAGCAAACCTGAACGCTTTAACCTTTACCGCCAAGTCACAAGCAGCATCGCGCGGGCAAGAACGGAGGCGCCAAGAGGGGAGAGTGGTGGGGAGAAAGAGGGGTTCGAGCAGCCAAGAATTCTCAAAATGGAAGCGGTGAGCGGAAGGGATGTCAGTAGTGGCAGTGACGAGGAGTGGAGAGTGATCAGAGGTGGGGCGGGGGAGAGAGGTTAGCGCGGAGTTTGGGAGGGCCGCATCCCAGTCGGAGTTGAAGAACGCCCGATCGAGGCGGGCAAGCATGGGAGGGTTTTGTTTGTTGGTCCAGGTATAAAGACGGTCGAGGAGCGGGAGTTCTTGGAGGGCGAGGCGGTAGATCATCCCATTAAATTTTGCGGCAAGCCTGGCATTGGTAGGATGTCTTCGAAGTTCACACTTTGTTCTACTTTTTCTAAGTCAAACTATTAGGCGGCTTAACTACTCAGGTTACACTCGAACTCGATAATTTTAGCCAACTCTTTCTCCGAGACAATGTTTCTGACCCGGTTTTAAACTTAAGAGATATTGTAGGCAGCAACACAGAATGACGAACTAAGTCTACTCTATTTCTTGGGAAAGAAGAACCCCAAAATAGGAGCGTGAAATACCAACAGGATTCGAATTGGGGACTACTGCCCGTGTGCCAAAATTATGTGTACAAATGTTAAATATATCAATAATTTTTTAACTTTGATGTCTTTTTTTATGCGTGCTATAAAATTCTATATTTTTATTTGCTCATCTCAACTTCAGTCAATGTTTGACAACAATTTATTGTGTAGGCAAGCCCAACAATTTCTCAGCTGTACCACCTCTCTAAGCTATATATTTTTCTCAGTAATAGTAGACCTACAGATATACTCCCTCCGTTCGCTTTTAATCTACATTCTGGGTCATAATTTTTTCCTGAAATAATCTACATCCTGGATGGTCCCCACTCTGGTAATTAAGAGAAGAGAGAGGGCACACACCATGCATGAGTAGAGATTGGCTAAATTATATGAAATTTGCATGCATTGCATTAATTAAGAGGGTGATTTGTTTGTTGTAAGACATATAATTATGATGCATAGTACCTTGTGCAAAGTAGTACTAATAAAGGTATCCTAATTTGTCTAAAAAATTTCAAGATGTAGATTAAATCCGAACGGAGGGAGTATTTCTTACGGGCTGAGTCATACGTATCCCCTCGTAATTAGTCCCTCTCTTAAAAGCGTCCCCAACCTTCAATGAGTGCCCACCCCCGGATCCATTCACCTAATTTTGCAAGCTTTGTTTGTATGCCCCGTCCCCGTCCGTAGGTGTAGCATCGCCATGTTTTTCTTATGGAAGCTCATGCTTTTTCTATAATTCCAGTTCTAACCATGTGTTTATGACAATAAAAGAATGAGAGCCCGAATGGCCGATGAACCAAAATCTAGTATGGTAATAAGCGAGTCTCACCAAAGATCATAGATTAGCTAATATACAAGATGCTCCAAAATTCGTTTTTTGAATGTGCCTTGTTCGTAAGACCAACTCCCATCGTTTCCAAAGAGCCATTAGTTTGTTATTAAACATCCTGGAAAACCATTTATGCTCCCGGGCACCGGTGAACCTGGCGTTTTAGAAAAATATTGTTTAAATGTTTCAAAAAATTATGGATGTTAATTATGTTCTATCTTATAAGCATGCAAAATTACAACTTAAAATTCCATTTATTATGAACTGCACAAAAATGACAAAATCTGAACATTTGAAAATGCATATTGTTCACTATACTCATATCTGTATATTTGTCTTCTCTGTGAAGATCAAAATACAAAGTATTTCGAATTGAAATTTTACGCCATGATTGTTTCAAACCTTTTTAATTTTTTTAATATCTTCACCGAGGGCGAACATCCGAGGTGGCGCCTTCCCTTCTAGTACGATTTTATTTATCCAAAAATGAACAAGATCTCACGACGACTAGTCTTAGGACGATAGATCAGCAGAAGAAAAGATTCGTAGTTCAACAGGGACAGATGCAGGGTGGGGAACACGAATCGTACGGCTGTCGATGCACATACGTCCGCGACGCCATGATTCCCACGCCCAGCGCCGCCGTGCGGTGTCGCGCCCGCGTCGCCTTGCGGTTTGCAGTTACACAGAGACGATCCGGTCGAATCCCGGCGCGCCAGGCAGTTTCCTCGGTAGGGCCCCTGCGTCGCGAACTGATCCCCGCTTTCGCTCGTTTCGGCAGCGTGCGCGCAGAGGCTCATCAGGAGCTCAGGCTTGGACCACCGGCGAGCGGCTGTACGTACCTGCCGAGGAACCCATGCTGCTGCCGGGCCACAGGCCACAGCGTAGAGGTGGGCCACAGTGCAGCCTTGGTTTGTCGTCTCGTCAGTATTGCACTCATGTTTGCCTCAGGTGTGTACGGATCGGGTGGACATGTGTTGCCCTAGGAGGCCGGCAACTCGGTGTTTGGTGTGATATACTACTCCTGTAGCTTTCATTTTTCTTTATTTCTACTAGTAGCTAGAGCTTTTTTTTTACAGCTCTTTATTTCTCGAGCTGGTCATACTAGCACGTAGGCTGCAGGTGCCCTAGGCCGGCTGTTTTTTTCTTAAACTTTCACCCAGTTTTCGATGCATGGAACACAATTTGATTTGAAACTTTGCAGGATATTAGATGCGCCATTTCTGAATATACGTATTATTCTAATTGTGTAATGAGTCTTTGGTTAGAGACCAACGCGGCTTTGAAGCACGGTTCATCGCAAGGCACGCCCTAACCAGTAACCAGGTATGCTCTCGACCTACACTAAGGATATACCTAGTGTTCCATGACTTGTGCTAATACAACAAGCTCCCGAGAGCCACAAAATCACACACACACACACACAAAAAAGATCACACAAGTTTACCTTTAGTGTATGCATGTATATTTATATTCAACGTGCGAGATTTACCATATAACCATTTTAAATATAAGTACCACCCACAAATTCAATGGAATAGTAGCCAAATTAGTTGTTGAGTAAAGATGCAGAAATTTCACTAGCTCCCGATATCACATGGACAATGGCGAACCATAAAACCCCAAAAAATAGCAACTATTCCAAGAAAACTAAAAATTTGCGGCAATAAAATTGTTCGAGTGTTCAACCTCTGTGCAAAATTTTGTGATATAAAAAAAAGAGTTATAAAAAGGCTTAAAATAGTCATTTTAGGGCATTGATTTTTTGTATTTTTTGCTCACTATAGCGTTCCCACATTTAAATAATGAAAGAACATTGTGTTATTGTGCTAGTCTCTAGATCAATTGCTAGCACCACGGTTTAGAATGAAATATCATGCAAATGTGTCTAATCTATTACATCGCATGATACAATCTTTACAAAAATAAGATTACAACTTGCACAGTCTCATAAGACTAGCAGGAAACAGAATTACAACAGAAAACTTAGTACAACATTGAGTCTCATCCTCTTCATGTGCCATAGGCAAAACATGTTGGTTGTAAACTCGAGATTCTGAACGAAACATCACTCGTCATCTGATCCATCCGCGAATTGGAATATGCAGTCACAAGGGGGTCAATACAATTTTATGTATTGGCAGGTAACACCATGGTGGATATAATGCAAGAATAATAATACATGCATATTTGGCTGAGTGGAGTTTTGACTAAGTTTGCATGAAGCAAGTTTTCTCCTATCTCTTTTGGTAAAACAAACTTTTCTTTTCAAAGGGTGGCAACATTGGATTAAGATCCAAGCACCACAAATAATGTTCACTTAGTCAAAAATTTACTTATAGAATGATGTTGAGATTCTTCCGCCATTCTTTATCCAGCTGCTCATAGTTGTCCATAACCGGCGAGGACACAGCTAAGATCTTAGTTTCTAACTTTGCAGAGGTTGTGCACTTTCACCCTTTGTCTTCAGTTAGGCCAAACATCCTATACACCCGGAGTGCATCATGGAAAGGAGATAACTGAGACGAGATCTTACAGAAGGAGAAATCCAACCCACTGGCAAGACCCGTTTCATCTATAATTATGCTACATCTTCTTGTCAAGCCCGGGCTGAACTCTCACGACTTAGTCGATCAAGATAGAGCCCATTTTGTCAAAAGGCTGCACGGGAAGCTACTAAACTTATAAGGACATAGTAATCTCTTTGTTCCTGGGTGGCCATCCGCAAGTGTACTCCTTTCGGTGAAAATCACCATAGACATGGCCCTAGGGATCCACTCAACATAAACCAGTATTTCCACTTCCACCCAGGTGTTTCATTGAAGTTTATATTTATAATGTTTCCTCAACATCTAGTAAAAACAATTTCACAACATTGTTAAGCATGTACAAAGCTTAATGATCACAAGGTAAAAATGATGACTACATGACTACACACTACTAGGATAATAGCATAACGTAATATAACTTAGTAAAATTTCCTATCATGCATACTACTCAAAAATCAACTAATGCATACAAAAAATAATGGGTATTTGATGGTGTGTTGCTTGCCTCTTTGAAGTTGGTGTTGATTCACACACTCTCTTCACAATAAACAAGCAATCACAAACAAAGGAACAAGTTACATCAATCAACAAACTTAACATAACAATTTATTCTACTAAGGAAAATTATTATGATTGGGTTTAGTGTATAGAAAATGGCTAAAGATTGATTTTGAAGAGTTCAAACTTATTGATCAAAAGTTTCACTAAGAATTTTCACATTTACTCTAATACACAAAAAGGAAAACTTGTTATTTCATTATACAAAGATAAACTAAGTAATTGTAGTTAGTGTTTGCCATTTGTGACTAAGGGTTGGGCTTTCATCAAAAGATCACACAAATGTCTTGGTCTAATCATTTTTTGTCTTGGTTTCTTCAAGTCTTTGTTTGCTTCCTTGAGTTGCTTCTGATGTCTAAGTCTCTTTTGCATGTTTATTCAATGTCCTTGCTTGCAGTCCTTCTTATTGATTCTAGGATTTAGCGACTTAGTCATATAGAAATAGATTAGATTTCTAAGGTTCCCTAAAAAAGGATTTGTAAAATATTCTCTTGTTCTTCGTCTTAATCTTTGGGAGAGTATTCTTCTTGAGTTGGCTTCTTATTGAAGTTGTTCTTCTTGATGAAAATGGCTCCTTGTTGAAGTCTTGGTCAAAACTCTTATATCAATTTGGAAAACAAACTCTAAGTCTTGGACAAAACAAAATTGACACTAATCATCTTGAAAACAAATTCTAAGTCTTGGAAAACAAATTCTAAGTCTTCACATGGTTGGTCTTCTTAAGGGTCATCTCCAGGCTCCTTTGTAGCCTCCTCCTGTGGTGACTTCATTGGACTTTGAAAAACTTGATGGTCTTGTTACGAACTAAGGCTGGTCTCGATCTAACTTAGCCATAGGTCTAAGGGAACATAAAAGAAAGGGAAGAAAGACTTAGAGAAAAAGATGTCGTTGGTCTTCATGAAGTGCTTATAATTATTGGAGATGCTTCTAAAGTTTGTTTTCTTGGCTAAGTCCTCCATTGGTCTTCTAGCTTCATGTTGAAAATCTTAAAGTTGAAAATTGGAGCATCTTCCTTGCACTTCATAATTTTCTCATCTTCTCACTTAGTGTTTTTTTCACTAGGAGGGTTAACTAGGACAAAATTACATGGACATGGTTTCAAAGCATCCAAAGTCTTAGGTTTTGGTTTACCTAGTCTATGGTTATTACTTAGAACAAAATTTCTAGAGAAAACATATTGAAGATATTTACAGAATTTAAACTAAGTCAAAAACACTCAAAAGGCCAAACAAATCTCAATTCAATTTTAATTGGTTCAAAAATTATTTGGGACATAGGATATGAAAGTATACATCCTAAGGTTTCCAGGGATATTTTATTTGCAATTTTTAGATTTGTAGAATTTAAACTATGCCCAAAATCATCAAACAAGCATATTTAAATTTGAACCAATTTATTTTTTTCAAATTTGAATTGGACATTTCTAAAATACATGTTTTGGTGATTTTAAAAACTCTAATTTTTCTTAATTTGGATCTATGGTTGAAAAGTTATGATGATTCTAAGATGGAGGGGCTTTTCTACAAAATTGCTAGAATAGATCTACCGGAAAAAAATCACATAAAATATGGGCTACGTGGCGGCTCCTGGTTGGTTGGTCTTGCTGACACGGCGTCGAAGTGGCACTGACGAGGCAGGTGACATGGTTAAGTGAAATAATCTGGATCGTTGATCCAGATCCAACAGATGCGGGGTTGACCGGTTTAGGATCTAATCTCACCCGTCAGCTGAGATCTGACGGTCGAGGGACGGAGAAACTCATCGGGATGGTGGAACTTCGCCAGAGACAATGACGACGGCGGCGCTGACCTTCGGTCGAGGATGGCGGCGGCGCTACGGTGGGTCTCAGGCCTCGAGGAAGACAGAAAACGGTCGCGCTCCTCACGAGGTCCTCCTCGTCTCCTTGGCATGGCTCGGCGTGACTCCAAACGACGGCGCGGTGGCCTCCCGAGGCGATGGCCGTGGAGAAACTCCGACGAGCTCGTGCTCTCTTCACTGTTGCGTAAAAATAATTGGGATGATATCAGAAACGCGCACGGGCAAAGAAAGAAGAGGAGAGGGAAGAGCGTGGTCGCAGACCTTCTTTCTTCAGATTTGCAGATCGACGGCGGGAGCAGGGGCGGCTCCAACGAGCGATTACAGTGGCCTGGCGACTCTCGGGTTAGGGTTTTGGGGCGCGAGAGATGCAGACGGCGAGTAAGCGGCGTTTATATGGAGGCGGAGACATGCGCGAGGGGGCAGAGAGAGGCGGTGCGCTGTCCGTCGTGGCCACGACTCGAACATCGAGGTCCGCTGATGTCAGCGATGCATCAGTGGTGGGGCCCAAGTGTCAGCGAGGGGACAGAGGTGTGGGCTGGTACGGTGTTCTGCTGGGTCGCGCTATGGGCCGCTGCTGGGCTTCACGACGCTGCAGTGCGCGGCAGGTAAGAAACGGGGTTCGCGAGAGAGAGGCAGAGTGGTGGGCTGGGTCTGGCTGGGCACTGCGCTGCTTTTTTTTTCTTCTTATTTTTCATTTTCATTTTCTGTCTTCAACAAAAAATCATAACTTTTGATTAAAACCTCCAAATGGCAATGGAAACATTTATATGTTGTTTTAAACTAATAGCAATTTTAATATTATTCTCCTTCAATAAAATTAATTAAATGATATTATGGTCAAATAATTTCAGAGACATAATATATTTGAAAATATGCTTTCCTAAAGTTATTTAAGTCATTTTCATACCGAGAGAATATTGTGAAACTCATTTTATTACTTATTACTTGATATAGCACTTGGAATGTAGTTTCCATAGTCAATTAATTGGAATATGAATTATTATCACTTGATAGAATATGAAACAATCATTTGGAAAAAAAATTCTTAGGGAAACCACTTTTATAAATTAAAGTTTGATATTCCACTATATATTCATGTAATAATTTCAAAGTTCATAAATTTTTTAATTATGCCAAAAATATCTTTGGGGTTTAAAGTACACAAGTTTTTAAATGCCAAGAATTTTTTTCAATTAACATTTGAATTTGAAAACATTTTCTTTAAGAAGGTTTGCTATAGAGAAACAATTATTATGAAATAACAAAACTTGTTTTGAATAAGGTTTAAGGTTTATGGAGTTAGAGGCATCTTTGGATTTTTATTTTCAATACCATTGGAATAACATATAATATTTCCTTTGTGTTTGATTTTTATTTGTTTTTTGTGACTTGCATTAGTAGAAAACAAAAAGTTTTAAATTTTTGTGATTTTTGATTTTTTTCCAAAAATCAGGCTGTTACACTCACATAGCACCATGAATGTCATTTCTTCACATAATTGTGCACGTACATATAACAAACAAACATGTTCTTCTTTTAAAAAATAGAATTTTCTCAATTAGTTTTGCTATCTATTTTGGATTTATTGTTCGTGCTGATGCATATGAACTCGGGATCCAAAACTCTTCTCTCCTAAAGATGCTACTATTCGTACAAATATTGCTGCTATTTTTTGCAACAGTTTTTTTTTATTTTCTTAATGTGTCTATCAAATCTTAATAATTGGTTTTCCTTTTTAATAGGTCATTTACTGTTTGTAGTCCCACTTCATGGTCTCTTTGGATCGCTGGATTGAAAAAACACACGAATTAAAAAATTCACCAATTTGATAGGTTTATTGTCGCAAAAAAGATGACTAAAAATCACAGAAAAACCATGGAATATTCATTTGAATGAAACAACAATAAAAACATAGCAAAACACGATTGTGTCTTTGAAAGATATTAGAGTGTTATATTCATATAATGCCAAGTTATGGAAATCCTATGAAACTACTACAATGCAAAGAAGGTAATTACAGTAAAAGTAAATGATTTCCTGTTTATACACACATGGGAAGTCTATTTCAAAAGTGGACGATGCCAACCTCACGGATTGTTCTTTTTATTGCACAAAAAGTGTTGGCCGCACATATATTTTATTTTGTGAGTGAATCTCAAAGATAGTTATGGACTACTTTTATGCAAAAATTATAGTTACGTGTTCGCATCCAACGAGTTTCAAAGAATCACCTACTTCAAATTTTTTTAAATTTATTATCCTACAACCTATGTTTAAATCTTGGTTACAAATATTATTGATGGCGAATATATCCATATTTTGACAAATCCACGACACTTAATTTGAGAAGGAGGGAGTAGTTTTTATAAGTTTTTTAACCAGCAAAACTGCATATCATAGTAATCTGCTGATTATCAAAAGTGCTCTTATCAAAACGTCGAAACATACATGCAACTGATGTTTTCTTCTTTTTCCAGTGACCAACAACATAAAGTGGAAAGCTCGCATGTATACATCATGCACACACTTGACTAACACTATAAATTGACATCAACAACGAGTGTTTAGAAAAGGGGAAAGGTGGAGCGCTGCACTGTACGTGTGCGCATCTTATAGCCAATCCATCCCCCGAATATGGCTACTATTAATTTCCACATGCAGTACAAACTTACACGACAGCTAGTACCATGTCGACATAATAAATAGTGCATACATGTCTTCCTCCTCGACACCTACTTGACATTTTAGGCAAGTATCCCCCAGCAGCTTTATATACTGCCATGGTCTGATACTTCAAACAGTGCCCAAGCTAGTGGCAAAGGAGAGACCTTCCCTTCTGGCTCTCACCAAAAGGTCGAAAAAACTTCAAACAGGAGGGGAAAATTTTTAGATAGATGGAGGAGAGGAGAGATAGAGGTAGAACATCTGTCATGCGTTACCGGAGAGAAAAATACGGGGCTCCACACCGGTATGCGCCTCCTCCTTCCCGATCTCCTCATTATTTCAATTTCCAGGTTCCAAGTTCAGTACTATACTAGTACTAGTACTGTAGCATCATTAGCAGTCGTTGTAATAGCAAGTATCCACGTTACCATTGCAGCAGGAGGATCGAAGATCGAGCTATGGGTCACGGTAGCTCCAGAGGCTCTCCCCGGCCTCGGAAGGGCCGGGCGATTCGTCGGAGGAGTCGGGGCTGAGCCTCGGCGGGCTCATCATCATCCCGGCTGCCATGTTGCGCAGGAACTGCGGCGTCTCGAACAGCGCCTCCTCGTCCAGGAAGTACTGGTCGAACCCAATGCCTGTCTGGTCATGCTGCGCCACGCCGCCCGCGGAGGCGGCGACGCTGCTGCTCCCGCCGAAGAGCTGCTGAGCTGGAGCAATGCCGCCACCAGCAGCGCGATCGTGCTGCAGCGAGGCGGCAGCGGCGGCGGCTGCCGCGCGGATGTCGTCGGCGGAGGTGGACGCCGGCGCGGGGCGCGTGGCGGCGATGGCGGGGAAGTTGAGAGCAGCGTCGGGCCCGCGGAGCGCGCGGGCGGCTACGTCGTAGGCCACGGCAGCCATCTCTGCCGTTGGGAAGGTCCCGAGCCAGATGCGGCGCGCCTTGCGAGGCTCGCGGATCTCCGAGACCCACTTGCCGCACCGGCTCCGGATGCCGCGGTAGAAGGGGTGCTTCCCCGTCGACATTGTTCGATCGGCGAGCTAGGGTAATGCCGGCACTAGCTAGCTTATATAGTTAATCGCTATGGGGAATAAACAGCTACAAGTCGAGGAGAGTGTGAGTGGGGATCAGTGGGGCCTGTGGGAGTCTCCGCCGGCGGCGTGCATGCAGTTCGTCGATAAATGCACGAGGAGGAACTCGGCTATATAAGGGGGAGACCAGGAGAAGAAGAGGGCGGGAAGCGCGCGTGAGGGACGCCATGGCGTTCGCTCTCCGTGAGCTGGCGCCCGGGAAGCAAACAACTAAGGTAAATTTGGGGAAGAATCATGTCGCTTTCGGCCTTTCTAATCATGGAAGGATGTGTAGCTTTCGTTTTTCAGCCTTCTATTTTTACTTCAGGCTTGGATGAGAGTTTTTTTTTCCATAGGCGTACTTCATGAGATCTTTTTTTCGAGATGCCCCCGCGACGACTGAGGCCCCATCCGCGGCGGTTGCACCGCGGGGCGGAAGTGCCCCGGCGAGGTCAGGCCCGGCCGTGGACCTGGATCAGTACGGGTCCAACCGGACCATGCTGGCGGGCCGTCAGTGGCCCTCCCCCCTTGCTGTCCTGGAGAAGAGACGGGAGGGGGAGAACTCTACCAAGGCGCGCCTTGAGGATACGACGCACAGCGACTCCCCGACTAGGGACTCGACCATCATCACCTCGGAGACGGACAGCTTGGTGGCGCGCTCAGGTGAGGATGGAGACGGCGACATCTCGATGGCGGATTCCGTCCCCGACTCGCAGCCGACGGAGGTGCCGCGCGCGCGCAGGACCCAGACGGTGCCGGTCACGCCCGCTCGCAAGAGCGCACGCCTTCACGGGGTGGAGGCCACCTCTATCCTTCAGCGCGCACAGGAGCGCGCCGAGGCAAAGGACGCAGGTTTGGAGACCGCTAGCTAGGCGATTGGATCGCGAGGCGATAACGACGACGATCGGCAGGATCCGCGCACTACAGGCCTCCTTGAGGAGGGAGGACACCGACCCCTAGCCGTTTTTAGTCGCCTTTTCTAGTCCATGGTTGAGGTTGGGGCCTCCACCATGTGTTTGATTTATGTACCTTTGGACTATCTCACCACCTGCGTGTGGTTATCTTGCCATTTGTGTTGGCCTACTATGTTTTTTCTTTTCTTGCATTTGAGTTGGCTTTGTACTCTGCCGTGGTGGCTTTATTAATTTAAAGCCGGGCTCTGCTCGAGCCTTCCGTTTATTTTCTTGTTCACACGGAGGCGTGTGCGCGCCATATCCGAGGACTTCCTCAATCCGCAAGGTTTTTATAGATGTTTTCTAAAATCGTTAGAAATTTTTCATTCTATAATATTTGATCTCTAGGTTTCAATCCTACCTGATTTTTTAAAAAATAATATCTTTGAACTAAAATTTATAGAAAACTTCCAATTCACTCAAACATTCTGAAAAGGATTTTTTTTTCTTTTTTGCAAGAAACAAAATTTAGTAAAAACGAAATCATTTAAAATTCGAATGAACAATGCCCTTCCAATTTTTTCTTCTTCTTGTGTGTTTGAAACGAGGTTTTGGTTACCGGTCGGGAAATCCGGTTACCGCCCGGTAACCGGAGATCCAGACTACCCCGGGAAATGTTCGTACCGGTAAAAAAATCCCGAAATTTTGAATTTTAACAAAAACCCTCAGTATATGGTCATATTGGGAATCAAATTTTTTGCATTTTCAAATTTTGATTTTCAAATTCGTCCGGAAACCGGTCCGGATTTTCCGGTAACCGCGTTAACCGGAAATCCCGACCCCCCTCGAATTTTTTTTTCTACCGGGAACCAAAACCTTGGTCTGAAATGATGTCAACACACAAAACCTGAATATGCACGGATGATTAAAACAAAACAAGAAACACTTGTGCTTTTATTGTTGTACGTATTTTGTTGCTCGGGGGTCTAGGAGGTACAATACACCCTGGTACTATGACAAACTTAGACTTTTCCTAATGCAATGACTTTTAGCACGTCATTTTAGGTACTACTCCCTTCGTATCGAAATGTAAAATATTTTAGCGTTTTCTAAGTACGACTTATCTAGACACGTTTAGTGTGTAGATTCACAAACACTAAAACATTTCGAGGTGTGTTTCGTTTAAAAATGCTAAAACATCTTACATTTAGATACAGAGGGAGTAGTGGTGTATTCTAATAGTCAACCACGCCAACCACGTTATCATTGTCTAAATGAGTTTGCATTTAATAATTTTTGGCTCATATTTGCATGTCACTCGTGGATTAATGTGTATGACTACAAGCAAGAGCCATATGTTAGCTAAGATACAATGTTGTTCTCTTTGCTAATTAAGTACAATGTCACATAAATTTTTCATCTATCATAAGGTGCTAAGAAATTAGCATTGGGAGAGGCCATACAATGTTCATGCATTAATCAAGGGAATGAACTTTTCTAATTCAGGTGACTTTTTTTTTCAAGCCAACAGCCTCAATAGTTGACTTTGTATGCTAGGAAAATTGGCAACACAAAATTTCAAAATTATGAGCAACACTGGTTTTAAAAATGTGAAAGTAAACAAGTATCGAACATTTCTACACCTAGACCTCACTATGTACAACTTCGCTGACTTAGAAATAAAAATTTCTTACTCGTCCAAGGACCAAAAATCTAATTACTTATTTTCCATGTCTATATGTTAATCAAGTTTGGGTCGTATGCCAACGAATTTCATCTAACGACCGATATGATGGGTCGAACCGCAAAACCCTGACATAATTTTCATGGATTAATCTAAAAAAATGATCCCTTTAAGGCATGTTTGGATGCAGCTATTTTTTCATGTAAAAGGCCATCTAAATGTACGGTTTTTGGGGTGGGTTGGCCAGCAACGGGTTGGAAGAGTCGATCAAAAAAAGAGGGAAACATCAGGGGTGGCAAAAGGACAATCACAATTCATTATAGAACTAAGCTTGTTAGGTGCGTGTCTTTATCTGTATTTCATAGGTGAAGTTGCATGCGAGTGAGCTGAGTGGCTCATTCTGTGCGTGCACAATAACTATATGTCTGTCTAAGTGTTACTCGACTACGATTTTTTTAAGTCTCATTCACACGAGAAAAGTGCAACTACGGTTTAAAGAAAAAATGTGCAGCTCATTTCAGTTGCACTTTTCGGAAAAGTGTAATGGGATACGAGTTGTACTTTTTTCTGAATTGTGGTTTCACTTTTGTTAGGTTATTGAGATTTCAGAAAATCTCGGCCGACCACCGGGATTGAGAAAAATCTTCAGAATACATATAAGAGATCAGATGCCTCGGCTAGGCTCAACTCAGATTTGTCGTTCTTAACTTTAAAAAATCTGACTTAGTCTCTCCATTGGATGTTATTGCTCTTGATATATGTTTTGTTGTCAACATGTGAGGAGGTCCATTTACTTCTCTTATACCACAGGCTCCACTCATCTACCACCATCCCAATGTTTTAGTGGATCCATATCTCTCTCTCTCTCTCTGTGCGCGCGAGGCATCTGCGTACTGTGGTATTCCTTCTGTATCAAAATGTAATTTATTTTTATAGTTTACTAGACAATATGTATCTAGACATGTTTTAATGCAAGATGCGTATGAATCTACACACTAAAACATGTCTACATACGTTTTGTCTAGAAAAAAGCTAAAACATCTTATATTTTGATACTGAGGGAGTACATTTTATTAGAAACTTTACAATCTCGGATTATTGTACTTAGAGAAATATGAAACTCCTAGACGTGATTATTTCATTCATAGTCCGATTGGGAGCTCAATGTCGTAGTTATGATAGTGTTTAGTGGTTAAGTGGGTCAAAATAAATTACAATAGAAAACGAGTAGTCATTCAAATTCGACAAAATTGTTGCATTGATCAAGCTACTAAAAAATGTTGGTGTTTCTACTAGATTTTACTGTGAGTAGGATGCAACGGTTTAGTTGATTTCTTGCAATATTTACCCCCACACATTATGTGTTCTAGCGTTTGCTCGATTCTGAGGATTTTATGTGGATGTCACTAGTAAATTCATATTGGTGCCCATGCTTTCATAACTTATATTTTTTTGTCTAGGAATGAAAATATTGAATATGATTGATAATGGATTCTACCAGTATGTGATCTATGAAACAAAATGTCGCATTACACGTACACACATGCATGTGTTTCAATGATCCGACTTTATTAGTAAACTAAAGATCGTAGCATCAAAATGAATAACCAAACAAAAAAGGGGGGAGAACAAAGAGTTACAATAAAGCACTATGAAGATGTCATTATGTTCTTCCAAGCATTCGACAAAAAAAGTTGTAGAAGGACATACCCGCACAAGGTTGATTAATCTCCTACCACAAGGTGAGTAATTTAGACCGTTGAAGGCACCGTCGCAGGGCCTCACAAAGCAGGTTGTGGAACCGTTGCTTCGTCACCCGAAGGAGAATACTGAGATGACAATATGACAGAATGAAAGGAACCAATACATGATTACCTCCCAACATCGGCAACAAAGGTGGGGGAGAGTGGAGGGGGTTGTGTAATTTCACATGAATCGCCGCCTCCACCATCGAGACACCATCACTAAGGATACACACACAAAAATAACAGAAAAATACCCTAGACTATAAGCCATGCGAAGATCCTGGGGTCTCCCACCGACTTGCGACTAGAAGACTGGCTGGCAAACATGGGAATTGACATCTATACTTCTTATAAAGTAAAACCCCACTAACATGCATTAATGATTTTTCTATCTCAACATGCAAGTTATCCACATCATCCATCCTCCTAGCCAATAAATTGTCCATGTCATCTCCACTAATATTTATGAATTACTATATGCAAACTACACATCATCTATTTCTTAAATCATCCAATTATTCATATTAATAATTTTTTTAATATATACTATGATCAATTGTATCACATCTCTTATAAAATTTACAATGTACCGTAGTTCCTAAAATGATCCATGTAGCAACGCGCGGGGTATTCTAGCTGATGAAGATGGAAGAAGCCTGTTAATTAGGGCTGATGCTTAGTTTCTATTTGAAGATGCTTTGGTAGCACCAAGATGAGAGCAGTACTGACTAGTGACTGCTCGTGAGCTACAGAACTCGTGTATAATATATCGTCGTCCACGACCTTGTAGACACGCAAAACTGATACGCATAGCCGGATCTTTTTCCATCCAAGCCGTAGCCTAGAGGATGCGAGCATTTGGCAACAGCACGTCACCTTCGCATCGGGACCAGCTCGACGTGGACAAGAGTTGGGGTCGGGGCATCGGTCGCGGCCCGATCGAGTTGCCGACGACGCATCCGCGGAGGCGACACCCTCAACTTACGCCCTCCTTGTGTTTGCAGTTTGCGTGGCCCCCTTGTTATCCAGATTCCAGAGAGGGGCTTTCGACGTTGAGGGCTACGAACAGACTGGCCGCTCCTCGTTCGCGACATCGACGGCCGATCTAGACTTCTTTCTTCGTCAATCCAGGAAATACATCCTTCGCTTACATGAACACCATAACTTGATAAAGCTCCAGAACTGCGCGGTGCGTACTAGCGGTGGAAGAAAAGAATCCTGGCGAAAAATGATGGAGAATCACCGCAAGTCTCGCGTTTTCCCCGGAGTGACCTGCAGTTTATCAACTGCCGGCTCGAAAAAATCGCACGTCAAATGCGAGGTGACGGTTGATAAATTTGTCAGGTAACAGCAGCAGCCGTGTAGAGCTGGCTGCCAAACGGAGATCCGAGAAACTTGGTCCCACTCAGCTCACGGCCTCTTCAGATGATTTCGGATGGACCGCGACGGCGGCGCCATGACTGCCCCGCGTTCTTACTGTCTCGTACGGGCGACGTTGACCCCTGTTCCTGTTCGGCTCAAGAGTATCACGTACGGACTTTCAGTGCTTTGGCAGTTAACACGGTTACACCTGGCCTTGCATAGTTGCCAACTGCTAAGTGTAAGATGACAATGCAACCGCTGTGAACGGTGATGCTCACCTCACCTCAGACCGCGACCTTGTCAACGCGGAGGAGGGGGATGGAAGGTCATATCGACGTTTAATGAGTAATACTGTAGTAATTAGTTGGCAATGATGCTTATGTCTGCGTCAAGAAAAGGACAAACAACGCATGTCACTCGTCTCCTTATACCAATGAAAAGAATCACATTCCGCCTCACTGAACTTTGTTAGCTGGTGCTGCTCCGTCCTCAAATAAGTGTAACTCTAGCGTTAGTCTTGATCGAAATTTTAAAACTTTGATCAACTTTATAAAAAATAATATCAACATATATGATATGAAATATGTGTATTATGAAAGTATATTTCAAAACGGATCTAGGGATATCAATTTAGCGTCATAAATGTTGTTACGTTTTCCTATAAAATTAGTTAAACTTTAAAATACTTGACTTTTATAAATAGAAAACATACATTTATTTGAGGACGAAGGGAATACATAAGTTCGGATTTAAACTACGTCTACAAAAAGTTAAGGAAAATTAAGCTAGTATTTATGAGTACTATTTTTACACATCCTAACATGCATCATAATTATGGTCTCGTAAGGCCTATCCCAATGCAAGTCTCTTAGCACGGTTTCATAGGCATTTTGCTTATGTGTCACTATAGTTAATGAAGAGAGATAGTGAGGCTGTATCTTAGCTAAGATACAAGCTTGGCACGTGGCCATAGATAAAAAAAGGCTCTAGGCCAATCAAATGCATGCATGAGCCCAAAATCATTAATTTAGATACAACATCTAAGATACAATGCATTGTACATGTCGTCTCTTAAGTTTTTATTAGACATATGATAACGTGCTAAGAGACGGTGCATTGGGACAGGCCTAAGAATCCCGTTAGCTAAACCAAACTTAATTAATGCAATCCATATAAATTAATATAATTTGGCGGCGACACCTAGTGATCACCGTCCGATAGTTTGCTTTACTCGGACCAATATCTAGTCGTAAGATTACAAGTAGTATGCCTCTGGGATTTCTACTAGAATTGCCCCCATGGCCGAAAGGGCTGCCAGGTGGGTCTCAGAGCTCCACACAAGGAGTACCACTCTCCCTGATTCCTTCATTATTTGGTTCGAGAGAGAAAAGAAAAAGACCAAAGGAAAAAATGAGAAAAAGAAAAAAAAAAGGAAGAAGGGTGGTGCGGCCACCTTCCTTGCTGCGGATTGAGTGCAGACTCCCTCCCGCCCCTCCCCCAAAGGCAAGTCTACCCTTCATCCACCTATAAAAGGACTCCAAACCCTTGAGGCAAAACACATCAATTGGCTCTCAAACTCCTCTCTCTCTCTCTAGTAGAATTAGAGTCTCTAAGTAGACTATCTAATTAGAGTCCCTCTAATTGGATTGGGGATTCTTCTAATCATTTTTTTGAGGTGTTCTCTCCCGATTAGACCCAGTTCTAATCTCTCTTCTCTCTCATGTGTTGAGAACTTTCAGAATCATATAGCTCTAATCACAGTTGATTAGACCTACCAATTAGCAACGTAGAAAGACTATCTCTCCTCATCGGTGCCGAGTCTTGGACGGCGGATCGCTGGCGGGTTGACACGAGCGTACGCGTGAACACCATAAAAGGGATCACACGTGTGATCCTTGACGAGAGAATCTTAGCAACTTCCTTGCAACTAGGCCTAATTGTGAGGATATACGATTGTTCAGAACTCTAATACGACTACATCGATCTTCCGCTGTCGGCGAGTCGTGGTTCCGGATCTTTTGCATGTATGGGAATGCGTCGTTATCTCCATAGTGATCTTGGCAGTTACGTAGGGGGAAATTAAATTATGCAACATACATCAGTACTAGGGCAGCGGCTGGACAGGGAGTCCCACTTCAAGATGATGGATGGTGTGACTGGGGTTATCAAGAATCACCACCACCACAGGAAGCTAACGATTTCATCCACCGTGTAGCTTTTGACGAGTTTGTGGGACGAGTAGGTGGAGTTGATAAAGCATTGCAAGATGTGAAAAACAACTTCCACTACATAAACACAAACTTAAACACTTTAATGAAAGAATGGATTCCCTACCCCAAATGATGATGGGGATGACATCAACGAGTAAGTCCAGCTAGGTAAAAAAACCTAACCTTGGGGAAGGTGAAATTTCTCCACAACCTTACATTCTATTTAATTCAGTTGATTTTCGTTTAGCACGTTTATTTTAAGCAATGCATTATTATTGAAAATGCAAAAAAATACAGTAGTTTATTTCATGTGTTCCTTTTCTATTTTTAGTTACTTTAGTTTCTTTGAAATTTTTTAGTGGATGTCTTGGTTCGAGTGAGATAGCAATGAGAAGAAACGAGGAGCATGGATCGAGCAAGGCACCAAACTAGCAAGAGAAGGTATGTCGTTCTTATCTTTTTACCTCTTGCAAGTTTTAGTAAGATGATATTAGTATTTGTTTGGTTGCATTTAGAGCTCGCTCCCCTCCTAGTTCGTTAGTTCAAGAATTTATCTTTCAATGCTAGTTTCGCTATTTTAGCCTAATAGATAATGCATTGTGACGTAGGGATGACTCCCGGACCAGTCGGGTAAGCCTACCCAGTCCAAGGCCCAAGACCTAGGCCCAAAGAGAGGTGCTACCCCGTGGTTCTAGAAGGCCCAACAGAAGCCCACCCGCAAAGACTTGCGGGTGAAGAAGGAAATCTTATACCAACCTAGAGCTAGGGTTTGTTTCCCCCCCCCCCCGGACACGGTTTGGGACCTAAGCCACCTATAAAAGGCTAGGAGAACCACCGGGGGGGATCCAATCTACTTTTCACCACCGTAGCCATAAGCTCGAGATCAATCTCTCGGCTTGCGCACCCACCTTGTAATCGATCTACTGCTAAACAGATCTCAAGAGCAGGAGTAAGGGTTTTACCTCTACGAGGGCCCCGAACCTGGGTAAAACTGTGCCCCTGCTAGCCGACGATTGTCGTCAGCGCCTACTCGTTCTCTTAATCGAAACCCTATCGGGTCATCCGAGGGACTTGTTGATATGAGTAATCGACAATTGGCGCCGTCTGTGGGAACGGCGGGCGCTGGATCCACGACGTCTTCGGCCTCATCTTCGCCCAACTTCAGTTGGAGCCCTAGATCATCGACTCCATCGGAGCCGGTCCGCTTCGGGTCGCTCATCTATGTGCCCCACTCGCCGGAATCGTGCCAGGTATTCAGCGAACTCGAGAAGAGCGTCAGCCTGACGTTTGGCAGCTTCCACTTCCGCGCCAGCAAGGCGGGAATCTAGCACTTCCCCAACCAGATCGGGATCGGTGAGTGGGACTCTGAATCCGTCTCCAGCCCGGCGAACTTCAAGTCACCACCTGATGACGCTGGTCGTGACCTAGCGCCTAGCAGCGGCTCCATCTGCCGCAACACACGCGATTTCCACACAATCGCAGCTGAGGAGCCCTCCAGATTCGGTGAAAGTTGTCGACCCACGCCTAGGACTCACAAGCCATATCTGGCCCAAGTCTGCATGGCAGGATCAACTGAACAACCCGAAGAAACAATGACAAGCCAAAAGGAGCGAGAGCGCATCAAAGTCTCGCGAGCCGCTTGGCTCAAAGCAAAGGCGGCGGTACGATCTGGCCAGCCGATATAAGACGGAGCTTCTCGAGATGATCTGACCGCATGCCACTACCACTTGGTGCGAACAATCGACTGATCGCAGAAGCCCGCAGAGATCTGGACACACGAAAGGAAGCGGCGGATGCTTCGAGTGCGCGCCGCGCAGCGCTCTCAAGGACCCAATCGACGGGTAGCCAACCCCCAAAGAAGAAGTACGTCTCGAAGACTGCTCGCATGGACCACGAGTCCCTCAGCGGGATCATCCAATCACTCGACACATCCCTCGTGCACGTCGACGAGGAAGGAAACGTGCACCCGACGACCCCCACTGCGGCTCTCCTGGCAGCCGCCACGTACTTACATGCGAACAAACCGCCCGAGAACGACCCCCACGCGGAACAATATCAGCAAGTTCAGAAAGGGTTAGGCATGGCAGCCGCAAGACTCGCCGTAGAGAACCGCAGGAACGCGACCACTCCAGAAGCCGACAAAACCCCTCGGGCAGACAAAACACCTCGCAGACGCGGGAGCACGTCGCCTAGAAGGGGGGACAAAGAATCACCTCGCCGCCCCCGGGGAAAGGGAGCCCGCCGCCGCGGCGACAGTCCGCGTAGCGACGACGATAGCCCGTGAGGTCGCGATCGCAGCCCACGACACCATGGAAGCCGATCGCGACATCGCAGCAGAGAACCACGACATGAGGACAACCGCGAACGGCCCGAATACGACGCGCGTGGAGATATCGCGCAAAGCAAGGTCGACAAGGCCCGAGCTCGCACGAACCGCGCCCAATCGCTGTCCACCTCCTCTGACGAGGAGGCCTACAGAGCAATATGCTTCAGTCGCAGCATCCGCGAAATGCCAATGCCCAAAAGATTCAAACTCTCGACGAAGGTCCCAAAGTACGACGGTTCGATAGAACCCAAGTCGTGGCTCTCAGACTATCTTACCGCGGTGAAGTGCCAGCGCGGGAACAAGACAACAACTATGCAGTACCTAAATCTGCACCTCGTGGGTGCCGCCTGTGGTTGGCTCGAAGGAAGACTGCGCGCGTGTTACAGATCTTGGGACGAAAAGCGGCGAGCGTATAGGCAGAAAAGCGGCGAGTCCACCCGCGCGAATATCCAAAGATGGACCACACTGAAGAACACCGCGGAAAACATGTCAGAAGAAGTCGCGGTTGAGGCCTTCTCCAAAGGCGCTCGGCGCGCCGCCTTCCGAGAAGAACTGGGGCGATCTGCGCCAAAGACGATCGGGGATTAATGGCGATTACAGTCAGATGGGCCAACGGCGAGGAATCCCTGTGAAACGAAAAAGCTTCCTCACCCGCACCTGAAGAAGACCACAACGGTGATCGTCAGAGAAGGAAGAGGAAACACTACGACCAGGATGACCATTCGGAACTGGTGGTGGCCAAGTTCACCAGAAATCGCGACAGCGGATCTCGCGGGAATCGCGACTGGAAGCCAAAGCCAGACGACAAAACTCCCGAGGAAGACCTTGATGGATACTGCTCGCTGCAACTATTCACAGATAAGCGCACGGGCAAAACCAAGGCCACTCACCTCCTCAAGGACTACCGAAAATTCCAGGACATCCACGAGGCATAAACGAAGAAGCACAGGGCTGCTGTTAGCTAGGGATACCCGCAATTGTCTACCCAGTGGCCCTCGCACGCCCCATCAGGTTCAACAACTGCATAAATAGCGAAAGTGTCAGAGCACACGCAACAACATGCAAAAACACACCTGGGGGCTCGCTGGACTTATAGAGCATGCCCTTTGCAACACTTGCCACCTCCTCCATTACAAATTGCTCATGCTCCGCCGCAAATTTCTGCTTCGACTTGGCCACGTCAGCCACGCCTCGTAGAGCCTTAATATTACGATCACCATCCGCGACACGGTCACGGAGTGACGCAAACGTACTGGCAGCGACAACCAACAGGCCAACCGAAGAAGCAGCTCCACTCGACGAACCTCCGCTGGAATCCACCACCTGGAAAGAACAACGAAGACTCAGAGACAGTACAATACCCCACTCGAGAATATGCCACCCAAGATTTTCGGGTTCTCGGGGGCTACTCCCACCGGGAGAATACAAAGTAAGGCGCAAATATAAAACGCTGACACTTTCGAAAACATTTCGGTTGGACAAAAAAAAGTACGGGAATACATCCGAAGGTTCGTTACATAAGAGGGCACGCAAAAACAATAATTATTCTATGGAACTACATAGGTAGCTCCACTCGCAGTAGGCTGTCCTTTACGCCCAGCGCGGGAGAGTACCCCGGAAAGCATCTTCGCAAGCTCCTCAGCACGGTCGCCAAAAGGACGGAGCGCTACCTTTTCGCTCGTCGAGTCTCGTGGAACTTCCGAGTACACCTTCTCCAGGTCACCCGAGACACCATACGCCAGGGCAAACTGGATAGCTGCCTTGGCCCCACACCCGGTATGCGCAAGCGAGTACTCATGGAGGAGATCTTCATCACCTAGGAAAACTTGCAGGAGACCACTCAGAGTAGGCGGAACCACCGCATCCACGAGCAGGCGCTCATGCAACTGCATGAGCACTCAGTTAGCGTCGTGGACGAGGGAGCAGACCATGTTCGCATGCTCCTGTAGCTGAGCACATGAGTCAGAGAGGGCATCGACCCGCATTTGTCCGAGCAGCTCCAGCCCAACTCCAACGGCGTCTAAGACAGAGACAGAACAAGTATCAGAAAAGGAAAAAGACATGCCACAGTTAAAGGAACATAAAACGCAACCCACCAGCAAGTTTCTGAGCCAAAGGACGGATGATGTCGACAAGATCATTGTCGTGCTTCACGCTCGCCTCCTCCAGCTGCTTCAGAGCTCCCTGGGCTTCCGCGAGACTGTCGGCCGAGCGCTTGCGTATGGACTCCAATTCCTTTCGGGTGGACTCCAGCTCCGTCTCACGGGTTTTCACCCGAGAGAGAGCTTCTGCCTTCTCAGCCTTCAAGCGGTTAACTTCATCTGTAGTTCAAAATATGCGATTGAAACCACAATTGCAACCAGAAAGAAACGGTGAAGGCAAAAAGTGTGTGCCAGCTTGCTTTGAAGGGTGCGGCTGTCCTGGACGAGCTGGTCGCGATCCCCTCAAGGGAAACACAATCCGCTTCAGCCAAAAGAACTCGACGCCCGAAAGCAGAGAGGGAATCAAGAAGGGCCTGCAAAAATCCCGAACAAGGGTTAGAGAGATATCGCTTGAGCCTATACACAACTGTACGCAGTCGAGTATAGCCTTGGGGGCTACTCCTATCGAGAGCAGTGTCGTGCACCCGGTGAAAAACAAAATCAAGAAACAGAACAAAAAAGGAAAACTTCGACTTGAGTCCATGGCCAACTGCAAGCAATTGACAATAGACTCGGGGGCTACTCCCATCGGGAGCACTATCGTGCACCCGATAAATGAAAACATACAAGGCATGTCGCCAGAAATGAAAAGAAACTTTACCTTGCCCTAAGCAGTGGACAAGGGATCCGCCAAGCTACCTGAGACCTCCCGGCTAGCAGACACTCCAACATCTGCAGGTCGTCCACCCGCGAAGTTGGGCATCCCATACTCCGGAGCTTCGGTCGCCTTTGCCGGGCTTAGAGATCTTCGAGTAAGATCTGCATCTGGAGCGGGGTCCGTGGCGGCCTCCTTCCTCTATATAGATGGAATCGAGGAAGTGAACTGGCCCGCGCTGATAGTCGCAAGACTGCTGCAAAAGATAAAATCAGACAAAGAAAAGACGAAAGAAAATCCATGACAAAAGTTAGAATCTACGGCACTTACTCATCCTCATCATCATCGTCGAGGTTGTCGGGATTCCAGGCGGTGGAGATCTTCGGCTCCCGAATCACGGGAGGAAGAACGTTAATAGGAGTCACCCGAAGAGGCTCAGCTACCTCGACGGGAGCATCACCCAAGGAGTTGTCCTTAGAGGTGACGTCCTCCTCCTCCTGCTCCTGCTTCCGGTGACAAAGCTGATGCCATCCGACTCTTCCTCCTCCTCCATATCGTCGAGCTCGGAGCTCGAATCAGCCTCCGCAACGCTGGTCTCGGGAGGAGCTTCAATGATAGTCGCCAAAAGATCCGAGACATCGTCTACATAAAATGGCGGGTAACACGTTGCCACGCTCTGGCTCTACAAAAGTGAAGAGAAAAAGAAGAAAGGCTTTCAACCAATGAAAACTCGAACTGGAAGAAATAAAAGGAAAAAGAGAAGAACAAAGAACTCACCTCAGCCAGGGGAGGTTTCGATGCTTCGAATGGGTCGAGAGGACACGCTGAGTAGCCCTCTCCCTTCTTCAAACTGGTGATGGCCGCGATCTTCTTGTCGAATTCGGCATTCGAGAGAATATCGTCGCATACGCGGCTCGGGTCGTCAACGCCGGTGTATTCCCACATGGGAGTCGGCCTCACCTGGAGGGGCTGGATCCTCCGGCGCAGAAACACACTCGCCAGATGAATTCCGTTCAGCGGGGTCCCTTTCTCCTTTGCGAGTAGAGGGGCGTCGACCTTGCCTTCCTCAGCTGAGAGGGAGTGCAACCAAGACTTCCGCCGCTTCAGAACGACGAATGGCTGGAACTTAGGTACGCCACCCGCGCTGTCGTACACAACATAGAACCACTTTCGGCGCCATCCCTGGGCCGAGTCGACGAAGTGCATCTCCAAGTAGGGGATGTCCTTATTCGCCTAGATCCCGAAGCCGCCGGTCCTCAGTGGCTCGCCTGGATGCTTCTTCTCCTGGAAGATCCGCATTTGAAAGATGGTTTTCCAAAGCCTCCAGTGCGGACGAATAACCATTAAGCACTCGGAAAGCACGATAAAGCACGAAATGTGATGAATCGCGTTTGGAGGAAGGTCGTACAGCTTTATGCCATAGACATACAGCAGCCCGACAAGAAATGGGTGGAGGGGGAAAGACAAACTTCGGGCAACATGCTCCGAGAAGACGACGCGCTCAGTGGCGAGAGGGTTGGGTGTCTCCTCCTTCTTCCTGGACATGCGCACGCGCCTGGAGGTGTCCGGGGGCAGCAGCCCCTCCCCTTGCATCTCGACGATGCTCTCCTTCGTGGTGTTCGCCGAGCGCCAGTCGCCAGTCTTCTTCGCGAGAGCCACAGTGGAAGTGCTCACCACATTCTTGGAGGATGCCGCAGCGGCGCCGCGTTTCTTTGCCCCCGCCATTGGAGTGTGCTTCAATTCTCACGTGAGGAGAAGGTGTGCACGGAGGAGGAAGAAGATGAATAAGGGTCGGGAAATTTACCCTTTCCCTAAGGCATAATATTTATACCCCAGCCAGGCCAATCTGAGCTGTAGATCTGCAAACGTGGCATCCATCACAGCCGCCACGCGTGAAGCGGAAACGAGGCGGCGGGGGATAGTTACCCCTGCACGATCTTTACAAAAAGATCGTGCATATTTACAGCACGCAACCAGCAGAAAAAACGGGTCACAACCGATCGTTTCCGGTCAAAAAGCCGACACGGTGGGCCCGCGCACTCTGCCCCACTTCGTCACGTCCCATCGGGAGCAGTCGGAGCGATCGAGTGCGCAGTGACGTCACTGCGCACCTCACTATACACGAAATCTCTTTCGCGTAAGCATCAAGACGCGAAATTTCTTTCGCGTGGACACTCTGACACGAAATCTCTTTCGTATGGGCACTTCAACACGACATTTCTTTCGTATAAACACACTTGACACGAAACTTATTTCGTATAAACTTCATAACGCGAAATATCTTTCGCACAAGATCAAGAAAAAGGAAGATTTCTTCACTCGAAGAATCGCAGGAACATGATTAAGGTAAAAACGCGAGTGTGCGGCTCCCGCAACTCTACCACACGATGTACTTACACATCCTTACCCTCGATCTTTCGGCCGACTAGGCACGTCTGGATGTCGTATTCTTTCGAGTACGAAGGTAAGACCCAAGGATCTCTCCTGTGGGTCTGGAATCGCACTCAAGCTGCGTCGTCCAGTAAATTTTCCGTGTCAACAACACGAAGAAAAATCCTAGCGGACGCGCCGGGTACCCCTTTTAAAGGTTAAGTTCGACTCGATAAGACCTCCACGGCTCATTCGCAACGATCACCTTGCCGGATTCGAGTCGGAGGCCTCGAATCCGTGTAGGCCAGAACTGTTTTTGCCCTAGATGCAATTAATTGGCCCTGATCTTTCGGGAGAGCCAAGCGACTGAGCCACACCCTTCTGCGAAAACAGCCAAAACAAGACACATTTACCACTTGATGCTCGAGTACGTGAGCGCGTCGCGCCACAAGGTGTATGACCTCGAAATCAAGCGATTGAATGACCAGTCGAAGAATCCAAGAACTCACTTTGAGTGCTTACCCGACTGATTATCAGTTGAATAAACACTCGGTGGCTACTGACGTAGGGATGACTCCCGAACCTGTCGGGTAAGCCTACCCAGTCCAAGGCCCAAGACCTAGGCCCAAAGAGAGTTGCTACCCCGCGGTTCTAGAAGGCCCAACAGAAGCTCACCCGCAAAGACTTGCGGGTGAAGAAGAAAAGCTTCTACCGACCTAGAGCTAGGTTTTGTAACCCCCCGGACACGGTTTGGGACCTAAGCCACCTATAAAAGGCTAGAAGAACCACCGGGGGGATCCAATCTACTTTTCACCACCATAGACATAAGCTCGAGATCAATCTCTCGGCTTGTGCACCCACCTTGTAATCGATCTACTGCTAATACAGATCTCAAGAGCAGGAGTAAGGGTTTTACCTCTACGAGGGCCCCGAACCTGGGTAAAACTGTGCCCCCTGCTAGCCGACGATTATCGCCAGCCCCTACTCGTTCTCTTAATCGAAACCCTATCGGGTCATCTGAGGGACTTGTTGATATGAGTAATCGACACATTGTCTAAAGTTTGAAATACAACTACTATCCTTTGCAAACAATTGTTCAAAACGAGAAAGAAAGAAAGGAATATTGAACATCATTGAAGTATGGCTTTGATTTATCCACCACACTGCTATATTAAAAGGTTGAATTGTATTTGTTAAACTGACACTAAGTACTTGTGAACTGGTTGGTGTTATAATATGAAAAATCAACTTCAACGAATGATCTTTTGAGAGCCCTTGGATACTCAATTTAATTTTTCTCAGACCACCACTCCGCTAACTAACAAGAAATTTACCATGAGTGATGAGGGTTGACTAGTCTTCTGGCCGATGAATGATCTACCTGAGGGAAATCCTCGATATCGGCTATGAGTAGAAGGGTTCTTGTAATGGAAACATTATAATTATCCACTTCAACCTTCCGACTTCCACATCTCGGTTATGAGTGGAAAGATGATTGTAGTTCTCCACCATATTATCATGCAATATAAATGGTGTAAACATCTTGATTATCATAACACCAAGTGTGGTTCACTTGTTTAATCTGCGAGCCAGTTACTAAAGCACTTAAATTTTATTTTAAAACTTTGAAAGTGGAGGAGATAATTAAAGTGCATGCTTTGCTTTGATATTTTAACAAGATATTTTTTGAACTAAACAATGTTTTTACTCTCACATAAGAGAGGAACTTTTGACAATACCTTGAAGCCTAGCTAAAGCTTTAATATTGTTGCCAGAAACATTCTTTTATTAATGATCTATTGAGCGGATAGGCAGTGGGTGTTCAAGTTGCAACCAAGAAAATTTTGTTATTGTCTTATTTAAATGTTGCAGGATTTATGAAGAAAGGAAATGGCATGTCTTCTTGAACTAGTAAAGTATTTCATTTGACCCATCTCCCCATTTGTTTTCTTTGCTAAGTTACTCGCGACGAGCAGCATTTAAGCTTGGGGGTTGTTGATGGCTCCATTTTATGCATGATTTCTCTTTGCAATTTCGCCAATTTTATTTGGTTTATGCTACTACACTCACCCAAACACTACAATGTTTGGAGACATTTCAATTCTTGATGAAGATCTCAGGATTTATATAAACAAGGAAGGGAATGAAGAAAATTGATGATGATTGGAGAAAACACAAGCAATTCTATGAAGAAACAAATCAGAAATTGTTTTCAGGGAGCCATAACGACTACTGGTACGGCCGCCTTCAACTCCTTAAAAGGTGAAACTTTTGTGAAGGTGAGGGAGGTAGAAAACATATGTAGCATTTACCAAGGAGATCAGGAGAGAGAAAGATGAGATCCGGAGAGGTGACTGTCGTGGGATAATCACGGCAGACGTTACCAGGGGTAACTTATCTTGGGATAAATCGACTCTGGTGTTTGGGAGAGGGTTTTGCTCAGGGGAAATCATGGTGATGAAACGATATGGTAGCCGGCAATCAAGTCGCCGAGTCTCCGATCTAGATCTTATTATCTCAACTCTGGTATTACAAAGGATACTCGAATAGCTAGTGAATCTCGTGTGTAATCTAACCCTAGGAGCCGGCTTATATAATATCCGGACTCCCTGGCTTCCTTTCCAAGGTACACTCGGAGTCCTACCCGGACACCGCTTACAAACCCTAAGTTTCCTTATCGAAACCCACAATCCGGGTTACGAGGCCTACACTCTTGGGCCTTCTAGAAACTCCTTTTCCCTAAGCCGGGTCTTGCGCAGCTCCCTTTGGGCCGAATTACACCTTGGCGTTAGCCTACCGGGTTATCATCCCTGGCTTGGGCTTCACGAGATCCTCCTTGAAGCGCATGCTATTCCCTGCAAAATAACAAACGTACATGTTCATAAAAGGCCGGGTTAAGTCGCTTTGATATACAGCTAGGCCTAACTCCTCAGGTGGTCCATATAACAACCCGGCTTTCTCCGAATCCATCTTCATTTTCCCGGGTCAACACTCCGAGGAAAACACAGAAGACCCGGCTCACTTTGTTCGCTAATTAGTCCGGATATCATGGAAATGATTTGTTCTGATCCTTTCCGGATATCTCGCACAACCAATTAACTGCTTATCCCAACAGATCCGGGCGGATATCCCTCCCGAAATTTTCGGCTCCCGCTCTCTCGCCTAGGGTTTCCCACCCGCACATATAAATAAGCAGCTCAGGGGTAACCCTAAACTCACAACTCCATTTCCCCCCATCTCACTCATCTCCTTCATCTTCAACCTCCATCGGCGCACCTTGCTCAAGCTTCACGCCGCGCCGCCACGGAGCCCGCGGGAGAGCAACCGGAAGCGAGCCGCCGCCGCCTGCGCTCCGCTTCCGCCCGCGCCGCGCCGCCATCAACCACCGCCACCGCGCCGTAGAGCTGCGCACCGGAGGACCCCGCAGGTCATCGGAACTGCGCCATCTGTCGCCGTCGCGCTCTCCTCCAAGCTTCACCGGTGAGTTCCCCGCATCCATGAATCTTACTCTCAAGCTCTACTCAAACTAGATTGGATCTTGGTTCCGCCTCATAGATGGCTTTCTTGCCCCGCAATAATCGAGTAGTCCATGTTCCGTTTCTTCCCAATCAGTATGTAAGTTAGATCAATAGTATACCTCCGTTAATTGTGGTCACAAATTTCTCGGTAAATCTCTAGGTCTAGATCCAATCTGCCAAAGATTTTCCGCAACTGCTCTTTGATACTCGGATAACCTGAAATTTTCGGATTTCTTAGCTGCTCTTTGGTTAGCCGGACAATCAGTCATTTCCGGGTCTTAATTATTTACACTCTGCACCTTTTATCTCCTGTTTTGTAGACTGCACCCATGGCACCCAAGAACAAGGGGAAACAACCGGCGAAAGCGAGGCCGACTCAGTCCATATCGGCCAACTGGGCAAGGTCCACCGTGACCCGGGCTAAGCTAGATGAGCTCGCTGAGTCGGGCGTCCTCCCTTCTCAGGAGGAAATTCACTGGCGAGTCCCGGGTGATGAGACCCGGCCCACACCCGGCTCTAATGAGGTAATCTGTTTCGTTGAACACGTGATTCGGGGATTTCATCCCCCGGGTCACTCTTTTTTCCGCGAAGTTCTTAGCCACTATGGCCTCCGAGTTTTTGACATAGGGCCCAACTCTATGTTAAACATCACCCATTTCATCGTCCTTTGCGAATCTTATCTATGCATCCCCCCAAACCTCGCTCTTTTCCTGGAATTGTTCCAATGCAAACCGTGCCACGAAACCGGTGACGGGGCCCTTCTGGCTTGCGGCGGTGTATCAATCCAGAGGCGGAAAAATTCGCCGATGCCGACTCTTAGCCTAAACTCCCATGTTAAGCACTGGCAAAAATCCTTCTTCTACTGTCGGGACACCTCCCCACCCGGCGAAAAGAGATTGCCGGGTTTCTCGGAGGGCCTTCTAGATCTTTCCGACACTTTCAACGCCTTCGCCTCTGAGTCGGATAGGGAGTCCATCCAGCCCTACTTAGCCAAACTAGCTGTCCTTTCCGCCCAAGGTCTCCTTGGGCTCAACTTAGTCAAGACTTGGGTGAACTTCCGGATCCAGCCTAATGCCATCCGGCCCAAGCTGATGTCCGAGTATTCCGGGCACGTCACGGATGCGCTCCGCTACTCTTCAAGGAACTATCCGGCTGGTGATACGAACAAGATAATCAAGAGCTTCTTGACTGAGAAAGCGGAGGTGATCCGGAATATAGCCGGCTTAGAGCCATACACTCGCGACAATCCGGCTCCCGCGGTAAGATCCGGCACTTACTCTTCTATTCTTGTGCTTTTACTTAATACAATCACTAACCCTTTCTATCACATCTTTATTTCAGGCAGGCAGCGCCTTCTGGAACATCGAGACTCCCCCCACCTCCGAAAACCCGGAAGAGGAAGAAGAGCCGGCTGACACCGATGAAGGTATCATCCGGGTGTCAATCATCTTAACTTCTTCTACTTTACTCTCCCATATTTTCTCTTTTTTCGACTATGCATTTGTGCCTTTCAGGGATGGAGGATAAGGATGATAAGGAAGACCCGGAGGAAACTGAGAGTGACGAGGACGAGGCAGAACCGGAAGCTGTGGTTGGGGCGAAGAGGAAACCCCGAGGGGTTGTATTCAAGGTTCCCTATTCCTCCATGTCTTCAAAGCCGTATTCTTTTGCTAATATGCGTGAACTTAATCAACAATTATCCAATTCACCACACCTGAAGGACCCGCCTCCAGCCAAGCGCAGGGTAACCCGGAACTCCCCGGGTGAAGATCCCCTCAACCCGGGTATCCCCACGTCCCCAGTTCGCCGTGCCGGTACTTCTCAATCTTATCCTTTCGATTCACCTCAAAGATATCCTTCTCCCAATCACCCCTTGCGCGGAAAACTCCGAGTCTCACTTTCTCAATCTTTATCGGCCTCGTCCGGGTCTAGCAACGAGCTTCCGCCGGACTTCGTAGTGAATACTGGGTAAGCCATATTTCTTGCTATTCGATACACTGGTACTTTCGATAACCTTTGCTCATTAACACTAACCATTTCTTATTTTACTTTCCTTAGCGCCCAGGTCACGATCAGTGACCCGGATGACATGGATATGGATAACCCGGCAACGGAGAAGCCGGTTGATGATAAGAACACCACTACTGGCGGCGCTGGGGAGGAAGAAGACCAAGGGAAGGACCCGCTGACAGACCCGGCCAGACAGGAGGCCGTGTCTCCCAACCCCCCAGATGGACCCGGGGATGACGACGTCGAGGTTGTGGGCGCAAGGATGGGTGATCCCCATCCTGATACCCAGGCAACCCGGGTCTCCCCCCGAGGCAGGAAAGGACTCCTCCTCCCAGTAACCCGGCCGCCGGCTCTTCCGGTACCAAACCTGAGGACATGAGCTTTGCCGAGATGCTTGACGCTCTTCATACCTTGAGAGCTGATGAAGAAGGCATTCTGGAGGCCTTAATAGCCAAGCACGAGGTAATTTCAACTTACTATTGCTTGTATAGCTGTCTAGTCCCCAAGTTCCGAGTGAACTTATGCATAATTTTCTTGGAACTTTCATAGCATATCCGACTGATACTCCTTTTTTGTCCGACTAACACTTCCTTATGTTTCCACGCAGGCATACGTAGCCCACTCTAAGGAAGTGTTGGCTAAAACCAACAAACTTCTCGAGGTGGAGACGAAGCTGCGTGAATCGGTTGAAGCTGATGCCAAGAAGCTGGGGAAGCTGGCGAGAAAGTATAGACAGAGAGCCCATGCTGCAGAGGATGAACTGAACAAGCTGTCTGCCCGGATTACCGACACTTACCGTGCTTTTATTGGTAATGATTCCCAACTCACTAATCGTAACCCGGATTTTCATTCTGATAGACACTCAGAATTTCTTATTCGCACTTTTCTGTTTTTCTGCAGGGCCGGATGATGAAATGCCAGATGAAGATGACATAGCAAAGCTGAAGACTATAAAAAGCACCATCCGGTAACTCTGTGCTGGCACCATATGGGTTCTTCAAGCCTTGAAGTGGCCGGGTACTGGACGTGGTGGTTTGAGCACGCTCCTTGATGCGTGCTCTACCATCCCCGAGTGGATCAAGCACTGGAAACGCTCGTCATGCCGGGTTGGAGTAACCCGGGGGCTTGCTCTGGCGAAGGCGTATTTTCCCAAGCTTGAGCCGGCAAATCTCGTTGGCGGGTTTCCAGAGTTCAACACTGATGGCTCCAGGTTTTCAGCCAAGAACTTCAAGGCCATCCGAACAGAGGTTCGACACTCGGCTAGCCTGATTGCCGACAGTCTGGATGTCTGTCGGATTGTTACCCCCTACGACGCTGAAGATAAGCCCATTCAGTCGGATCCTCCCAAGCCGTATGACATGCTGGCACGGTGGAAGGCGGAAGCTGCTCAGGCGAGGGAAGAGGCCGCGAAGAAGAAGGCTGAGGCCGATACTGCGCCCACTACCTCCACACCGGTTGTTCCTCCTCCTGCGCGCGCCGGTACTGCTGCTGACCCGGATGCTGCTGCCGCAAAGACCGTTGAAGAACAAGTCAAGGACCAAGACCCGGCTGCCAAGGGCAAGGGCAAGATGGACGACTCGACCCAGGAGGCCGAGTGAACTTTTATCTGCTACCGTCTCAAACACTTCATTCGGCCAATGGGCCTTTAAAACAATTATTCTTTTGATAGTGCGGCTGTGCACTTTTTGATACTACTATCCTCGTTTGTAATACGTTTAAAACCTTAATATCTTCATGGCCCTTCTGGCCTTTGCGTGAATTTGATATTTCTTAACTTTGAGCTTTTTCGTTCCTGATTTTCCGACTTTTCGCTATGGTTCCTTATGTGAGACTCGGTTTCCGGGTCTCGTGGGTTTTGACAAGTGGACTTTTTCTAAGTCCCCAAGTCCCCAAGACTTGGATTTTTGGGTTTTTGAGCTGAATAGCTAGAAAATTTGCTTCTTTTTTCAAATTCCCCAGTCCCCAAGACCCGAATTTCCGAGTCTAGGGTGTTGGATTTTTTCAGAAGAACAAATTGTTTAGCTAAGGCCCAAAACCTAGAGCTGCTCGCATAGGTTTAAAGTTATGCTTAATATATCTTGAGTTTCCGGGTGTTAGCCTTGTACTCTGCATAACTTGTGGTTTAGATGACCCTTTTGACCTTCTTTTACTATAAGCCGGCTTTCGCGTGGATGATCAATGCTGCTATAGCTGTATAAAGACAGGGTCTGGCAAGTCCCATTGGGCATCATGGCTGATTGTAATTATACGCTAGCAAAGCATGCCACTTTTGTGCGAGTCACATCGAGCTTAAGCAAGAAAAATCAAGAAAAATTGGCTCTATTGTCCGGTTATAACCTTGCAGCTGTACTTATTACAAGTAATCGGCCCTTATAACTCGATGGCATCACGGTCGGGTCTTTGAGTTTGCAACTGTGCTATTCAAGCAATTTACTAGAAAAACTAACATACTAAGAACAATAAATAACACTTACCTGGGAAAGAAATAGAAAAACAACAGGAATATAAAGATCATACAAAAAATAACAAAATATTGTTTAACCATCTCTTTATTGATATGAGAAAAGTTAGGTCAGCAAGCCGCCTCATTAAAAACCCTCCAGTCCCTTAGGTTCCCTGGATAGGAAAAGAGTGCGTCTGAAACTTGCTGCCTGTTACATCGTGTGATTCCACTTGTGAATCTAGTCTATTCTAAGTGTAGTAGGGACGCAGCTGAGCCACGTTCCATGGTCTTTCTCTTTCTTGCATAGATGAAGTTGTATGAGCGGTGTCATTGACGGTAGCCGACTCTTCCCTTGCATCTACCAAGTAATATGATCCATTGTGCAGATTCTGGCTTATGATGAACGGTCCTTCCCATGGTGGGGATAGCTTGTGTTTTCCTTCCTTTGACTATACCCGGCGCAGAACCAGGTCCCCTTCCTGGAAGACCCGGGTTTTAACCCGCCGGCTATGATATCTCCTCAGATCCTGCTGGTATATGGCTGATCTCTCCAAAGCTTGTTCCCTGTGTTCTTCTAACATATCCACGGCGTCCTGCCGGGTCTTCTCGTTCTCCACCTCGACGTAAGCCGACACTCGAGGCGAGTCATGGATAATATCACTCGGCGATACCGCCTCTGCACCATAAACCATAAAAAACGGTGTCATATGAGTAGATCTGTTAGGTGTGGTGTTAATTCCCCACACCACTGATGGTAGCTCCTCAAACCATGCGCCAGCAGCTCTGATGCATGGGACTCGCAGCCGTGGTTTTAATCCACGAAGTAACTCCTGGTTTGCCCTTTCCACTTGTCCGTTAGCTTGTGGATGGGCTACTGAGGCTATGTCAAGCCGGATTCCATTGTTCCCACAGAATTTTTCCATCTTTCCTAAGGACATGTTGGTTCCATTGTCCGTTATTATGCTGTGAGGATACCCAAACCGATAGATAACCCTTTTCAGGAACTTGACTGCCATAATTGCTTCACAATTGGTAACTGGCATAACTTCAACCCACTTGGTAAATTTATCAATAGCCACCAAGAGATGTGTCTTTTTGCAAGGTGACATGTGAAAGGGGCCAACCATGTCCATACCCCAAGCGGCGAACGGCCAGGTTAAAGGAATTGTTTGCAACTCCATAGCCGGCACATGGATTTGGCGAGCGTACCTTTGGCATCCATCGCACCTTGCCACCAAGCGTTCCGCGTCTGCTAAGGCTGTGAGCCAGAAGAAACCGTGTCTATATGCTTTGGCCACAAGGGATCTTGTGGATGCGTGATGCCCACAGTCGCCTTCGTGGATCTCTTTCAGGATCTGCCGGCCTTCTTCTGGTGCTACACAGCGCAAAAATACTCCTGCAGCACTCCTTTTATATAACTCCCCATTGATGATGGAATATCCTTTTGCTCGCCTCAGAATTTGCTTTGCTAATACTTACTGTTGTGGTAACTCGCCCCGTGATAGGTAAGCCAGAAACGGCTCTGTCCACTCGGGAACAGCTCGTATTGTGGCCACGAGCTCCAAATCCGGATCTTTGTTAGCAACCTCTTCCTCAGACTCGGTTTTAATTGATGGCCGCCATAGCTCGTCCAGGAAAACATTGGGTGGAACCGGCTCTCTGCGCGAGCCGAGTCTTGCGAGTGCATCTGCTGCCTCGTTCTTTCGCCTATCAATATGTTCCACCTCATACCCGGAAAAACACCCGGCAACCCTGTCCACCTCTCTGCGATATGCTGCCATAGTTGCATCCTTCCTATCCCAGGTTCCTGAGACCTGTTGTACCACAAGATCTGAATCTCCATAGCATCGTATCCGCCTGATGTTCATCTCCTTGGCTATTCTCAATCCGTGTAATAATGCTTCATACTCGGCCACGTTGTTGGAGCAATCAAAGTGGATTTGCAACACGTAGCTCAGCTTATCTCCTTTAGGTGATGTAAGTACCACTCCAGCTCCTGATCCCTCGTATTGCTTGGAACCATCAAAGTGCATTACCCAAGACTCGGAACTTGGTATCATTGTAGGCATGCTAGTGTGAGTCCAATCATTCATGAAATCAACTAAAGCTTGAGACTTGATTGCTGACCTGGGCTCGTAGTTGATATGATAATCTCCCATCTCGATTGCCCACTTGGCTATTCTACCTGTTGCGTCCGAGTTTCTGATGATATCCGACATTGGTATAGAGCTAACCACTATTATTGGGTGTTCCTGAAAATAAGGTTTCAATTTCCGGCTGGCCATGAAGACCCCGAAAACCAACTTCTGCCAATGTGGATAGCGCTGCTTTGCCTCTGATAACACCTCGCTGGCGTAATAAACCGGCCTTTGAACCGGGTGATCCTTTCCATCCTCTTTGCGCTCGACGACGACCACTGCGCTAACCGCCCGGGGCCCGGCCGTAATGTATAGTAGCATGGGCTCTTTGGGACCCGGGGCTGCTAAAACTGGTGCCTCAGATAACTGCTTCTTTAGTGCTTCGAACGCCTCATCCGCCTCTTGGTCCCAAACAAACTTATCCGATTTCCTCAAGAGCCGGTACAGGGGTATTGCCTTCTCTCCGAGTCTGGATATGAACCGGCTCAATGCTGCCACGCACCCTGTGAGTTTCTGGACATGCTTCAGGTTTTCCGGCTTTTTCAGACTCTGGATAGCTTTGATTTTGTCCGGGTTTGCCTCGATTCCTCTCTCGGAAACAATGAACCCGAGTAACTTTCCTGCTGGAACTCCAAACACGCACTTTGTAGGGTTAAGTTTCATCTGATACCTTCTCAAATTCTTGAATGTTTCCTTTAGATCGTCAATGAACGTTTCCGCTTTCCTGGTCTTGATCACCACATCATCCACATAGGCGTGAACGTTGCGCCCGATCTGGTCCTCAAAGCACTTCTGTATGCATCTCTGATAAGTTGCGCCAGCATTCTTTAGCCCAAAAGTCATGGTTTTGTAACAGAATGCCCCAAAGGGGGTTATGAACGATGTTTTCTCCCAATCTTCCTTCTTGAGCTTGATCTGATGATACCCGGAATATGCATCCAGGAAACATAATAAGTCACTTCCAGCCATTGCATCTATGATCTGATCAATCCTTGGAAGGGCAAACGGATCCTTTGGGCAATGCTTGTTAAGACTTGTATAATCTATGCACATCCTCCACTCATTACTCTTTTTCATCACGAGAACCGGGTTTGCCAACCAGTCCGGGTGAAATACTTCCATGATAAAGCCGGTTGTCAACAGCCGAGCAATTTCTTCCCCTATAGACCTTCTTCTTTCCTCATTCATTTTTCTCAGGCCCCGCTTCACGGGCCTAGACTTGGGATCAACGTGCAAGCTATGTTCCCTAACTCTGTAGGGATACCCGGCATATCGCTGGGCGTCCAAGCAAAGACATCCTGATTTGAACGAATAAACTCCACGAGTGCTTTTTCCTGCTCATTGTCCAGGTTAGATCCTATAGAAAATTGCTTGGAGGGGTCGCCTTCGACAAAGGCCACCATCTTGGTATCCTGTGCTGCCTTGAATTTCGCTCTCTCATCCTCCGTATTTGGCCTTTTTAACGCTGTCCTGTCATCCGGGTCTACTTGAGACCGATAATACTTGAGCTCCTCCTTTCTACAAGCTTGTTCCGCCATTGCCACGTCTCCCTCGTCACACTCAGCCGCTATATCCCGGCTCCCATGGATAGTGATGGTCTGCTTGGGACCCGGGATTTTTAGCTGTAGGTATACGTAACACGGCCTGGCCATGAACTTGGCGTAAGCCGGCCTTCCGAATAGCGCGTGATAGGGGCTGCGCAACTTCACCACCTCAAACGTGAGCCACTCCACTCGGAAATTATCCTTTGATTCTCCAAAAGCAACCTCCAAAGTAATCTTTTCTTCAGGGCATGCCGAGTGACCCGGCACGATCCCGTGAAAAACTGTTGAACTTTTCTGCAGCTGAGACTCCTTGAGACCCATGCGTAAGAAAGTTTCCCAATATAAGATGTTGATGCTGCTTCCGCCGTCCATTAAGACCTTTTTCAGCTCATAACCATTAACCTGTGGCGCAACCACCAATGCTAAGACTCCCGGGTATTCTATTCTTTCCGGGTGATCCCTCCTGCTCCACGTTACATCTTGTTCCGACCACCTCAGGTATCTCGGGACAGCCGAGGAGACCGAGTTTACTGCCTTTTCAATATCTTTCTATCCTTGTTGGAAGTTCCCGTGGTGTGAACGTGGTACTGGCCCAATTGCTTGGGATTGGCCTGGAAACCTCCGGCTCCTCCCTGGTTGTTACCCGGATTACCGCCTCCCGGGTTGCCTGCTGGGGGTGGGCCGTTGCCCGGGTTACCACCCGGACCCGGTCCTGCTCCCCGGCCTGCGCCTCGCATTGCTTTCTGTATTTCCTCATTTTCCATCTCTGTAAATCCACGCATTATTCTAGCGAATGATTGGACGGCCTACCGTTCCTGCTATGACGAGGACAGGGCATCCTGAAGGCCTCTATGTGATTAACTGGCCTTGGCGGCCCTTGGTAATTTCCTCCATTAAAGTTTCCTCCATTGAAATTTCCTTCTGCCCTGGATCTTGCAAACCCGGCTTCTGTGTTCCCGACAAACTCGGAATTTCCCTCATACGGGCGCTTATTCTGGTTGTTTCCATTGTTTCCTCCATTATTACCCAGCGCAGACCCATTGCCGGTTCTTCCATTATTGTCTGTGTTTGCTTTTGCTACTTATCATCAACGTCCTCTTCTGTGGTATCCGTAGCAGCGTGCTTGTTGCATGCGTCCATCAACTCTCCCATAGTAACCTCTGAAGCATTCCGACTAGATTTCATGCGTGTTAGCTTTTGCACTAGGGGTGTGTATTTGCATGTCTTTGCCATAGCTTGTAATGCATCCTTTGGTTGAATATCCGTGGACGAGTGCAGTATCTCCATAACCCGGCGCACCCAGCTGCGCGCCGATTCTCCCTTCTTTTGGACACATATTTCTAGATCATCGATCGTGAATAATTTCCTGCACGTCCCATGGAAGTGCTTGATAAATGCAACCTTCAATTCACTCCATGACTTGATAGATCCTTCGGGTAGATTATTGAACCACAGCTTTGCTGCTCCTTCTGACATCATTAAGTACATGAACTTGGCTTGAAGATTTTCAGATGCGTTGCGAATCGACATAGCCATCTCATAGCTGCTCAACCAGGTTTCTGGATCCATAGTCGGCTCGTAATTCACCACTTTACCCGGTTCTTTGAACTTATCCGGGTAAGGCTCGGCTCTGATGGCGTCTGATAAACACTTAGGCCCGGCTAAAATTGCCGGTGCTGGCCTCACCCGGGAAGCGTGCGACCCGGCGACGGGTGCGGCGGGGGGTGCAACTGCTACCGGCCCTCGTACCGCAGACCCGGCTGCTGCACGCCTGGCTCGAGAAGTGTCCACGATAGCTTGCGCGGCTGATACCGCAGGTGTCGCTGGTCTACGGGGAGGAGGCGGCATTTGCTGCTGCTCTGCCCTCCGCCGCGCTGAGCTTGTCTTAATATTACCGGTGTTTCCGTTATGCCGGATTATATACGGCGTTCCATGCATTCCACTCCTATTATCCCGGTAGTTGACCTACTGAGCCACTGCTGTACGCAATAAATCTATCGCCCGCCGGGTCTCCTCCGCGTGGGGTGACTCTCTTACGGGGATTCGATCCAATGCCAATGTTGCCGCATATACATTATCCATGGGGTTGTTGAAGTGACCTGGTGGCGTATGAAATCGTGATGGTGGTGGCGGTGGTGGCGCTGTATTGCCAACAGCAACCCCTGTCTGCAACGTGGGTAACCCGGTTTGTACATTTGCCGGCTGTCCCCCACTAGTCGCGGGCTGGTGTACAGTTTCCTGATTCACAGCCGGAATTGGTTGATCTTGGGGTGTGATGAACAGCGTGGCCGGGTTTAAGACTCCACCCGTTGCCGGTAATCTCGTCTGGTATCTTTGATGCGCCCTAGATGTCTCAACCCGGAGCCGGTTCTCCAATGCATCCAGCTCACGTTGGCGTGTGGCTATACCTTGCTTTTCTGCTTCCACATCTCTCCTTTGCTCCTCCAATGCACGGCGCGCCACATCCAGATCCCTGGCACGCGCCGCGGCGTTTTCCGGGGTTATCACAGTAGCTAGCACCGTGGGATCCAGGATCAGATTGTTACTGAACAGGGCCGGGTGTTGTGGGTTTGAAGGACCCGCCCCCGGCGTCCTATTCGCCATGAATCCAAACATATTCGCTTGCAACTCGCTTTCCGCTGCTCGGCTAGTGACCGAGGCCGATTCTCCATCGACCCGGGTCAGAACCGGATTTCCGTCAACCGGATTTTGCTGCTGGGCCAGCGCTCGCGCCGCTCCAACCGTGGCCGTAGTCACGTCCCCCTGATTGAGATTGGTTGCAGGGGCCGTGTAGACCGCGACCTGGCGCGCGATGCCTGGTGAAGACTCGTATTCCTCCTCATCATAGCTATCCTCCTCGTACCGGTCCTCCAACAAGTGCAGGATAGACTCGGTATCATATTCTCTCATGACCCGGCCACGCGGGGTCCATGCCGGCTCCTCCAGTTGTTCCCTCTTCGTGGTGGGCTCTTTAATCGGATCCACCGTTCCGACCGATTCTTCTCCATCCGACTGTGCGCAGGTTGCTTCTCCTGACACAGAATCATAATCGAAATCATCACGGATTGAACCGGACGTACGTTCCATGCCGATGAAGACGTTGACCCGACCGATTGTGACGACAGATCCGGATTCGAGCAGATCCGACTCTGGCCCCCAGCCAAAATCGTCCACCATCTTCTCTCCTTCGGGGTTGGTGTAGATCTCGCCAACGACGAGGTTCTTCATGTTCTCCCGAGCTTCTCCCGTGATGTAAACACCCTTGGACATAGGCCCCACGGTGGGCGCCAACTGTCGTGGGATAATCACGGCAGACGTTACCAGGGGTAACTTATCTTGGGGTAAATCGACTCTGGTGTTTGGGAGAGGGTTTTGCTCAGGGGAAATCATGGTGATGAAACGATCTGGTAGCCGGCAATCAAGTCGCCGAGTCTCCGATCTAGATCTTATTATCTCAACTCTGGTATTACAAAGGATACTCGAATAGCTAGTGAATCTCGTGTGTAATCTAACCCTAGGAGCCGGCTTATATAATATCCGGGCTCCCTAGCTTCCTGTCCAAGGTACACTCGGAGTCCTACCCGGGCACCGCTTACAAACCCTAAGTTTCCTTATCGAAACCCACAATTCGGGTTACGAGGCCTACACTCTTGGGCCTTCTAGAAACTCCTTTTCCCTAAGCCGGGTCTTGCGCAGCTCCCTTTGGGCCGAATTACACCTTGGCGTTAGCCTACCGGGTTATCATCCCACCATCAGTGACCATCTACCAGGTCATGTCGGAGACCGTCTTCTTCAACACCATCCATTCCACCATAATTCCATCGCATAGAGAGAGAGAGAGATACACTATAATAAGATAAGGGTTTCAAAACCTTCATCTAGATTAAACTCCTTGTTTGGTACTTGTTGATCTACGAATTATTGTGGCTTTCTACGGTAATACAGAGATGAATTTTTCCCTTTTAAAACCCCAAGGTGTGGGTGATGTAAGGGATTGGTGAGATGTGTTTGCGCCTATTTATTCCATCCTATTTCTGAGAGACTTTTCAATATTGTTTATTGAAATATTTGTTTATGATTTCCATAATGCTTGTTATCTGGGGCCTAATGAATCCATGACCTCCAAGATGAGAGGCGCAGATATCTACGAGGAATGAAGACTTTTGGATGTATCCCCGAAAGGTAATAATATTTGTACATTTGTTTCATAATTATGATTCATATTACTATGTTTTAACTAACGTGGATCCTGAATATGAGATTCGGAGAAAAACTCACGCACACGTGTAGTAACATGAACAAAGTATCAGACCGCACTCTCGCCTTTTATGACTAATTCATTGGACGCTTGATGGTTGTGTTTTTATGGTCATGGATATTGTTTATGCCAGCATCGTGAATAGCATACTTTTGGAAGGGAACAAAATGGCTGGGTATACGCTAGTAGTTGATATGCTAAGAGATTCCATTAAGACATCTTTGTCCTTTGTAGCATATCAAAGCACGGTTATATTACAATGTATTTGTTGACCATGAGGTTATCAGTGTGATATATTCTGAAAGTTTTACTTTGGTACTATCTAGCGTCACACCGTAAACAGGGTGAACATAACGGTAGACGCTGGATAATTCCAAATGAGTATATTGCCTCGATATTCTGATATGGGAATTACTCCTCCATAAAAAGAGAGATACAAGCCTAGGCCCACTCGGTATTCTTGATATCCATAAGTTCTATAGACAATGCATGATGATGATACAACATGTGGGATATCATAATACAGTAATGAGTAAAATGAAGCTTATCGGTTAACAAGATAGACAAAGGTATAGTGAACAAAAGATTGTTTCACGGCAATACCGGAATACATAATTTCGGGTAAGTCCAGTATCGTGAGTAATGGGAAAATTGTATAATAACTAACAGGTTCAGCAGTTTATTCGTATAGTTTGTGGGCATCAATATAGGTGTCCATGACCTTGCTATTGATTATTTAAAAGTAAAGAATTTCTAGTTTCATGTCCACACACTATCGAACCTGTAGGGGAAACACACTTAAGTTAGGGATGGTTTATGTGTATATCGGTAGGTCCGGATCAACAAGGAGTATCATCAAAACGGTGTTTCTGCATAATACATATATTTTTTATATCAGAGATAATTAATATTGAGGGCATTAGATGTCCTAGAGTAATGTTTCTGTTACTACCGGAATTTATTCCGGAGTTATTCCGAGAGAGAAATTGAGGTTGCACGCTTTCTGGAGCAAGTGCAGGGGACATGAGATGTCCTGGGATGTTCGAAATATATTTCTGACATCATTAGATAAAGTCGATGATTTTATCTAAAGGGTTCATAGGTTTTCGAAGAGTTTCGGACCAAAACCGAGGAGGGAGTGATGGAGGAGGGTAGGAATGCCCTTTAAGGCCGCACCCAATTTTTGGGGGCTGCCAGGTGGGGGCCAGGGCACCACACATCGGCACACCTCCTCCCAGTATTTTTTCTGGATTTAAATGGAGAGAAAACGGAGAAAATAAAAAGGGAAGACGAAAAATAAAAAAAGTGGAGGTGGACTTGGACTCCACAAGAGATTCCAATCCGAGTTCCACAACGAGGGGGTGTGGCCACCCTTGTAGGTCCTCTCCCTCCCTTGTGGATTGAGGGGAGGACTCCTTCCCCCTACGACGGTCTCCCCCCCCTCATCCCACTATATAAAGGACCCCAAGTCTCATAGGCAAACACACAATTGGCTCTAAAACTTCTCTCTCTCTCTAGTAGAATTAGAGGGTCTAATTGAACATTCTAGTTAGATCCCCTCTAATTGAATTAGATCTTCTTATAATCGGGGTTTTGAGGTGTCCTCTCTCAACTAGATCTAACTTCTAGTTACTCTCTCTCTCTCTCTCATGTGCTGAGAACTCCACCTTCATTTACACCTACGGCGTCTAGTCCTGGACGGCGAAGAACTCTAGAACTGGTCCTGACGTATGTGTGCATACTCTCATATGGGTAACACACGAGACCCTCACTCTGCTGGAGCAAGGTGCTAGATACAGGGAGTTGGCAACATCCTCACCCACAGTCTTGCGCGTGAGGATCTTCTACGCGCTTAATCAACATCGTCACCAACACCTCTTCCACTTCTATGGTGTCTGGTACACGATCTCGAGAACTAGATCTTCGAATCTTTATTCACTTGTATGTTCATAGATAGATCTTGGCGGTTGCGTAGTTTGCATGGAAAATTTTAAATTCCTGTTTCGTACCACAACAAAGACAACAACAGGATCACGAGAAGACAAAGAAGTTAAACCATTGGTCCAACCTAATGGTTTTAAATAGCTGAAGTAACCATGGCATATTGGACAGGAATGCAGGACAATAGTGCTAAACCGATCCAGGCGTGGAGACGTTTAACTACTCCATGGTGACCCGCCTACCGACTACTCAATAGACAAGAATATGTATCACATATCCGCTACTACCATCTGGCACATTCACAGAAACCATGAACTGAAACACTTCCGCACCTACTTCATTCATAAGCAGTAAAACACCACCTTTCTGTATTTTATTTACTTGTTATTAAACTCAGTTATTTAGCTTCTTTATTTCCATACAACCAATCACTATTTTCCGCATGTTTAAGTGAGTCAAAAACTATCTGAGTCAATTCACATAAGTCTAACACCTTGTGTGTGACAAAGACAGTCTTTAAAAACCTTTTGCCAAATCAGATCTCCATGGGAACGATATAAATCAGAAATCATACTTCTATAAAATTGTGCAATAACGAACCTGTGCACTTGCAGGTATTAGTGGAACAAATGTTTAGTTCCATATTGCTAGTTGAGTGGGAGTTTCACCTCCTTATAAGGGGGACTTTTCCACTTGGTGTATGAGCGTGAGAAGAAGAGAGGTACACGCGTGATCCTCCCCCATCACCCGCCTCACCTTGTCATGACGCGCACGCACGGCGGTTTTTGGGAATGAGCCAAGACGAGGTAGGACCTCGCCATGCTTCTGTTTGGTATGATGTAACATGTTTTATATCTATCAATATTCTTAGAATCCATTGTTGCATACGTATTGGTAGATCACATGTATAATTTATTTCTATTTCCTAGCCATGTTTTATCTACTGTTTTTATGGATTAAATCATTTTGAAAATTTCTCATATATCCGACAATCCAAAAACCTTATTTTATGCAATTTTCACCATTGAATTTGTTGCTTCACTGAAGCCTCCTGCCCTCAAAGGGAAGGATTCCAAGCGGTTTCGTGCGAGAGCCACTCTCTGATTTTAGATCATGAGGTGCTTCGATGCCGCCAAAGGCAAGCCTAGAGGATAGCTTACTCCTGCAGAGGAGAAATTTTTCAGGATTCCGACACCCTTCCGGGAGCTTCTATTCTCAGCGTTCTTGATGAGAACATCATTCACCTGAATTTTTTCATCACTACTGGCAAGGGTATGTGAGATGCGCTCAAGGCCAAGTTTCATGTCTCAGACACATGAAGTGAATTGTATGTCATGGAGAAATATTATGAATACAATATGACTGATAAGAGCTGCATCATTGATCAGGCTCATGAGATACAATCCATTATTAAATAACTTGAGCAGTACCCGTGTGAGGTACCAGACAAGTTTATTTCCGGAGGCATCATTGCCAAACTCCCTCCTTCTTGGAAGAGTTTTGCTACCTCTCTAAAGCACAAGAGACGAGAGTTTTATGTTATGGACTCATTGGCTCCCTTGACATGGAGAAGAAGGAGAGAGCAAAAGAGACACATGATCGAGGTATTGGGGGAGGTTCTAGTGCAAACTTCATTGAAATTAAGAACTTCTAGCCCTACAAGCCCAATAACAAGACTGAGAAAAAAATAAAATTATGATAAAAGGAACAAGCCTTCACATACTATCAACTTCAACAAGAGGAAGGGACCGTTCAATGTTTTTGATGATCCGAATCACTAGGCTCCCAGATACCCTAAACGGCATGAGCTGCACGAACTTGAGAAGAACGGCATGACTGCTAACATTGTCACTAGGGATACCGAGATGGAGGATACTTGGCATGGTAAATTTCCTACTATCCTTTCAGTATGTCATTCTACTGATTGGTGGATTGACACTGGTGCCAATGTACACGCATGTGTTGATATCTCCATGTTTTCTTCTTATCAATTTGCAGGGACTTCCTTCATGCTGATGGGAAGCGGTTCACATGCTTATGTTCGTGGTGTTGGTACGGTCGATCTGAAGTTTACTTTGGGGGAAATCGTGCGTCTAAAAAATGTTCATCATGTGCCTTCCATCAATAAAAATCTTGCTAGCATATCTCTTATGTATCGAGATGCCTACAATTTAGTTTTTAATCCAATAAATTTGTATTGTAAATGTTGGGAACTTTTGTTGGTAAAGGCTATAACTGTGAAGTCTTGTTCCGCTTATCTTTGTCAGAGGTTTGTAATTAAGTTGTGAATCATGTTTTCCCAGTAGTGAACCAAATGTCTGACATTCACGTCTTTGTCATATTAATTTTGGGTGCATGATGTGGCTAGACAAAATAAATTTATTCCCGAGTTTCACTACTATCAAGGACTATATGTGTTAAATAGGCGTGCAAACAAAGCAACCTCGCAAATCCCATACGACTATGGAGGTGTGAGATTTGGCACCTCTTGAGCTCATACATTCAAATCATCATGGGATGAATGGCATGTTGACAAAAGGTATAATTAAATACTTCATCATGCTGATTGATGACTCCACTCAGTATTTTCATATGTATCTCTTGAAATCAAAAGAGGAGGCTTTGATTTTTTTTCAATATCTATAAGGCTGAAGCTGAAAACCAACTTGATCGCAAGATCAAGAGGCTTAGATCAGATCATGGTGGAGAGTATTTTTCCCATGAGTTTGATTTGTTTTGTGTAGAACATGGTATAATCCATGAGAGGACACATCGGGTCAAATGGGCTGGCTGAAAGAAAGAATCGTACTCGAACTAATTCGGTTAATGCCTTGTTAGACACCTCGGGTCTCTCTAAGACATGGTGGGGGAGGCAATACTGACCACATATCATGTCCTAAATCGAGTTCCCACAAAGAAAAAAAATAAATAACTCCACTCAAGGAATGTGCTAAGAAAAGGTTAAAACTCTCTTACTTATGGGCTTGGAGTTGTTTGGCGAAATTCAATATGCCAATTCCCAAGAAGCATAAGTTTGGACCAAAAATTGTGGATTGTGTTCTTCTGGGCAATGCATTCCATAGCATTGGCCATAGATGCTTGGTACTAAAATCTGAGGTACCGAACATGCATGTTGGTACAATCATGGAGTTGAATTATGCGGCTTTCTTTGAGGATATGTTTCCCAAGAAGGATGTGCCTAACTCATCAAATCATGAGATGCCTAGCTCATCTAGTGAGGAATTAGTTACAATTCCCGAACCCACCATTCTGATAGAACACCTCAAAAATATTGTGGAGGATGACAATGGAACTCCTAAAATGAGCAAAAGACAGAGGACTACAAAGTCCCTTGGTGATATTTTGTTGTGTACCTCGTGGATGACACCCCCGGGAACATTTCAGAAGCTTATGCATCTCCTGATACCCACTATTGGAAGTAAGTTGTTCTTAGCGAGATATATTCCATCCTGACTAATGGAACCTGGGAGGTCACTGATTGTCCTTATGGGTGCAAACCTGTAGGATGTAAGTGGGTGTTCAAAAAGAAGTTTAGGCTTGATGGTACTATTGAGAAGTATAAGGCTCTACTTGTGGCCAAGGATTATACCCAAAAATAAGGTGAAGAATTCTTTGATACTTACTCAATTGTGGCTATACTAACCATTATTCGAGTGCTACTTTTATTGAATACCTCGTACGGTCTTCTCGTTCATCAAATGGACATTAAGACGGCTTTCCTAAATTGAGATTTACATGTAGCAGACAGATGAATTTTTAGTACCGGGTCAGCAAGGCAAGGTGTGCAAGTTATTGAAGTTGTTGTATGGCCTTAAGCAATGTCATAATTTTTTTAGAGGATTTTGACTGCTGAAGGTTTTGTTGTAAGTGAAGCTGAAAATGTGAGTTCAATCTCCATGGTGGGGGCGAGGGAGTTATTCTGTGTTTATAGATGACATACTGATATTTGAGACCGACCTTGATGTGATTAAGGAGGTCAAGGATTTCTTATCTCGATGTTTTGAGATGAAGGATCTTTGAGTAGGTGATGTTATCTTGAACATCAAATTGTTGAGAAGCAAGAATGGTGGGATCACTTTGTTTCAATCCCACTATGTGGAAAAGGTCTTGAGTCGTTTTCGGTATAGCGACTGCAAGCCTTCTCGAACACCGTATGATCCTAGTGTGTTGCTTTGAAATCATCGATGGATTTCTAGAAATCGGTTGCGATATTTTCAAATTTACTGGCTCGCTTATGTATTTGGCTAGTGCCATGAGGCCTAACATTTCTTTTGCTCTGAGAAAATTGAGCCGGTTTATTTCAAATCCGGGAAACGATCATTGGCGTGCGCTTGAAAGAGTTATGTGTTATTTAAAAGGCACTGCGAGGTAAGGATTCGCTATACCAGGGACCTAAGGTACCGGAGGGTTCTGGTGATTCAAATTGGATACCTAATGCTGATGAGATTAAGGGCACAAGTGGTTATGTTTTTACAGTTGGTGGTGGCGTTGTTTCCTGGAAGTCTTGCAACCATACCATCTTAACAAGGTCAATTATGAAAGCATAACTCACAGCATTAGACAGAACCATTGTTGAAGCAGAGTGGCTTCATGAGCATTTGATGGACTTAACTATGGTTGAAAAACCAATACCCACTATCCTGATGAGCTGTGATAATAAGACTGTGACCATCAAAGCAAACAGTTCCAAGGATAATATGAAGTTATCAATATATGTGAAGAGGACATTGAAATATATGTGGAAATTAAAAAACTCCGGAGTTATTGCGTTGAATTTCATCCAAACATGGACAAACTTGGCAGATTTCTTCATAAAGGTAGAGACAGTAATATTCATTTATTATTTTATCTCAAAGTTCAGAATTAAGTTTATGTCATCATGCTAGAACCTCTATAGCACTTGAAAAGTGAGTTTTCAAAGGAAAATCTTTGTGCGGGTGTGAAGACATGATTCGCCGCAAACGTATCTATAATTTTTGATGCTCCATGCTTGTTTTCTACCCAATACCTTATGTTTTCCACCTGTTTTCTTTCATTTTCCTTTGTTTCCGGAGGTTTCCACAGACTAACCAATTAACGAGATGCCCCAGGCTAGTTGTTGTTTTCTGTTGTTTTTCTATTTCAGAAAAGTTCTTATGGAAATATTCTCAAAAAGGGCTGAAAATCCATGGAGATCACTTTTTACCCGAAACAAAGACGGAGTCCAAAGGAGACACGACGGGAAGCCAAGGGCCACCAGGTGGGCACCACGAGCGGCCTCCCCCTTGGCCGCTCCCAGTGGGCCCCTGGGAGCCTTGGCCACCACCTCAAATCACCTCTTTGCCCATAAATTGCCCTTAAACCTTAAAACATTAGGGACGGAGTTATTTTCCACAAAACAAACAGAGAGGTGTCATCACCTCGAAAGTACAGAGAGGTGTCGTCACCTCGAAAGTACAATCTAGGGTGTCGAGACATCGTGGTAAGGATCATAGACAAGGGTGCATGAGCCTACGGATAGAGACGTGGGGGACGTGGTAGTGCGACAATCGAGAACACCAGGTTTACCCAGGTTCGGTACAGCGCAACTAGGCGACGTTCCTACTCCTACAATCTCACTAAATCAGGGCTGAAGCCTGAAATATACAAAGTACAATGTGAGTAGGGTTTTGCTAACTCGGCGAGGATCAACTTCTCGGCGAGTTGGCTTCTAGCTAGTTGTCTATCTGATTCGTCTCTCTCGTCCGGCTTTATATAAATAGTTGGGTTAGGGCTTACATAAAGGAAACCTAGAAAACTACGGAAAGTATCTAACTTGGAAAGTAAGGAATCCGTCTTCTCCTCCAAGCCGCACCACTTCGGGTCATGGTCCGGGTTCTTCTAGAATTCGGCTTCCTGCGCATCAGCTTACTGGGCCGCCTAATGGGATGTAATCCATTACCAACAGGCCACCCTAGCAATCCGGCTCTTTAGACCAATGCCGGATATACCCCTAATCGGTATATATCTGACATAGGGCTTCTAGGGTCCTGCTCCGGCACCCTGCCGGAGAGGGGGTCGTCACAGGAGGCCTCTACATTGCCATGATCGCCTCCAGACAGATGCGTGAGTAGTTCATCTCGGCACTACGGGCCCATAGCAGTAGCTAGATGGTTGTTCTCTCCCCTATGCCTCCATGTTTAGAATCTCGTGAGGTGCCTCACATGATCGAGACCACCTTTATGTAATTGCGCATGTTGTGTTTGCTGGGATCCGATGAACCATGAGATTATGATTATTTTGTTCATGTCAATCTGAGTTGCTTCACTTATATTTGTAGAGAGTTTTAATCTTGTCTTGCAATTCTCTTTGGTGTTTATGATTACCTTGGCCACGTAGTTGTTTTCACCTCGAAGAGAGGGTTTATATGCTAGATAGTGGGTTCATGCCTCCTTGTTGCGTGCGCTCGAGTGACAGAAACGTGCCGAGGGAGAGAATGTGTTATTGCCAGTAGGGAGAAAACAATGGCGCTCTTATCTACAGATGAGAACCACTGCTTACATTACATATTGATCTTAATGCATTTGTCTGTTGCAAACATAGCAATCCCTTTGTTGCTGCAACTTAATACCAAGGGATTTGCTGGATAGTTTTCTTGAAGTGGAATTTTAGATATGGATGCATGCTGGATAGAGGTCCATATACCTTGATGTAATGCCTACAATGTTAGAACCCGTGAACTTTATCTCGTCATAATATTATTGTTATACGTTCATGATTTTTTGATTTCCCAGCTATAATTTGTTCACCCAGCATGTTTGTTTTCTTTGGAGAGACACCACTTGTGAACCTAAGACCCCTAGGCCTATTTTCCTCATATTGCAAACCTTCTTTTAAGCATTTTCATAATTGTTTCCTCGTTGTTTTGTTTTTACTTTTATTGTTTTCCAAGACTCTATACGTTTAATTCTCATGTTTTCAGCAAGATCAGAAGATTTACAACCTCAAGCTTGGGGATGCCATGTCACCCCAAGACATATCCAAGAAGTACAAGCGTCAAAACTTGGGGATGCCCAAGACATCCTCTTCTTCATCAACAAAAATATCAGGTTTCTTTCAAAACACTATATTTTTATTGCTTCACATGATATGTGTTATTTTTGGAGCATCATTTTATTTTGCTTTCAGTTTTTTGTTTTCTTTGCTATAGTTTTTGGTTGGATTCTAGAACTTTTATCTCGGGAGAGATACGCTCCATTTTCATTGCCTAGAACGCTATGTTTTGCTAGTACTGCGTTTAGGTCTTGTTTTTCACTCGAATTTTGTCTAGAGCTTGTTTGTTTCCTTTAGTTATATTTGTTTAGCTCTCTGGTCTTTGATGATTATTTTCTTTGAGAGTTATTTCGAATAAGTTGATTGGTGTTGGAGAAGAGTAAATTGTTTCATGCTTATAGTGGTGCAATAGGAAACTTGTTTTGACTGTGCCTTAGGATTTGGCATGTCATGTTAGATGTTATTTTAATTGTGTGCTTAGTTATTTATGATGTATTATGACTAGTCTCAAATAGTTGAGAGTGCTTAATGTTCCATTGAATTTAATCATGTGGTGTTCTCTCATATTGAAGCATGGTATTGTGGTATTTCTCCTTTGAATGATTTATCTGGATTGACTTGGCGCATGCTCACACCATGTTATGACTACAAAAAAGTCACCTCTAGCCTTGATGATTATTTAGTTTTGACTTGTAATATCAATTCATGCTTTGATTAATGGTATTTTGTCGCTATGCATGATAATGGCCGTTATTACTCTCTTAGTTGGTCGCTCCCAATCTTTTGCTAGCCTTCACCTGTACTGAGTATGACCTCTACTCGTGCATACATCACCCAAAAACCAAAGTTTTCCAAATGTGTCCACCATATCTACCTATATGTGGTATTTAACTGCCACTTCAAGTAAATTTCTCGTGTGCTACCTTTAAACCTTCAAAATTATAACCTGTTTTGTGTTCTTGTTTTAGCTCATGAGGAAGTAGTTTAAAGTTTATTATGAATTGTGTCAAGCAAATTTCTTCTTCCTTATTTCACCTGATGAGTATGTAATATGTGCTCATCTAAATTTGTAGATAGATGGAGCCAATTAATATAACAAAACAACACTTCCCCATGGTTTGACGAAAGATGGTGGGTACCCGTAAACACGGCTAGCCCTGGTTTGTGAAAGAAAGGTGGGGGAAGTGCCAAACTAATAAAACAATGAAAAACACTCTCAAAAGTCTAAACGCTTTGCTTTACATGGATTATGATAAGTTTTTCATTTACCATTCATTGACATAGACATACACCTCTCTCAAAATTGTTTTCAATATCTCTGTTTTATCAAATAAAAAAGCTCTAGCACATGAGTAATCCCTGCTTCCCTTTGCAAAGGGTCTTTCTTTTACTTTTATGCCGAGTCTTCATCTTCTTACTTTATGCACCAGCTAAGGAGCATAGTTCTCATTGTAAGTATAATGTGCATAATACCAAAATTTATTATTGATTGATTCATGATTGTGGTATGGCTTTCTCTCAAATTAATTGTATCTAGTCACCATTTAAACTTCGAAGGTGTATTGGCATTTATGTTTTGCTACCACACGAAGAACTAGCTGGATACCACTTTATTATGTTTTTCTTTATGATTGAAACAAACATATCACTTTTAATGTTTCATCCTTTATTTTCTTTTGTTTGTGTTTCTTTTCATGTGCAACATGGTTGCTAAGTTTACATTGGTTGAAATAATATTTAGCATGCCTTTGTTAAAGTAATTTGATCTCATCTTTGCAATGCTTTTACATAATATTGATCAAGATTTGTGTTGGCTTCATTTCACCTTAAAAATTATTTTGTTATCACTTACCTACTCGAGGACGAGCAAGAGTTAAGCTTGGGATGCTTATACGTTGCAAACGCATTTTTTTATGCCCCATGCTTATTTTCTACCCAATACATTTAGTTTTCCACATGTTTTATTTCGTTTTCCGCATGTTTTCACAGACTAACCTATTAACACGATGCCCCAGGCTAGTTGTCATTTTCTGCTATTTTTCTATTTCGGAAAAGTTCTTAAGGAAATATTCTCGGAAAGGGCTGAAAATCCACGGAGATCAATTTTTTACCCGGAACGAAGATGGAGTCCAAAGGTGAGACGAAGGAGAGCCAGGGGGCCACCAGGTGGGCACCAGGCGGGGCCTACCCCTTAGCCACACCCAGTTGGCCCCTGGGCACCCTGGCCACCGTCTCTCGTTGCCTCTTCGCCCGTAAATTTCCTTCAACCCTAAACACGTCGGGGACAGAGTTATTTTCCACGAAACATACAGAGAGGCGTCGTCACCTCGAAAGTCCAATCTAGGGCTTCTGCAGCCTTGTTCCGGCACCCTGCCGGAGAGGGGAATCGTCATCGGAGGCCTCTACATCGCCATGATCGCCTCTGGACAGATGCATGAGTAGTTAGTCCTGGGACTACGGGTCCATAGAAGTAGCTAGATGGTTGTTCTCTCCCCTATGCCTCCATGTTTATAGTCTCGTGAGCTGCCTCACATGATCGAGACCGCCGTCATGTAATTTTACATGTTGTGTTTGCTGGGATCTGATGAACCATGAAATTATGATCATTTGTTCATATCAATCTAAGATGCTTCACTTATATTTGTAGAGAGTTTTAATCTTGTCTTGTAATACTCTCCGGTGTTTATGATTACCTTGGCCACGTAGTTGTTTTCACCTCCAAGAGAGGGTTTATATGCTAGATGGTAGATTCATGCCTCCCTTACATCTGTGCTCGAGTGACAGAAACATGATGGATGGTGGATGTGTTGTTGCTACTAGGGAGAAAATAGCGGTGCTCTTGTCTACGGACGAGGACCACTACTTACATTACGTATTGTTCTTGATGCATTTGTCTTTTGCACACAAAGCAATCACTTCGTTGCTGCAACTTAATACCAGAGAGATTTGCTGGATAGCTTTCTTGAGGTGGATTTTTAGATACGGATGCATGCTGGATAGCGGTCCATATGCCTTGACATAACGCCTACAATGTTAGAACCCGTGAACTATATCTTTTCATGATAGTATTGTTATATGTTCATGATTTATCAATTGTCCAGCTGTATTTTGTTCACCCAACATGTTTGTTTTCTTTTGAGAGACGCCACTAGTGAACCTATGGCCCCCGGTCCTATTTTACTCATATAGCAAACCTTCTTTTAAGCACTTCCATAATTGTTTCCTTGTTGTTCTGCTTTTTTAGTTTTATTATTTTTCAAGACTCTATACGTTTAATTCTCTAGTTTTCAGCAAGACCGAAAGATTGACAACTTTCCAGAAGGTTGGGGAAAGAGAGAGAGAGTTTCTGTTTTTGTGCAGGTTCCATGCTTGTTGACGCGCCAGACAACGAGCGACCTTCTCCAAAACTACGAACTCCTACTAGTTCGATAAACCCTGACTCCTCAATTGGGGGGAAATTTCTGCCGGACTACATCATACCTTCCGCTTGGGGTCTCCCAACGAGCGTGTGATCACGTCAGCATCACACACCATGCTGACGACTATAAGCCATGTCCACCTTTCTTGTCATACCAAGCAAGTATCCCATCAGCCAAAGAGGGTGGAAGTCCCCCTTGTGAACCTCTGGAATACCCGAGACGCGCACCCAAAAATCTGGAAGTGTATCTAGTGGCTCAATTTTCTGCCCCCAGCTATCCACCATCATCTCATACCCACTATTCGGTACTTTACAAGCACCGAAGATCTTCATCCGTTACAGCTCATTCTTATGGGAAAACCACCTTGAACACATTATGCCCCACTTGACTCACATCCCAGACAAATCCCTCTGTTGGAACCACTCTCTGAACCTGTACATGATTGGATGTGGTTTTGGTGCAGCCAAGAGAGGACAAGATCCATTAACATGCACAGGTCCCTCACAAATGTCACACACCGACGTTGGACAGTCCGCCAAGAAGTGGCCAGCAACCCCATAGCGAAAACACTTCAACTTGTCAGCCCTCTTCCCATTTTTTGCACTGGTCCCGCCACCGCAGCTGCTAGTTGGATCCCCGATACCGTCTGGTCACCAGAGTGAGCCACATGAAGATCAGTCTGGTTGGCACCTCCCTGCCTTGTTGTCTACGCACAAGCGGGTGCAGCGGCTGGGATCACGAACGTTGTCGCAAGCTGCTGCTGTACACCAGCCATCTGAACTGCTTGATGCACGCCCATGGTCTGCGCACTCTGAACCTGAGCTGCCACCGCAACACCATCACCAATACGCGGACCAGCTGGTGGAGGCACGATGAGAGCATACCGTGCCCGTACCGTCCCATGGAGATGATTATACAGTCGGAACCCATGATTGCCATAAGCACCTGGTGACGGACTCCATTATTGCCAAAACCGGCACTTAGGGTTGAATGCAAACTGTCCTTGGCCATTGCCATCTCCATTTCTCGGCCACGCCTGGCCGTCCGGTCCATCTGGAACAGCCGCCGTTCCACTCGGGCCACCCTCGAAGTGACCGTACCCCGCCGGCGAAGCACCTCCCCAGCCATTTACAGTAGCATTACCGCGAGGATCAGCACCCCCTTGCCCTCCGCCGCGATGCGCCATGGTGACAACTTCGCTGGAACGACGATAGCCCAAGAGACAGGAGGCGGCTGCAGTTTTCCACGCCAAACCTAACAAACGCCTTGGTCCACACCCCGACGAAATACAGGTTCGTGGAATACAGATACGGTCTGATGCCCTCTAGCCCAAATCTCGGCTCTGACACAAAGGCGTGCCCACACTCAAACCCACAACGTCCATGTCCATCGACTGGCGTTTCCAGAATTTTGAACCAAGATCCTTCGATTCGCAAACTGCGGCACCACTAGTCACTAACGACGGTGATCGCCTCCGACGTCGAACCACCGTCCAAGATCCCTCATTGTAGTCGTCCATGGCGAACACCGACGGTTCGATAACATGAAGCTTACGAAGAGAACGCACTGTCACAACCCCCGGCGAGGTTGGACTAGCACCTGGAGACACCGGAGAAAACATGGAGTTGAGAGCAGAAGTTGCGTACCTCTTGGTCAGCCGCTTCTGCATCCTTTTGGTCCTCCTGGATGAACTTGATCCCAAAGACCTATTGACGTCTGACGTCGGCGATCGGCAAGCGTACACCAGCGGCGTCAACGAGAACTTTGAGGCCTCCACCCTTGAAGACCCCGCTCCATCTTCGCCGGAATCGGAAGAATCATCCTCATCTCCGACATTCAAAACCCAGAACCTTCCCCCGACGAACGACGATCCCCCGGAGGCCGTCAACGGGGCCGGTGCCCGAGTCACCCCTCGAGTGGCTTGTTGGGTCGCCCATCTCCATGGCCTTCGGCTTTTCAGCAAGTTAAAATGGGGGGAGGGGGATGGGGAATTTCACTTTCCCGGCCTCTGCACCAACTAAGAATGCACACATCGATGAGTATCAGGATTTTTTATCTTGGTTACAAACCATCCTCGGGATAAATTTCATGAGTACAGGTATAAATAGGAACATAAATTTGCAATTTGAAATTGGATGTTAGTCTCGTACATCCACTCTCCAAACCAGTTGAGCTAGGCTCACCTCCCTAAACCTGCTTAGACTCCATCGTTTAATAAGTACCGACAGACCATATGTCTAGTTTATTTCCCGTTTTAATAACCAAATTTTATCTGCTACTTTTATGGATTAAATAATTTAGAAAATTGCTCATATATGCGCGTACATCGGTGTCTGGTTCCCCCAGACCTCCTTGCACGCTCCCTCATACAAAGAACGTGCGTGTCTGCGTTCGTGCCAGCCGGAGCCTGCAGCACACCAACAAATTGGCTCACCAAAAATATCGCACGTCAATTCCGATGCGAATTACGACAGTTTGATTCATATGTAAGACGCGACGGCAGCATCCGTGTAGAGCTGGCAGCCAAACGGAGATCCCACTCAGCTCCTGGCTGCTAGGTCCGATCAGATGCTTTCCAAATTGAAAGCGGCGAAAGCGACGGTAGCGGCATGAGACTGCCGCGTTCTTAACGTCTCGTCCCGCGACGGCGATGCGACGGTGATCCCTACTGCCTCTGCTCCTGAGCTTGTCAGTGTCTGTCTGCGCAGTTAACACGGTTTACACCTGGCTTTGCATCGCTGCCAAGTGTACGCTGCCACTGTAACCGCTGTGAACGGCGAAGCTCGCGTCACCTCAGGCCGCGACCTCTGCGGACGTTGCGCGCGAAAAGCCACGGAGGGCGATGGGTGATCCTGGAGGGCAGATCAAAGTAGTAGTTGGTACAGCATTCAGTCATCAGTGGGAAATCCTCTTGTCTGCGTCGGGAAAAGGAGAAATTGCGTGCAGCTCTTGTCCATAAATCTAATCCAAAATTTACACATCTAGAGTTCTACTGTGAACGTGTTCCTTATTTATTTGTACATTATAAAATTTTAGAAAAGAAATGAAAGTTCTGAATTTTCCATAACAATTCGTGGAAATTTAGAAAAGGGCAAAGATTAGAATTTTCCAGAGTATTCATACTTAAAAAGCTAATTTCCTGGGTTTGTCCATATTATTTTTCGTTTCTAATGTGATTCTCCTCGGGATATTTTCCAAGCTTCAAATCAATTTGTAGTACTATTATTTTCGTGTTCATTAAAAACTTAAAACATGAAACTTCTCTCTTTATCTCTCTCTCTCTCTTAATATATGTACTCCCTCCGTTCAAAATTAACTGACGCGGATTTAGTGTACTAAATGCGGACCAATTAATTTGAAATGGAGGGATTATTAAACTTTACATGATTTGTTGCCTTGAATATTTTTTATTTTTTTGATGGAAAACTATGCATAAAATAATAATCTTATTTATCATTCATATTAAAAATTATATTTTAATCTTTAAAAAAATGAGGTTTGAAGTTTTGGATATCACAGGAGGCTCATATTCTACACTTCCTGCGTAGCTTAGAGCATCTCTAGGAGACACCGCATTTTCGCCCGAACTATAAAGACCTACCCGGCGGCGCTCTCTATTCCTAGATCGATTTGGCGGGAAGGAATTTTCAGCGTGGTAGTTCCAGCTTCCCCAATCCCCTACTGCCGCTGATCTTCACTCTCCATTCCGGCTGACCTCACCGACGCCATGTAGCAGTGCCATGGACACCTCCGACCCCGCGCTCTTCACCGTGGCGGTCGGGTTGGCCAAACTGAATATGTGACGCTCCTCAGCGAGAACGCGATGAACATTGAGGATGCATCGCTCGGCTTCTATGGATACAACGACATGGACGGCGGGGTACATGGTGGCGGTGAAGAAGAGGACGAGTTGGAGGAGATCGAAGGAGAGGTGTTCGAGGCATCGCAATTGGCAAAGTGTAGCAAGAGGTCGAAGAGCTACACCCAGTTGGAGGATGAGATGTTGATCCGACCTTGGGAGTGTTTGTCCCTCGATGTCGTCCACGGGTGAAAGATCATCGTCCGTTTTGGTAATCATATGACAACATAACCATTTGATCTAATGTTTGTTCAATGAATGAAAATGCCCAGGTTATTAGGTTCACTAAGTTTATGGGGACATGCTTGTTCTATATGAAAAGTGCTAGGTGAAAGGGAGCCAGGGAACCAAATTTGCAAGAGCGGAGGCTCCGGTGAATCCACCGGAGGCTCCGCTCAGGCTCCGGTGGGGGTCCGGTGGTAGCTCCGCCAAACCATCCCTCTGTTGGAGCAGAACGGAACCTACAGCGGAACCTCCGGTGGATCTCCGGTGGGCGGAACCTCCGCCAATTCCACCGGAGGCTCCGCCATCCGCCAAACACTTGGCTCACGCGCAAGCAGGGTCCGGTGCGCCTCCGGTGGCACCTCCGCCAAAATGCCCTTCTGTTACCGCAGGGCGGAGGTACCACCGGAGCCTCTGGTGGACATCCGGTGGACCCCATGGTCCAGTACAAATGGGCTCCGGTGGAGGGTCCGGTGGTTGTTCCGCTTAACCACCCTTCTGTTACCGCAGAACGGAGGTTCCACCGGAAGCTCCGGTGCGCCTCGGTGGGCGGAACCTCCGCAGTTTCCACCGGAGCCTCCGGGCCGTTCTCCAGCGCGTACAAGCTAGGGCACTGCGCAACTGCGCAGTGAACAGAATACCACCGGAGCCTCCGGTGGAACTGGACTGCAACGGCCACTTAAATGCAAGGGGTATAAATACCCCTTCCCCTACCTCTTAAATGCTAAGCTTTTCCCATTCTCTCTCCTAGCCATTAATGAAAGCTTCAACCACCTAGATCTCCCACTCCGTCCACCCAAACACTCCCAAACTTGGTGGAGAGCTAGAGGAGACCTAGATCCACACTTCCACCAAAGGAATCTCAAATCCATCCACCACAACCTAGTAGATCTAGAATCCTACTTGAGGCCTAGAAACCTTAGTAGATCTCGTGCTTGTAGTTTCCACCTTGTTGCAAGAAGCTACGGATTGCTTGAGAGCCTCCATCCATCTTGTGGAGTGACCTCAAGTCCTTGTAAGGGTTTGGTCAACGCCTTGAAGTCGACCTCATAGTGGAAACGAGCATCTCCCTCACCGGAGAAGCTCAAAGAGAACAAGGTGTGCACAACCGTGCTATTGAGGAGCGCCTAGGTGGCTCCCCACCTCTCCAACGTAGACGTACTTCTCTTTGAGAAGGAACTACGGTGAATCATATCCTTGTCTCCTTGTTTACACTTGTTGTTTGCTTTACTACCTTACGCTTTACTTCCGTTGCGCATATCGTTTTGTTCACATAGGTTGCTCACCTAGTTGCACATCTAGAGAACCTTACTTTATCTTGCTAAGCCCCACTAAAAAGAAAAGAAAAGAAAAATTGGTAGTCAACCTATTCACCCCCCCCCCCCCTCTAGTTGACCATAGTGCACTTTCAATTGGTATCAGAGCCTCGGCTCTTACTAAGGGCTTAACCGCCCAAGAGTACAATGGTCGATGAAAATGCCCCCGGAAGTTCTAGTGCGGAAATATCCAAAATGGCCGACACTATATCTAACCTACAAGATACGGTTGGAATTCTCCAAACCGAACTATCTAAGGTTAGCTCTAGTGTTAGCTCGGATGTGTCTAGCATGAAGAAAATGATGGAGGCACTGATGGGGAAAACCAAGGAGTCCACGGAACCACCTCTCACTACCGACGATGTTAGCTCGGACGAAGATTCCATTCCGGATATTGACGAGATGGAAGCTAACATCGCTTTAGCTAAGGCGAAAGCCAAAGCAAAAGCCGATAAAAAGGCTAAGGGTGGTGTGAGCTCCGAGGGCTCCAAGTCTCAATCGGCTAACGGTTCGGGGTCTCAATCTAAAGTTCCACCACCTCCCAATTACGACTCTATTCACCCTATTGCCACTATGCCACACATGGTTAATTTTGGAGTTCCTCCCATGCTTAACACTAACGAATTTTCTTCTTGGAAGTTCGATATGGAGTCTCACATTTCAGGATCTTGCACCGCATTGTGGAGAAGCATTCTATATGGATTTCACCCTCACGATCCGAACAACTTGACTCCAAGAGAGGATGTGGAATTTCAACTCAACAAGACCGCTCTTGTGACTATCCAAAAGGCCCTCCCAAGAGAACATCTTGAACACATTCGCGGTATCAAGACCGCAAAGGAAGCTTGGGATAAGCTTGACTCCTTGTTCCAAGGCAATGCAAGCATCCAATCATCAAAATACGATGTTGCTCTTGACAAGTCCGAGAACTTTGTCATGCATGAAGATGAGAGTCCCGAGGAGCTATACAGAAGAGTGGTCACCCTTGGCAATCAATTAAGGGACTTTGGAAAGGAGGAAATCTCCGATGAGGGGATCAAGAGGAAATTTGTCAAGGCCATAACTCCTTTTGAGAAGAATCTCTCCACTAGCATTCGAACAAGATCCGACTACAACTCACTCAACTCCATTGGTGTCCTTAGTGAGTTCATAGCCATATCTTTGTCTCACAAGAGCGCGGATGATGCTCTTGCTCGCTCAAGAGGCCATGGGAAGTCTCCTAAACTTGCCTTAAAATCTAAGGCCATGGCCAAGATAGAAGAAGTGGATGATGATGATGATGATGATGAGGAGGACTATGAGGATACATACAAGGGTGCCCACAAATGTATTGCTCTTGCCATGCAAGGGTATTGGAAGAGATGGGAGGCTCACAAGGCCGGTGCCCCTAGACCCTCAAGGAACAAGACCTTTAGGAAGAAAGGGGAGCGGCCAAGGACTTGTTACAATTATGGAAGTGCAAACCACTTCGTCAAGGAGTGTCCTTTTGAGCCAAGAGAAGAGAATGAAGGGAAGCTTGTTCGCAAGGACAAGAACAAGTCTCCACAAAACAAGAACCTCGCTAGAAGAGTCCCAAGGGCTCTATATGTTCAAGAGGGCCCAACATTGGAAACATACTACTCCGGAGATGAAGGAGAAGATGAAGTCGTAGGTGTCGCCCATGTCGCCATAGCTACGACTTCCTCTTCATCGGTATCTCTATTCGAATCTCCCAATGAGAAGGCATCGATCCGACCTACATGTCTCATGGCAAAAGCCACCGCGGTAATATCTTCCACCTCCAAGTCCACTATCACTAGCTCTCCCTCATTATTGGATTGTGTTGAAAACATTGTTGATGATGAGGAGGCCAAGAACCTAGGATCTTGGTTGTGTAGTCTTGAAGGTGAAACTAAAGAAAAAGTAAAAGCTCTCCTAAGGCAACTTGATGACGCCAACTCTCTCATTGATGAGAAGGAGGAGATCATCACGACCTTGGAGAACCATGGCGGTAGCCATGAGAATCATGATGATGAACTCGTCAAGGCTCTCGAAAAGGAGAGATCCATGAGAGCTTCTCTTGAAGAGAAACTATCAAGTCTACAAGAGACTTATGCTATTAGTGTTTCTAAGCTTAGAAAAGATAACGAAAAATCTCTTGCCAAGCTTAAGAAAGAACATGCCAAATCTCTTGTTTTACTTAAAGAATTTGAAGAGGAAGAGTTGAAGCTAGGAATAGCTCACCAAAAACTTGACGAGGAGCATGACAAACTAAAAAGGGAGTTTAAATCTCTTAAAGAAATCCATGACAAACTTGCTAAGTCTCGAATCAAGCTTCTAGCTCAACAATCTAATAAGCATGTTGCATCTTCATCAAATAGCATTGTTATTGTTCCTACCCCTTCTTCTACAACTAACATTGTAGGGAAGGAAAGAATTCTCAATGATGCAAAAAGCTCTCAAGGTGCCAAGAAAGGAAAAGAGGGACTTGGCTTTGTTTCCAAGTCAAAGAAGAAATCCAAGAGTGTCACCTCTCCCTCCAATAATGTTATCTTTGTGAAAGAGGGTTAGGTGCCCAAAGAAAAGGAGACCAACGCCATTATGAGTGGTGATACCTCTAGGGGGAGCATCACTCATAATGATTTTGCCGGAAAATATAACCCATCTTATGTTCTTATGAAATCTAGAGATGGACATGTTTATGCTAAATACGTTGGTATTTCTTATGGTGATGATTATCATTGGACTATTTGGGTTCCTAAGACCCTTGTGACTAACAAAAGAGGACCCATTGAAGGATGGGTACCTAAATCAAGAAATTGATCTCTTGTAGGGAAACGCTTCCGGAGCACATAGATGGACAGTGGATAGTGGTGCATCCCAACACATGACCGGAAGACATGACGCAATAAGTAATATTGAACCTCCTCTACCACATCTCAATTGCGTTACAATTGGTGACAAGTCCGAGCTTAAGGTATTGGGACGAGGCAAGGTAGCTATCTCAAATGATTTATCAATTGAGAATGTTCTCCTTGTTGAGTCCCTTGGCTATAACTTGATGTCCGTTCTTCAACTTGCAAATTGTGGTTTTACCTCGTTCTTTAATAAAGAGAGTGTGATTGTCACTTGGGAGACTTCTCTTAAAGTAGACTTTGTTGGGTTTGTCGAGAACGGCATGTATGTAGTGGACTTCTCTAAAGAAGACACGTGTGCCGCGACATGCCTAATGGCTAAAGTTGATGTGGGATGGCTTTGGCATCGCCGACTAGCCCACACCAATATGAGAATGTTACATGACCTCCAAAGTGGCAATCACATTCTAGGACTAACCAAAGCTAAGTTTGCTAAAGATCGTGTGTGTAGCTCTTGTACCTTTGGGAAGCAACATGGAGAACAACACCCAACCAAGACAACCATCTCCACCACAAGAATTCTCGAGCTCATTCACTTAGATCTCTTTGGCCCACTATCTTATGATAGCCTCGGAGGAAAGAAGTATTGCTTGGTGATTGTGGATGATTATTCAAGATATTGTTGGGTGTATTTCTTCAAGAGGAAAAGTGAGACTCAAAATAGAGTCATCGAGTTCATCACTCTAGTGGAGCGCCAACACAATGCTACCATCTTGGCCATTCGGAGTGATAATGGCTCGGAGTTCAAGAACTACACCGTTGAGGGTTTTCTTAGTGAATAAGGCATTGCTCATCAATATTCCACTCCCTATACCCCTCAACAAAATGGTGTTGCGGAGAGAAAGAACCGGACTTTGATGGATGCGGCTAGGACTATGATTGCGGAGTTCTCTTCTCCTTATAACTTTTGGGCCGAAGCCGTCTCCACCACTTGTCATGCTACCAATCGGCTCTATCTTCGCAAGATCTTGAACAAGACTCCCTATGAGATTCTCACGGGCAAGAAACCAGATGTATCTTATTTCAAGGTCTTCGGTTGCAAGTGCTTCATTCGCAAGAAAGGAAAACGGTTGTCAAAATTTGAGACTAGATCTTATGAGGGTATCTTTGTTGGCTATGCCACGAATGCTCACACCTATAGAGTCTACAACAAGTCCACCGGGAAAGTTGAAGAAGCTATAGACGTAGTGTTTGATGAGGACAACGGCTCCCAAGGGGGGCGTATAGATCATGGTGTTGTAGGAGATGCAATTCCTCCCATCGTCATAAGAAGAATGGGGATTGGTGAAATAATTCCCATTGAGGGTTACCGGATGACGGAGGGAGAAGGACTATGCCCCACTCAAGTGGAGCCATTGACTACACCCATTGATGATCATGCTATCCAACAAGATGCACCAAGCCCTCAAGCTAACTATCAAGGCCAAGCTAATGAACAAGGCCAAGCAACACATCTAAATCATGATCAAGATTCTATTATTGTTGAGAATGCTCAACCTAGTGGTGATTCATCACCCATCTTTGATCAAGTACGAAATGAAGATGGACATGTCTCCGATGAAGAAGGTGATTCTCAATCAATATCCAAGGAATCTTTGGAGGAGATACTAGCTCGTAGAGCAAAGAGAAGGCTAGAGAATCTTGAACGAGCGGGTCATACGGAGGACATGATTCTTGGACAAGTTCGTGGAAGAGTGGTCACTAGAAGGCAATTGGCGGATTTTAGCAAGGCTCATGCTTTTGTCTCCTTCATTGAACCCAAGAAGGTATATGAAGCTCTCGAAGATCAAGATTGGCTTGAAGCCATGCATGATGAACTCAATAACTTCGAGCGCAACAAAGTGTGGAAATTAGTGCCAAGACCCAAGGATTGCAAAAATGTCATTGGCACCAAATGGGTGTTCAAGAACAAGCAAGACAAAGATGGCATTGTCATTCGCAACAAGGCAAGATTGGTGGCCCAAGGTTTTTCTCAAGTCGAAGGTATCTATTTCGGTGAAAATTTTGCCCCCGTAGCTCGCCTTGAATCCATTCGTATCTTACTTGCTTATGCATCTCATCATAACTTCAAGTTACAACAAATGGATGTCAAAAGTGCTTTCCTTAATGGTCCCATTAATGAGTTAGTATATGTCAAGCAACCTCCGGGTTTCGAGGATCCCAACCACCCCGATCATGTCTATAAACTTGATAAGGCGCTCTATCGACTTAAACAAGCTCCACGTGCGTGGTATGAGCACCTTAAAGAGTTTCTAGTAGATCGCGGGTTTAATGTTGGTTTAATCGATCCCACCCTCTTTACCAAGACGGTTGGAGGTGACTTGTTCATATGCCAACTCTATGTGGATGACATCATTTTTGGGTCTACTAACACCTTGTTCAATGAGGAGTTTTGCAAGCTTATGACCGATAGGTTTGAGATGTCTATGATGGGAGAGTTGGAGTTCTTTCTTGGCTTTGAGGTCAATCAATATTATGAAGGGACTTTTATCAAACAAGCCAAATACACTCAAGACATCCTCAAGAGGTTTAATATGAATGATGCCAAACCTATGAAGACTCCTATGTCCACAACCACCGACTTGAAACCCGACCCCGACGGTAAAGAGGTAGATCAAAAGGTATACCGCTCTATGATTGGCTCTTTGCTCTACCTTTGTGCATCTAGACCCGATATCATGTATAGCGTAGGTAAATGTGCAAGGTTTCAAGCCTCCCCAAGGCAAAGTCATTTGGAAGCTGTGAAAAGAATCTTTTGATATCTAGTTCATACCCCAAACTTCGGTCTTTGGTACCCCAAGGGTTCAAGCTTTCAGCTCATTGGATACTCGGATGCGGATTATGCGGGAGAGAAGACGGATAGGAAGTCCACATCCGGGGGTTGTCAATTCCTTGGCCGCTCCTTGGTATGTTGGTCTTCTAAGAAGCAAAATTGCATTGCTCTCTCTACCACCGAGGCCGAGTATATCTCCGCGGCAAGTTGTTGTGCCCAATTGCTATGGATGAGGCAAACCTTGAAGGATTATGGTATTCATTTTGACAAGGTGCCTCTTCTTTGTGATAATGAGAGTGCTATCAAGATCGCCTACAACCCGGTTCTTCATTCCAAGACGAAGCACATTGAGATCCGTCATCATTTCATTCGGGATCATGTTGAGAAAGGTGATATTGATCTCTCATATGTCTCCACAACGGATCAACTTGCCGATATCTTCACGAAGGCCCTTGATGAACCAAGATTTCGAGCTTTGAGGAATGAACTAAATGTCATAGATTCCTCCAACTTCACTTTAAACCTTGCATATCTACCCTCATTATGCATGCTATTAGGCTTAGATGTAGGCATGGACATAGGGGGAGCACTACTCAACTCATGAATATGCACTACTCCTATTATGCGAAAAATAAATCATCATTGCATATCTAGTCATTTGTGACTTATTGTGCTTAATTGTGAGTAGTAATTTTGGACCCAAGATATATCTTCGCGGTGCCAAGTTACACACTCAAACATGGTGGCCTCGGCCACCGACCATTGTGTGTGCTTTGGATCTTTCACGCCTATCATATCTCCGTCTTGACAACTCATGCGGGTCCGGTCTTCTATCTTTTTGTTGCTTCTTGCGGACCCCGTCGAGTAATGTCTCTCGTATATCAGTAACGTTTTTCCAACCCAATCCCCACATGCCCAAACCCTTGTTTCTATAGTATTGCTCGTGATTTTCCAATCTTGGCGTGCCAAAACTCCAGTTGGGCGGAACCTCCGGTGAAACCACCGGAGGCTCCGCTGGGCCTGTCCACCGGAACCCCACCGGAGGCTCCGCTGGGTCCCTGTGGCTCAGCGGGCCAAAACCTAATGTTTTGGGACAGGGAGCGGAAGCTCCGGTGCGAACCACCGGAGGCTCCGCTGGCGGGAGCGGAGGCTCCGGTGAATCCACCGGAGGCTCCGCCGGCGGAAAATTTCTGTGGATAAGTTGAGGGCACGCGGGGGTAAGTGAGATCCAATCTCATTTTCCCCCACCCGCCCCCATCTTCTTCCTCACGAACCGCCGCCGCCCCCAAGCTCTCCGCCGCCGGATTTGGGTGCTCCACCGCGGGGAGGCTTTCTCCTTGCCTCGGGACGCCCCGGGATCCTTCCCTCCTTCCTTTTTCACCATGGATGCAGCCGGTACGTGCTCTCTCTCTCTCTCATCTAGTTGATGGATGAGATGCATAGGAGTTCATGTTCTAGCCTTCTAGATTTGTGGATTTGGAGTTTTAGGAGTGGAATTTCCCTAGTACAAACCCTAGCAACCTAGAAAATGCATGTTAGGTTTGAATCGTTGTGGTTGTAGGGGAACTCATTTGCCCTAACCCTAGATTATTCATCACTAACACCATGAGTATATTGGTTTCTTGGTTTTGTGCGTGCTTTATCGTCTCGAGCTTTACTCGTTCTTCATGTTCTTCTTGCTTTCTCTCTTAGATGCTTCTGGTTCCAAGGGAAAAGGGCAACGGTACAAGACCACCGGCCGCCGCAAGCCTCCACCCGTGGATGAGGTTCAAGCCGAACTTGACAGCTCTCAAGGCAAGCGCAAGCGCTTCTCGGCTCTCGAGAAGACTTTGCCAAGAAGGAACACCACACCAACCGCCTCCAAGATGTCCGAGGCTATGTTCTTGAAGGAAAGGGGTGCGAACCCATATGTGATTGCCCGGGATCGTTTGATGCCCCAATTCCAGGGTAAGGATCCTCGTTTTCACACCATCTTCCAAGGGCAGATTTACCATGAGATTTTGATGAGGAAGCCGAAGGAAAATGTCGTCCCTCAACACGCCATTAATATTGGACACATGGAAAGGAATCACAAGTACTTTGGAGAGGCTCTTGAGCTCATTCAAAAGTTTGGTCTTGGTCCTATTATTACTCTTCAACAAGATTTCGACGAAGAGCTTGTTTGTCAGTTTCTTGCCACGGTTCATCTCTCCAATGAGACCGAGCGTAATATGATTTGGATGACTAAGGATAGGCAGCTTGACATCACATGGAAAGATGTTGGTGTCATTCTTGGTGGCTACCCAGATTTTGGTCCATTTGCTGAGGGAGAAGCATTTGCAAACGGATGGTTCCGAGTTCATATCATTAACACCTCCTCACTTCCCAAGGATGGACTCACTCCTCTCTATCATTGGAAGAAATACGCCGTTGGGTTTGTGAAGGGCCTCTATCCCACATATGACATCATGTTGCGCATCTATCGCGAGACCATCAACCCAAAGGCGGACAATGTGGATGAGATTCAAGGCTTCTTGAAGAACCTTATGCTCCTTACTCACCAACACCGGATGGATGACACTCCACGCAAGCTTGATGTGTTGGATTATATTTGGAATGAGTTGTGGTATGCCGTTGCCAACCGGAAGAATGCTTGTTTTGGGCCATTTATCATGAAGATTATCCTTGACGTATGGAATAAGAAGTTTCCAAATGAACCTCTTGATGATGCACATTGGATCTCTCACACGGAAAAGAGGCTTCTCATGAAAGATCACACCGAACCCGTTGTGCATCCCACTCCCGCCGTCCGCAAGCACAAGGCTAGGCCTCGCATCATTGTTGATGAGGAAGAAGCCGAGGGTCCATCTCAACCTTCTCCCTCTAGCAATGCCTTCAAATGGATGGCACGGGCTCTCAAGAAAGTGTTTCGGTTGAACAAGAAAATAGAGCAACATCAATGGGAAGCACATTATAATCGGGAACTCAAGGACCACACAAAGGCTCAAGCATCTCGTGAACGTCTCCGTGAAGAGGGTCTCTCCATTGAATCCCCGGCTCTTGATAGCATCACAGATTGGGATGCATGGCAAGCAAAGGACTCCAAGGGCAAGCTCATTGAATGGTCCGAGGAAGAAGGAGACGAAGCCACTAGCTCTCACTACCGTGATCCCTCCCCGGCTCCGGAAGCCTCTTCCTCCTCCTCCGAGTGATTTGGGACGTTTGCATCTTGGTCTCTCTCTTTTTGGTATCTTGATGCCAAAGGGGGAGAGATTTATATTAGGAACGGGCATTTGCATGGGTCTCCCTCAAGCTCTCTCGATTTGCATCTTTCTCTTGAGGGAGTTTATTTGAACTATTTGGAACTTCGTTTGTTTACATTATTCGTATCTATCGTGAACCTCGTTATATTATGTTCGTGTGTGAACCTCGTGATATTATTTATGTGTTATGTGCTATCATTGTCATATTACTATGTTATATCATGCCTTAGATGATCTCAATATGAAAGGAGCACATCTTTAGGGGGAGCTCCGTTCATATTGTGTCCATAATCATGCAAATTGTTATGTTGTCATCAATTACCAAAAAGGGGGAGAATGAAAGATCATCGTCCATTTTGGTAATCATATGACAACATAACCATTTGATCTAATGTTTGTTCAATGAATGAAAATGCCCAGGTTATTAGGTTCACTAAGTTTATGGGGCACATGCTTGTTCTATATGAAAAGTGCTAGGTGAAAGGGAGCCAGGGAACCAAATTTGCAGGAGCGGAGGCTCCGGTGAATCCACCGGAGGCTCCGCTCAGGCTCCGGTGGGGGTCCGGTGGCTCCGCCAAACCATCCCTCTGTTGGAGCAGAACAGAACCTACAGCGGAACCTCCGGTGGATCTCCGGTGGGCGGAACCTCCGCCAATTCCACCGGAGGCTACGCCATCCGCCAAACACTTGGCTCACGCGCAAGCAGGGTCCGGTGCGCCTCCGGTGGCACCTCCGCCAAAATGCCCTTCTGTTACCGCAGGGCGGAGGTACCACCGGAGCCTCCGGTGGACATCCGGTGGACCCCATGGTCCAGTACAAATGGGCTCCGGTGGAGGGTCCGGTGGTTGTTCCGCTTAACCACCCTTCTGTTACCGCAGAACGGAGGTTCCACCGGAAGCTCCGGTGCGCCTCCGGTGGGCGGAACCTCCCCAGTTTCCACCGGAGCCTCCTGGCCGTTCTCCAGCGCGTACAAGCTAGGGCACTGCGCAACTGCGCAGTGAACAGAATACCACCGGAGCCTCCGGTGAAACCACCGGAGCCTCCGGTGGAACTGGACTGCAACGGCCACTTAAATGCAAGGGGTATAAATACCCCTTCCCCTACCTCCTAAATGCTATGCTTTTCCCATTCTCTCTCCTAGCCATTAATGAAAGCTTCAACCACCTAGATTTCCCACTCCGACCACCCAAACACTCCCAAACTTGGTGGAGAGCTAGAGGAGACCTAGATCCACACTTCCACCAAAGGAATCTCAAATCCATCCACCACAACCTAGTAGATCTAGAATCCTACTTGAGGCCTAGAAACCTTAGTAGATCTCGTGCTTGTAGTTTCCACCTTGTTGCAAGAAGCTACGGATTGCTTGAGAGCCTCCATCCATCTTGTGGAGTGACCTCAAGTCCTTGTAAGGGTTTGTTCAACGCCTTCAAGTCGACCTCATAGTGGAAACGAGCATCTCCCTCACCGGAGAAGCTCAAGGAGAACAAGGTGTGCACAACCGTGCTATTGAGGAGCGCCTAGGTGGCTCCCCACCTCTCCAACGTAGACGTACTTCTCTTTGAGAAGGAACTACGGTGAATCATATCCTTGTCTCCTTGTTTACACTTGTTGTTTGCTTTACTACCTTACGCTTTACTTCCGTTGCGCATATCGTTTTGTTCACATAGGTTGCTCACCTAGTTGCACATCTAGAGAACCTTACTTTATCTTGCTAAGCCCCACTAAAAAGAAAAGAAAAGAAAAATTGGTAGTCAACCTATTCACCCCCCCTCTAGTTGACCATAGTGCACTTTCAACGGGGCCGACCAAACCGGCAAGAGGTATTGATAAAGTATAGAAACCAAGTTCTTCCGGATGATGCCGAAGAATGTTGAGAAGACACCACGCACCTATAGATCACTCCAAGGTCGTTGGGATGTCATCAAGCCGACGGTTAGACGGTGGAGTGGATATTTGGAGCATGAGTGTTCTTCTTATATCTTGTTGTTGCCGATGTTGCAAATAAAAGTGTTTGACATAGGTGATTTTCTTGTAGGAAAATATTCCAGCCGCAAGGTACAAGGACAAGTCGGCCTCCAAGTGCAAGCCTTTTGCATTTGAGCATTGTTGGCTATTGCTTAAAAATAGCGAGAAGTGGAATGTGAGGGACAAATAAGCACCACCAAAGAGAGGTTCCTTCACCAAGTTAGACGATGATGAAGATGGTGACGCCGGAGGAAGAATCAAGGACAAGCTGGAGGGCAACAAGAAAGCCAAGGAGAATACGAAGAGGGACTTAGAGGCATCAAGTTTGAGAGAGAAGATAGATCATATGGTGGTCTCAAATGAGTTGATGGTTGCCAAGATTTTATAAGAAAAAAGTGTTGATAATGAAGAGGTCTCAAGAGCCATCGCCGAGGAGAACAAGACCATTGCCAAGTTCCTTGCCGAAGAGGACAAGATCATGACCATGAACCTTGATGAGATGCATGAGATAACCAAGGAGTGACATGATATGGCAAAAAGGTAGATCTTGAAGCGAAAGAGGTTAGCTGCCATCGGTGGTGGTGGTGGTGGTGGTGACAACATCAATGGTGATGAGTGATGGCTGTTCTTCATGGTGGTTTCACCACTTTAATGTGGTTCTTTTGATGTTAAAATTGTCTATTTGGTTGTCTAAATGGCTAAAACTATTTTATTTGTCATTTAGATGTGAGAATTATTTTTAATTTTTTTTATCATTAGTGTTATTTGTCCGAATTCCTTTTGAATTCTGCAATTTTGTTTTTGCGGTTTGAGGGTTGGTTTTGGCCGCGACCGAACAGACGCCGCAAAGCCGAACGACAAAACAGTCGTTCGGCTTTGCGGCGTTTGAGGACCGGCGGGATGCGGTGTCTATTAGAGATGCTCATAGGGAGCCAACGCGTAGTGGAGATTTCGTGCTCTTGGGCACCCGTGATCTCTCTGTATGAAAAAAAATGAAGTCCAATTTAAAGTTTTAAAAAAATAAAAAAAACATAGTTAACCTCAGTGATGCCTTAAGTCGAAATAATTGTTATTTTAATCTACACAAAAGATATAAATATACAGATCTGAGTATAGTGAAGAGTACACATTTTCAAATGTTCAGATTTTGTCATTTTTGTGCAGTTCATAATATAAGGTATTTTACGTTGTAATTTTTCATGGATATAATATAGGACATACTTAACATCCATATTTTTTTCATGATTTTTTAAAACTTTTAAATATTAAAAAAAAACACTAGGTTCACTCATGCTCAGGAGCTAAAATGGCTTTCCGACCAGCGTGTAGCCTCTCCTTTAGATGGTATGATAGCGTAGGCCGACCCATTAACTCTTTGCACATGAACTTTCACACACGAGACTTCCTTCATTTTCTATTTATTTTTTCTTCAGTTGTGGCTTCTGCCCTCCGGTTCTTCTGTTAATTTTAGAAAATATATAGATTTTAAAATTTTGAAAATTGTTCAGTTTGTAAAATGTGAACAATTTTTAAACTTGAACAATTTTTCAAATGTGAATATTTTTTATCTAAACAATTTTCAAACTTGAAGATTTTTTTAATTTAACAATTTTTTAATCTAAAAAATTTGAAAATTTTCCGAATCTGGACATTTTTCAATTTTGAACAATTTAGAGATCTAAACATTTTTAAATTTGAACATTTTAAATCTGAATATTTTTCATATTTTAATAATTTTCAAAGTTGAACATTTTTAGTCTAAACATGTTTTGAATTTTAACATGTTCAATTTTGAACATTAAAAAAAAACAAGAAAGGACTGAAATTAAAAAAAAAACGTTTGAAAGCTTCAACAAGCTTCCGAATTAAAATAGGCTTTGCCGCAGTTTACGGCCATGCATGTCTCGTTTAGGGGCAACTTCAACGGCAGCCCAAATCAATGATGCAGGACATTTCTTGACTGTCCTTTTTTCTTCAATTTGGTTCATTTATGTTTTTATTTTTTAGCATATAAACTATTTCTCGTTAAATTTAATATTCAAATAAATCATACAATAATCAAAATATTTAGATGACTTAGTTTACACAATAATCATTTCATTTTTATTATCTTATTCTATTTACAATTTTTAGTTTTATTATTTTATTATATTCTTTTTTAGTTCCTTTCTTGTTTATCCTTTCTTGAAAAAGTTGTTCATGCCTTCAAAAAATGTTCATGGGTTGTTAAATTTTTTCGGAATACCTTAAAAAATTCGAAAAATGTTCACGGGGTTTCAAAAAGTATTCATGGTTTCAAGAAAAAATAGTTTATGGGTTCAAAAAAAATTCCAGTGTTCCAAGATGTTAACCGGGTTTGACTTGCGTGAAATTATTTTTACAATGCAAAAATAAGTTTCTACTGACAAAGAACTTTATAAAATGCTCTAATTAGAAACTTCGGATTTTTTAATTTATTAAAAATAACAGAAATATAATATTTCCTTTGATCCTATTTAAGGGTCATGACCTGTGTACAAGTATTCACGTAGGTAGCTTAGTTTTCGCGTCACACATATTTCAGACCAGAAGAAGAACCTTTTATTGTCACAACTTAGATGTCGCACTTCGAGAAAATTTCAAGTACAACATTTTTCAATGATAATCTAATTCAAGTGTATCGTGGTTGCTTTTATTTTTACCAAACTTGCAGAGAGTATTTACAGAAAAAAAATTGATCTACTAGGCTAGAAATTATCTCTTGCCCTGCACTAATGGTCCACATGAGTATTTCTAGATATTTATTGATCCACGGGCCTAAAACCCATAGAAAATTCCAACATGTAATTAAGTTGAAGATACCTCTTTTTTTTGAAAACTCAAGGCTTTATTTATAAGATAATAGCAACGCCATTTACAAGCATAGATGAAATAAAGCCTGGAGCATCCTCCTCCCAAAATAGAAGATCTTAGAGCTATATTGTTTGATGTTTCCGTCTTATCTACTTACTCCCTCCATTTGGAATTAGTTGACGCATGTTTGTGCAAATATGAATGTATCTATACACTAAAATATATCTAAATACATCCGTATTTAGACAAAATATGACAACTAATTTCGAACAGAGGAAGTATTATTTCATATCAATATAATGTGTCACTAGTTTTTCCTAATAAAGAATTTGCCGCAAACTCCAAGCTATTTTTTGGTTAGTTCATATTTAGATAAGCATAAGAAAAGAGCATCAAGATAGGCTTAGAAAGGATGATTTGCTCCCACTGACTGAGAGCATTATCAAAAGAATTGCTAGCTGGAGGGGGAAATTACTCTAATGTGCTGCTAAACTCATTTTGATCCAATCATGCGCGGCCAGTATCCCTATTTACTTGATTTCATTTTTCAAGTTTCCCAAGTGGGCCTTACAAACGATTAACACTCAAATGACCAACTTTATGTTGAATGATGAGGAAGGCAACCACAAAATCCACTTAGCTAATTGGTCTTCCATTTGTACGAAGAAGGATTTTGGTGGTCTAGGTATCTGATGCTCTCAGATGTGATCACACGCTCGTTGGATTACCCCAAGATAAAGGTATGATGTAGTCTAGCGGAAATTTTCTCCAATTGTGGAACCAGGATTTATCGACCAGTAGGACTTCGAAGGCTTGGAGAAGATTGCTTGTTGTCTGGCGTGTCAACAAGCGTGGAACCTGCACACAACACACAAACTCTTTATTGTCCCCAACTTTCCGAGAAGGTTGTTACTCTTCTCATCTTGCTGAAAATTAGAGAATTAAACGTATAGAGTAATAAAAAGTAATAAAAGTTAAAAAAAAAACGGTGCAGTAAGGAAACAATGATGAAAGTGCTTAAAAGAAGATTGTATTAATGAGAAGAATAGGACCAAGGGCCATAGTTTCACTAGTGGTGTCTCTCCCAAGAAAACAAACATGTTGGGTGAACAAATTACAGCTGGACAATTGACAAATCATGAACGTATAACAATACTATTATGACGAGATATAGTTCACGGGTTCTAAAATCGTAGGCATCACGTCAAGACATATGAACCGCTATCCAGCATGCATCCATACCTAATAGTCCACCTCAAGAAAGCTATCCAGCAAATCTGTCCGGTATTAAGTTGCAGAAGCAAAGTGATTGCTTTGTGTGCAACAGATAATTGCATTAAGTAAAGTATGTGGTGTAAGCAATGACTCTCGTCCGTAGACAAGAGCACCGCAGTTTTATCCCCGTGGAAACAATAAATTACCCACCTGTCACGTCTCTGTCACTCGAGCACAGGTGTAAGGGAGACATAAACCCACTAACTAGCATATAAACCCTCTAGAAGGTGAAAACAACTACGTGGCCAAAGTAATCATAAACACCGGAGAGAATTTCAAGATAAAATTAAAACTCTCTAAATATATAAGTGAAACAACTCAGTTTGACATGAACAAAATAATCATAATCTCATGGTTCATTGGATCCTAGCAAACACAACATGCACAATTACATAACGGTGATCTCGATCATATGAGGCAGCTCACGAGATTCTAAACATGGAGGCATAACGGAGAGAACTACCAACTAGCTACTGCTAAGGACTCGTAGTCCTGAGATGAACTACTCACGCATCATCGTGGAGGCAATCATGACGATGAAGAGGCCTTCGGTGGCGATTCCCCCTCCGGCAGGGTGTCGGAACAGGGTTGCAGAAGCCCTAGATTGGGTTTTCGAGGTGATGGCGCCTCTCTGTATGTTTCATGAAAAATAACTCTATCCCCGAACTTTTTAGGGTTAAAGGCAATTTATAGGCGAAGAGGCGACAAGAGGCGGTGGCCAGGGCGCCGAAGGGTCCACCAGGCTCGGCCTAGGCTGGGGTCGCGCCTGGCACTTCCCGGGGCCACCTGGCTCTCCTCCGGGTCTCCTTTGGACTCTGTCTTTGTTCCGGGTAAAAAATGATCTCCGTGGATTTTCAACCCTTTCCGAGGATATTTCTTTAAGAACTTTTCTAAAATAGAAAAATAGCAGAAAACAACAACTAGCCGGGGGCATCTTGTTTATAGGTTAGTGTACGAAAACATCCAGAAAACGAAAAAAAAAATGTGAGAACATGTGGAAAACATAAAGGCGTTGGATAGAAAACAAGCATGGAGCATCAAAAATTATAGATACGTTTGTAACGTATCAGTATCCCTAATTACAAGATCTAAACCTCTGCTTATTGTGCTCTTGAGTCAAGAGGTATATTCAAGGCGAAGGGTGTCTGTGGAAACATGTTATAGATTCAAAATATAACACTAAGAACCCAAACATTCTTTGTTGCAATGATGTTCAACCTTCCCTTTTTCGGAAAGGTGTTTTGTGGGCTATCGGAGCAGTTAGACTTGGGTATGTATGGCATGTAGGGTATAGGAAGAAAATCAAGTTCTGGGAGGATGTGTGGTTTGTGAATTCCCCTTTGGCCACACAATCCTGGGAGTTGTATTTTGTTTCCAATCAGCAGACCTAACCCATCTATGATCTCTGGGATGGTGACCAACTTAAATGTACTTTTAGAAGAACGTTCTTTGATGCCATGATGAGTCAATGGCTTGAGTTGCTTGCTATAGTTAGGGGTGTTACCCTTTCTACTGATGACGACCAACTGATCTGGTGTTATGAGTCTAAAGGTGTTCACTCCTCTAGTTAGTTAATTTTAGAGGGATCACTCAAATTTTCTTGCCTGTAGTGTGGAACTTGAAAATTCCTCCTAGAATCCAAGTCTTCTCGTGGCTCTTCTCGCGAAATAAAGACTAGAGATAACCTGAGAAGAAGAGGAATAGCTAAACCTCTAGAGTGTAATCTTTGCAAGGATTTTGAATATGTCAAGCATCTTTTTTTTTATTGTCTAGTTTCTAGACTGGTCTAGAAGGATGTGTTCGAGGTTTTTGACATATATGTCACTGATTCCGAATCAATTGCCGCCAAGTGGCTCTGTAATAAGAAATTTCTGCAGTTTAATGCAGTGTCTTCAGCTATCCTGTGGGGCATCTGGAACAATAGGAACAATTTGGTGTTTAACAATGTTTTGTGGATTAATATGAAACATGTGTGGCGCCTGGTTCTAATATACCTGCGAAACTGGCAAAAACCATTCAAGGAGCTGATGCAGGGCAAGTTCGTGTTGTTCATGGAAAAGATGTGCTACAACCTGAAGATGCGGTTGCAGCTGCCGAAGAGATGAGATGCACGTCCTTCGACCGAGTTACATCATGGAAGTCCGAAACCGCAACTCATAGTGGGCGTGCTACTCTCATATCTTCATCCGAAAGAGAGCAACTCAATTCACGTGGTGATGTGAAGTCGGCGGCCTGTCCACTGTCTCACCCGAACTCAATGTTGGTCTTGTGAGATTCTTTTGTTAGCTCCTGTTCGCAGCTCGCTGTCTTTGTTGTGGCCAAAAAGAGCTGTAACCTACACTCTTGGGAATAGCCAAAAACTTCTTAGGCTGTAGTTTTCATTTTATTTTCTCCTGGAACCTTTGTGAAGAACCGTGGTTTCATTTATATATAAATGGAGCCGGGGGTGTGCCCCTGATGATCTAAAAAAAAAAGAGCATCAAGAGCGTCGAGTGTCCTACAAAATAATACTCCCTCCGGTTCAAATTAAGTGTCGGGGAATGTATACTATACTAGTACCAAATCCTATGTAACTAGCAACACTAATTCCAGATCAGAGGGAGTACAATATGCTAATCTACAGTATAAAATGTACATCAAACGTTTACGTGTTTCTTGCAATGAAGTTCCACACAATTCTAGTTTTACTCTGATGCTGCAACGATGCAGTGAAGCAATGATAGGCATGTTGCCGCGAATTTAATTGCATATTCTCTTCGTTTTTCTTCCATAACAGTCTGAAGATGCATTTTACTGTCGGATCTCAATAACCATTTCTACTGATTCTTGCGTGCCTGGGCTCTGCTGGCCTCTGTGAACTTGATGAGTAGGGAGGAACCATTCGGGTGTTGGATTAACAGTACTCTCTGGGAGGGCAGGAGGTTGAGGGATGCTACGTGCAGGTGTTGCCTCGGCTTTTCCGACAGGCAGCTCTTTCAGTGAGATCCGGCACATTGGGCAGGTCGTCTGCTTCTGCAACCATACATCTAAGCAGGTACGGTGAAAGTTATGACGACATGTCGGTACGATTCGTAGAATCTCTTTCTCCGTGTATTCACCTAAACATATGGAGCACCTGCGAAAGGAAAACCACCATTAAAATGCTTAAACTAAGAAAGTTCTATAATATCTAGAGGGGTGACTACACCCAAGCCTGGATAATGCCCAATCGTTACTTGATAAGACAAACAAAACAGACCTAACCAAAAATGACGAGAAAAGATCCAGGGAACTCAAGCTATAGTGCAAAGTCTGAGGCAACAGCATTACAAAGTTTCGAAAAAATCTTCTAAAATTTACTCCCTCTGATCCACAATATAAGACGTTTTGGCTAGCCCGTAGTACGTTAGGAGTGCCACTTAATATGAAATGAGATAATTCAAGCTCAAAATCATAATCATTTTGGAGGTGTGCAAAACAGAACATCGCCTACTAAATAAGCTGGCTTTAAAAAAAAAATCAAACATGGCTTTCACCAGATATTCTCTGAAACCAGATAGAGTCAAGTCTGCCAACATGTTCTAGTGTCAAACCTGATTTCGAATGTTAAATTTACAAAAAATAAAAATGCACAAACAGAAGTTGAGCTATACAAAAAAAAAAAAAAAAAACTAGCGTCCTGTAAAATTTCTTGAGATTAGGCCGAGGAACCTGGTGGATTGTATCGAATCAAAGCTTGGTCAAATTTGAGTTCAGTTGGTTTTAGTCCAATCAAAGTTTGGTTAAGGCTAAAACATTTGTTCGAGTAAAGAACTTTAACGCTTAAACATATTCATTCATGAATAGGGATCCCTGCACACTTGTCTAGTACTCCTGTGCACCCCCACCAAAGTTCAGAAACATCTTCTAAGAGTCGTAAATCTGAAAATAATGGGCTCGACACCATTCTATCATATCACAAAAATCAACCTAAACTAGCTTGAGAAACAGAAAGGACAGCAATGAATAGTACTCCCTCGGTATCGAAATATAAAATGTTTTACCGTTTACTAGACAACATGTACCTAGACATGTTTTAGTGTAATATGCACATGAATCTACACACTAAAACATGTCTAGATACATTTTGTCTAGAAAAAGCGAAAACATATTATATTTTGATACGGAGGGAGTAGTTAATTCAAACTTGGCTGCGAATTGAGCCCATTAACACCATCATAGCTGAATTTATTATTTTTGTTTCTCGAGCTGTGTTTTAAGCTTGCACTTGAAATTTTGTGAAATGATTGATATATGTAGTGATTTTTTTCACTTTTTTCTTTTCAATTTTTAAGGGGTTCACCACAACCACAAGGGTGATGCACCAGTACATTCTGTCCTACACACCTAGCAAAAAGCTCATGACTGTCCCAAAATAACCCCAAAGAATATGGATGTACTACAAGCAACATTTCACTCGTAGGGCATATGATAGTGCGTGGTTGACTATGTTATTTTTAACTTCAGCAGGTTTACAGACTTAAAAACAACTAGTTTGTCATATGGTATTTTCACCTAACAATAAATGCTTGACTAAGTTTTTTTCAGACACGAAGCATGCAATCATTTCTCACCATGATGCATGTAATACAACAAACTATGCTTCCAGATCGACACATGTTGACCACCAAAACGCGTACACATTTACACACACATGTGGGTTTCTTATGTTTCGTCTACTGAAACTTCCAGCCAAGCTTTCAATCGCTTGATGGGCATATGACTGAACCTATCAAATTCATAAACATCGAGCAGTGACTAAGAGATGAATCCCTCCCAGTGGCAATAGTTCTTAAACATTGGCGTTGAAGATTATGTACACTATAGCAGAAACAACAAAGTCAAGTATATTTAGTTCATACAGGATAGTTGCACTCACTGGGCATCATCTTTTGAATGAAAACTCTCAAAGTTATACTTCATGGTAGGAATAGCAGCAATAGCCGAAGGGTCCAATCCACAACGAGCATGCTCTATCTGAAAAAAAAAAAAAGATAGAATTATTTTTGAAGTGCAAAAGATACTGATAGAGTATTGGGCATCGATTCCGACATTCTGTTGTCCTAAATGTTTAAACTCTTTGTACTAGCTCAACTAGGAATAAAAAAGCTACACCAATCAATATAAATTCACAAGTTAATTTTTACGTATTTGTTATCTTTGCGATGCTGGTTTTATATACTGTTAACGTAAGCAGGTAGTTCAGCTATTGCGGACATGATTGTAAACATAACAATTACAACTTATCACACAAATATCTTCGAAAAGAGATGCTTTGGATAATTCATAACAGTAATTTCGTAAGAAATATACTTTTGTTCAATTGACATGTCCAGAAAATAATTAACATTAGTCTGAAACACATAAATTAGAGAATTGCTGCATTTGTACCCCATCATCAAGTTTAATCAAAAGAAAGGCATATGCAACAAAGGAGAGGAAAATAAGACTGAGGTGACAACTGAGAGATCTCAGCAAAGAACAGCCTCCTAGAACACACCGTGAAGAGTCTACGGTTTATGTAGCTTTTTTTTTTTAGAGAACGGTTTATGTAGCTTTTGAGTTCTTGCTGAAACTATAGCTTGGTATTTCTCTGTGAGGCTTCAAAGTTTGTTTGTTCTTGGACCATAAATTAGGATGTGATCACCTTCTTTTGAAATTCATAAGGGCCGTACTTCTATAGTTGCTATTTTTATTTGGACCAAGGAATAACGTTATGTTGCAGATAGCATAAGCCATTGAATCAAGAAAATTATTGCTCCCTTTGTGGCGAAAAGGCATAAATAACTACTCCCTCCGTTCCATAATAAGATGTTTTAGATATTTAGGTGTGGACTAGGTACGGATGTGGAATGGAGGGGGTACTTATATAAATCTTATCGGGAGCTTAGAACGTATCTCTCTTAGTCAGTAGAACGTAGGCGTGCAAATAGCAGTCCGAAATAGGAGAGAACCAGAAAGTAAAGATAAGACTGCCTATATCGGGTCTACGAGGCCAAAGCTTCTGAATCTCTACTATCTACTAAAATTTCAAAGTGATCTATTGTCAAATGCTAACAAAATGTCACCATGAGTGCAATAGCCAGAAATAGACCATGTAGTATATGCAACGCACTTTCACGATTTAGCAGGAAAAGCACTACCGCATGAGCAGAGAAGTTGAATAATGGAATCTTTCCATTTTCAGCAACTATAGCAAACAGAACATAGACACTTATGCTACGTACGTAGACACCATGGCAGTGGATCTACTACTACAGCAACTCTACCAATGAATTGATTGCTCCCCTTTTGGGAACTGCTGCGCAGTAGAGTCACAGCAGCACAAGAAAGGGTGTGGCACGCACCGGGGTGTCGAGATCCGCGGGGAAGTCAACGTCGAAGTCCAGCGGCGGAGGTGCGCCTTCGCCCGTGCCGCGGGCGCGGCAGCAGATGAACCGGGCGCAGACGAACGCGACGAAGACGGCGGTCATGCCGAAGCCGAGCACCGCGCTCAGGAGATTCGCCACCGACCCGAACATCCTTCCCTGTCCCCTTCGCAGCCTCGCCTCGCGCCGGCGCCCCGCGGAGTCTCCCTCCCGCACCCACGACGGCAAGCGCAAACCCTACCGCTCGAACAGGCGCCCGCCGCTGCGGCGAATCGCGAGAGCGGTGAGGTTGGGGGCGGGGGAGCCCATTGATTGGGCGGGCCCGCGGTGAGGTCGGAGCGTTGATCGGTAAGCACGGTCTGTGATTGGCGGGGTCGCTTGACGGCGACGTGGTCGCGAACGATGGAACGGCACTGTGGAAGCGGAGAGGAAGGGGAGCAGTGCGGTGACCTGCGGAGACTGGAAGAGGTGAAGCTGGTTGGTGGGAGGTCGGGTGTGGGAACTGCGAGGTGGCTGGCGTTCCCCCGGGAAGATGTGGTACCCACGAGCGAGAAGCTCGCTGTGACTGTAGCACTAGCACCTCAACTTCGCCCCCTCTGACGGCCCACTTCTTTTCCCTCCTGGGCTTCTCCAGAAGGCTTCTCTCCACCCGAAAATCAAATTGGGTCTCGGGTTCAGATGCTCCTGACTAATTATTTTCACTCAATTTAAAAAAATAAAATCGAAAAAATAATAAAAAAAATTTAAAAAATTCAACACACATATACAAGATTACTACATTTGTCTTTTTTTACAAAAAATGATTTGTCTGTTTTCTAAAAATCACCTAAAATATCATTTCATCACAAAAAATTGCACATATGTAGTAAACTTGTATATGTTCGGTGGGATTTTTTTAGAATTTTTTGAAAAATTTAATAGTATTTCAATTTTTTTAATTAGGCAGGAGCATGTGTGCTTGGTGTCTATGATGTCAGCACCTGCAGACCGACAACTCTTATATTGCTCGACGCCATAGGTCCCTAGCTTGACAGTGAATCTTCGTCATCTTGCTTTGCATAGGCATGGATTTTTGGTTGATGGAGTGATAGGTTGATGGCGTGAATCATACATACCCGTTGGTGAACCACAAGTGAAGGTATAATGTAGCATAGCGGCGAATTTCACTCAGTTTAAAATCAAGGTTATCAATTCAGTAGGACTTCAATGACGATCAGTGAGGTGTTCGTGGCGCGTCGAGCGTGAATCTACACACAAACTCTTTTTCGTCCCCAACTTTTTAGGAAGTTTGTCAACCTTTCCATATTGTTGAAAATAATATGATTAAACGAATCGAGTGGTCGAAAGTAAGTAAAAAAGTAACAGCGAGCAAGAGATGATGAAAAGTAAGTAAACGAGGTTCTAATCAATATAAAATAATGGACCGAGGGCCATAGGTTCAGTAGTGGTGTCTCTCTAATAAATAAAGTACATGTTGGATGAATAAATTATAGCTAGGCAATTGATAGATCCTTGGGGCATAATAATGCAAATTATGATAAGAAAAATGTTCATTATTCTATTCGTGTAGCCATTACATAAAAATATATAAACCGCTATCCAGCTGCATTATAACTAATAATACACCTTGAGACCGCTATCCAGCATGCATCTCACTGGTATTAAATTGCGCGAAGCAACAGACTATCACCATAAACTCAATACATAGTGTAAGCAATATTCATATCTATATAGAGACATGAACATCGTTATTTTACCCTAGAAACAGCACATCCTCGTCCTTAGACGTTTCTGTCACTTGTGCCAAGGCACTTTGGAGATACAAGTAACTACTTGGCCAAAATAACTACAAGTACCGCATAGCATGCAAGAACTTAAATAAAACATTGATATGGTAATAGTAAGAATATCATATAACATAGATGAACAATCTGATCACAACTTCACGATTTATCGGATCCTACCAAACACAACACGTAGCAATTACAATAGGATGATCTTGATCATGTTAGGCAGACGACAAGATCGTAGCAAAGAGGAACAAGGAGAAGAGACCACCATTTAGCTACTGATATGGACCCATATTTCAAATATGAGCTACTCACGCATATGTCCGGAGACAATCATGGTGGTGTACAGACCTCCGGTGACGATTCTCCCTTCTGGCAAGGTGCCAGAGGAGGGATCCAGAAGCACTAGATCGTCCTTCGGGGTGGCAGCGGCTTTGGATGGGTTTCATGAAAAATAATCACCGCCCCGAAGTTTTTAGGCCAGAAGGAAATTTATAGGCTAAGGGAGTGGCTCCCCTCCCCCCATCAGGCGACCAGAGGGTGTAACCATGGTGGACCCGAGCGCCATGTCGCCTGATGGTTGTGGACCATCCCGGGGCTCACCTTTGATCTCCATCTTCGTTCCATGTAAAAACTTCCTAACTTCCTTCTGTGTATTTTCAGGAATTTTCGTGAATATTTGCAAAACAACTTTTCTAAAACAAAAAACAAGAAGAAAACAGAAACAAGCCTTGAGCATCTTGTCGATAGGTTAGTCCACAAAAATACCTAAAAATAATTTAAAACTATAGTATAAATGTGTAGCAATAATATAAAATAAGAATGGAACTAAGATTGGGACGTATCAACATCCCAACCTTAATTCCTACTCGTCCTCGAGTAGGTAAATGATAAAAAAATATTGAAGTGACATGGTAAAACCATAATGAAGATCAAGTAGTAATGTACAACATGTAAACTAGGAGCAATTCATTCATAACAAGTGTTTATAATTGACATTAAGCAAATAATAAATAAACAATATGGATCAACAAGATAAACCTTTTCGTGAACAATGCTTTGAAGACATGAAACCGTACAAAGTTCATTACATATGATTTAAGTATCCACTTGAAAAGTATCTATCCTTCTAATCAAGCATCGAGAATTTTTTCACAACATAGAAAGGATCCATACAAGCAATATAAACATGAACATCATGAATTAGCTATTTTGCACCTCGATGTTATGTCAAGGAGAACATTATGGGGGGGTGTAAGGTCAATGGAATATAATCTCACACAGCTAAAATCTATCATCAAATAATAGGTAGTCTTATAGTTGAATCTATGCAAGGAGTAGTGATTGGCATACAACAGATGCACATAGAGCTATGAATGTATGAAATATCTCCAATGAAACTAGTGGGGTGCATCTAACTTGCTTTCTCACGAAGACTTAGAGCACTTTTGAGGAGGCTCATCATTGGAATATACAATCCAAGTTCCATAATGAAAAGGTCCCCACATAGTTATGGGCGGAGGGGGTTTGTAAGGTTCATCTTGTGTCTCTTGAGCCTCCAGCATGGGTTTTCAAGGCCATAGACAAAATTAGACGCGCTTTTTTTGTGGAAAGGAACAGAAGCGGTCGAGGGCGGTAAATGCCTAGTGAACTGGCCAATGGTGTGCCAACCGAAATCAGTCGGCGGTCTGGGTATTCCGAATATTGAGATCTTGAGCAAAGATTTCCGCACTCGGTGGGCATGGAATCTTCGTGCAAGCGAAAAAAAGGCCCTGGTGCGATTTGGCCACACCGGAGGACGAGGACATTACGGAAATTTTTAATGCTGCTGCAAAGGTCGTACTAGGCAATGAGGAGAGAACCATGTTCTGGCTTGACAAATGGATAAATGGTAAAACCATCAAGGACATTGCACCAAATGTTTATGAGATTATCAACCCGGATATTAAAGCGAAGAGAATAGTGTCCCAAGCTCTTAACAATGGCGCATGGATAGAGGATATAAGAAAGCCGATAAAAATTAACACCTTCATGGAATTGAAGGGAATATGCCCGAGAGGCAATGATAAAGTGGTTATTATCTTATTCCTTGTTTATGATAAATGTTTATTTATCATGCTAGAATTGTATTAACCGAAAACGTTGATACATGTGTGTTTACTAAACAAACAATGGTTCCTAGTAAAGACTCTCTTTTAACTAGCTTGTTGATTAATATATGGTCAAGGTTTCCTGATCATGTACATTGGATGTTGTTAATAACAAGGTCATGTCATTAGAAGAATGATGTGATGAACACATACCCAATATAAAGATGACAATACGATCAATTCATTTAGTTTATATTGTTATATCTTGTGTACGAAGTAACTTATTCCTTAGACCATGAGATCATGCCAATCACTGATACCGGAAGGGTGCTTTGATGTCATCAAACGTCACACCGTAACAGGGTGACTATAAAGGTGTCGTTAGGTATTCGGAAAGTATTAGTTGAAGCTCATGGATCAAGAGTGGGATTTGTCCATCCAGAATGACGGAGAGATATACTCTGGGCCCTCTCAGTGATATCACATCAACACCGCTTGCAAGCACGTGATATGATCACAAGGATGTTATATCATGGGAACGAGAAAAGAGTACTTGTCGGTAACGAGATTGAACAAGGTATGGTTGATACCAATGATCGAATCTCGGACAAGTAAAATATCGCGAGACAAAGGGAATAGTTCACGACGTTGTTGGTTCGCACGATCACAAGAGTCATCGTTGAATAAATAGGAGTCATCACGGATTTCGAGATCCCGCTGTTGATTATTGATCGGAGAGGGGTCTCGGTCATGTCTATCTTATTCACGAACCGTAGGGTGACACACTTAAGGTTCGATGACGCATTTGAGAGGATACGGAATATCGAAGAATATTTTGGGCAGCACCGAAATTGTTTCGGGGAAAATTGAAATAGTTCAAGGGGTTTTTCGTCGAATAGTTGTTAATAGAATTAACAAATGATTCGAGGTGCTATATGCAAATGTTTGTTAATGGAATTAACAAATATAAATAAAGAAATAAAAATGTTTTATTTATTTATTAAAAGAAAATCTTTGGATTTTCTAAGTGGAAAATTAAGGGAGTATGAGTGGGTGTGAGTGGGGCTTCCACTCACATGAAGAGGGAAGAGGTGGGGGCACCCCATGGCTGGCCTCACCCCCCTCTTGGGCTGCCTCCCCCTCCCCTATAAAAGGAGGGTGAGGGCTCCTCTTCATCCACACACTTGCCCACTAGCTTTTCCCTCCACCCGCTGCTCCATTCCATGGTCTCCGGCTTGGCGAAGCCCTGACCGTGGGATTCTTCACCACCACCATGCCGTCGTGCTGCTGGAGTTCCAAGGGATCCTCTACTTCCGCGCCCCGCTGGATCGAGGGAACGAAGGTCGTCATCAACCGTACGTGTGACCGATCACGGAGGCACCGTCGGATGCGGTGCACATCTTCTCGCTATCAGGATCGGTATGAGTACGACTACGCCAACAACGAGATTTGATCTCATAACGCTTTGTGTCTTCGAGGGTATGCGTTCTCCTTAACCCTCTCGTTGCCCGTTGCACTTCGTCTCCTAGATTAGATCTTGGCCTTTCGGGTGTCTCTCGCGTAGGAAAATTTTTGTTTTCTATGCAACAACCCCTTCAGTGGTATCAGAGCCGGATCTATGCGTAGATGTTTTGTACGGGTAGAACACATAGGTGTATGTGGGTGTTGATAATCTATTATTGCTTCCTTGATTATTTTATGATCTTAGTGGCATAGTGGGATGAAGCGGCCCAGACTAACCTTACATGTCCACGTACATGAGACTTGTTCCACAACTGACATGCAACTTGTATTGCATAAGTGGCTTACGGGTGTCTGTTTCTCCTACTATAGTTAAGATCTAATCTACGAAGGATTGTTAAAAATTTGTTTATCAACGTTGTGGTTGATGTTCGTAGGTATGAACGGTTCTATCCTCGAAAGCCCTAAGCCACGTAATATATGCAAAAATAAATTAGAAACGTCTAACTAGTTTTTGCTGGGCATGTGATGTAATATGGTAAATATTACAAATTTTATTATGAGATGATCTATTTTGTAAATTATTGACATACCGGAAGGTATCCATATGATTGTCTTTTTATTGATGGACAATCAATATTGGGGTGCCATGGTACTTGGTACCACGCCGGTGGAATGATGGAGATCATACCATGATGCACATGATGGAGATCAAGTGCAAAAAGGACCATATCATATCACATTATCCTTACATGTGATGTCTGTGATGTTAATCCTCTTATGCATCTTGTTTTGCTTAGATAGCGACCGTAGCATTATAAGATGATCCCTCTCACTTAATATCAAGATAATAATGTGTTCTTCCTTAAGTATGCACCGTTAAGAAAGTTCGTCGTTTCGAGACACCACGTGATGATCGGGTGTAACAGACTCAACGTTCGCATACAACGGGTGTTTTCAGCCTAGCATGTAAAGACATGGCCTTGAAACACACACAATATTACGGTTCTACTTGGCGAGCCTAGCATGTACAGACATGGCCTCGGAACACGTAACCGAAAGGTAAAGCATGAGTCATATGGATGATATGATGAACATGTTGATATTCGCCTTTGAAGCTACATCATCTCACGTGATGATCGGTTTTGGTGTAGTGAATTTGCTTCGTGTAATCACTAAAGACGACTAAGAGGGATGTTGTTTTTGAGTGGGAGTTCATGGTATAATTTTGAATTAACTTGAACTTATTTATCATAAACAACCAATCAAAGTGAATTTGCACAAATTGTAGTATTCATTTGCATCCACAAAACTACCTTACACTTAGATTGTTGATTGAGATATAACTGTAATGGTCTGGTAAAAATCATTTAAGATTGGTACCGTATTAGTGAAATTTAAAATTGAGTCCTATTGTAGACTTTTGGTATTTCCTACCTAGCTCCATATGGTTAATGATTGATTGATCTAAATAGCAACCAATTCCTACTTAGAATCCAGAGTCATGGTTACTTCCATATTACTTTATCTTCAAAAGAATGTTTTGTTGATCAAGGTGATTTTGGAACTGAAAAGAGTTGTTTTCAGAAACAATCAAGTGAAAGATATATTGATATCTAGAAACTTATTTGTGGCAACATGACTGAGTATAATTTAGCGTGACAATGTTTGATTATATTATCTGAATATATGCAATGATTGAAGACGCTAGGCGTTTGAATATTCCAAAAAGTTGGGCGCTAAAAATTATCCTCTAAATTCCTTCCTTCGAGCTATAGTAGCCTAATCATAAAATTGTTGTGATGGGATGGAATAAAAGTATAGGTAAAGTCGTTTACCTTACTTGGAGATTGCTAAGAGTGGAATCTAAAAGAATACTATTAATATGGTGATATTAGTAGAACAATCAAACTCAAAGTATGACTCAATGGGTGATAGTATATGACTAACACGCCAAAGAAAATGAGCTAGTATGACTAGCATTGTTTGATGTTGAATGATTCTTCTATAAAGGAAAGGGAATAATGAAAATAGAATTACAAAAAGATATATGGCAGAAAAAAAAGATAACTGGAAAAGTCCAGCTCAGGAGTATATGCTTGATATACATGTTATAGATGTATTACTAGTTAACAAAGTATTTTTGGGTACTTTGATACCACATTGGTTGGTATGAGTTGTCATACAAAGCAATACAATGCAAGAAATACATGTGCCTAAAAGGAACTAGTAATAGATGTGGAATCGATTATGACAAGAACAATAATAAAGTGTTATTATGTTCATTGTCGTATCGAACCAAATATTCAAGATTTATTTTAAGAACTTAATAAGTTGTTATTTTCTTCTGGTCTTTTGTGAGAACAAATGAGATTGTTCAAACTATGACCATATTCCATAATTGATGGATATTTAATATAAATCATGTTGGTAAAGTAAACATCTATAAGACGAAATGCTAAACGTTGCAAGACGTAATAGAGTTTCACTTAAATTGTGACACCACCATTTTAGTTCATATCGGAAAGAAAAACATGAAGGAACTCCATATTGATGGACTTCCGGAGTCATTTTGTTTTGAATAAATTGAAGCTTGTGAGACCTCTTCCAAAAGATGACTAGAATTCCGTTCATAGGCCAAACTAGAATGGGTGACTAATTTAATGGAGATTATACATATTGATGTATATAGTCCATTATGTGTATTCATGTATGGTGGATTAATTTTTACTTCATAAAATTTTGTCGATGATTTGAGTAGATATGTGAGTATATCTATTTAAAGAGAACGGAGTTTGACTTTTGAATTGGTTCAAATATTTGTTAATATGAAGTAAAAAATTATTGTAACAAGATAATCAAGTATTTATGATTGGATCATAAAGGATAAAGTTTGAGTTACAAATTTAGCAAAACATCTGAGAAGTTGCATAATTGTTCTACAACTTATATTACTCGAATTACCCCACATTAGTTTGGAGTGTTCAAAAGACAAAATCAAACCTTGTGTGACATGGTAAGATAAATAAAAATTATATTGTAATTTTGTAGTTTATACATTAGTGACAACCGTTTTTCCACTGAAAAGAGCACCATCATGGTCCGTTGAAATTGACAACATATAAGATATGGTTTGGGTAGTGACCCGAATTGTCATTTTCTTAAGTTTTAGTATACATAGCATGTGTTAAATGTTTACAACCAAAATAGGATAAATGTATGTTGATAAGTTTATCCCAAATAAAACATTTGGTATTTATCCTATCACCAAACCAAAAGACAAATGTTGTTTGTCAGAAAGGGTTGATTTCTCGAGAAAGTAGTTCTTGCGAAATAAGTGAGTGGGAGCACAGTACAAACTCAACGAGATTAGAGAATCTTCGTTATCATAGCGCAGCACTGGAAGTTGTTCCGGGGTTTGCTATTTTGACTAAGTAGAAGACACTACAAATGTTGTAGATACTTCAAATGATTTTGCGAACTGTACCACAAAAGTCCTAAAACTTTGTACTTAGACCAACTTGTGGTTTAAGAGAAAAGTGTTGTTTTGACAACAAAAGGACCTGGACCTTATAAAGGAATCAAATGATGGGCCCTGACTTCGTAAAATTGACTATGAGTCATTATATCCGCCATAGTATCCTTGTATGAATATCAAGTATGTGACTTGGTAGTCCTTTCGATAGGCATGATGCCTAACGATAGCAAAAGGGTCTACATAGCAACAAAGACAGGGATTTTTACATCCTTTGAAAGTTGTACTTATCGAAAAGTTGTTTTTGACGAAGTTCAAAGAGTTGACTACTACAAGATTTTGATCTTCCGTAGTGATGTTTTAGTCTTTGCAGATAGTTCGTTATAGCAAAAGTTACATATTATGATATGGCAGTTGAATAACAAAACCAACTCTCCTCTCGAGGAAGTTTGATCAAAGATGTGTACTTGACACAGTCTGAGAGTTTTGTAAAATTCAAAAGGTTGCTAGAAAGGTATGCAAACTTCAATGGTTGAAGTGAGTATAACGAAGTAGGAATCTTTACCATAATGAAGTTATCAAAAGAGTTTGATTCCATCATGAACGATAAAGATGCTTGTAAAGTTACAAGAAATTAAGTGGGAGCGCTATGACATATTTCCAGTACTTCATGTATATGACATATGGTTGATTGGAAGATATGTATTTTAAATTAACACGATCAAGATTTTCATGTTGATGAAAGGCTTAGAAGATATTGGGCATCGATGTCTATAAGAGATGGATTGACGCGCCTGATATGATTGAAGACAAATTACATAGATGAAATATTGAAGTAAGTCAATATCAAAATGACAAGAAGGAGTTCTTGTCACATGGAAAATAATTGAGCAAGATTCAAGTGTTTTGACACATGATGAGCATTGTTGAAATTGAGATTTCTAAGTCATGTTTCCATGCTATGTACACAACCAGATGAGTCCTATGCTATAAAGTGTTATAGAAGGATAATTCATATGATGATTAGACAACAGTGGGAGAGATCCTTGTGTCATTTCAGAAATGCTAAGGATATGTTTTCCTATAGTAATGGCAAAATATTAGTTGTAATATGTTACACTAATAGTCTTGTCGTTTATTCAAGTAATTTTATCTCAATTAAAGTACGTGATGAATGGTAGCACAAAAGGCTAGAAGAAAGTTCCATGCTGGATTTGAAAGAGTTTAAAATTAAAATATTATGACAGATACTACAACAAAGGCTAATGTATATCGTTGTGTTGACAACTGATAATAAGCGTATTTTGTGTCAAGGAGTTCTCTATTGAACTTGGTGAATTTCCAAGAATGCTGACACTATGAAGCTACATTTTCACAATGTTAGTAACATTAGTTTAAGCGGAGGAATTAAGGTATCACCGAAACTTGGTGAATTTCCAAGAATGCTAACACTATGAAGCTACATTTTTACAATGTTAGTGACATCGGTTTAAGATGAGGAATTAAGGTTTCACAGATTGACCATATATATACAAAGCCATCTCATTAGAGAATGAATGATGCGTGTAGACGCAAAGGACATGCAAATGCAATAGGACCTGAACATTCCAGATCTTTTTGATGATGTTTACCACATGCAAAGCAGGGTAATAACACTGGAACGTCATATGTGTTTAGTGCTTACAGGCTAGATTATTGACTCTAGTGCAAGTGGGAGACTGAAGGGAATATGCCCGAGAGGCAATAATAAAGTGGTTATTATCTTATTCATTGTTTATGATAAATGTTTATTTCTCATGCTAGAATTGTATTAACCGGAAACGTTGATACATGTGTGTTTAATAAACAAACAATGGTTCCTAGTAAAGCCTCTCTTTTAACTAGCTCATTGATTAATAGATGGTCAATGTTTCCTGATCATGAACATTGGATGTTGTTAATAACGAGGCCATGTCATTAGAAGAATGATGTGATGAACACATACCCAATATCAAGATAACAATACGATCAAGTCATTTAGTTTATATTGTTATATCTTGCATACGAAGTAACTTATTCCTTAGACCATGAGATCATGTCAATCACTGATACGGGAAGGGTGCTTTGATGTCATCAGACGTCATACCGTAACAGGGTGACTATAAAGGTGATGTTAGGTATTCGGAAAGTATTATTTGAGGCGCATGGATCAAGAGTGGGATTTGTCCATCCAAAATGACGGAGAGATATACTTTGGGCCCTCTCGGTGATATCACATCAACACCGCTTGCAAGCACGTGATATGATCACAAGGATGTTATATCATGGGAACGAGAAAAGAGTACTTGTCGGTAACGAGATTGAACAAGGTATGGTTGATACCAATGACCGAATCTCGGACAAGTAAAATATCGCGAGACAAAGGGAATAGTTCACGGCGTTGTTGGTTCACACGATCACGAGAGTCATCGTTGAATAAATAGGAGTCATCACGGATTTCCAAATCCCGCTGTTGATTATTGATCGGAGAGGAGTCTCGGTCATGTCTATCTTATTCACGGACCTTAGGGTGACACACTTAAGGTTCGATGACGCATTTGAGAGGATACGGAATATCAAAAAATATTTTGGCAGCACCGAAATTGTTTTGGGGAAAATTGAAATAGTTCAAGGGGTTTTTGTCGAATGGTTGTTAATAGAATTAACAAATGATTCGAGGTGCTATATGCAAATGTTTGTTAATGGAATTAACAAATATAAATAAAGAAATAAAAATGTTTTATTTATTTATTAAAAGAAAACCTTTGGATTTTCTAAGTGGAAAATTAAGGGAGTATGAGTGGGTGTGAGTGGGGCTTCCACTCACATGAAGAGGGAAGAGGTGGGGGCACCCCATGGCTGGCCGCACCCCCTCTTGGGCTGCCTCCTCTCCCCTATAAAAGGAGGGTGATGGCTCCTCTTCATCCACACACTTGCCCACTAGCTTTTCCCTCCACCCGCTGCTCCATTCCATGGTCTCCGGCTTGGCGAAGCCCTGACCGTGGGATTCTTCACCACCACCATGTCGTCGTGCTGCTGGAGTTCCAAGGGATCCTCTACTTCCGCGCCCCGCTGGATCGAGGGAACAGAGGTCGTCATCAACCGTACGTGTGACCGATCACGGAGGCACCGCCGGATGCGGTGCACATCTTCTCGCTATTGGGATCGGTATGAGTACGATTACGCCAACAACGAGATTTGATCTCGTAACGCTTTGTGTTTTCGAGGGTATGTGTTCTCCTTAACCCTCTCGTTACCCGTTGCACTCCGTCTCCTAGATTAGATCTTGGCTTTTCGGGTGTCTCTCGTGTAGGAAATTTTTTGTTTTCTATGCAACGACCCCTTCAGGAAACTCTTGCCATTTGGGAGGAATGCCAAGGATTAAACCTTTCACCTCTCACGGAAGACAAATGGGAGTAGTCGTGGGATCCAAAAAGAGTTTTTTCCACCAGATCATTTTATAACGCGCACTTCAAAGCAAATATCACATGCGGTCTGGCCGAAGCTATTTGGAAAGCTTGTTCACCAACTAAATGCAAGCCGTCTATGTGGATTTTCATCCGCAAAAGAGTGTGGACTGCATATAGATTGGAAAAGAGGGGTTTACCTCACCCTGCAAATTGCTCTTTTTGCGGAAAAAATGGAGAAAATGCCCAACATCTTTTCATGGGATGTGAGATTGTCAACATTATTTGGGGCCATATTTTTAGTTGGGCAAATCAGCATAGGTTTGCACCTTCTGTTCAACACAACCTTAGAGAATGGTGGGTGAAAACTAGGAGTTTGATCGCTGGAAAGGATAGAAGAAATTTGGACTCGTTGATCATCTTGGTCGCTTGAGAGATTTGGAGAGAAAGGAACATAAGAGTATTTGACAAGGTTATAAAACCCACCAATATACGCATTGAGCATATCAAGACAGAGGCTAAACAGTGAGTTTTAGCTAGTGCAGGACGCTTGATTTTTTGTTAACATTTAGTTTATAGGCTTTTGGGCAGGGGTATGTGACGAGTGTAGTTACTCATGTTCTTTCTCCGTCATTACAGGCCGCACGCTGCTTTCTATGTGCAGCTGTTTGCGAGGTCGCTTTAGCCTTCTTAGGTCACTTGTTTAACTTCTTTGTATTTTCTTCTCTCTTTCGACATGGTGTCGTTTCTTTGAGACTTCAGCCATTTCTTTGGCTTCTTTTATTCTATCTATATTAACACATGCAGTGCTCCTACATGGTTCTAAAAAACATATGAAAACTCTCTAAAACTGAACTATAGGTGCCAACATAAGCACAAATGTGGAATAAATGATAGAATGTTGCCTCCCCTCTCTCTCTCTCTTTTATTATTATTTTTATATTGGTGGCCACTGTGGCTCTTCTATTTTCTTCATTTGTACTCTTTGGGATCTTTTTTGGTGGCCTCTATTGGGCTCTTTTAATTCCTCACTGGTAGGGGAAACACTCTACATTTCAAGTACCAACACACTTTTAGTACTCATACCTCATAATAATAATATATGATGTATAAAACTGAATGCCTCTACGAGAGTAGCAAGATGTGCAATGATCTAGCGTAACATGGAATATATGAATAATGGACAAAGCCTCATAAACCATCATGGTAGTTGTATATGATCATGCAAAGCAAATAAACTGAAGGGTATGTAGCATAGAAAACCAAAAATTCCTACGCGAGATAAACCCGAAGGGCCAAGATCTAATCTAGAAGATGAAAGGCAATGGAGAGAAAGAGTATTAGGAAAACATACACTCAAAGACTCTAAGCGCTACGAGATCGAATCTCGTTGTTGGCGTAGTCGTACTCACGCCGATCTCAAGACCGAGAAGATGTGCACCGCAATCCGGCGGTGCCTCCGTGATCGGTCACACGTACAACTTGATGACGACCTCCGTTCCCTCGATCTAGCGGGGCGGCGGAAGTAGAGGATCCCCCGGAACTCCAGCAGCACGACGGAGTGGTGTGGTGAAGAATCCCACGGTCAGCGCTTCGCTAAGAAAACGACCATGGAATGGAGCAGCGGGTGGAGAGAAAAGATGTGGGGCAAGTGTGTGGAGGAGGGAGAGCCCTCACCCTCCTTTTATAGAGGAGGGGGAGGCATGCCAAGGAGGTGTGCGGCTAGCCATGGTGGTTTCCCCACCTATTCCCTCTTCATGTGAGTGGACTCTCCACTCACACCCACTCATGCTCCACTTAATCTCCACTAAAAAATCTCAAAGTTTTTTTTCTTTAATAAATAACATATCCTTCTCAAACCACAATTTGGTCTAAGTACTCCACTTACCATGCTTCGCATGTGGTAAACTTCATCAGAAGATCTGACATGTTCAGGTCCTATTGTATCTGATTGTCTTTGCATCTACACGCATCACTCATTCTCTAATGAGATGGCTTTGTATATATTTGGTCAACCGGTGAGACCTTAATTCCGCATAAACGATGTTACTAACATTATGAAAATGCTGCTTCATAGTGTCAGCATTCTTGGAAATACACCAAGTTCATGAAGAACTCCTTGACACAAAATACTCATATTATTTGTTGTCAACACAACAATATACTTAGCCTTTGTTGTAGTACCCGTCACAATACTTTAAATTTGAAACTCATTCAAATCCATCATGGAACTTTCTTCCAGCCTATTTTGCTACCTTTCACCACATATTTTAATTGAGATAAAATTACTTGAATAAATGGCAAGACTATCAGTGTAACATATTACAACGGATATTTGTCATTACTACATAGGAAAACATATCCTTGGCATTTCTAAAAATGGCATAAGGATCTCTCCCATTGTTGTCTAATCATCATATGAATTATCCTGTTATAACATTCTATAGTACAAGACTCATCTGGTTGTGTACATAGCATGGAACACATGACTCAGAAATGTCGATTTCAATTATGCTCATCATGTGTCAAAACACTTGAATATTGCTCAATTCTTTTCCATGTGGCAAGACCTCCTTCTTGTCATTTCGATATTGACTTACTTCAATATTTCATCTATGTAATTTGGCTTCAATCATATCAGGAGCTTCAATCCATCTCTTATAGATATCTATGCCCAATATCTCCCAAGCCTTACATCAATATGAAAATCTTAACCGTGTTAATTTAAAATACATATTTTCCAATCAACCATATGTCATCTACATAAATCATTAGAAATATGTCTTAGCGTTCCCACTTAATTTCTTGTAACTCTACAAGCATCTTTACCGTTCGTGATAGAATCAAACTCTTTTGATAACTTCATTAAAGTAAAGATTCCAACTTCGTTATGCTCACTTCAACCATTGAAGTTTGCATAGTTTTCCAGCAACCTTTTGAAATTTACAAAACTCTCAGATTGTGTCAAGTACACATCCTCGATCAAACTTCCTAGAGAGGAGAGTTGATTTTTTTATTCAACTGCCATATCATAATATGTAACTTTTGCTAGAACTATCCGCAAAGACTAAAGCATCACTACGGAAGATCAAAATCTTGTAGTAGTCAACTCTTTGAACTTCGTCGAAAACATCTTTTCGACAAGCACAACTTTCAAAGGATGTAAATATCCATGTCTTTGTTGCTATATAGACCCGTTTGCTATCGTTAGGAACCATGCCTTTCGAAAGGACTACCAAGTCACATACTTGATATTCTTACAGGGATACTATCGTGGATATAATGACTCATAGCCATTTTACGAAGTCAGGGCCCTTCATTTTCTTCCTTTATAAGTTACAGGTCCTTTGTTGTCAAAACAACACTTCACTCTCAAACCACAAGTTGCTCTAAGTACAAAGTTTTTAGGACTTTTGTTGTTCAGTTTGCAAACTCATTCGAAGTATCTACAACACATGTAGTGTCTTCTACTTAGTCAAAATAGGAAACCCTAGAACAACTTCCAGTGTTGCGCTACTCTTTACATGATAAAGAAGATTCTCTAATCTCGTTGATAACCTTATAAACATATATGTATCCTATTTTGGTTGTAAATATTTTACACATGCTATGTGATGTCTACGCACACTTCTATTCTTGTAGACAGTGTTGGTCCTTGTCGAATAGTCATCTCAACAAGTCCCTCGGGTGATCCGGTAGAGTTTTGGTTAAGAGAACATAGAGGCGCTAGTGACAATCGTCGGCTAACAGGGGGCACGATTTACCCAGGTTCAGGGCCCTCGTAGAGGTAAAACCCTTACTCCTGCTCTTCGATTTGTATTATCAGTAGATCGGTTACAATGGGGGTGCTCAAGTCGAGAGTACGATCTCGAGCTCAAGGCTTGTGGTGGTGAAAAGTAGATTGTCCCCCCCCCTTGGTGGTTCTCCTGGTCTTATATAGGTGGCCAGGTCCCGAACCGTGCCCGGGGGGGGGGGTTACAAACCCTAGTTGTAAGTCGGTATGAGTTTCCTTCTTGACCCGCAAGTCTTTGCGGGTGGGATTCAGTTGGGCCTTCTAGAACCCCCTGATGGTGCCTCCCTTTGGGCTTAGGTCTTGGGCCTTGGACCGGGTAGCCTCACCCGATAGGTCCAGGGTTCATCCCCACGTCAGTAGCCCCCGAGTGTTTACTCGACTGAGAATCAGTCGAGTGGGCACTCATAGTTCATTGTTGATTTCTTCGACTGGTCATTCAATCGCCTGATTTGAAGGGTGCATACCCTGTGCGCGATGCGCTTCTGTACTCGAGCATCAAGTGATAAAATGTGCCTTGTATTGGCTGTTTTCGCAGAAGGATGCGGCTCAGTCGCTTGGCGCTCCCGAAAGATCAGGGCCAATTAATTGCATCTAGGGCAAAAACGGTCCTGGCCTACACAAATTCAAGACCTCCGACTCGAATCTGGTGAGGTGATCGTTGTGACTGGGCCGTGGAGGTCTTACTGAGTCGAACTTAACCTAAAGGGGTACCCGGCGCGTCCGCTAGGATTTTTCTTCGTGTTGTTGACACGGAAAATTTACTGGAGGACGCAGCTTGAGTGCGATTACAGGCCTATAGGAGAGGTCAATAGGTCTTACCTTCGTACTCGAAAGAATATAGCATCTGGATGTGCCTAGTCGTCCGAACAATCCAGGATAGGGATGTGTAAGTACATCGTGTAGTATAGCTGCAGGAACCGCGCACTCGCAATTTTACCTTGATCATGTTTCCGTGATTCTTCGGGTGGATAGGCCATCCTTTCTCTTGACCTTGTACGAAAGAGATTTCGTGTTATGAAGTCCATACGAAAGGGTTTTCGTGTCAGAATGTTTACGCGAAAGAAAATTTTACGTCTTGATGCGCCCATACGAAAGAGTTTTCGTGTTCAGCCTGTTTATGCGAAAGAGATTTCGCGTTTTGACGTGCCCATACGAAAGAGATTTTGTGTCAGGGGGTCTACTCGAAAGAAATTTCGAGTCTTGATGTGCCGATACGAAAGAGTTTTTGTGTCAGGGTACTTAGGCGAAAGAAATTTCGCATCTTGTGAGGTGCGCAATGACGTCATTGCGCACTCGTTGTCTCTGAATACTCCTGATGGGACGTGACAAAGACGGAGCAGAGCGCGCGGGGCCACCCTGTCAGCTTTTTGACCGGATACGATAGGTCGTGTCCGGTTTTCCCGCTGGCCCCGTGCTGTAAATACGCACGATCTTTTCGTAAAGATCGTGCCAGAGTACCTGTTCCCTGCCGCTTCGTTTCCACTTCACGCGTGGCAGCCGCGATGGGTGCCACGTTGTTAGATCTACGGCCTGGATCAGCCTAGCTTGGGTATAAATAATGACCTTTAGGGAAGGAGTAAATTTCCCGGCCCTTAGTCATCTTCTTCCTCCTTGCGCACACTTCTTCTTCGTGAGCACAAAACGTCTTTCAATGGCAGGAGCGAAGAAGCGTGGCGCTGCTGCAGCGTCCTCGAGAGATGTGGCGAGCGCTTCCGTGGCGCCTCCCGTGAAGACGGGCGACTGGTGCTCCGCAAACACCACCAAGAAGAGCATCATCGAGATGCAGCGGGAAGGATTACTCCCGCCGGAGGCTGACAAGCGCGTGCGCCTGTCCAAGAAGGAGGAAGTCCCCAACCCCCTCGCCAACGAGCGTGTCTTCTTCTCAGAGCACGTCTCCCGCAGCCTGTCTCTCCCCCTCCATCCGTTCTTGGTCGGGCTGCTGTATATCTATGGCATACAGCTGCACGACCTCCCTCCAAACGTTATTCAGCACATATTGTGCTCTGCGAGTGCTTCCTGGGGATCCGCCCGCACTGGGGACTTTGGAAAGCCATCTGCAAGGTGCGGATCTTCCGGGAGAGGGCGCAGCCAGGCGAGAAGATGGGAGAGCCGCTGCGTACCGGTGGCTTCGGGATTCAGGTGAGTAAAGATATCCCCTACACGGAGATGTACTTCGTCGACTCGGCACAGGGGTGGAGGAAGAAATGGTTCTACGTCACCGACAACAGCGCGAGTGGAGCTCCATAATTCCAGCCATTCGCCACTCTGAAGCGGCAGAGATCCTGGCTGCACAAGCTCACTGCTGAAGAAGGTAAAATTGTCGGTCTTCTACTTGCGAAGGTGGCGAGCTTCCGCAACAAGGAGTTGGGGACCCCGTTGAATGGGATACACCTGTCGGGTGTGTTTCTTCGTCGATAAATCCGCCCCTTCAAGAGAGGCCAACCGCCATGTGGGAGTACATGGGCGTCAAGGACCCGAGCCGCGCTGGCGAAGACATCCTTTCGAACACCGAGTTCGAGAGGAAGATCGCGGCCATCACCAAGCTGAAGAAAGGAGAGGTTTGCTCGGCGTGTCCTCTCGAACCATTCGAAGCTTCGAACCCTCCCCCGGCTGAGGTGAGTTTTTCTTTGTTCTTCTCTCTTGCTTTTTGTTTCTTTCAGTTTGGATATTCATCTGTTGAGAATCTTTTCTTCTTTCTCTCTTTCGCCTTCGTAGAGCTTGAAGGTGGCGACATGATACCCGCCAATTTCTGCGGGCGATGCCTCAGATCTTCTGGCGAGTAACATTGAAGCCCCTCACGAGACTAGTGTCGCGGAAGCTGACTCAAGCTCCGAACGCGACTATATGTATGAGGAGGAGGAGTCGGGTAGCGACCAACTTTGCCACCGCAAACGCAGCCGGCGCGAGGAGGAAGAGGTCACTTCAAAGGATAACTCTTTGGGTGACGAGTCCGCCAAGGATACTGAGCCCTTTCGGGTGGCTCCTCTGAACATGCTTCCTCTTGTGGGTCGTCAGCCGAAGGTCTCCACCGCCTGGAACCCGGATGTTCTCGACGATGATGGTGACGAGGATGAGTAAGTCCTATGCACTTTGTCTTTAATTACGAATCTTCTTCCCTTTCCTTCCGTCTTTGCTCCTTATCTGATTTCATTTTTTGCAGCAGTCTTGCGACTATCAGTCCGGGCCAATTCGCCTCCTCGATCCCTTCCGTGAAGAGGAAAGAGACCGTCGTAGATCCTGCTCCAGCTGTTGGCGCTGCCCGAAGATCTTCGAGCCCAATAATAGCAACCGAAGCCCCGGAGTACGAGATTCCCAGCTTTGCGGGTGGAGCGCATGTGGATGCTAGAGTTTCGGTGAATCGGGAGGTCTCGGGCAGCTCTGCGGACCCTCTGTCTACCGCCCAGGGCAAGGTAAGCCCGTTTACTTCCTTGCATTATGCTTTGCTTCTTCTCAATTTTATCGGGTGCACGGCAGTGCTCCCGATGGGAGTAGCCCCCGAGTCCATGGTTAATTGCTTGCAGTTGGTCATGGACTCAAGCTGAAGTGTTCTTCTTTTGCTCGTATGCTGGCCTTATTTTTCAGGCCCTTCTCGACTCCCTTGCTGCTTTCGGGCGCCAAATTCTTTCGGCTGAAACGGACTGCGTTTCCCTTTGGGCGGATCGCGACTAGCTCGCCCAGGATAACCGCTCCCTTCAAGGTATGGTAGTGCGCACTTTTGGTCTTCACCGTTTCTTCTTGGTTGTAATTTGTTGTTCCAATCGCGTCTTTCACGTTGCAGATGAAGTTAAGCGCTCGAAGACTGAAGGGGCGGAAGCTGTTTCTCGAGTGAAAACTCTTGAAACGGTGCTGGAGTCCACCCGAAAGGAGTTGGAGTCCGCCCGCAAGCGCTCAGCTGACCTTTAGGGGAGTCTCGCGGAAGCTCAGGGAGCTTTGAAGCAGCTAGAGGAGGCGAGCGTGAAGCATGACAGCGATCTTGTCGGCGTCATCCGTCCTCTGGCCCAGAAGTTTGCTGGTAAGTTGCGTTGTATCTTCCTTCGATTGTGGCTCGTCTTTTATCCTTTTTTGATAGTTGTTTTGTCTATGTCTCAGATGCCCTTGGAGTTGGGTTGGAGCTCGCCAGGAGCCAGCGACTCGATGCTCTCACCGACTCGTGTAATCAGCTTCAGGAGCACGCAAATAGGATCTGCTCCCTGGTTGGTGACGCTACCCGAGTGCTAACTGTAACATCCCAAGTATGAAAAATAGCCATAAGAATGTTTGCTCTATGTTATTTTATGTTTTGCATCATGACATCATGTTCATTGCATTTGTTTTGCTTGTTTTCCATTTGTTTTCCATTTGTTTTTCTCTGTTTTGCTTTGTTTTCCAACTGTTTTCATTTGTTTTCCTTTGTTTTCTATTTGAATTTCAAACCAAATTTTAAACCTTTTGTTTCATACTTGTGATGTTACAATTTCCAAAATGATATTTCAAATCAAAACAATCAATTGTTTCCATTAAAGTTGTGATTTCAAAACTGTTGTTTTGTTTCTATCAAAAATTCATTTAATATCAAACCCTTTTCAAATTCATTTGCATTTTCCAAACAGCAACCATTTGAAATTAATGAAACAAAACATTTTCCAAATCAATTTGTTCAAATAAACTTGAGGGTCCAAGAACTAATTAAAGGTTACTTTTAAGAAATCACTTAATCAACAATTCATTCAAATTCCAACCAAATTGCAAACAACAAAATATTTTGAAATACTTTGAAAACAAAAGTGGCACTAAGTTGCTGTTACAAAAAATAATCACCACACAATTGTTTTCCTAATTTTTCTACCCCTAAAAACCTCTCTCTTCTCTCCTATTCAAATCAGCAAAAAAAAACAATTAGAACAAAAAGAATAAAAACCAGAGGAGAGAGGGGCAGGCCCAGCCCAACTCTCACCCCTTGGCCCATACCCCCTCGCTGCTTCTTCCTCCTCTGTACGGCAGGGCATCTGCCCTGTCCACGTAGCAGAGGGGAGCAGCAACGGCTGCAGCTCCACATTCCCCCTATAAACCCTACCCGATGCCCTAGCCCCTGCCCTACCTTTCTTCTTCTCCCTCTTCCCTCTCCCCTGCCGTTCTCTCCCTTCTCCCTCTCTCTTCTCCCTGCTCTCCCTCTGTATCCCTGCAACTACTGAACCTCCTCACCGAAATCCCTTACTCCCTCCGGTGATCGCCGCCGGGAGAGCCCTCCTCCGGCCGGGCAAACGGCGGGAATGGATCCCCCATGGGATCCTCTTCTCCCTCGTCACCTCAGCGGGGGCCGAGGAGCCCGGAGCACCGCCGCCAACCTCGCCTCGCCGCCGGCCAACTCCCCTGCACCGACCCCTCCTCTTCTGCCCGCTACCTTCCTCGAGGTGAGCGCATCACCTCCCCCTCTCCCCCTCGCCTCTTCTCCCTCTCCTCCATCCCCTCCACACCCACGAGCGCGCCTCCCTGCCTCCTCTCCGGCGAACACACCCCGCAGCAGCCGATCGCCACCATTCGGTTTTCAGTCGAGGTTCAGTTAACTGAACCTAAAAGTTCAGTTAACGCCCGCTGCGCCACCTTATCCTCACCCCGCCCCTCTCCTATCAACACACAGAGCAGCAGCCGCACTGGTCACTGCCCCTTGCGCACCAGCAGTAGATCGTGAGTTCGAATCCCAACCCCCCACCCTTTCCTGCTCCTTTTATTCGATTTGTTTCAGTGCGTTCTCTGAACCATAACCCCCCTGCGAGCTGTTCCCTGTCAACCAAGCCGCACTAGCCCAGTTGGTTGCTGTCCCTTGCGCATCAAGCAGAGGGCAGGGGTTCGAATCCCACCCCTGCCTCTTAAAAACCCATCTTTTTCATTCTATTTTTCCTAGATCTAGATCTAATCTACATTGCACCCAAGTCCCTGCTACTTTTATCTAAGTCCCTGTAATTTTCTTTCCAAGTCCCTGTATCTTTTCTAGGTCCATGATTATTTCTATAAACCATAAAAATGCTTAAACTTGGTAATTTAATAACTTTTGTTTGGAAACTCCAATTGCAAAACTTTAAACATGTAAACCACTCCATTTTAAATTCTCTACCCAAATATAAAATTTGTTTACTGTTTTGAATATTTTAAATTGGTGAAATATTTTAATCCTTGTTTAATTCACTTAAACTTGCAAAATTCATAACTTGGGCATAAAAATTCCAAATTCAACAAACTAAATATGTTTTCCATTCAATTTTTCATGTACTTTGCAAATATCAACTTTGTTTGCTGTTTTGAATAATTTAAATTGCTGAAAACAACTGTTTCTTAATTATTGCATTTAAAATTGTCAAATTAATAACTTGCTCATTTTAAATCCAATTTCAACAAATGAAATATGTTTTCCATGCTAAATTAAACCCTCTTTCCAAATATAAAATTTGTTTCATGTTTTGAATAATTAAAATTGGTTAAACAATTTAAACCTTGTTTAAATCATTTAATAATGTTAAATTCATAACTTGGTCAAATTAAATTTCTTTTGAACATATAAAATATGTTTTCAAACCATAAAAGTATAAGCTTTTCAAATATGAATTTGGTTTAATGTTTTGAACAAATAGAAATGCAAATAAGTTCATGCTTGAATTAAGTTCATTTAAATCTTGTTTAACCTTGTTTAATTCATAAGTAAATTATTCTAAATCCTTTTTCAACAAGTGAAACATGTATTCCAACTAAAATCTTGTGTTCTTTCCAAATATTAACTTTGTTATCTATTTTGAACAATTAAAATTGGTGAAAACAACAAATGCTTGTGTAACTCCTTTAAGAAACCAAAATTCCAAAACTTAATAAATAAAATTCCAAACTTGGTAAACTTCATTTCAAATTGTTCCTATTGTTGTTTTCTTTCTGTTTCCTCATCCATGCATCATGCTAATCCACCTTCACCTGTTGTTTAGTTGTAGAACAATTAATTCAACCATAATTCATGGGCTTTCCATATGCAATCCAAGTTGCATGTGGGTCCATTTAATTATGTTACCATGTCAACTAGTTTATTTCTTGATGCATCAAGTAAATGGTCATGCATCATCCCATGTTTGTGCACTATGCCATGTTATTGATTGTTTGTCTCTCTGTGTTGTTTGTTTGCTTCTTCTCGGATATACGACGACGTTGAGACCGACGATACTTACGACACCCCTTCTAAGGACTTAGCTCAGTACCAGGCTACTGGGTTTGCAGGCAAGTATTCACTCACATGAACCATTGTGTTCCTTTCAACATTGGATACCGATACTTTCCGTTGTCTATTCTGCTAGCCCTATGAATAGTTGCTTCTGTTACGAACCTATCACATGTTATCCTTTAACCCTGATATAGCCTCACCCCCACACCTATAACCCCTTTGCTTGTTGACCGTGTCTTACTAGCATGCTTAGGGTTGTTTTGCTCGAGTCTGTTACCCGTTACTTTCTGTTATCTATTTCTAGTATGTTCTCGGGCTTGAGGTTTAATCAATCAACCTGTTAATATTGTGGATAATAATAATTTGATGATAAGACACCGGCAGGAGGCCCTGCGTGGTTTTGAGGCCTGCTAGTGTCGACCCTAATTAGGAAAAGGGTCTTGTCTACTGATCCATGATGAGCGCACTAACCGCATGTGGGAAGCGTGTATGGGCGCCCCCCTCAATTTGATTCGATTCGCATCTCGTCCAAATCGCCTCATTTAGTTCGGGTGTTCCATTTGCCGCATGCATGTTTTTGCGAGCCCAGGCCAGGGTGGAACTTTTGTAGTCGGCATTTAGGGAGACACGTTCTTAGAGTGCTATGAGGGTCCCCTTTTCTTCGTGGGGCTTGATTAGCCGTGCGCTCACTGCACGTGGTTCTTTGGGCTTGATGCGAAGAAGAGTTGAGTTGTGTTGAGTGCCCCGCTTGGTGGGAAAGGCCTTCCCATCTGGCGGGTTATTCTTACGTGTACGGCCAAATTGGTGCACCCCTGCAGGGTAAATCTTCTCGAGAAGCCGTGTTTTCCGCGGTTATGGACTACTTGGTGAAAGTACTGGCTAACAAGTACTCAGGACAACTTAAAACTAATGATTAACAATCTGACTAGTAATAGGCTTAATGACACACAATCTGAACCCTCACTAATCCAACTGTGTGAGTTATCCTCGGATTGCTTCTTTGGATAAGGGGCGAGATCCAGGATGGGTTTGTTTGGAGTTAGCTATAGTTGGCTACGATACGCTATCTTATCTCCTTTCTGTTAGCCGGAAGTTGTAGTATGTTCTGTAGTTGGTTAGAGCAGCCAGTTGCAGCATCTTTTATATCCCCTTTCTTCCGTTGAACCCAAAGCATCTGTGCTTGGTGTTGACGGGTTACACTTTGGTGAACTGTGAGTCTTGCTTGCCAGTACGTTTATGTACTGACCCCTTTGGGGCTGTGGTTTCCGCAGACTACGTTTCCGAGGATCCCCAGGGTGGCTACTACGTGGAGTATGACGAGACTGCTAACGAGTAGATAGCGGACCCGGGCAGGATCCGAGACTTCGTGGATGGGCTCCGTCTTTTCGTTTCCGGCCTCTTAGGCCTATTTGGATCTTGTCTGTACTCAGACATGTTGAATGCTTCCGCTGTGATGTAATGATGATATGTTGGGACATGTGTCCTCTGGATGACTGTATTTGCTATCTCTGCTCTAGTGAGAGCTATTTGCAACTTATTTCAATCTTTTGTGTCGTAGAGATCTGTTGTGATATCACTTGTTCAAATGCCGTTGACGTACCATGTGTGTATGTTATGAAGTACGTCAATGGAAGTATCTGGATTTCTACGGGATGGTTTGCGCAGACGATGAATAGTAAGAGAATGGTTGTCACACGTTTACGTGTTGGCCTACTCATATTGAGATGCGGGTGCCGGTATGCCCCGTAAGCCATTTCTCTACTGTTTAGCGGACTGTGAGTATCCCCTAGAAGTCCGGGTGCGACACTAACGCAGTTCCACGAGCGCCTACTCGTGGATGTGGCGGTTCCACCCACCTTGAGCGGTCTCCTGCAAGTTTTCTTGGGCGACGAAGATCTTCTCCACAAGCATTCGCTAGCGCAGACGGAGTGTGGGGCCAAGAGAGCTATCCAGTTTGCTCTGGCGCATGGTGTCTCGGGTGACCTGGAGAAGGTTCGCTGGCGCAGACGGAGTGTGGGGCCAAGACAGCTATCCAGTTTGCTCTGGCGCATGGTGTCTTAGGTGACCTGGAGAAGGTGTACTCGGAGGTTCCACGCGACGCCCTGGGCAAAAGGGTAGCACTCCGTCCCTTTGGGGATCGTGCTGAGGAGCTTTTGAAGAAGCTTTCTGGGGTTCTTTCTCGCGCCGGGCATAGAGGACAGCCTGCTGCGAGTGGAACTACCTCCGCCGCTCCATAGGATAGTTTTTGTTTCTGTATGCTTTGATGTGTAATGAACCTTGGGATGTAATACCGTACCTTATTTTGCCCAATCGAAATGGTTTTCCGCAAGCGTCAGCGTCATTATATCTGCGCCTTACTTTGTATGCTCCCGATTGGAGTAGCCCCCGAGCACCCGAAAATTGGGTGGTATACTCTCGAGTGGGTTACTGTGTTGTCCCTAAGTCTTTGTTGTTCTTTCCAGGTGATTGACTCTAACGGAGGTTCATCGAGTGAAGCTGCTTCGCTGGTTAACTCGTTGGCCGCCGCTGCCAGCACATTTGCGTCACTCCGTGACCATTTCGCGGATGGCGATCGTAAGCTGAAGGATCTGCGAGGTGTGGCTGATGTTGCCAAGTTGAAGCAGAAACTTGCGGCAGATCGTGAGCAATTCATGATGGAAGAACTAGCAGTTGTTGCGAAGGGAATGCTCTGTAAGTTTACGAGCCCCCGAGTACTTGTTGCTTGTTATCGTCTTTATTTTGATGTGCTCGTTGTTCTTGCAGTTGTTAACCTGACGGGTCTGTGAAACCCATTGGTTGGATAATCACATTGTTCATGAGTCGGGTAGGTCAAAACCTCACACGAGCAACTTCTGGTCTGACCGTAGCCGAGGCTTTATCATGGCTACCCTGAAGTACCGGGTGAGTCAGGCGCAAATGCTCGTCGAATCTTGTCGCGAGACTCTGTCTTCTGTCCATCGGGCATTTTACCCTTTGGGTGTTGTCCCGGATGACTTGAGCGGTTTGTTGAGGATGTTTCGTCGGGTAGGGGAAGCTCGAGAATGCGTGCGTCAACAACTTGTCAGTGGAGCTCAAGTGGCACTTGCCTTCGTTCGCCTGTGGCATCCTGAGGTCAACTTTCGCTCTGTGGCGCGGCTTCCCGACTCGAGAGGTCCACCTGTGGATCTTTCTCGGCCATGCGTCCTGCAGCGGAGCAGATTGTTTGACTGACCTCTGAGTATATTGATCAATTTCTTGCGGATGCGGCTGCTCGCCGACAGTTGTAGATAAATATCTTGTATTCTTTGTTATAAGGTGTTTGAAGGTGTAAACCCTGTGACCTTGTATGTTCCACTCGATATTTTTAAGCTGTTTATAAGGTGTGCACCTTGTTATACCATGTATTATTTTATCGAGTTTGATTGCTCGAATTAATGTGGTGATGCTAGCTAGGTGTAGCCCCCGTGTGTTGGGGGTGTTTACCTGTCGTTTTAGCATGCAAAGAGAAAAAAATGCGATGGTCTTTGTAGCTATGGTTGAGAAACCATGTTTTTATTGCTATGGCTGAGAAGCCATGTGTTTGCTCAAGCTACAGAATGGCTGATACATCCTTATTTCTTGCGAGTAGAAGATTAAAATTCCTAAGGATAAAACTTGCGGAGGTGCGCCACGTTCCACGGGTTGAAGTAGATGCCGCCGTTCTTCGGGTTCTTCAAGCGATAGGCGCCTCCTGAGATGACTTCATGTATGATGAAAGGTCCTTCCCATGGTGGCTCGAGATTGTGTCCCTCCTTTTGCTTGAACCGCAGCACCATGTCTCCTACCACGAAGGATCTGTGGCTTTTGCGGCGACTGTGATAGTTGCGCAGCGACTGCTAGTAGACTGCAGATCTTGCGAGTGCGATGTCCCTGATCTCGTCCAGTGCGTCCATATCATCCGCGAGTGCCTTGTTCGAAGTTTCTTCGCTGTATGCGACGACTCGTGGAGCGTTGAACTTGACGTCCTCGGGTAGTACGGCCTCAGCGCCGTATACCATGAAGAATGTCGTGTAGTTTGTCGACCGATTTGGTGTTGTTCGCAGACTCCATAACACCGATGGTAATTCCTCGGCCCAGTGCCCTGCTGATGGGTGCAGTCGATTGAGTAGTCTCTTCTTTAGGCCAGCCGACACTAATCCGTTGGATCGTTCGACTTGGTCGTTAGTTTGCGGGTGAGCTACCGAAGCGAAGCTGAGAGTTATCCCTTTTTCCTTGCAGAACTCCTGAGTTTCTTTGGTTGTGAAGTTGCTTCCGTTGTCTGTGAAGATGTTGTGTGGTATGCCAAATCTGCACACGATGGAGTTGAGGAATCTCACGGTGCAGTCGGCGTGTGCAGAGGTGACTGGCATAGCTTCTATCCATTTTGTGAATTTGTCGACTGCTACGAGCAGGTATGTGTATCCTTCGGGTGTTGACTTGCGCAGCGGTCCCACCATATCTAGCCCCCATCGAGCGAAGGGCCAGGCGATAGGGATCATGTGGAGCTCTGTGGCAGGGGCGTGTGGCTTGGGCGCGAACCTTTGGCAGGCGTTGCATCTGTCGAGTGGGTCTTTGGCGTCTCTGGCTGCCGTGAGCCAGTAGAATCCTGCCCTGAAAGCCTTGCCCGCGATTGCTCTCCAACTGGCATGGTGCCCGCAGTCTCCTTGGTGTATGTCATTGAGCAGCTCTTTGCCATATTTGGGTGCGATACATCTCTGCAGTACTCATGGTATGCTTTGCTTGTATAGCTCTCAATTGATCACCCGAATGGATTTGCTGCGTCGTACTATCTGTCTGGCCTCGCAAATGTCTGCTGGGAGCTGTTTGTTGGACAAGTAGTCGAGGTATTTCTACGTTCAGACTGGCTCGACTGGAAAAACTTGTCTTGAGATATTGTGGATGAGCTCGATGATAGCAATTTGCGGGTTGGTATCTTTTTCCACTGCTGCGGGTGTTCCTGCTGGTTTTTTAACCTTGACTGATCGTTCGATCATTCTTTCTAAGTAGATCCCTGGAGGGATGGGGGCGTTTGTGGACCCAATGTTTGCCAGTTTGTCCGCTTCCTCATTGCTCGATCGCGCGATGTGCTTCAGCTCGCACCTTTGAAACTTCCTTCGAGTAGGTTGTACATGTCACGGTAGGAGACCATGTTATCCTCGATGGCGTCGTACTCCTTCACCGTCTGCTGCACGATGAGATTTGAATCCCCGTATATCATCAATCGAGTGGCTCCGCAGGCAATCGCCATTTTCATGCCGTGCAGGAGGGCCTCTTTCACGACCCCGGACCCAGAGATATACATACTATTATGTGCTCCTAGCCATAGACTCACAAAGGCTTCAGGATTACCAGCCCCGGCCGCAACAAACAACGGCAGGCAGACTGGATTCATCGGCACGTAGCCCGGATCCCAGTCTACTACTCCTTGTGCCCATGCTAGTCATAACCAACTATGCATATCAAAGCGTCCACGAATCGTATGAAACTTAAGGAAACGGGACCAACGCTATACAGAGCTGCTATGTGTCCAAAAAGTGCAACAACAATCGAGGGTTACTGGGGTTACCTAGCCACAGGCCGAGTCACATCGACAGGCGGGCTCGGACATGGATCATCGGCTCCACAACCCATCGACTGCGACAACTAAGCAGGCATAGCCAAAACTGTATAACGATGAGCTCGAAACCAACAACCGATCAAAGCAGCACTCTAGACATGAAGCTTTATTAAGCAAGTAATAATAGAGTAAAGCTTACAAGCAGAGGTCACACGACCCAACATTACATCAGACAACGGAAGGCAAATTATGTTGCTAATCAACAAGAACCAAAAAGGCCTAAGAGGCCGCAACATAAGGCGACGTCCCAGCCCATAGATTCCAGGCTGCTACATGGGAAACCCCAAACTATCCGTCGATGTCCATGTTGAAACACCACCGAAGGTATGGAACTCCACCTGAACCAAGTTGAAGCAAACATGAGTACGGGAGGTACTCAACAAGACTTAACTAACCTATTATATATCTGCTTGTTCATAAAGGGTTTATGAAGGCTGTTTTGCGTAAAGCCAACTTTGTTTCGAATGGAGGGAGACAGAGAAGATTTTCTCAAATATTTTAAAAGAATACCCTTTCCTCGGGTATTGTCTTCAGAACCTTCGAAGCATCATCTCGAGCACACGATAACCGGAACCACCTTATGAAACTAAACATTCATTGCCAACATCTTTTACGTCATGTTCAAGTTGTCTATGATCTCAGGATCCGTCACCAAGTCGTCCTTAACCGCGGACACAGCTTTCCGAAAAGATTAAACCTGCAGGGGTGTACAACTTTACCCACAATACTGACGATGTGCCGGCAGAGGGTGCCTGACCACGATCTTTCCCTTGCTTCGCCTATTCCATGAGTCGCTCCGAGTAGAGATGGACCACCAATAGGGAGTGGCCATCTCCTGCCGGGTCTCTATCGTTGTGCGCAATGCTCGACGGTTACCTACCCGCAGAGCGCCGATACACCACCACGTCCTAGTTTTGAGAACATTTTAATATCCCTAGCAAATCCAAATGGAACGGCCGAACTAGGCAACTCATGGAACAAACTAGACAAGCTGAAACCGAGGGGAATCCAATCCCCGTGTGGTTGCACGATCAGTCTTGGCTTCAAAGGCGAGAACTCGCTCCTAGGAGCATGAACGAGGCAAATCACCACAACCCATGTGGAAACTCATCCAAGACTTTAATCATATTAAACACACATCTCAAACCTTACCACATCATCCTGTCATACTAGATTCATTTCGTAACTCTGATTCATCAACCGGATGGAGCAGAGATCAAAAGACATGTATGATTAAGCATGGCATATTTGAGGCTCTGGCGATACACACAAACCAATCCTATGTCTGCTAGGAGCATTGAATCATGATATCTGGGTTATGCAAATAAATAGCATAACTCTATCTATTGACTCAAGATACTTTGTAAAAGCATGCATCGTACGAGAAGAAAAACACTTCGAAAACATATATGGGCAGATAAGAGGTTATGCTTGCTTTGTTTCAAGAAAACCAGATAAAGCTTCAGGAATAAGTGTAGTAGTACACCCCATCACAAGCTATACTGTTGCGTGTAGTATTGGCCCCTGGACCGTTCACCAGCACACACAACTAGATAGATATCCAAAGAACCAAATGTATCTCATATCTAGCGAATAATCCAGAGTACAAAATTCTTTACAAGTTGCATAGCGGAAGCTAGCACAAAACTTATTCAAGTATAACAAAGCGAATATAAGGGCTCCAGTCTTCAATTTGTGCCACAGGCGAACAAACATGTTGAGTGGAGTCACGAGACCTACGTCGATCACTCCGGATACGAACAACCTGCACGTTGGAATATGCAGCCCCCAAATGGAGGTCAGATCATTCTGAGCAATGGTGGCAAGTGACACTATGGTGGTATATAAATGGCAAGTGCTAATCTACATGCATATTTGGCTGGTGGAGTTTGTAGGCTATTTTGCATAAATGCATTTGTCCTATCTTTTAATAGAAAGTAATTTTGCACATATTCTGGACACTTTGGTTGATAGCAAAGTGCTCCTAAATAATTGGACACCTTGGTTGATAGCAAGATGCTCCTACCCTTTGGATTAGCACGCTGAAAAACCATCAGGCACTTCTCCAATAACCCATAGTCAAATTATTAGTAATTAATAAAATAGAATGAACGAGATATGTCATGTTTCTCATCTAGTTGTTGAATTGTTCCTAACCAATGGAACACGGCTAAGATCTTAGTTTTAACCCTCGCGAGGTTTGTGCCCTTTACCCATGTTGCCTAATCGACCCCAAACACCATGATACACCACTAGTACCACGGAAGGAAAGAAGATCAAGCCATAAACCATAAGAAGTAGATTCCCAAACCCACCACGAGCCGGACCAACCTACCACTAATCTACATCTCTGGACACGTTGGGTTCGAGTCACCACAACCTACAATTTATGTCTAGCCCATACTAATATGAAACATGGTTGCACGCAATAACAACTACATAAAGAAAGTAAACATAATCTCAAGATACTGGGTGGCGGTCCCCACCAAACTTTGTACTCTGATGACATGCTAGCAATCCGCCCAGTGGTTAATTAATTATCATGTTGTTTTGATAAGCAATTAAAATAACGATTTTCATCATAACATGATAATAATCTCAACCACGAATAACTACAAGCATGGCTAAGCCAATCTAACATTACGGTGTTTGCCTAACATATGGATTGCTACATCTAGGGATAACATATGATTACTCCACTTGGGTGTTAGTGAAGCAAACTTTCTAATAATAACTAGCATAGCGATAACACTCAACTCCTACTCATGCATAACTACTGTAAAACTCTAATGCATATAGTAAAATAGTAGGTTCATGTGTGTCACTTGCCTTTTTGAAGTTTGGTGTAGAATCGCACTCTCTTCACAAATAGAACGTTTCTCTCCGTACAATCTAAATAATACAGATAAATAACAATAAACAAGCAAATCACAAACACAATGCAATCAAAGGCAAACAAACATAGAAGTGTGTTCAAAACAGGATTGGTTTAGGTTATTTATTGATAGATCAGTGTTTTTCATATAATTCAATATGAAAAGAGAATTATGATTAGGTTGGGGGGTATTCTTTTATGTACAAGGTTTGAGCTTGAAGGATTCAAACTTGAGTGGTTCCTATTTGTCAAGGAAGTTCCAAGGGTCCAATCGGTTGGTTTCTGATCATAATGATTACACAAGGTTTTGGTACATGGATTCTAAATGCAAACCATGATAAACAAGATTCACATAAAGGTTTTGTGTATTAGGGTTCTAATGAATATGAATTTACTACATGACTTGTAAATTTGAATATGGTTTTGGTATAAGGATTTCATGTTCACTTGTTTTTATAGCATGTGATTGACACATACTTGGTACTGGTCTTTATCCAAATGATCTCACCACAATTGGGTATTAGCGATAAACAACTATCATATCATGTTTAGTTGGTATTGAAAACTAGGGAGAGTTTTAGGCCAAGATTACATAGAATAGGTTCACTAGGGTCCATATGGTTTAGGTATTGGTCTCTCTGGTCCAAGATTACTAAATGGAACATTATTGTAGAAGGAATCGTATTAAGATTATTTACTGAGTTTAAACTAGGTCAAAAATACTCAAATGGGTATTTGGATTTAGATAAATTTTAAATAGTTAAATTCGAAATTAAACAATGCTAAATGATTCTACAGGTTAAGGTCTTTCGAAAAAGTCCAAATTTGCTAAATTTAGCCTTACGGTTCAAAAGCTATGACTATTCTAAGTTGTAGGGGTTTTTAGGTAAAACTAGCCGACGAATTTTCTACGTGGCGTTGTTCCGAAAAATAAGTAGACTATAAGGCATGACGTGATTGGCTGCTAAAAATAGATTAGGTGATCTATTTGTGGTCGTAGGATCAAAATCGTGTGGCTACGGCTATATCGTGTCTTTGTCTAGTTTACGTCGCGCAGTGTACGTACGACAAAATATTACGCTAGCCTAAAGTTAAAATAAAATATACTAAAAAAATAAGTCTAATACTACGGCAACTAATTTTGCGGACTCAAATATACTAAAACATGTATTTTACAAATAAACATACAAAAGCGAGTTTACGTGGTACCTTAGTCGCGTGAGAAGAGCCGCCGAAAAAGAAAACCCACCGAAAAATAATTATTTTATTCTAGTCAAACCAAAATAAATGATTCGACCTGAATTTATTTTTGTGATTTTGGCTAAACCATTGGTCTCATTATATAGCGGGAGATGGGACGTAAAATTTGCTAAACAACCGATGTGGAACTAAATAGCACACATCGTGAACTCCTGTACGCGCGTGCATAAAAAGGCCGGCCCAACCGACCATGCATGCATGCGAAGCATCGCATCAGTGTGTTGCGTTCGTTTTTTTTTTTCAAAACCTGCTGACATCATCGCTGATGTCAGTGATTCATCTTTTTTTTTTCTCAAAGCACACGTTCGGTGCACTCGCATATAGCATGGCCAGGTCGGCCCATCTCTATATTTTTTTTTCCTTATCATGTTTGGGTTCTTTTATCAATATCTTTTGAATAAAAGTTTCAAATAAAACAAACTCAATTGCACTAGTTTTGTAAAAACAATATCTATTAAACTACGATATTTTTTTGCTAACATTTTAATCAATTAAACTTTTTGACATATTCAAATATTACTTTTACTACAAGTAGGCATTTATGTCTAATTCCAAAATAGTTCTAGTTTGGCTTCAACAAAAATTTGGAAAAATACTATACATTATCATATTGATTTTAAAACACATTAGTTATCTTCATACAAAATAATCTTGTTAAAACCTTTTAAATTATTTGAAACCTTGATAAAATATTAGTATATGCATATACTTACATTTGAGCTTTGAAAATATTTAAGAAGACCAAAATACCATTAAGGTTTATGATCCTCTAGTTTTAAATATCATATAAACATTTTCAAAACAATATTAGAATTGAAATTATTTTATGGAATATATCTTGCTTTTAAATGATGTTAATTATTGTGCAAGTATATTTATTACAGACGATTTTGAGGGTTTATAAAATAGAGGTTTATTTGGATTACCAATTACAAATACTTTGGAAAAGTTATATTAGTTATTCTGTGTTTGAAATTTATATGATTTTGGTGGCTTGCACTTAACAACACAAAAAGGTTTTAAATTTTAGTGATTTTTAAACTTTCCAAAAATCTGGGATGTTACAAACTACCACCCTTAAAAGAAATCTCGTCCCGAGATTTGAGAAGGCTAGAAAGAAAGATAGGTTTGTGTATCTAGGTTTCAAGGGAAACTAGGTGGACTACCACCCTTAAAAGAAACTTTGTGGGTATACTACTATCTTGTCTTCAGATGGTTTGAGTAGAACTTTCCTCTGTAGTAGACCTGTAGACTAACTGGTGCCTCTTGAACTTCATTTGACCCTAATGAGTCACTCCTTGGGTCAATCAAAGGTCTTTGGGTTCTTCTAAACTTGGTCTTTTGATGTCTGTGGCCATCTTCCATCTTGTGGGTTTCTTCCTTGAATGCGAACACCGTGCTATTTCTAACGAAACTCTCATGGTGGACAATATCTTCGATGGCATGTTACATCTAAGGTTGGTTGATCCTCACCGAAGATTAATACGTTTCAGCAACACTTGCCTAACATTAGGTTATAGTTATATCCTACCATTATATGGTTCAGGCTTAACATCGTCGTCCCTTTAATAGGTATGACACTCAGATTTACCATCCCTCATAGCAAGGCGAATGAAATAAGTAGTCGTCATGGTAGCTACTCCATGTCGCACCTAATTCATTACTTTGTATTTGGTCTGGTGAATCTCGTATGATAACACTCGGTCATCCTCGCTTGTCTAACAGAAAGTGACCAATCCGTAAGACAGACCTGAGCTAAACTATCGGTTCTTAAACTAGTAGGTTTTTCGTTAACTCCTATCATACACTAACTGGATAGTTGTAGCATATTCACGATCCTTCTCCTGGTGTAGCAAGTTCTTCATAACCTTCATAGCTCATGTATTCTTGATTCCACATTTCTATCCTTACTTGTAGATTCACTTGTTGATCCTTAGGATAGAAATGAAATTGATGAGTTATGTGATTCTTCCTTCACACAAAAATCACATAATCTCAAGATCCTTGGCAATTCCTCAATTGAATGCATTTCGTCTCAATAGGGCACTAGTCATAACATTCTTCGTTGTATTTCTTGTTGCTACACTTCATGTGGTAGCTCACTATGGTTGGTAAATGGGTATGTGGTTTTTGTTTGGCTTAGCATGGATGAGTAGAGATTTAGAAAGAGACTAAAGAAGAATCCTACCCAACACAACACATCATGACAATTCATCTTACAAACAACATCTAACAAGCACTCATCACATCAAACAACTGATTCAGAAAACAACCTAGTATTGTCATACCACACTCATTTGTATGATCAATACACTAACACGATAGCGTTGTTCTAACCAAGTAACTACATTGGTGGTCTCATCTATATGTTCTTGAGTTCTTCAAGTTCCTCCTTGACTTGCATGAGGTGTTTCTGATTATTGTGAAGTCTAAGTCCTTCTCTAATTTCTTCAATGGTCTTCCTCATAGTACTTCATGTTGACTCCAATGATGTCATATGAAAAATATTTCTTGCACTCCATGGTATGGTTATCTAGAACAAGAGAAGAAAGTTTTGAAGGTGAATAATAGATGAGAGGATACAAGAAAAGAGTAGAATGATAAGTTGTGTTTATAGAGAGTTTGGAGAAAATAGATTTTCAACCCTAGGGTTTGTTCCTAGTTCTAATCCAAACTTAGGTCTCGAATCCTACAGGCAACACAATGCTCTGATACCATCTGTAGTAGTACAGCCCATCACAAGCTATACTGTTGCGTGTAGTACTGGCCCCTGGACCGTTCACCAGCACACACAACTAGATAGATATCCAAAGAAGCAAATGTATCTCATATCTAGCGAATAATCCAGAGTACAAAATTCTTTACAAGTTGCATAGCGGAAGCTAGCACAAAACTTATTCAAGTATAACAAAGCGAATATAAGGGCTCCAGTCTTCAATTTGTGACACAGGCGAACAAACATGTTGAGTGGAGTCACGAGACCTACGTCGATCACTCCGGATACGAACAACCTGCACGTTGGAATATGCAGCCCCCAAATGGAGGTCAGATCATTCTGAGCAATGGTGGCAAGTGACACTATGGTGGTATATAAATGGCAAGTGCTAATCTACATGCATATTTGGCTGGTGGAGTTTGTAGGCTATTTTGCATAAATGCATTTGTCCTATCTTTTAATAGAAAGTAATTTTGCACATATTCTGGACACTTTGGTTGATAGCAAAGTGCTCCTAAATAATTGGACACCTTGGTTGATAGCAAGATGCTCCTACCCTTTGGATTAGCACGCTGAAAAACCATCAGGCACTTCTCCAATAACCCATAGTCAAATTATTAGTAATTAATAAAACAGAATGAACGAGATATGTCATGTTTCCCATCTAGTTGTTGAATTGTTCCTAACCAATGGAACACGGCTAAGATCTTAGTTTTAACCCTCGCGAGGTTTGTTCCCTTTACCCATGTTGCCTAATCGACCCCAAACACCATGATACACCACTAGTACCACGGAAGGAAAGAAGATCAAGCCATAAACCATAAGAAGTAAATTCCCAAACCCACCACGAGCCGGACCAACCTACCACTAATCTACATCTCTGGACACGTTGGGTTCGAGTCACCACAACCTACAATTTATGTCTAGCCCATACTAATATGAAACATGGTTGCACGCAATAACAACTACATAAAGAAAGTAAACATAATCTCAAGATACTGGGCGGCGGTCCCCACCAAACTTTGTACTCTGATGACATGCTAGCAATCCGCCCAGTGGTTAATTAATTATCATGTTGTTTTGATAAGCAATTAAAATAACGATTTTCATCATAACATGATAATAATCCCAACCACGAATAACTACAAGCATGGCTAAGCCAATCTAACATTACGGTGTTTGCCTAACATATGGATTGCTACATCTAGGGATAACATATGATTACTCCACTTGGGTGTTAGTGAAGCAATCTTTCTAATAATAACTAGCATAGCGATAACACTCAACTCCTACTCATGCATAACTACTGTAAAACTCTAATGCATATAGTAAAATAGTAGGTTCATGTGTGTCACTTGCCTTTTTGAAGTTTGGTGTAGAATCGCACTCTCTTCACAAATAGAACGTTTCTCTCCGTACAATCTAAACAATACAGATAAATAACAATAAACAAGCAAATCACAAACACAATGCAATCAAAGGCAAACAAACATAGAAGTGTGTTCAAAACACGATTGGTTTAGGTTATTTATTGATAGATCAGTGCTTTTCATATAATTCAATATGAAAAGAGAATTATGATTAGGTTGTGGGTATTCTTTTATGTACAAGGTTTGAGCTTGAAGGATTCAAACTTGAGTGGTTCCTATTTGTCAAGGAAGTTCCAAGGGTCCAATCGGTTGGTTTCTGATCATAATGATTACACAAGGTTTTGGTACATGGATTCTAAATGCAAACCATGATAAACAAGATTCACATAAAGGTTTTGTGTATTAGGGTTCTAATGAATATGAATTTCCTACATGACTTGTAAATTTGAATATGGTTTTGGTATAAGGATTTCATGTTCACTTGTTTTTATAGCATGTGATTGACACATACTTGGTACTGGTCTTTATCCAAATGATCTCACCACAATTGGGTATTAGCGATAAACAACTATCATATCATGTTTAGTTGGTATTGAAAACTAGGGAGAGTTTTAGGCCAAGATTACATAGAATAGGTTCACTAGGGTCCATATGGTTTAGGTATTGGTCTCTCTGGTCCAAGATTACTAAATGGAACATTATTGTAGAAGGAATCGTATTAAGATTATTTACTGAGTTTAAACTAGGTCAAAATTACTCAAATGGGTATTTGGATTTAGATAAATTTTAAATAGTTAAATTCGAAATTAAACAATGCTAAATGATTCTACAGGTTAAGGTCTTTCCAAAAAGTCCAAATTTGCTAAATTTAGCCTTAAGGTTCAAAAGTTATGACTATTCTAAGTTGTAGGGGTTTTTAGGTAAAACTAGCCGACGAATTTTCTACGTGGCGTTGTTCCGAAAATAGGTAGACTATAAGCCATGACGTGATTGGCTGCTAAAAATAGATTAGGTGATCTATTTGTGGTCGTAGGATCAAAATCGTGTGGCTACGGCTATATCGTGTCTTTGTCTAGTTTACGTCGCGCAGTGTATGTACGACAAAATATTACGCTAGGCTAAAGTTAAAATAAAATATACTAAAAAAATAAGTCTAATACTACGGCAACTAATTTTGCGGATTCAAATATACTAAAACATGTATTTTACAAATAAACATACAAAAGCGAGTTTACGTGGTACCTTAGTCGCGTGAGAAGAGCCGCCGAAAAAGAAAACCCACCGAAAAATAATTATTTTATTCTAGTCAAACCAAAATAAATGATTCGACCTGAATTTATTTTTGTGATTTTGGCTAAACCATTGGTCTCATTATATAGCGGGAGATGGGGCGTAAAATTTGCTAAACAACCGATGTGGGACTAAATAGCACACATCGTGAACTCCTGTACGCGCGAGCATAAAAAGGCCGGCCCAACCGACCATGCATGCATGCGAAGCATCGCATCAGTGTGTTGCGTTCGTTTTTTTTTTCAAAACCTGCTGACATCATCGCTGATGTCAGTGATTCATCTTTTTTTTTCTCAAAGCACACGTTCGGTGCACTCGCATATAGCATGGCCAGGTCGGCCCATCTCTATATTTTTTTTTCCTTATCATGTTTGGGTTCTTTTATCAATATCTTTTGAATAAAAGTTTCAAATAAAACAAACTCAATTGCACTAGTTTTGTAAAAACAATATCTATTAAACTACGATATTTTTTTGCTAACATTTTAATCAATTAAACTTTTTGACATATTCAAATATTACTTTTACTACAAGTAGGCATTTACGTCTAATTCCAAAATAGTTCTAGTTTGGCTTCACAAAAATTTGGAAAAATACTATACATTATCATATTGATTTTAAAACACATTAGTTATCTTCATACAAAATAATCTTGTTAAAACCTTTTAAATTATTTGAAACCTTGATAAAATATTAGTATATGTATATACTTACATTTGAGCTTTGAAAATATTTAAGAAGACCAAAATACCATTAAGGTTTATGATCCTCTAGTTTTAAATATCATATAAACATTTTCAAAACAATATTAGAATTGAAATTATTTTATGGAATATATCTTGCTTTTAAATGATGTTAATTATTGTGCAAGTATATTTATTACAGACGATTTTGAGGGTTTATAAAATAGAGGTTTATTTGGATTACCAATTACAAATACTTTGGAAAAGTTATATTAGTTATTCTGTGTTTGAAATTTATTTGATTTTGGTGGCTTGCACTTAACAACACAAAAAGGTTTTAAATTTTAGTGATTTTTAAACTTTCCAAAAATCTGGGATGTTACAATAAGTGCTTGACTTGGTTGTTTAGACCAAGTATTTGTCAACAGGGTGTCGAACTTCTCTCCGGATTCGAGGTCTACCGATAAGAGAAAACACCGGAAAGAAAGATAACAGAACTCAAAACAGGCATCAATGCAATGCTCAATATGTATGCATGAACATTTGAATGCATTAAAGATAAGCCCTAAACATGTTTGATGGGTTTCTAGGGTTCATATGTTAAGAAAAAAGTTTTAGTGAATTTAGTCCCGAAGTGGACCTCGGAGGCCGATTCGGGCAATTATGAAAGTGACACTAACTTTAATTGCTCAAAAGGGGTTGAAAACACCATAAATAGGTTGCATTTTTCATTCTAAGCATTTTGACATATAACTTGTAATTTTCTAATTTTCTTGAATAAAAACTTATTTTCTTTATTTTAAATGATTTAAATAATGTTCAAAATTCAACTTTGTTAAAAATGTGTGCAAATGATATGAACATGTAGATTACATTTTTCTGAACAAACTGGTATATTGAACATATTTTTCTGAGTTATGAAACAAAAGATATTGCATTTACAAAAATCATTATTTTTCTGTAATTTTAAACGAGGTGGGGTCCACGTGTCAGCTTCAATTTCGTTTTAAAAAAAATAAACAAAAAAGGGGGCAGTGACGCAGGCATGATGTCACTGTGACATCACCCCGTGCCCAACTCTCACATCTCCGATGCAATTGATGAAATTAGCGCGGGGTTTTGAAATTGGACTACGCCACGAGGTGGAGGAGACCGAGGGGAGTGCGGGGGTGGTCTCGGTCAACCAAGAGGTCGCCGGAATGCTCGCCGGCGAGCTCGGGCGGCGGCGGCGGCCCGCAGGCACCGACGGCGACGAGCTACAGAGGGGGAGGGGGAAAGGGGAGGGCACTGGCGTTCTCCTGAGGTTACCGCGAACGTGACGAGGTGGTCGGGGCGGTGAGGCGTGGCGAGGTACGCCGGCGGCGAGCAGAAACCGGCGGCGGCCGTGGCGGATTCCGGTGCAAAATTGGGGCGCTCCCGGGGCTCCTTGGGGCTGCACGAGCTCGAGGCGGGGGAGGGGGAGACGGCGGAGCCAAAGGACTACTCGGCGGGGTGCGGGGGTGGCTCTACTGCCGGCGTCGAGCGATGGATGGCGCCGGTGGTAGGGTTTGGTCCGGTTTGGGGTGCCTGTACGTGAGGGACAGAGAGACAGAGGGAGTGAGCGAGGGCCAAGGTGAGGAGGGGGTTTGCGAGGAGAGGGAGCGATGCGGACGTCTCCTGGACACCTATCCGCGCGGGAAGCAGCAGGAGGTGGCAGGGAAGCGCGGTGTCGTGGTCGATCTGCTCGTCTACTTTCGTGAGGAAGAAGACAAAGGCACAATTATGAAAAACCCCCGGGATTTCCAAAAACTGCGAAAAGGTCCTTGCTGCTTTTAAAACAGCACACCAAAACAGTTTTGAGGACCTTTCTAAAATTAGTAAAATTTGACAAAAAACATTTTTGAGATCCTTGCAACATGGTCAACCTCAACATATTTTTTGTTTGCAAAAATTGCACCATTTTAAACCATCATTTTAATGTGGCACTTTTAAGTGATTTTAATAAACTCCGTTACTAAATTTTAGTGCATCTGTTTTAAATACAAACTTGGGTTCAAAATGCATGCATGACATGACATGAGAACTAACACAAACACAAACACACAAACTTTTTATTACAAATAAGGTGGATGTTACAGCCTCGTACTCCGCATCGTTGTTGGACGCTGGGTCATCGGGAGGGAAGTCCAGTCGCAGGACGTACTGCAGCTTGTCGCCTCGGGGAGAGATGAGAATAACTCCGGCTCCGGCTGCTTCGTTTCTTTTCGACCCGTCGAAATACATGATCCAGTTGCTTGTGTATTCTGGGTGTCCTGGTGCTTGTAGCTCCGTCCACTCGCTTAGGAACTCCACGAGGATCTGGGATTTCACAGCGTTGCGCCCTGCGTATATTATGTCCCAGGCGCCTAGCTCGATGCTCCACTTCACGATTCTTCCAGACGCCATGGGGTTGTTCATGATCGTACTGGGTGATGCATCGTTTAGCACCATGACGGTGTGTTCCTGGAAGTAGTGCTTGAGCTTGCGGGCTGTTAGGACTACTCCATACGCGAGATTCTGGTAGTGAGGGTATCGCTGTTTGCACGGCGAAAGCACCTCACTGATGTAGTATATTGGCCGCTGAACGCCGTACGCCTTTCCATCCTCTAGCCGCTCAACGACAATTACCGTACTGACGACTTGGTTTGTTGCGGCTAGGTAGAGGTATAGGGGCTCTTTCTCTTGTGGCGTTGCCAAGAGGCGCTTGCTCTGCAGCGCTCTTTTTAGGTCGATGAACGCCTTTTTTTGCTTCAGGCGTCCACTTGAACTTATATGTTTTCTTCAGCAGCTTATAGAAGGGCAGCGCCTGCTCGCCCAATCTCGCGATGAATCTGCTCAGAGCGGCCAGTCGCCCTGCGAGCTGCTGTACGCCGCGAAGATTGGTTGGTTCCATCATTGTCAAGATCGCTTGAATTTTCTCTGGATTGGCTTCGATTCCTCGGACGGACACCAGATACCCGAGAAGTTGTCCTGGAGGAACACCAAAGAAACATTTTGTCGGGTTAAGCTTGATCTTGTACGTGTTGAGAGCGTCAAATGTCTCCCCGATGTCCTTGAGGAGTGTATCCTCCACTCGAGTCTTTATGATGATGTCATCAATGTACACCTGTACGTTTTTTCCAATGAGCTTGGCGAGGCATTTTTGCATGCAACGCCGATATGTTGCGCCTGCGTTTTTTAGCCCAAAGGGCATTGTCGTGTAGCAGTAGACACCGTGAGGTGTGATGAATGTTGTCTTCTCCTCATCCTCATTTTTCATCCTGATCTGATTATAGCCTGAGTAGGCGTCCAAGAAGGAGAGTCGTTGGCAGCATGCAGTGGAGTCCACGATCTGGTCGATCCATGGTAATGGGAAGTTATCCTTGGGGCATTGTTTTTTCAGCGACGTATAGTCGATGCACACGCGAAGGATGTAAGTATTTTTCTTCGGGGCCAGCACCGGGTTTGCTAACCAGGTGGATATTTTGATTTCTCTGATGAATTTTGCGGCGAGTAGTCTATTCACCTCTTATCCGAGTGTCTTCTGTTTTGGCTCGGAGAATCGTCGGGCCGTTTGCTTGACAGGTTTGGCATCTGTGAATACTTCGAGTGAGTGCTCGGCGAACTCCCTGGGTATCCCTGGCATATCTGAAGGCTGCCAGGCGAAAATTTCCCAGTACTCACGGAGGAGTTAGACGAGCGCGCTTTCCTGTGCGGACGAGAGGGTGGTGGACACCATCGCCGTCTTCGCGGGTTCTGTCGGGTGCACTTGATGTTTTCGAGTGTCGATGTTTGCACTGAACTCGAGTTCTGGAGCGTTCTTTTTGGTAAGCGGCATCACAGAGTGATCCGTGGTCTTTGCCAATTCTTCCAGCTCCTCCTGCATCCCGAAAGATTTTGCGATCTCGTTAAACTCAATATCGCACTTGTCTGACTTTTGGAAGTCGCCATCTATAGTGATGATGTCGTATTCTCCTGTGAGTTTGAGCTTCAGGTAGGCGTAGTGTGGTACTGCCATGAATCTCGCGAATGTTGTTCGGCCGAGAATGGCGTGGTACTGTGAGGGCCATTCGACTACTTTGAAGTCGAGGAATTATCTCCTGTAGTTTCTTGGGTTTCCAAGCACCACCTCCAAGTTTATTGTCCCAAGTGGTCTAACTGCTTTTCCCGGTACACTTCAGTGGAAGGATGTTTGGGACTCTGCGAGTCCGTCCAGGTTTTTTTTCATCTTGTGGAGTGTGTCCGCGTATATGATGTTGATTCCGCTGCCACCGTTCATGAACACCCGAGCGAGGTCGTAGTTGCCTATCTGCGCCTGAATAACAAGCGCGGCGTGTCCTGGTCGATGTACCCAAGGGGGATGGTCTTCTTTGGAGAAGGTTATCGACTGATCTGCCATCTTTAGGTATTCGGGTGTGGATGGTGGAGTTTGAACTGGCATGATCACTTGGTGTGTATTTTTCTTCTAGGCTCTTCGAGACGGGCAAACTTCTGGATCATTCCTAGGAGTCCCTGTGGGTTTGGGTACCCATTGACTCCCTGGTTTGCAGCGGGTGGCGCTGGTAGCGCGGCTAATACCGCGTTCTGATGTCCCGGTGGAGGCAGGGGCTGAGGCGGGTGGAATCCTCCCGGGAGTTGCGGGTATCCCTGGTTGACTGCGGCTCTATTTTTCTTCGTGTAGGCCTCATGGATGTCTTGGAATTTCCGGCAGTCCTTGAGGAGATGAGTTGCCGTGGTCTTTCCTGTGCGCTTATCTATGAATAGATGTAGTGTGCAATAGCCGTCAAGGTCTTCCTCGGGAGTTTTTTCATCTGGCTTTGGTTTCCATTCGCGGTTTCCACGAGCCCCGCCGTCACGATTTCTTGTGAACTCCGCCGCCACCAGTTCTTCTCGATCGTCGTGGTCGTAGTTTTTCCTCATCTTCTTTCGGCCGTGGCGATCCTCCTCGGGCGCGGGTGAAGATGCTTTCTCGTTGCACACGGAATCTTCAACGTTAGCCCATCTGTCGGCTATCGCCATCAGCTCCCCGATATTTTTGGGTGCGGCTCTCCCCAGTTCTTCTCGGACAGCGGCACACCGAGCATCTTTGGAGAAGGCTTCAACCGCGACTTCTTCCGACATATTTTCCACGGTATTTTTGAGCGTGGTCCATCTCTGGATATATGCGCGGGTGGACTCGCCGCTTTTCTGCCTGCACGCTCGCAGTTCATCAATGGTTGCGAGGTCGCTTGTACGTTCCTTGGAAGTTTTTCTCGAAGTCACGAGTGAGATCGTCCCAAGATCTGTAACACGCGCGCGGTCTTCCTTTCAGCCAACTGTGGGCGGCGCTTTCGAGGTGCAGGTACTGCATGGCCGTCGTCTTGTTCCCGCGCTGGCACTTCCCCGTGGTAAGGTAGTCCGAGAGCCATGACTTGGGCTCTATCGAACCGTCATACTTTGGGACCTTCGTAGAAAGTTTGAATCTCTTAGGCATTGGCGCCTCGCGAATGCTGCGACTGAACAATATGGCGCCGCAGGCCTCTTCGTCAGAGGAGGTGGACAGCGATCGGTCGCGATTCCTGCGTGATCGGGCCTTGTCGACCTTAATTTGCGTGATATGTCCATGAGCGTCGTACTCGAGCCGGTCGCGATCGTCTTCGCGTTGTGGTTCCCGGCTGCGATGTCGCGATCGGCTTCCATGGTGCCGCGGGCTGCGGTCGCGATCCCGTGGGCTATCTACGTTGCTACCCGAGCTATCGCCGCGAAGCTGGGCTTCTTTCCCTCGGGCGTGACGGGGTGATTCCTTGTCTCCCCTTCTAGGCGACGTGCTCCCACGTTTGCGGGGTGTTTTGTCTGCCCTAGGGTTTTTTCAGCTTCTGGCGTTGTTGCATTTCTGCGGGCTTGAGCGGCGATTCTTGCGGCTGCCATGCCTAGCCCCTTCTGGACCTGTCGATGTTGTTCCGCCCGTGGATTGTTTTCAGGCGGCTGGTTCGCCTGTAAATATGTTGCGACTGCTAGGAGTGCTGCGGCGGGAGTCGTCGGGTGTACGTTTCCCTCGTCGTTGACATGCATGAGGGATGTCTCGAGTGTTCTGCTGATTCCGCTAAGGGACTCGTGATCCATCCCGGCGGTCTTCAAGACGTATCTCTTTTTCGGGGGATTGTTTCCTACCGAGCGAGTCCTAGAGAGAGCCGCGCGACGCGCGCTCGGCTAATCTGCCGCCTTCTTTCGTTCGTCCAGATTCTTGCGGGCTTCAGCGATCAGCCGACTCGCCCGTACGAGGTGATAATGGTGTGCGATTAGGTCCTCTCGGGGGCTCCTTCTTCGGGTTGACCGCCGAGTTGTACCATTGCCTTTTCTTTTTCCCAGGCGGCTCGCGATACCTTGATGCGCTCTCGCTCCTTTCGACTGTCCTCTGTTTCCTCGGGTGCCTCCATTGATCCTGCCATGCAGACCTGGGCCAGATATGGCTCGTGAGTCCTAGGCGTGGGTCGATAACTTTCAACGGATCTGGAGGGTTCCTCGGTTGCGATGGTGTGGAAGTCGCGATGATTGGGGCGGATGGAGCCACCGCTGGGTGCTAGGTCGCGACCAGCATCGTCAGATAGCGAGTCAGAGATCGCCGGGCTCGAGATAGACTCGGAGTCCAATTCGCTGACGTCAATTTGCTCGGGGAAGTGCAAGATTCCTGCCTTGTCGGCACGGAAGTGGAAGCTCCCGAACGTCAGGCTGATGCTTTTCTCCAATCCGCTGAACGCCGGGCGCAATTCCGGCGAGTGGGGCGCGTAGATGAGCGACCCGAAACAGATCGGTTCTGCTGGAGTCAAAGTTCCAGGGCTCCAGATGAAGGTTGGCGATGACGAGGCCGAAGATGTCGTAGATCAAGCGCCCGCCGTTCCCACAGACGGCGCCAATTGTCGAATAGTCATCTCAACAAGTCCCTCGGGTGATCCGGTAGGGTTTTGATTAAGAGAACGTAGAGGCGCTGGTGACAATCGTCGGCTAACAGGGGGCACGATTTACCCAGGTTCGGGGCCCTCGTAGAGATAAAACCCTTACTCCTGCTCTTCGATCTGTATTATCAGTAGATCGGTTACAATGGGGGTGCTCAAGTCGAGAGTACGATCTCGAGCTCAAGGCTTGTGGTGGTGAAAAGTAGATTGCCCCCCTTGGTGGTTCTCCTGGCCTTATATAGGTGGCCAGGTCCCGAACCGTGCCTGGGGGGGGGGTTACAAACCCTAGTTGTAAGTTGGTATTGAGTTTCCTTCTTGACCCGCAAGTCTTTGCGGGTGGGCTTCAGTTGGGCCTTCTAGAACCGCCTGATGGCGCCTCCCTTTGGGCTTAGGTCTTGGGCCTTGGACCGGGTAGCCTCACCCGATAGGTCTAGGGTTCATCCCCACGTCAGGCCTCCAAGTGCAGAGGTTTGTAGAACAGCAGCAAGTTTCCCTTAAGTGGATCACCCAAGGTTTATCGAACTTATGGAGGTAGAGGTCAAAGATATCCCTCCCAAGCAACTCTGCAATTATGATACAAGAAGTCTCTTGTGTCCCCAACACACCTAATACAATTGTCAGTTCTATAGGTGCACTAGTTCGGTGAAGAGATGGTGAAATACAAGTAATATGGATGCTTATAAGTGATAGTAGCAATCTGAAATAAAAATGGCAGCACGCAAACATGTAGCAGAACTGAATATAAACGTTGTTTCAATGCTTAGAAACAAGGCCTCAGGATCATACTTTCACTAGTGGACACTCTCAACTATGATAACATAATTGAATGCATAAATATCATCTCTTCACTATACTACTCCGAGCCACTCTCCGATTGAATAACAAACACCAATTCATTGCGTAGGGCTACAAAGCACACCTTAAAGTCGCATTGTCAACTTGAGCGCCCTAGAAGGTACTAGACAAACACCACAATTTCATAGGGTCATCCAACACAAGATATAAATATCATGCTAAACCACACGGTGCACACACTGTCACCATTACACCGTGATCAAAGTGTCTACGGAAATCTCATAACAAAATCACTCGAGTAGCATAACAGATGAAGAGTAACATATACTAATTGAACTAGATTACAGCTCATGCGATCACATAAAGATAACACCATTGGAGAGAGAGATGAAACAGAGAGCTACCGGTAGAGCCCTTAGCCTCGGGGGAGAACTACTCCCTCCTCATCATAGGAGACAACAACAACGATGAAGATGGCGGTGGAGTCAATGGAGATGGCTCCGAGGGCACTTCCCTGTCCCGGCAGGGTGCCGGAACAGAGATTTCTGTCCCCCGAAACCTGTCGGCGGTGGCGGCGGAGCTACGGAACTTTTCGTGGAAGGGGGCAGATCTCTTTAGGCTTTATGCATCGGGGGGCATATTGGGCGAAAGGGAGATGGCGGTGGACGCTCGAGGGGGGCACACCACCCCAGGCGCGGCCAAGGATCCACCCGAGCCCAGGGACCCACCCGCGCCCAGGCATGGTGTAGGGGCTCCAGGGCCCCCCTTCGGGTCTCCGTTGGACTTCCTTGACCCTCCGGGACTTCTAAGACTTCTGGCTTTTGAATCTTCCAATTCTGAGAATATTTCTAGAACAACTTTTCTGAAACTAAAAACAGCAGAAAACATGAATTGGCTCTGTGGCATCTTGTCAATAGGTTAGTCCCGGGAAATCGATGAAAATGACATAAAGTGTAAGGGAAACATGTAGCATATGGAATGAAAACAACATGGAACATCAGTAATTAAGGATACGTTTGTGACGTATCACTATGCTTACCAAAATTTAAGAAAAAAGACAATTCGGGTCACTACCCAAGCCATAACTTATATGGCATCAATTTCAACGGATCCTGATGGCGCTCTTTTTAGTGAAAAAGCGGATGTATATAATGTATAAACTACAAAATTATAATGACATTTTTGTTTATCTTACCATGTCCAACAAGGTTTGATTTTGTCTCTCGGACACTCCAAAACTAATGTGGGATTATTCGAGAAGTGTCAGTTGTAGAACAATTCTGCAACTCCTCAGATGTTTTGCTAAACTTGTAACTCAAACTTTATCCTTTTATGATCCAATCATAAATACTTGATTATCTTTTTACGATGATTTTTTACTTCACACTAACAATAGTTTGAACCAATTCAAAAATGTATCAAACTCCGTTCTCTTTAAATAGATATACTCGTATATTTACTCAAATCATTGATGGAATTTTATGAAGGAAAAAATTAATCCACCACACATGACTATACATAATGGACTATATACATCAATATGTACAATCTCTATTAAATTAGTCGTCCATTCAACTTTGGCCTATGAACAAAATTCTAATAATCTTTTGGAAGAGGTCTCACAAGCGAAGTCCATCAACATGGAGTTCCTTCATGTTTTCCTTTCCGATATGAACTAAAATGGTGGTGTCACAATTTAACTGAAATTCTTTTATGTCTTGCAACGTTTAGCATTTAGTATTATAGTTGTTTACTTTACCAACATGATTTATATTAAGCATCCATCAATTATGGAATATGTTCATAGTTTGAACAATCTCATTTGTTCTCACAAAAGATCGGAACAAAATAACAACTTATCAAGTTCTTAAAATAAATCATGAATGTTTGGTTCGATACGACAGTGAACACAATAACACTTTATTTCTGTTCATGTCATGATCGATCCCACGTATACTACTAGTTCCTTTTAGTCCCTTGTATTTATTTCATTGTGTTTCTTTGTATGACAACTCATACTAACCAATCTGGTATCAAAATACCCAAAAATAACATTGTTAACTAGTAATACATCTATAACTTGTATGTCAAGCATATACTCGTGAGTCGGACCTTTCCAGTTATCTTCTTTTCTGCCATATACCTTTTTGTAATTCTATTTTCAATATTACCTTTCCTTTAAGAAATGATCATTCAACATCAAACAATGCTAGTCGTACTAGCACATTTTCCTTGGCGTGTTAGTCATATACTATCACCCATTGAGTCATACTTTGAGTTTGACTGTTCTACTAATATCACCATATTAATAGCATTCTTCCAGATTCCGCTCTTAGCAATCTTCAAGCAAGGTAAACGATTTTACCCATACTTTTAATCCATCCCATCATAACAATTTTGTGATTAAGCTACTATAGCTTGAAGGAAGGAATTTAGAGGATAATTTTTAGCGCCCAACTTCTTCGAAGATTCAAACGCCTAGCATCTTCAATCATTGCATATATTCAAATAATATAAGCACACATTGTCACGCTAAATTATACTCAGTCATGTTGCCACAAATAAGTTTCTAGATATCAACATATCTTTGACTTGATTGTTTCTGAAAACAATTCTTTTCAATTCCTAAATCACCTTGATCAACAAAACATTCTTTCGAAGATAAAGTATTATGGAAGCAATCATGACATCTGATTCTAAATAGGAATTAGTTTCTCTCTAGATTACTAAACTGATAATCATATGAAGCTAGGTAGGTTGTACTGAAAATCTACAATAGGACTTAATTTTAAATTCCACTAATACGGTACCATCTTAAATGGTTTTACCAGATCATAACAGTTATATCTGAATAAACAATCTAAGTGTAAGGTAGTTTATGGATGCCAATGAATACTACAATTTGTGCAAATTCACTTTGATTGGTTGTTCATGATAAAATAAGTTCAAATTAATTCAAAATTACTACGTGAACTCCCACTCAAAAACAACATCCCTCTAGTCGTTTTAGTGATTATACAAACCAAATTTACTACACCAAAACCGATCATCACGTGAGATGATGTAGCTGCAAAGGCGAACATCGACATGTTCATCATATCGTCAATATGACTCATGCTTTACCTTTGGGTTACGTGTTCCGAGGCCATGTCTGTACATGCTAGGCTCGCCAAGTAGAACTGTAGTATTGCGTGTGTTCCGAGGCCATGTCTATACATGCTAGGATCGTTAGCACCTGTTGTATGCGAACGTTGAGTCTGTCACACCCGATCATCATGTGGTGTCTCGAAACGACGAACTTTCTTAACGGTGCATACTAAGGAAGAACATATTATTATCTTGATATTAAGTGAGAGGGATCATCTTATAATGCTACCGTCGTGATCTAAGCAAAATAAGATATGGTTCTTCTTGCACTTGATCTCCATCTTGTGCATCATGGTATGATCTCCATCATTCCACCGGCGTGGCACTAAGGTCCGTGGCGCCTCCATCTTGATTGTCCATCAAAATTACAACATATCACATGGATATGATATACAACACGCATGCCATAAATAATAAGACAACCATATGGCTCATGCCGGTATGTCAATAATTTACAAAAGAGATCATCTCATACATCAAATTTGTAACATGGGCCATATCACATCACATGCCCTGCAAAAACAAGTTAGACGTCTCTAATTTATTTTTGCATATTTTACGTGGCTTAGGGATTTCGAGGATAGGACCATTCATACCTACGATCATGAACCACAACGTTGATAAACATATTGTTAACAACCCTTCATAGATTAGATCTTAACTACAGTAGGAGAAACAGACACCCGCAAGACACGTATGCAATACAAGTTGAATATCAGTTGTGGAACAAGTCTCATGTACATGGGCATGTAAGGTTAGTCCGGGCCGCTTCATCCTACTATGCCACTAAGATCATGAATAGTCAAAGGGGAAATAACATGATCATCAATGCCCACATAAACCTATGTGTTCTACCCGTACAAAACATCTACGCATAGATCCGGCTCTGATACCACTAAAGGGTACATAGCATAGAAAACAAAAAAAATTCCTACGCGAGATAAACCTGAAGGGCCAAGATGTAATCTAGAAGATGAAAGGCAACGGGGAGAAAAAAGTCTTAGAAAACATAGCCTCGAAGACTCTAAGCCTTATGAGATCGTATCTCGTTGTTGGCATAGTCATACTCACGCCGATCTCAAGACCGAGAAGATATGCACCGCAATTCAGCGGTGCCTCCATGATCGGTCACACATACAGCTTGATGACGACGCCCGTTCCCTCGATCCAGCAGGGCAGCAGAAGTAGAGGATCCCCCGGAACTCCAGCAACACGACGGCGTGGTGTGGTGAAGAATCCCACAGTTAGCGCTCCGTGAAGCAAACGACCATGGAATGGAGCAGCGGGTGGAGATAAAAGAGGTGGGACAAGTGTGTGTGGAGGAGGGAGAGCCCTCACCCTCCTTTTATAGGGGAGGGGGAGGCATCCCAAGGGGGGTGCGGCCAGCCATGGTGGTGCCCCCACCTATTCCCTCTTCATGTGAGTGGACTCTCCACTCACACCCACTCATGCTCCACTTAATCTCCACTAAAAAATCTCAAAGTTTTTTTTAATAAATAAATAAAACATTTTAATTTCTTTATTTCAGCATTTATTAATTCTATTAACAAGCATTTGCATATAGCACCTTGAATCATTTGTTAATTCTATTAACAACCATTCGATGGAAAACCCCCTTGAACTATTTCAAATTTACCTGAAACAATTCTGATGCTGTCCAAACTATTCTCCGATATTCCGTATCCTCTCAAATGCGTCATCTAACCTTAAGTGTGTCACCCTCCGGTTCGCGAATAATCTAGACATGATCGAGACACCTCTACGATCAATAATCAACAGTGGGATCTGGAGATCCGTGATGACTCCTATATATTCAATTATGAATCTTGTGGTCGTGTAACCATCAACGTCGTAACTAATTCCCTTTGTCTCGCGATATTTTACTTGTCCGAGATCCGATCATAGGTATCAACCATACCTTGTTCGATCTCGTTACCGACAAGTACTCTTTTACTCGTTTCGTGATATGACATCCCTGTGACCTAGTCACGCGCTTGCAAGCGGTGTCAATGTGATATCACCGAGAGGGCCCAGAGTATATCTCTCCGTCATTTGGATGAACAAATCCCACTCTTGATCCATGAGCCTCAAATAATACTTTCCGAATACCCAACGACACCTTTATTGTCACCCTATTACGGCGTGACGTTTGATGACATCAAAGCACCCTTCCGGTATTAGTGATTGACATGATCTCATGGTCTAAGGAATAAGGTTACTTTGAATGCAAGATATAACAATATAAACTAAATGACTTGATCGTATTGTTATACTTAATTTGGGTCTATCTTCATCACATCATTCTCCTAATGACATGACCCCGTTATTAACAACATCCAATGTTCATGATCAGGAAACCTTAACCATCTGTTAATCAACGAGCTAGTTAAAAGAGATGATTTACTAGGAACCATTGTTTGTTTATTAACCATCTGTTTCATGATCACGTGTACCAACGTTTCCGGTTAATACAATTCTAGCATGAGAAATGAACATTTATCATAAACAAGGAATAAGATAATAACCACTTTAGTATTGCCTCTCGAGCATATTCCTTTCATAAACAATGCAGAATAACATCAATTCATGTAATTTAAGATGGAAGTTGCATGGAAATATATCTCGGAACGACTATGGAAATTTCGTGATATGTAGGTATAGTGGATGTTTTGAGAAAGATATATGGATTTATGTGTAGGGGAATAAGATGAAGCCGTCCCATGAGGTTTGGATGTACTAGCGAAGTATGCAACAACTCTCATTGTGAGAAAGGAAAGGCACAAGACCAAATAGGCTAGCAAAAATGGATGGTGGAAGTGCCAAAAATGTAGCTCAAAATTAGTTAAAAATAGCTCACAAGTTTATTGCAAAACAACTAGCAGTGTCAACAACATGAACATGATTGAAATTACTCCGACGGGGAGCTGTGGAAAAGATACAAGTGTCTAGTTGGGGTCCCCAACCTTAGCGCATAACCATTCTATTACTAATTACTCTTTCATAAAAACAACTATCATGAATGATTGCACCTTCAACAATTAATAATATGTGTAGTACGGAACTAGGTTTCAAAGATAACAATCCACTATTAAGCGTAAACTCATATATCTATAAAGTTTAAACATATATTCATTTAATATCTCAAAAAAAATCAATTAACCAAAGTTTAATAATCTAAAAGACTATGCAAAACTTTCTTCATACCGCTACCACATGCATGACATTTTTCGTTCTAAGGTAGCCCAACACCAATCAAATTATTTTAAACAACTTCTCTCAACTAATACACATGAAATATTAGATAGATTTTCACAACAATATAAATAAAAAGTAATAATTCTAAACAAAATATAAGCAAAGAACAAGAGCCAACGAACAAGCACTAGAAAAATGAATACTCAATAGATATAAGCGAAACACTAGCGTATTTTATTAAAAATTTGAGCATAACTCTCCCAAACAAGAATGCTAGGATCCAACATTGTAGTGACCATCAAACAAAACAAAAACAAAACTGAAATCGAAATAAAATTACGCTCCAATAATAACACATAATGTATGAAGCAATAAAAATATAGTTTTAACGGAGACAAACCGACAATTGTCGATAAAGAAGTGGATGCGTTGTGAATCCCCAAACTTACATGTTTGAGACTTCTTAAAAAATTCATTGGGGTGCCAGGGGAATCCCCAATATTCAGTTTTTGTCACTTATTGATCCTCTTTCATCCTCCTCTCACTTGATACTTGACAATTTTCTTCATACAAAATATCTCATAACCTTCATTAGATAGAGGGGTTATTGCTCAATAAAATAAATCCACTTAGGTTTTGTAAGAAAACATTGCAAATACTACAAAAGACATAAGCTAATGTTATGAATCTTTACTTAAATCTCTTCGATAAAAATAACTGCAAATAAAGCATGTAAAGAGACAAATGCAAATGAAGGTAGAAATCTATCAAACAGAACCGTTTGCAAATGCAAAAATTTAGAGGTACTTACGCACCTCAAATCAGAAACCTCAAAACTAATGAAAGATAGATAAACGTATAAAACTTTCTGTCAAAAAAGATCAAATCAAAAAGACATTCCGGTGATTTTGACCAGATTTTACAAGGCAGCACATGAAATTTGTTTCTGGATAGCAAACAAAAATTATCGCTGTCAAAACATTAGAGGCAAACTCTTGGCATAAAAATAAAAATAAAAGGTCAAGGAGAGGTCGTTATAGAGGTAAAAACTTCCAAGACTCATCAAAAAACAAAAGGAAAACTGAAAGCAAAAATATAATGGTTTACCTCCCATAAGCGCTTTTCTTTAATACCTTTTAGCTAGACACAAGTGCAAAACCAAGTATTATCAATAACTACAACATCGAAATCATAATTTGCCCTTACAATGGACTCAGAAGGTAACTTCATTAAATTTCCGGGGAAGTGTTCCATCCCCTGTTTGAGTGGAAACTGAAATCTCATGTTCTAAAAAATAATAGCGCCAAAAGTTCTAAGAAAATGTCTTCCCAAAATGATAGTACAATAAGTATTGTATTCAATATCCATAACAAGAAAATCGATGGTATTAGCAACAATAAGGACATAATCAATCTTTCCCACTGATTCTTTATAGTAGAATCAACAAGGTGTACACCTAAGGCACACTCTTTCATAGGTTTCAATTCAAGCATATCATATAACCTTTTGGCATAATAGAATAACTACCACCAAGATCACACAAAGCATTACATTCAAATTATTTATCTTTATCTTAATTGTGGGTTCCCAACCATCTTGTAATTTTCCGAGCCTTTCTTCTCTAGCTTTAATAAGAGCATTAGTGATGTGTGCAGTAAAATCCATGTTTATCTTACTAGAACTAAAAGATTTAGAAATTTTTTGTAAGAACCTTATGACTTCAGTGAGGTTTCTATTTAAAAATCAATATAATAATCCTCAATTAAATTGGGCAACCCATCATAAATAGTTTCATTATCCTCTATACAACTTTGCAATATTTTTCTTATTAACAGATTTATCACTCTCCAAATTTTTGGGACTCTCTCTACCTAAAGTTGAGAGATCTCCAATCCCAAATATTTTACCATTAGCATATTTAGTACCTCTAGGAGACCCATAGGTACTAAAACATTTAATATCTTCATGCACTTTGATGGTACAAACTCCAACATTTTTATTATTAACTCTTCTTTCATCAATTTCAGTGTAGTGTTCCAACATTTAAATAATGTAAGAACACATGTGTTATTGTGCTAGTCCCTGGACCAATTTCTAGCACCACAGTACAAAATGAAATATCATGCAGATGCGTCAAATTCTATTTCATCGCATGATCCAGTCTTTACAAAAATAACATTACAACTTGCATAGTCTTAGAAGACTAGCAGGATACAAAGTATTACAACGGAAATCATAAAAACAACATTAATCCCATCTTCTTCATGTACCACAAGAAAAACATGTTGGTGGTAGACCCGAGATCCTAAAAAAAATCCTCACACGTCTTCAGATTCATCTGCAGGATGGAATATGCAGCCACAAGGGGGTCAATACAATTTATTGTATTGGCAAGTAACACTATGGTAGATATAAATGGAAAGACTAATACTACATGCTTATCTGGCTAAGTGGAGTTTTTGCTATGTTTGCATAAAGCCAGTTTTCTCCTATCTCTTTTGTAAACAATCTTTTCTTTTCAAAGGGTGGCAACATTGGATTAATATCCAAGCACCACAACTACTGTTCACTTAGTCAAAAATTTATTTATTAGAAATGGTGATGTGACTCTTCCGTCCATCCTTGCCCAGCTGATCGAAGTTGTCCATAACCGGGGACACGGCTAAGATCTTAGTTTGTTGACTCTACAAAGGTTGTGCACTCTCACCATTTGTCTTCAATTAGCCCAAACATCCTACACACCCGGAGTGCATCAGGAAAGGAGAGGATTGAGACAAGATCTTTCAGAAGTAAGAATCCAACCCAATGGCAAGACCCGTTTCACCTATAATTATTCTACATATGCTTGTCAAGCCCAGGATGAACTCTCGCAACTTAGTTGATCAAGACAAAGCCCATATGTCCAAAGGTTGCACTAGAAGAAATATGAACTTGGGGAACATCTTAATCCACAACTTTAGGTACACAGAGTATGAAAATACTTATCCTAAGATTCCCAAAAATATTTTATTTGCAGTTTTTGGATTTGTAGAATTTGAATTATGCCAAAATTCATCAAACAAGCATATTTAAATTTGAACCAATTTAAGTTTGTAAAATTTAAATTTGGATAGTGCTAAAAGATTCTACATGTGATGGATTTTCAAAAAGCTAAAGTTTGCTAAATTTGGCCTTATGGTTAAAAATATATGATAATTCTAATATGTAGGGTGTTTTCTGCAAAACTGCCAATTTTATTCTATTCAAGAAATAACAGAAAAACAACTGGGCTGATGTGGCGCTCTCTGATTGGCTGGGCCTGCTGAGTATGCACTGACGCGGTGCTGACTGTGCACGCTGACTAGGCAATCCACGTGTTTTAATCTTACTAGCTAATACCTTTTCGTTAAGTAAACCTATCCTAGCCTATAACATCCCTCATTTTGGGAAAGTTCAAAAATCACTAAAAATTAAAACTTCTGTTTATCTTGATAAAATAATCCACCAAAAACAAATAAAACTCAAACCCAATAAAAATATTATTGTTAATTCAATATTATTGGAACTAAAATCCATTACACCTATATCCCATAAACCCTAAAACCTTGTCACAGTGAATTTCTTACATAAAGTAAATTATTTTCTCTTTAGCAAATCTTATTACAAAAAATGTTTTCAATTATAATATTACTTTGAAAATATTTTATGGCAACTAAAATCAAAGATTTATAGCCTTTAATAATGTTCTAAGCCTCAAAAATATTTTATGAGAATAAAAGATATTATTACTAATTATTAGTTGTTATTCCAAGTTATAAACATAAAGAGGTGAATATAATTTTTTTCCTTGAAAATAATATAAAAAGGGTCTTTGAAAACAATATTATGATTTGTGGAATTTTTCTGAATTTTATTAATCAACTTTATTAATTTAATGGCATTAAATTGCTATTAATAAATCACTCATATCTTAAAAATATATAATATGAAAATGAGGTAAAATGACTTTGAAATTTTTTATATGACATGTTTAATGTCTCTTAAATTTTTATTTAAACGATAACATCATTTTATTATTTTCTAATTCTTAAAATGACATTAAATACTATTAATGATTTAATTATAATTACAAAATATAAATTTTGAAACGTGTTGAAATGTTTATAAAAATGTTCTAAATAGAAATATTTTATTTTTAGATTTTTTTAGAGTTTTATCTAGGGTCATTTAGATTATTAAATCAAGAGATACTAAAAAACAAGAATTAAAAGAAAAAAAAAACAATGATGACGTCATCGTCATCAACCTCTCCTTCTGTCGTTTCTACCCGTGGGAAGAGGAATTTTAATTCCTTAATTGCAGACGTTTCCGTTCATCAATCGTTGCCCTGTTTCCTTCTCCTTATAGCTCTACCCTTGCTCTTCATCTCCACTCGGATTCCCCTTCAATCATGCCCTGAGGCCGGAACAATTCCTCGTCGGAGACGCCCACTCTCACGGACGATTTTCTTTAATTCCGGCGACAAAGCTAGGCGATCTCCTCCTATTTGTGCCCCTCTATGTTTCTCTTGTCCTGGTGCATCTCTATGATCACTTGCGCGATTTTCTTTGTAGCCAAATCGTCGCGCCGAACTCGCCGGAGCTTCACCGTGACTGCCACCACGGGAATCTTCACGGTGCCGCCATTTAGAGCACCACCAAAGGCTGCCGAGCGCACCATCAGAGTCCTCGCATTCCGCCGGTCCTCTTCGTGGTTGTCCCGAGGACAGTGACCCCCCGCATCCCACCGTCGTCACCTCCCGTGAGCGTTGCGCCGCCGTCGGCCATTTTCCAGCGAGGCCTTGGCGTGGTGAGGCCCCTCTCTCCCCCTCTTTTATTTTTGTCCATTAGATGTAGATCGTTCGGTCAGGATTAGATCCTCTAAAGGAAACGATATCAGCCAATGAGAATTCACCAAGTTAGCAGCGCGCTACGTAATGTATTTGTCGCTCGGTGCAATGCATAGCTGGCCCAAGCCTAGTGGTTATCTGTCTCCCAGTGCAGCGTTGTAGCATCCCAACACTTTTCTGGTTTATTTCGGAATAAAATTAACTCACACTTTTGCAAAAAAGCCCCTACACCTTAGAACCATCATAACTTTTGATCCACTTATCCAAATTTAGCAAATTCATACGTTTTGAAAAGCCCTTGGCATATAGAAACTTTAGCACCGACCAAATGTAAATTTGACCATTTATAAAATTGTTCAAATTCAAATGTGCTTGTTTGATAAATTTTGGCATAATTCAAATTCTATGAATCCAATTTTTGGAAACAAAATATTTTTGAAATCCTTATAAAGTGTACTAATAGTACCAAATTCCCAAAATCATGTTTGGATTATTTTATGATTGATTTAGAATTTAGATGGTCATTTGGGTATTTAGACATAATTTAAATTCTATAAATAATTAGAAAATGTTTTCTTAAGCAAGGTTGCTCCATTTGGTAACTTTAGACCATAGATACCAGCATCCCAACCACTTGAACATCCTAGAATCATTTCCATGAATACTTGGACAAATTTTCACACATATGTTTCACATCATTTTACCCTTGTCTTAGAAAATATTTTGCATATATGGTTCTATGTGATGTGGCTATATTGGACCAAGGCTAAGTCCTTAGTGAGGTTCAAACTTATACATTGCAACCTAGTGAACCCAAAAACACTAGTACCATTATTTTCTATCTACTTCTCAACTCCCTTATTCTTGCTTCAAGAATTCATCAAGTTTGCAAAATGGAAATCAAGACTCAAGCACAAGAAGGAACTTCATTATAAACTTGGTGGTAACATGAAGAGCTACAAGGAAGATCATTGAAGAAATTGAAGGAAGGACTTATACTCCACAATAACTAGAAGCAACCCAAGGAAGTACAAGTGTATGAAGAAATCAAGGAGAAAACATCTACCTCTCTCTTTCTATCTTTCTTCTTATTTTCTTTCTTTTCTATTTGACTTAGTGGTATTTTGTGCCCATCCCACTTTGGAACAACTAGTGATAAATCCATGAAGAAGCTATCAAGACCAAGATAACCACCACCCCAAGGAGCAAGACTACAATGAAATCGTGAAGATGAACTTCAAGAAAACAAGCATGTGAAGACTTGGAGAAAATCTATTCAAGTTGAAGAATAACAAGTTGGTTTTTTCCAACCATTGACCCAAATGGAAAATCCCAAGACTTTATCTTATTTTATCTATTGTTATGAAGTTAGTAAATCTATACCTACCCTAACCAAAATCGAAAGTCTAACTTAGATCACTCAAATGTCTTGATGAAAATAACTAAGAGTTACACTTTGTTATGTGTTACTTTAGTTTAAATAGTGAGATAACCTTGGTGAACTCTTGGAACTTCCTCGACAAATATGGTTATAATAAATTTAGATCACATCAAACTCAACCTAATTCAACCCAAGTGTTTTCTTGAAATTTTCTTTTTGATCCATCATAGCATGAATCTTTCAAACACAACCTATGACCAACCCATGCCCTAGTAGCTAGCCCAAAACCTCTTTTTCGATATTTCCTTTGCACTTGAATTGTTTGTTATGTTCTCTTCAATTGTTTTATGAATTTTAGAATTCTAGTTTATTTTTTTATTGTGTTTCCAATGTAAAGCTTGTACGGAGAGCAACGATCTCTTGCGAAGAGTGTGATTTCTTCACCAACTTCAACAAGGAAAGTAACACACCATCCATCCACCCATTATTTTCTATATGCATGGAATAGAGTTTTTAGTAGTATGCATGATAGGAAATTTTACTAAGTTAATATTATTATGCTATGAAAAATCCTAGTAGTGTGTAGCCATCCTTTTTCCTTGTTATTTTGAAGCCTTAGTACTTAGTAGATGCTTAGCCTTGCTACAAATTTGTTTTACTCAATGTTGTGGAAATTTTTCAAGTAATAACTTCAATTAACCACCTGGGTGGATTTGGTTGTTTGGCTGATGAGAGTTGACTGTCTCCCCGAGGGGTGTTCACTTGAGGAATGCCACCCAAGAACAAAGTGATTAAGATGTCCCCAAGTTCATATTACTTCCAGTGCAGCCTTTTCACATATGGGCTCTGTCTTGGTCTACTAAGTAGATGTAGCATAATTATAGGTGGAACATGTCTTTCCATTGGGTTGGATTCTTACTTCTGATAGATCTCATCTCAATTATCTCCCTTCCATGATGCACTCCAGGTGTATAGGATGTTTGGTCTAATTGAAGACAAAAGGTGAAAGTGCACACACTCTATAGATTCAACAAAGTAAGATCTTAGACGTGTCCCCGGTTATGGACAACTTCGAGCAGCTCGACAGGGATGGACGGAAGGATCACATCACCATTTTCAATAATTAAAATTTGACCAAGTGAACAGTAGTTGTGGTGCTTGGATTTCAGTCCAATGATGTCACCCTTTGAAAAGAAAAGATTGTTTCACAAAAGAGATAGGAGAAAACTGGCTTTATGCAAACTTAGCTAAAACTCCACTCAACCAAATAAGCAAGTAGTATTAGTCTTTCCATTTATATCCACCATAGTTTTATTTTCCAATACATTAAATTGTATTGAACCCCTTGTGGTTGCATATTCCATCCTATAGATGAATGTGAAGACGAGTGAGGGTTTCATTAGGATCTCGAGTCTATCGCCAACATGTTTTTCTTGTGGGACATGAAGAAGTTGAGGCTCAATGTTTTTCTATGGTTTTCGCTTTAATAATTTTTATCCTACTAGTCTTCTAAGACTATGCAAGTTTTAATGGTTATTTTGTAAAGTCTGGATCATGCGATGTAATAGAATTTGACGCATTTGCATGATAGTTCATTTTGTACTGTGGTGCTAACATTTGATCCAGGGACTAGCACAAAACACAGGTGTTCTTGCATTATTTAAATGTGGGAATGCTACAAAATGGTACCAGAGCATTGTGTTGCTTTTAGGATTCAAGACCCTAAGTTTGGAAAAGACCCTAGGATTGAAAATTTACTATGTTCAAACTTTCTAGAAACAAAACATCTCATCTTAATCTTTCTCATATCCTCTCATCTATTAATCACCTTCAAAAATATCCTTCTCGATTATAGATGACCATAGCATGAAGTGCGAGAAATATCGTCACCACATTAAGACATACACTCAAGATTATTGAAGAACTTGAATAAATAATTTGACTTCATGATGTCTACGCACGCTTCTATTCTTGTATACAGTGTTGGGCCTCCAAGTGCAGAGGTTTGTAGAACAACAGCAAGTTTCCCTTAAGTGGATCACCCAAGGTTTATCGAACTCAGGGAGGAAGAGGTCAAAGATATCCCTCTCAAGCAACCCTGCAATTACGAGACAAGAAGTCTCTTGTGTCCCCAACACACCTAATACAATTGTTAGTTGTATAGGTGCCTAGTTCAGCGAAGAGATAGTGATATACAAGTAATATGGATGATTATAAGTGATAATAGCAATCTGAAATAAAAATGTCAGCAAGCAAACATGTAGCAAAACTGAATGTAGACGGTGTTTCAATGCTTAGAAGCAAGGCCTATGGATCATACTTTCACTAGTGGACACTCTCAACCATAATAACATAATTGAATAAATAAATATCATCTCTTCACTATGCTACTCCGAACCACTCTCCGTTTGGATAACGAACACCAATCATTGCGTAGGGATATGAAAGCACACCTTAAAGTTGCATTCCCCACCAGGTAACCCCACACTGTCACCATGAGACCTTGATGGTTCCAGACAAACACCACAATTTCATAAGGTCATCCAACTCAAAATTTATATATCATGATATGCCACACACGGTGCACACACTGTCACCTTTACACCGCGGGAGTCTCCGGAGATCACATTAACTAAACCCCTAGAGTAGCATAACAAATTAAGAGTAACATCCACTTATTCATCTAGATTACAAAGCTCATGATGATATAAAGATCACACCATGGGAGAGAGATCAAACACATAGATACCGGTAGAGCCCTCAGCTCCGGGAGAGAACTACTCCCTCCTTATCATGGGCGTCAGCAAAGGCGATGAAGATGGCGGTGGAGTCGATGGAGACGGATCCAGGGGCACTTCCCCATCCCGTCAGGCTGCCGGAACAGAGATTTCTCTCCCCCGAAACTTGTCGGCAATAGCGGCGGAGCTACGGAAATTTTCGTGGATGGAGGCTTGATGTTTTAGGGTTTCTGCATCAGGGGGAATAAATGGGCGAAAGGGCGATATCAGTGGGCGCCCGAGGGGCCCACACCATTTGGCAGGGGCGGATCTACAGGGTATGCCGTATATGCCACGGCATACCCTGCTTCCAACCGTACCCATCGTATAGTTTTAATTTCAACCTGCGTGGCTATTTAATCTTGGTAAGGCTGAGCTGATGCATTCGGTCTGCGGCCATGCATGTATCAGCGACATGGGCTGATTAGGTTTGTCCATTATTTAATTATTACTTGGCTAATCAGAAATACTTAAGCATCCGTACCACTGGGCAATTCTACGCTCGTTTCAGTAGCATATTGGCTAGCTGTGTGGCATCAGCTGAAAGTAGAGTAAAAGTAGAGTAAACAATCTTCCGTAATAAGTATATGATTAATTTTCATATGCCTCACGGTCTCTCTTACATATTCTTTTTATCCATTTTAACAAAATGTGACTGTTTATAGGTTTGGTGAGCACCGATATTTATCTACCGGTTGAATACTTTGAAAATTTAGGATTTAGAGTTTAGTTCAAAGATTAAACGGCCCGATTGTTGACCATGCGTAGTAATCAAATTTGTAAAAATTAATAAATCAAGATGAACGAGATATGTCATGTTTCACATCTAGTTGTTGAATTGTCCCTAACCAATGGAATAAGGCTAATATCTTAGTTTTAACCCTCGCGAGGTTTGTGCCCTTTACCCGTGTTACCCAATCGACCCCAAACACCATGATACACCATTAGTACCACAGAAGGAAAGAAGATTATGCCAGAACTCATAAGAAGTAGATCCCCAAACCCTCCACGAGCCGGACCATCCTACTACTATTCTACATCTCTGGACACGTTGGGTTCGAGTCACCACAACCTACAAATTATGTCGAGGCCATACTAATATGAAACACGGCTGCACACAAGAACAGCTACATACATAAACTAAACATAATTTCAAGATACTAGGCGGCGGTCCCCACCAAAATTTGTACTCTGATGACATACTAGCAATCCGCCCAGTGGTTAATTCATTATCATGTTGTTTTCATAAGCAATTAAAATAACGAATTTCTCCATGATATGATAATAAACCCAACCACGAATAACTAAAGCATGGAAAAGCAATCTACAAGTACGATGTTTTCCTAGCATATGGATTGCCACTCTCTAATGGAAACATATGATCTCTCCTACTTGGGTGTTAGTGGAGCGATCTAACATAGCGATACACACAATTCCTACACATGCATAGCTACGATAAAACTCTAATGCAATTAGGAAAATAGTGGGATATGTATGTCACTTTCCTTCACAGAAATTGGAGTCGTTCACGCACTCAACTCAGTCGCAACCGTAACACCCACAGTCCTCACACAAACAGTAACCACAACTCTCGCAATCTACATGTTGCAAGCATAACACAATAAATAACCAAACCAGACAAAACAACGATGCAACATATGGATGTATGGTTATTTAGTAATGCAAGACAACTAATTTACTAGTTCCTTGGTTGCCTAAACAAGATATGATGCATGAAAAAGTTTGTAATGCAACAAGACACAAAAAGCAGCTTAACCAAATTAAATAAAGTTAATTAACAATCTACAAGATCTTATCGAAATAAAGTTTATAAAAAGGTGGATCTAAACCTAACATACTAATAAGATCTAAAAAGAAAATAAAACACTCAACGGAAACATTTTAGATGAATAATAACAAAATGTAGATTTGAAATTTCGAGTTACTCCAGTGGGCAAAACTAGATCGGAATTCCATAAAAAGATCTGTAACTCAAATAAAAAAGTCAAAGAATGAAAGTTGTAGATAATGATAAGATGCAACTACAATAAAAAGATGAGCAAAAACGGATGAACATTTGAAGAGTAATTGAACTTTTTGTAACATCCCAAGTATGAAAACAACCCCTAGAATGTTTGTTTTCTTGTATTATTTATGTTTTGCATCATGACATCATCATTGCAATTGTTTTGGCATTTGTTTTCCAATTGTTTTCATTGTTTTCCTGTTATTCCATTTGAATTTCAAACAAATTCCAAATCAAATTGTTTCATACTTGTGCTGTTACATTTTCCAAATGAATATTCAAATCAAAGCAATTAAATTGTTTCCATTAAGTTGTAAGTTCAAACTAGTTTAAATTATTGCTTTTAATAATTCAATTAATATCAAATTCACTTAAATTCAATTAATTTCCAAACAGCAACATAAATTAAAATTTTTGGGAAACAAAAGGTTGCACATTGCTGTTTTTATAATAAATAACTCATACAATTTTTTCCTAATTTTTCTCTACCCCAAAACCTCTCTTTCCCTTTCCTTTTTCAAATCTGCAAAAAAAAGAGGAAAAAAAAAACAAATCGCAGAGAGGGAGAGGGCAGGCAGTGGGCTGAGCCCAGCCCACCATCCCTGCCAGCCCGATACCCCCTTCCCCCACCTCCGTACACGCTCACGTCAGCCATGGAGGAAAGCGACAGAGCTTTCCCCCACAGCTCCACCCCACCCCCCTCCTTATCTACCCCCCAAGGGGCAACCCTAACCCTAACCCGCACTCCTTTCCCCTCTTTCTCCCATCCCCGCCGCCACCGTTGAGGAGGGCGCCGCCATTTTCTTCCGCGGCCGGTCGCCGCTCGCCGAGATCGCCGCCGTCGCCTCCGTCCCCCTCCGGCCACGCTGAGACCACCCCTGCGAAGAGGGTGAGCCCCTCGACCGATTCCCGCTATTTGCCTGCTTGTTCCCGTGCAGTAGATGCCGCGAATTCCGGTCGTGGTTCTCAGTCGCTGGCTCTGTTCCTCGTTTATTTCTGTCAGAGTCCAAGTCTGAATTTCGCGTTCAGTTTCAGTAAACGCTGCTTAGTAGGTTCAAACCCCCACAGCTCCCGTATACAGCAAACCAGCCGCAGCAGCCCACTGGTTGCGCTCGCTGCGCGCGCACCAGGAGCTCGCGGGTTCGAATCCCGGCCACCCCCCTTTTCTGGTTTCTTTTTCCAATTTGTTTCAGTAGCGTTTCTGAACCTCAACCCGCCTATGAGTAGTATCCTGTCACGAACAAAGCAGCAGCGCACTGGTTGCTCCCTTGCGCGCGCAGCAGGAGGGCAGGGGATCGAATCCCTCCCCCGAGGGTTTAACCCATCTTTTTTTTTCCAGATCCAGATCCACTTCTTATCGCACACAAGTCCCTGTAGTTATTTCTAGGTCCCTGTTAATTTTATTCTAAGTCCCTGGCTACTAAATAAAATGGCAGAACACCCCCTAATCTTTAAAAATGCATAACTAATTCATTACAACTTCAAATTCAACATTTTAAATATGTATTCTGTACCAAATTAAATTCTCTACCCAAATATAAATTTAGTTTACTGTTTTGAATATTTTAAATTGGTGAAATATTTGAATCCTTGTTGAATTCATTTAATTTTGCAAAATTCATAATTTGAGCATAAAAAATTCCAAACTCAACAAATAAAATATGTTTCCCATCCCATTTTTCATGTACTTTGCAAATATAAACTTTATGTTTTGTGTTGAATAATTAAATTTGGTTAAATAATTTAAACCTTGTTTAAATCATTTAAAATTGCTAAATTCATAACTTGGTCAAATTAAATTCTTTTTGAACAAATAAAATATGTTTTCAAACCAGAAAAGTATAATCTTTTCAAATATGAATTTTACTAAATGTTTTGAACAACTAAAAATTCAAATAAATTCAAACCTGAATTAAATTCATTTAAATCTTGTTTAAACTTGTTTAGTTCATAATTAATTCATTTTAAATCCTTTTCCAACAAATGAAACATGTATTCCACCTAAAATTGTGTGTTCTTTCCAAATATGAATTTTGTTATCTATTTTGAACAATTAAAATGGGTGAAAACAACAAATGCTTGTGTAACTCCTTTAAGAAGCAAATTTTCATAACTTAATAAACAAAATTCCAAACTTGGTAAACTTCCTTTCAAATTGAAGCTATTGTTGTTTTCTTTCTGTTTTCCTCATCCATGCATCATGCTAATCCACTTTCACATGTTGTTTAGTTGTAGATCATCTAAACCAACCTTAATTCATGGGCTTTCCATATGCAATCCAAATTTCATATGGGCCCATTTAATTTGGTTATCATGTCAACTAGCTTATTTTGATGCATCAATTAAATGGTCATGCATCATTCCATGATTGTGCATTATGCCATGTTATTGATTGTTTGTCTCTCTACGTTGTTTGTTTGCTTCTTCCCGAATAGACGACGACGTTGAGACAGATGAGGTTTACGACACTACTTCTGAGGAGTTAGCTCAGTACCAGGCTGCTGAGTTTGCAGGCAAGTATTCACTCACATGAACCATTGTGTTCCTTTCCACACTGGATACCGATACTTTCCATTGTCTATTCTGCTAGCCTTAAGATTCGTTGCTTGTGTTCGATCCTATCACATGTTATCCTGTAACCCTGATATAGCCTCACCTCCACACCTATAACCCCGTTGCTTGTTGCCTGTGTCTTACTAGCCTGCTTAGGGTTGTTTATGCTTGAGTCTGCTGTCCGTTATTTCTGTTACCATATTTATTATGTTCTGGGGCTCGATGTTTAAACAATCAACCTGTTAATGTTTGAGGTAATGCTAATTTGATGATAAGGCACCGGCAGGAGGCCCGACGTGGTTTTGAGGCCTGCTAGTGTTGACCCTAATTACGAAAAGGGTCTTGTCTACTGATCCATGATGAGCGCACTATCTGCATGTGGGAAGCGTGTATGGGAGCCCCCCTCAATTTGATTCGATTCGCATCTCGTCCAAATCGCCACACTTAGTTCGGGATTTCCATTTGATGCATGCATATGCAGGTGCGAACCCGAGGCCAGGGTGGAACTTTTGTAGTCGGCATTTAGGGCGGCGTGATCTTCCAGTGCTATGAGGGTCCCCCTTTTCTTCGTGGGGGCTCGATTAGCCGCGCACGCACAGCACGTGGTGCTTTGGGCTTGATGCGAAGAAGAGTTGGGTTGTGTTGAGTGCCCCGCTTGGTGGAAGGCATTCCATCTGGCGGGTTATTCTTACGTGTACGGCCAAATTGGTGCATCCCTGCAGGGTTAAATCTTCTCGAGAAGCCGTGTTTTCCGTGGTTATGGATGACTTGGTGAAAGTACTGGCTAACAAGTACTCAGAACAACTTGCACCTAACTAATGATAACTTGACTAGTAATAGTCTTATTGACACAATAACTTGAACCATCATTAATCCAACTGTGTGAGTTATCCTCGGATTGCTTCTTTGGATAAGGGGCGAGATCCAGGATGGGTTTGTTTGAGGTTAGTTATAGTTGGTTACGATACGCTATCTTATCCCTTTCTGTTAGCCGGAAGTTATAGCATGTTTCTGTAGTTGGTTAGAGCAGCCTGCTGCCGCACTTTTGTATCACCTATTCTTCCGTTGAACCCAAAGCATCTGTACTTGGTGTTGCCGGTTACACTATGGTATCTTGTGAGTCTTGCTTGCCAGTACGTCTATGTACTGACCCCTTTGGGGTTGTGGTTTCCGCAGACTACGTTTCCGAGGATCCCCATGGTGGCTACTACGTGGAGTATGACGAGGCTGCTGACGAGTAGATAGCGGACCCGGGCAGGATCCGAGACATCGTGGATGGGCTCCGTCTTTTCGTTTCCGGCCTCTTAGGCCTATTTGGATCTTGTCTGTACTCAGACACTTTGGATGCTTCCGCTGTGTTGTAATGATGAATTGTTGGGACATGTGTCCTCTGGATGATTGTATTTGCTATCTCTGCTCTAGTGAGAGCTATTTGCAACTTATTTCCATCTTTTGTGTCTTAGAGATATGTTGTGATATCGCTTGTTCAAATGCCGTTGACGTACCATGTGTGTATATTATGAAGTGCGTCAACGGAAGTAGTCAGATTTCTATGGGATGGTTTACGCAGACGATTGATAGTAGAGAATGGTTGTCACACGTTTACGTGTTGGCCTGCTCATATTGAGATGCGGGTGCCGGTATGCCCCGTAAGCCATTTGTTCTACTGTTTAGCGGACTTTGAGTATCCTCTAGAAGTCCGGGTGCGACAAATGGTATTAGAGTCTGTCTGCCTGTAGGATCCCTTTTACTGGTCGCAGTTGAGTCTAGAAACTATTTTGTAGCTATATAGGAAAAATGAAACGTGAGAGTAGGAATTCTGTTCTTTTATTTCTTTCCCCACCCACCCTCCCTTTTTCTGGTAAGGAAGTGCAACGTTGTTTTCTCTCCTCATTTAAACTTTCAAGTTAGGATTTGACGTATCCTGGTTTCTCTAGGATAGTTATATCTACTAGACCATAGGAATGGAGGTGGTTGTGACATGATTTATCATGTTGCCTACTCATGATTGAGAACGGAGGCGTGTAAGCCCCGGAAACAGATCCTCTATTCCTTAATCAGTAGATATTGATCCTTTAGAAGTCCAGATGGGTTTTCCGTAGTACCTCAGGAGTTTTTGGTCTCGTGTTTCCTGATGTTGCTTCGATATCCTGTTCTTCTCAACATCTTTTTTGTCCGTTGAAACCTTGTTGTTGCTTACCACTTCAGTTCTTCTACCGGCGTCTAATCAATAACTCTGTTCCACCCTTCTGTCCAGATAGTCTATTCTCCAAATGAATCAAGTTCCATTCAGCTATACACCCTCGATGCAAAACCTCTACCTCTACTCGAAAGTGTTCCGGTGGTTTGCGAATTCCCTGACGTCTTTCCAGAAGAGTTGCCAGGGATGCCTCCAGACAGAGCTGTTGAGTTCGTGATCGAACTTGAGCCAGGTACTGCTCCAATCTCTAAGCATCCCTACAAGATAGGAACTCCCGAGCTGAAGTTGTTAAAGGAACACATTGATATGTACATGGAGAAAGGTTACATTCAACCTAGTTCCTCGGCTTGGGGTTGCCCAACTCTGTTCGTTGCGAAGAAGGATCACACAAAGAGACTCGTTGTTGACTATCGTCCGCTTAACGAGAAAACCATCAAAAACAAGTATCCAATTCCTCGTATCGATGATCTTTTTGATCAACTTGCTGGAGCCTCAATATTCTCCAAGTTGGACTTGAGAATGGGTTACCATCAAATAAAGATCAGAAAAGAGGATATTCCAAAGACAGCCTTCACCACTCGCTACGGTCTATATGAATTCACCGTCATGTCCTTTGGTCTCACCAATGCACCGGCGACATTCTCTCGACTCATGAATTCTGTCTTCCATGAATACCTCGACAAGTTCGTTGTGGTATATCTTGATGACATTCTTGTCTACTCAAAATCCGAGGAAGAGCATGAAGAACATCTTCGTCTAACCCTCACGAAGCTTCGCGAGCATCGTCTCTATGCCAAGTTCTCCAAATGTGAGTTCTGGATTCCAGAAGTTGCTTACCTTGGTCATGTCATCTCCGCCAAGGGCATAGCCATTGATCCAGAAAAGGTTAAAGCAATTGTTGATTGGAAACCTCCAAAGACGGTGAAGCAAGTAAGAAGTTTTCTTGGCTTGGCTAGCTATTGCCGTCGTTTCGTCCAAAACTTCTCCAAGATTGCCAAACCTCTCACTGATCTCTCAAAGAAGGACAAGAAGTTCGTTTGGTCTCCACAATGTGATGAAAGTTTCAATCTCCTGAAGACTAAACTCACTTCTACACCAGTTCTGGTTGGCCCAGATCCTACCAAACCTTTCCAGATATTCTGTGATGCTTGTCTCCACGGTCTAGGTGCAGTTCTTATGCAAGAACGCCAAGTTGTGGCTTATGCTTCACGTCAGTTGAACGCACATGAGCTCAATTATCCCACTCATGACCTTGAACTTGCAGCAGTTGTGTTTGCCCTCAAGAAATGGAGACAATACTTGTTGGGTAATCGCACTGAAATCTTTTCCGATCATAAGAGTCTGAAATACATCTTCACTCAACCAGATCTAAACCTCATGCAAAGGAGATGGATTGAAAAGATTAAAGACTTTGATCTTACCATTTCTTACACTCCAGGCAAGGCTAATGTTATGGCCGATGCTCTCAGTCGCAAGTCATATTGCAATAATCTCATGATCATGGAAAGCCAACCTCCTCTTCATGAAGAATTCCAGAAGCTGAACCTTGGTCTTGTTCCTCAAGGCTATCTTGCAAACTTGACAGCCAGTCCAACTCTCGAGGACAAGATTCGTTCTGAACAACTTCGTGATGCTGAAATCAAGAAGATGGTAGTACACATCAAAGAAGGCAAGGAGAAATTTAAGTCCTTCTCAATTGATGACAAGGGAACTGTGTTCTTCGAAGGACACATTGCAGTTTCTCAAGTTCAAAGTCTCAAAGATGTCATTCTCAAGGAGGCTCATGAAACTCCTCTCTCCATACACCCTGGAAGTACAAAGATGTACCAGGATCTCAAGACGCTGTATTGGTGGCCTGGCATGAAACGTGAAATTGCTCAATACGTTTCCGAATGCGACGTTTGTCAACGTGTTAAGGCAGTTCATCAGAAAACAGCCGGTCTTCTCCAACCTCTAAAAATCCCTGAGTGGAAGTGGGACATGATTGAAATGGACTTCGTCACTGGTTTTCCAAAGTCCAAGAGGGGCAACGATGCAATCTTCGTTGTCATTGATCGTCTCACTAAAGTAGCTCACTTCTTTGCTGTCAAAGAAACAATCTCAGCTAGCTAGTTAGCAGAGCTCTACACAGCAAGGATTGTTCCTCTTCATGGTGTTCCATTGGAAATAAGCTCAGACCGTGGAAGCATATTCACTTCTCATTTCTGGAAAAGCTTTCAAGAAGCATTGGGCACCAAACTTCTGTTCAGCACAGCCTACCATCCTCAGTCTCAAGGGCAAGTCGAAAGAGTCAATCAGATTCTCGAGGATATGCTCAGAGCATGTGGTATCTCCTTTGGCATGAAATGGGAGGAATGTCTTCCATATGATGAATTCTCCTACAACAACAGCTTCCAGGCAAGCCTAGGCATGGCACCATTTGAGGCTCTCTATGGCCGCAGATGCAGGAGTCCAATCAATTGGTCTGGAGCTGGTGAACGTTCACTCTTAGGCCCTGACATTGTTAAGGAAGCCAAAGAGAAAGTTCGCATCATTCGTGACAATCTCAAGATTGCTCAGTCTCGTCAGAAAAGCTACTATGACAGCAAACACAGGGATATGATCTATGCACCTGGTGACAAAGCATATCTCCGTGTAACTCCCCTCAGAGGCACTCATCGTTTTGGTGTGAAAGGAAAGCTTGCACCAAGATACATTGGTCCTTTTAACATTCTCTCAAGGCGTGCAGAAAATGCCTATCGTCTTGAACTTCCGGAAAAGCTATCCAAGGTGCACGATGTGTTTCACGTGTCACAGCTCAAGAGGTGTTTCAAAGATCCAGATCGTGCAGTTGATCATGATTCCATTGAACTGCAAGAAGATCTCTCTTATGAGGAGCACCCTGTTCGTATTCTCGATGAGACCGAGCGTAAGACTCGCAACAAGAGCACCAAGTTCTTGAAAGTGTAGTGGTCCCATCATTCCGATAAAGAGGCAACGTGGGAGACCGAAGAGGATCTTCGCAAGAAGTATCCGGACCTTTTCTCTTCTCAGTAGGAATCTCGGGGCGCGATTCCTTCAAGGGGGGGCGTTTTGTAACATCCCAAGTATGAAAACAACCCCTAGAATGTTTGTTTTCTTGTTTTATTTATGTTTTGCATCATGACATCATCATTGAAATTGTTTTGGCGTTTGTTTTCCAATTGTTTTCATTGTTTTCCTGTTATTCCATTTTAATTTCAAACAAATTCCAAATCAAATTGTTTTATACTTGTGCTGTTACATTTTCCAAATGAATATTCAAATCAAAACAATTAAATTGTTTCCATTAAGTTGTAAGTTCAAACTAGTTTAAATTATTGCTTTCAATAATTCAATTAATATCAAATTCACTTAAATTCAATTAATTTCCAAACAGCAACATAAATTAAAATTTTTGGGAAACAAAAGGTTGCACTTTGCTGTTTTTATAATAAATAACTCATACAATTTTTTCCTAATTTTTCTCTACCCCAAAACCTCTCTTTCCCTTTCCTTTTTCAAATCTGCAAAAAAAAAGAGAAAAAAAAAACAAATCGCAGAGAGGGAGAGGGAAGGCAGTGGGCTGAGCCCAGCCCACCATCCCTGCCAGCCCGATACCCCCTTCCCCCACCTCCGTACACGCTCACGTCAGCCATGGAGGAAAGCGACAGAGCTTTCCCCCACAGCTCCACCCCACCCCCTCCTTATCTACCCCCCAAGGGGCAACCCTAACCCTAACCCGCACTCCTTTCCCCTCTTTCTCTCATCCCCGCCGCCACCGTTGAGGAGGGCGCCGCCATTTTCTTCCGCGGCCGGTCGCCGCTCGCCAAGATCGCCGCCGCCGCCTCCGTCCCCCTCCGGCCACGCTGAGACCACCCCTGCAAAGAGGGTGAGCCCCTCGACCGATTCCCGCTATTTGCCTGCTTGTTCCCGTGCAGTAGATGCCGCGAATTCCGGCCGTGGTTCTCAGTCGCTGGCTCTGTTCCTCGTTTATTTCCGTCAGAGTCCAAGTCTGAATTTCGTGTTCAGTTTCAGTAAACGCTGCTTAGTAGGTTCAAACCCCCACAGCTCCCGTATACACCAAACCAGCCGCAGCAGCCCACTGGTTGCGCTCGCTGCGCGCGCACCAGGAGCTCGCGGGTTCGAATCCCGGCCACCCCCCTTTTCTGGTTTCTTTTTCCAGTTTGTTTCAGTAGCGTTTCTGAACCTCAACCCCCCTGCGAGTAGTATCCTGTCACGAACAAAGCAGCAGCGCACTGGTTGCTCCCTTGCGCGCGCAGCAGGAGGGCAGGGGATCGAATCCCTCCCCCCGAGGGTTTAACCCATCTTTTTTTCATCTTTTTTTTTCCAGATCCATATCCACTTCTTATCGCACACAAGTCCCTGTAGTTATTTCTAGGTCCCTGTTAATTTTATTCTAAGTCCCTGGCTACTAAATAAAATGGCAGAACACCCCCTAATCTTTAAAAATGCATAACTAATTCATTACAACTTCAAATTCAACATTTTAAATATGTATTCTGTACCAAATTAAATTCTCTACCCAAATATAAATTTTGTTTACTGTTTTGAATATTTTAAATTGGTGAAATATTTGAATCCTTGTTGAATTCATTTAATTTTGCAAAATTCATAACTTGAGCATAAAAAAATCCAAACTCAACAAATAAAATATGTTTCCCATCCCATTTTTCATGTACTTTGCAAATATAAACTTTATGTTCTGTGTTGAATAATTAAATTTGGTTAAATAATTTAAACCTTGTTTAAATCATTTAAAATTGCTAAATTCATAAATTGGTCAAATTAAATTCTTTTTGAACAAATAAAATATGTTTTCAAACCAGAAAAGTATAATCTTTTCAAATATGAATTTTACTAAATGTTTTGAACAACTAAAAATTCAAATAAATTCAAACCTGAATTAAATTCATTTAAATCTTGTTTAAACTTGTTTAATTCATAATTAATTCATTTTAAATCCTTTTCCAACAAATGAAACATGTATTCCACCTAAAATTGTGTGTTCTTTCCCAATATGAATTTTGTTATCTATTTTGAACAATTAAAATGGGTGAAAACAACAAATGCTTGTGTAACTCCTTTAAGAAGCAAATTTTCATAACTTAATAAACAAAATTCCAAACTTGGTAAACTTCCTTTCAAATTGAAGCTATTGTTGTTTTCTTTCTGTTTTCCTCATCCATGCATCATGCTAATCCACTTTCACATGTTGTTTAGTTGTAGATCATCTAAACCAACCTTAATTCATGGGCTTTCCATATGCAATCCAAATTGCATATGGGCCCATTTAATTTGGTTATCATGTCAACTAGCTTATTTTGATGCATCAATTAAATGGTCATGCATCATTCCATGATTGTGAATTATGCCATGTTATTGATTGTTTGTCTCTCTGCGTTGTTTGTTTGCTTCTTCCCGAATAGACGACGACGTTGAGACAGACGAGGTTTACGACACTACTTCTGAGGAGTTAGCTCAGTACCAGGCTGTTGAGTTTGCAGGCAAGTATTCACTCACATGAACCATTGTGTTCCTTTCCACACTGGATACCGATACTTTCCGTTGTCTATTCTGCTAGCCTTAAGATTCGTTGCTTGTGTTCGATCCTATCACATGTTATCCTGTAACCCTGATATAGCCTCACCTCCACACCTATAACCCCGTTGCTTGTTGCCTGTGTCTTACTAGCCTGCTTAGGGTTGTTTATGCTCGAGTCTGTTGTCCGTTATTTCTGTTACCATATTTATTATGTTCTGGGGCTCGATGTTTAAACAATCAACCTGTTAATGTTTGAGGTAATGCTAATTTGATGATAAGGCACCGGCAGGAGGCCCGGCATGGTTTTGAGGCCTGCTAGTGTCGACCCTAATTAGGAAAAGGGTCTTGTCTACTGATCCATGATGAGCGCACTATCCGCATGTGGGAAGCGTGTATGGGCGCCCCCCTCAATTTGATTCGATTCGCATCTCGTCCAAATCGCCACACTTAGTTCGGGCTTTCCATTTGATGCATGCATATGCAGGTGCGAACCCGAGGCCAGGGTGGAACTTTTGTAGTCGGCATTTAGGGCGGCGTGATCTTCCAGTGCTATGAGGGTCCCCCTTTTCTTCGTGGGGGCTCGATTAGCCGCGCACGCACATCACGTGGTGCTTTGGGCTTGATACGAAGAAGAGTTGGGTTGTGTTGAGTGCCCCGCTTGGTGGAAGGCATTCCATCTGGCGGGTTATTCTTACGTGTACGGCCAAATTGGTGCATACCTGCAGGGTTAAATCTTCTCGAGAAGCCGTGTTTTCCGCGGTTATGGATGACTTGGTGAAAGTACTGGCTAACAAGTACTCAGAACAACTTGCACCTAACTAATGATAACTTGACTAGTAATAGTCTTATTGACACAATAACTTGAACCATCATTAATCTAACTGTGTGAGTTATCCTCGGATTGCTTCTTTGGATAAGGGGCGAGATCCAGGATAGGTTTGTTTGAGGTTAGTTATAGTTGGTTACGATACGCTATCTTATCCCTTTCTGTTAGCCGGAAGTTATAGCATGTTTCTGTAGTTGGTTAGAGCAGCCTGCTGCCGCACTTTTGTATCACCTATTCTTCCGTTGAACCCAAAGCATCTGTACTTGGTGTTGCCGGTTACACTATGGTATCTTGTGAGTCTTGCTTGCCAGTACGTCTATGTACAGACCCCTTTGGGGCTGTGGTTTCCGCAGACTACGTTTCCGAGGATCCCCATGGTGGCTACTACGTGGAGTATGACGAGGCTGCTGACGAGTAGATAGCGGACCCGGGCAGGATCCGAGACATCGTGGATGGGCTCCGTCTTTTCGTTTCCGGCTTCTTAGGCCTATTTGGATCTTGTCTGTACTCAGACACTTTGGATGCTTCCGCTGTGTTGTAATGATGAATTGTTGGGACATGTGTCCTCTGGATGATTGTATTTGCTATCTCTGCTCTAGTGAGAGCTATTTGCAACTTATTTCCATCTTTTGTGTCTTAGAGATATGTTGTGATATCGCTTGTTCAAATGCCGTTGAGGTACCATGTGTGTATGTTATGAAGTGCGTCAACGGAAGTAGTCGGATTTCTATGGGATGGTTTACGCAGACGATGGATAGTAGAGAATGGTTGTCACACGTTTACGTGTTGGCCTGCTCATATTGAGATGCGGGTGCCGGTATGCCCCGTAAGCCATTTGTTCTACTGTTTAGCAGACTGTGAGTATCCTCTAGAAGTCCGGGTGCGACACTTTTGCCGCTTCAGATCTGAGAGAGTAGATCGCGAAATTCTCTTGATGGGGTGGATGAAAAGAGGTGAGGTTTTCTGGGATGAATCGGTATCGACAATATCTAAAACTCTCGCGAAGACTTGAACATTAACCGAGCAACTCACGGACCGTGGCGAGCAAAATACTCAGAAAGAGATCTGAAATTGGAGTTTCGACTCTGGTGCGACCTCACGGCCAGGGCTGGGCTATTTATGGATGGGGAGGTCAGTTGAAAGTTGCTCCTTGAAGTAATGAACAATCCAAAAGAAACGTATTCGAATTTGGGCACTCCAACGAAGAGATATGCGAGTTTGAACGGAGATAGGTAAAAAACGGGATTTGGGTGACAGGTACATGCTGTGGAAGATCACCCTCGGTCAGGCTCCTGTTCGTGCGTGTGCGGGCAAGCTTTATGGGCCAGCCCATACTGAGCGAGTTGGCTCGTTTTTTTTCCTCTTTTGTTTTTCTTTTCTTAAAACTTTTATAACTTTTGAAATCTAACTTGGAATCGAGTCAAACAAAATTCTAAAATTTTGAAATTTAAAACTCTATTATATTTAACTATTATTAAGTGATTTGGGGTAAAAATAAAATATCCACAAATCCTTTGGCTTATAAACGCCTTATAGGAGGATTTTGGGCCTTTTAAAACATGATTTTGTTTTGGGGTTTAAAATGCAACAATCAAATGCAAGTTTTGAAATGATGTCATGCAATGCATATGATCTAAATGCAAAACAGTCCAAACGTAAAATTTGGGATGTTACAGCTCTCCCTCCCCCCATTATGCCCAAAGTAAAAAAAAATCATTTATATCTCTCTTTTCCTAATGTTGAATTATGAGCTAAAATGTTGAGAATTGGCAATGCACCCAAGATACATCTTTGCGGTGTGATACCATACTCTCTTACATGGTGGCCTAGGCCACAAACCTCTTCCTTGTGAAGAGTTGGTTCTTATTGGTCTTCATTTGGATTTTATTTGCTTATCCTTGTTTGAGCTCTTTATGGAATGTGCTTAAATTTGGCCTTTTGCATTTGATTCTTGCAAATAAGAGTATAAAGTGCCATTTGCTAGTTTGGAATTTCATCCCAAGCCTATCTCATCTTAAAAACCAACTATCTATTCTTGTACATGCTCAAAACTTGGATCTAGAGGAAGTGGAAGGGTGCCCAGGTACTACCGACTGGCTACCGGTACTACCGCTTGTGCAAGTTGAAGCAGATATTCTGTGCAAACTTGTACAATCGGTACTACCGGGCGCGCCTGTATTACCGCATGTGCAAATAGAAGCAGATGCTTTCTGCGGAAATTTTTACAGTCGGTACTTTCGGACCTGCCCGGTACTACCTCCTGTGCAAATCGAAGCAGATGCTCTTTTCAGAAATTTGTACAGCTGATACTACCGGACGGGCTCGGTACTACCGGGCCAAACAGTTTTGACATATATCCTCAGGTTGTGCGGTGCGAGGGATTATACCACACCCGCACGAACACCTCTATACTATTGCCCCCTTCCTCTCCCTCATCCGGCCGACCCTAGCCTCGCCGTAATCCGGCGTTCCAAGCCCTGATCTGCATCGTGGGACTTCCTCCGGCTTCGATCTCCTCCATGGCTTCCGGTATTTGTCTCTTATTTCTCCCTTTGGTTCTCCATTGATGAACCCTAGATTTCTTTGAGATAGATATGTGGTTGCTCTGATTTCTTTCGGTTAAAGTATGGACGGATGATCTCTAGTTGTCGGTAACTGCATTGTGTTAACCCACTCTAGTTATTCTTGTTGGATTTACCTTCGATTTTGTGCTTGATTTTGGTGGGTGGGGGGGGGCAAAATCTGAAAATTTGTACGCCCGGTACTACTACACGCTGTCCGGTACTACCGCCCGCGCAAATTTGGGCCAGAACATCTTGTTTTAACTTGAGCTGGCTGAATTTTTTTCCATTTCTTTTGAGCATGTACCCTTATCTTGTTTCCATTCCCTATCTCTCTAATCTTCACAGCTAGCCGTGATGGTGGTTCGGGGAAGGACCCGATCATGTATGCTCGCAACAAGCGTAAGGCCCTGGGGAACAATGAAGCAACAATTGATGAGTTCATGCCATATTTTCAGGTAGAAGCTGAGATCATGCCCTCGCCGACCACCGCAAGAACTCGTGGTGGTGATGGTACTACCAATCGCAAGACGTTGGCTAGGAAGCCAACTCGCAAGGCATTTGACAATTGGAAGCCCGAGGCCTATCAAGAGTTTAGAGTAGATAATCCCTATGGGGAAGAAAGAAATTTCTTTGAGAATCGTCACTTCTCCACCAAATATCAAGAGCATGTCTTCAATGACATTTAGGCTCCTTCGAAGAAAACATTCGCTGCGCCCCTCGCATTCAAGCTCTTGTTTATGTGGGAAAGGACTACTCCGTCACTCCTCAACACACCATTAGCACTGAACACATGAGGCATTCCAAGCACAAGGGCTACTTTGATGAAACTTTGACTATGTGTGAGGAGTTTGGTCTTATTTATCCCATGAAGATCAACCAACCATAGATTGAGTACTACATCAAGCAATTATATGCCACCGTTTATTTTGATGATGATGAGAAGAGGACCATAAGGTGGATGACCAAGGATAGAATGCTCTCGGCCACTTTGAAGGAGTTTGGGAATTTTTTGGGCTATGATTATAAGAAAGTTCATGATGCTAGTGGGTGGATATGACATAGTGCAATATATTCTAGCAAGAAGCAAACCATTTCCAACATCACCATGGAGGAAGGTACACCGGGCAAAACTGCTCATCTTGTTTGCCCCTTTGAGATTCTTCGTCATATCTATAGAGAGACTCTTGCTCCTCGTGTGGAAAATTGGGATGATGTCCATGGTTTCATGTCTGACTTGCTCAATAACTCCAAAGAAAAGAAAGGTTCCAAAGAGAAGTTGGATGTGATGGATTGGATGCATGAGGAGATGTGGCTGATAGTGATTGACAAGAGGGATCCCAACTATGGCACTTTTCTCATGAAGCTAATTAGGAAGAAGTGGTGGGAATCCACAAAGGAGGACATCATGAAGATGGCAGCCCCATTATCAAGCATCCGGTAAAGGAACCAAGGGTAAAGCAGCATTTGCTTCCAGCAGAGCTTGCAACAGTTGCAACTAAGAAGGCAGCCGCTTCTCGGATTGGTGTGAGGTCCGGTGCGAGGTCTGATGATGCTCCTTCAGTTGATAAGCCATCTTGGTTCAAAAAGTTTCTGATTAAGGCCAAGAAGGCCTTTTTCCTACAACTTGATCTCTAGAAGCGCATGCATGATACGCATGCGTAGCACCCTACCTTTTCACAAAGGTAGAATACTTGTGTAACATGCTATTCCCGGGATCTCTGATAGCATACACATGAAAAAATGAAATATTCATTGCAATAGCATCATTCTACATCGTTGATCCAGTGGATAAGAAATAAAATAGTCTTACAATTGGCATAGTCAACATGGATTAGCCCAAATAACAAGGTCTCAAAGTAGACACAACGGAAATAAAACATCAATGAGCCTTCTTCATCTTCATGCACCACAGGTAGAACATGTTGGCGATAGACTCGAGATCCTAAACTAAATCCCCACTCGTCTTCAGATTCATCTGCACGTTGGAATATGCAGGAGGAAGTCAGTACAAACAATGCACTAGAAAGTGACACTTGTATGGTGGCAGTTTTGAGGAATAAAGCTAGCTACATGATATTTGGCTGGTGGAGTCTAGCTATTTGCATAAAGCCAGTTTTGTCCTATATTTGTAAATCATTTTCATAAAAATGAAAAAGATGGTACAACCATCATGGCTAAATCCACCATGAAGGTTGACAGTTCATCATGGCTAAACCCACCATGAAGTTTGAAAATCGTCATGGCTAAATCCACCATGAAGTTTGGTAAATCATCATGACTAAATCCACCATGAGGTTTGATTGTGGCATCATGGCTAAATCCACCATGTTCCCAGGGGTTTCTACCATGTTTTATTTCATTCAGAAAAGATGAGGAGATCCTCCGACACCAACTCTGTCTAGCTGCTCAACTGGCCCATAACCGGGGACACAGCTAAGATCTTAGTTTTTAACTCTGTAGAGGTTGTGCACTTTCACCTTGAGACTCATCCTCCCCGAGAGAAGAATGATACAAGATCTTTGGGAAGAGGGATTCAACCATACCAGCATAACTCGACGCTCCTAAAATTCTACCACCCAATGTCATACAATAGGATGAACCCCCACAACTTACTTAATCTTGGCAGAGCCCATATTACCTCAAGGTTGCACTAGGAGCTAACTATATAGTGAAGACCTAGAAATCTCTTCATTCCTAGGTGGCAATCCACAAGTGTACCCTCAGGTGACAACCACCACATCCATGGCTAAATCCACCATGAACTTGGCCCTGAGTAGCCACTCAACATAAACCAAGCAATTACCAACCCACCCAGGTGTTTCATGGGTTGTTAATTTTTAATTTTCAAAACACCACAACCCAACAAGTAACAACAAAAATTGTGATAGTATTCTAGTATAGCTAAACTAGTACCTAGCAGGGGTTTTCAGGTTGGCTGCACACTACTAGGTTTTCTGAGCATAGCATATACTTGGAAATAATTAAAATCACCTATGATGCATACTACTGAAAACACTAATGCAATGTAAAACAAAAGTGGGACATGAGTATCACTTGCCTTATGTAAGTTGGTATAGAGACACTCTCTTCACAAATAGAACGTTGCTCTCCGTACAATCTAAACAATACAAATAAATAACAATAGCAATTCACCAACAAACAAACAAATACAACAAAAATATACAATACAGAAGCATAACAAGTTACTCAACTTGGTTGGTGTTAACATGGACAAGGTTTTGAAACATAATTCAATATGCAAAAAGAATTATGATGAGATGGCTATTGTTTGGTCTTTTATGAACATGTTCAAAGTTTATCACAATAATTCAATTTATGAAAAGGAATTTTAGTGGTTTGAGTTAGGCTTAACCCATAACTCAATTTACTAAAAGAATTATGGAAAAATAGTTTAGGCCTAGCTTAGGGTATGGGTTGATCAAGGTTTAAGTTGGAAGATTCAAACACTAGTGGATTCATATTTTCATGGATGTTCCAAGATTTTCACTCAAGGGTTATCACATTTACTTCAATATGATAAGTGAAACAATGTAGTAAGATTTAGTACTTAATTCAATATGCAAAAAGAATTAAGTGTTTGGTCATGGGGTTTGCCATTGGTGGTTAACGGTTTTCAAGGAATATCACTTCACTCAATATACAAAAGAAGTGGATGTGATATGTCTTAGGGTTTTAGAAAACAAATCCATGATCAACATGATTCATTTCATGGCTTTGGTTACTAGGGTTGAAGCAATTCACAACATGACTTGTAAATTTATAAAAGGTCTTGGTCTATGGGTTTCTGGTCCAAAAGTTACTTTCCATATGGTCAATATGAAATGGGTGTTGGTTTTGATCAAAATGATCACACCACAATTTTCCTAAAGAAGGGGGTTTCATCAAACCACACTTAATTTATAATGGCTGACTACTATGGATGATTTATATGGAAAACTTACATGGAATGGGTTCTCTGGTCACAAATGGTATTAGTACTTGTCTCACTGGTCCAAGGGTTACTACAAGGAACAAATTTTCAGAAGAAACCTAATTAGAATTATTTATAGAATTAAAACTAGGTGCAAAATACTCAATTGGCTGTTTAAATTCTAATCTCCATTTCAATTGGTTCAATTATTATTTTGCGATAGAGGGTACAAAAGTACACATCCTAAGGATTCCAAAAATATTTTATTTGCAATTTTTGGATTTGTAGAATTTGAATTATACCAGAATTCATCAAACAAGAATATTTGAATTTGAACCAATTTAAGTTTGTCAAATTTGAATTTTGACAGTGCCAAAAGTTTCTATATATTGTGCTGATTTCAAAATGTCCAAGTTTGCTAAATTTGGCTAAGTGGATCAAAAGTTATGATAATTCTAAGATGGGGGCTTTTCTGCAAAACTCCATTTGATTTCCTATTCGGAATAAAACAAAAATTCACCGGAGGGGACCTCGCCGGAAAATGTCACCGCGACGGCTGGAGAGGCAGAGATGCGACGGCGGTGACGTTCCAGGGGGTTCCAGGACCTGGGGAGACCACGACGACGACCAGCGCTTCATGGCGAGTCCCATGGTGCGAACGGAGCTATTAGTGGTTGCCTATGTCAACGAGGACGTGCAGACGGAAGCAGCGCGATTTCCGGCAGCCTCAGGAGTGATCGACGGTGACGATGGGTTGTACAAGAAAGACAGAGGGGTGGATCAGGGAATGAGTAGACCACGGCGAGTCCACGGGGACTAGAAGGGGAGGCTCTGGCTCGTTTAGCCCGCCGGAATTGTAGATCGCAGCGGCGGAAGGGTGGATCTCCGGCGAGGAAATTGTAGAGCCTCAGGGCACCGTTGAGTGAGGGACGAGAGGGGAAATGAGGAGCAGCTCCAGGGGAATGTATAGAGAGGTTCGGAAGAGGAGATTGTGGGCGACGCGGCGCAGGCGTGCGCGCGGATTTCTCGCGAGGTGGAAGACGCTGACGTCACAGGTGACGTCAGGTGGGACCTTCCTATCAGCGAAAGAAGAGGTTGACAGGCCGCGGAGTGGGCTGGGCTGTGGTTTCCTTTGCTCTGCGCGGTAGATAGCGAGGTGGGCTCGGGTGGGGCTGTCTGTTTTCTCTTTTTTTCTGAGTCATTTATCTTTTCCTGTTTCATTCAACAATTCATAACTTTTATTTTAAAATTCCAAGTTGCATCAAACCAATTTCTAAATACTTGTAAAAACATTGCCTTTCAAATAGAACCATTTTTGTGTGGTTTCAAACCCATTTGTATTTTTATATTTTCAAATTATGAATGAAACACTAGTAGAAACTTAATGTTATTTCTAATTTAGAAAGATAATTTAATTGAAACTAAGTCAAATAAAATTAAGAGGCATACACCTTTGAAAGTGATGTTTTGTTAAGGTCCTTAACTTGTTTTATAAATAAAAATACTTTAAGAAAACATTTTATAGAGATAGGGTTTGCTAAAAATATAACTTTGAAAAGAGAAAAGATAAATGAATAAAGTTTAGGGTTTTAGGGAGAAGGTAGTTTGGATTCTTGATTTCAAATTCATTGAAATGTTATTGTTTTCTGTTGTTTCTTGCATCTCATTTAGTTTTTGGTGACCTACATAACATGAAAACAAAAAGTTTCAAATTTTTGTGATTTTTGCACTTTCCAAAATCAGGGATGTTACAGCATGTGTACCACAAGAAGGTTGCAGCATGTCAGAAGAATATGATGGACAAGATGGGTTTGCTAGTGTCTCCAGGGTCAGAAGAAGCCATCGCTCCTAAGGAGGAGTGGAAGTCCAAGCATAATTACCGGAGCGACACCAACATCCCTTCCTCGTCCACTCACCATGTCGAAGATGACGAGTGACTCTTCTAGGAAGTTTAGCTTCACTCTTCTCCCTTTTGGCATTTAATGACAAAGGGGGAGAATGAGTTCTATTAGGTTGAGCGGGGATTTGCATGGGTGGAGTCACAAACTTTTTTATCTTTGTTGTTTCTTTGCCTGTGTCTCCGTTTAGTTGAACTTGTCTTATTTCTATTTGGATATTTGTGTTGTTGAACTTTTAGTTGAAGCATGGTGTAAGACATGCAATCATCCCTACTCTTGTTCCTATTATCTCTAGTATTGCAAGTCTTTAATTATAGATATTTTATCTCGTATGATCTACTTGCTAGATTGTTAGTACACTTGTGCTTTCAAATCCTCGCTCAACAATTATGCTGTCATCCGTAGCAAAACCTCGTTGATTAGGGCTATAACGTGTGCTAAGTGCTGCAGGGATTATATGTGTTTAATCACTTTATTTATATCTCATATCATCTGTAGCAAAACCTCGTTGATTACCTCCTGAAGAAACTGTCTAAAATGTGGGGTATCTGCCTAGAGCGGTACTACAGAGTTCGTCCGGTACTACCGGGTTTTTAAAGAAAATGCTACTAGAACCACTGCTCGAAGTGCGGCTCTATGGGAGTGTCTCGGTAGTACCGACAGCGCGGTACTACCGTCCTTGTCCAGTACTACCGAAGTGTACAAAAGAGCGCACTGGATTCAGCAGTCAAAGGAGTGGTGTCGCGCGGTACTGCCGGGCTGGCTCGGTAGTACCGGCATCGCGGTACTACCAGGATTATACGAAAGTGCGTACTGGTGTCTGCAAGCTTACATGTCCAAGATTCGGTAGTACCGTCCCCATGCGGTAGTACCGGCTGTGGTTTTCTGTCTGCGATGCCTGCGTTGACCTGGTGAAGATCTGTGCGGGCGGTACTACCGGACACGTCTGGTAGTCCGGTACTACGAGGTGAAGCAATAAATGCTCAAACGGTGAGATTTGAGGGGACAAGTATAAATAGCTCACCCCCTTCTTCCCCAAGAGGTAGCTTGTCCAACATTAAAGTCTCCATTTATTGATCTCACTAAAAGCTAGATTTCTCTCAATCCCTCTAGCCAAACTCATTGATCTTTGGAGGATTAAAAGACAAGGCCCCGATATACATATTCACCAACCCAATTATTCATTTTCCCCTCATTCACTTGTGGGATTTTAGTCTAGAGTTTCCTTGTGGAAAACCTAGACCCATTGTTGCCCACTTGTTGATTGGAGCAAGATTGTTGGTGTTCTTGGGAGCCCCCAATTCGGTTGTGGCTGTGTGCCCCAAGCTCATTGTAAATGCACCAATTTCTGCCTCGAAGGGAATAATTAGTGGAAGGTGAACTAGGACTTTGTGGCAAAGTTCATCGGAGAATAGGGTGAGGCCTTTGTGGCATTCAGTAGGCCTTCGTGGCGAAACTCACACCCCTCCAACGATACGTATTCCCCTCAAAAGGAGGAACTCAGGAATACATACTTGTCTCCGCTAGCTTCCGTTGTTGGTTACCTCGTTCCCTCTCCTTTTACTTTGCGTTTGTATCTTGCTTAGTGTTGCTCTTATAATATAGGTAAATTCATAGTAGTTGCATATCTAGATAATTTACCTTTGTGTCAAGCCTAAATCGAAAAAGAATTAAAATTTGGAAGTATAACCTATTCACCCCCCTCTAGGCGTCCATACTATCCGTTCAAAATGTGTAGGTGAATGGTGTAGATTATGTGATCTGCATCATTTTGTGTGAATTTGGACGTTCTGCATTCTTCTAAGATTACTGCAAATGTCCTAGTGTGCATATAGCAAATCTTGAATGATTTGCTTAGCTTCCTCCCTTATCACCTCCTTGTCTATAATGTATACATGTAATCTGCTTCCTTGTGAAGCTTGGCAATCAAATCTCACTCTCTTGTGTCAGTGTCCCTTGTGAATTAATAATAGTGTGTATAGGAACATTGAAATTAGTAGTTTATGCATGATGAAGCCTCTAGTGGAGTGTACACATGCATAGATTCCCTTTTTGAATGCTTTCCTATGCTCCTAGAAGATCTCTAAGGTTAGCTAGCTAGCTCAGTGTGTGAAAAGATAAGAACTTATGCTAATGTCCCTAGGAATTAATTTGGCAAGTGATGAATCACTTGGGCCTGGCTGTCTAGCATGGCCCCTAATAATATGATGCCAATAACACTCCCAAAAACTCTCTCCTCGCTAGATGTCCATGTCATGGATGGCCGCCAACCAAGTATGGCAGTAACCTGACATATACATGCTCTCCTCTCATCTAAACTGTTAAGATGTAACCTGCTCTGAGAAGAGTAGCTTGGTCTTCTGGATTCTGACCAGACCTTGTTCTTGTGGCTAGCCTGCTCCTCCTAGTTGTTTGCTAGTTCCTAGTTCTAAGAAACAGAATCACTGGTGGGAAGGTGAATTCTGATGTGGTGAATTGCCTTGATCGGTTGTTAGGCCATATTCATAGGGTTTTGCAGTGAATTTTGGCTTGACACCTAAAAATTTGCATGTTGTGACTATGCTGCTGTCTGGTGGGGTTATCTGTCCCTAGTTTCAATCTTTGTAGTCTATTTCCTACTTCCTTGAATGTTTCTATGTGTAAAATGGCAATATCTGCAGATGCAATAAATCTATAGAGATAAATAGCTCTCCTGCTGCGATGAGCAATGTCTGGGTTGGACCTGGGCTTCCATTTAAGCCTTTTTTACTTATGGTCCAGTAATTCAAATGCTTTTCGTGCAGTTTTGGCCTTATTAGCCCAAATTTCCATTGCATTGTCTTTGTATTTGATTTCCTTCAAGGATAGCTGACTGGGATGTTTCTCGTGACTCTTTTGCTTTCATGTCTTGCATATTTTCACGACTTCTACTCATAGTACTGGTACTTGATCATTCCTTGGTTTACTAGCATGTTTCTGTCCTGATACTTGTTTCCCCGAGCTAATTCCTTCGTTTTAGATCATCCGGCATTGTATACTGATATTGATCTCGTACTTGTACTTCTGTGATGTTATATTGTTCAGCTGTCAAACATGATGAAATTTGATATCTTTATGTCCTGGTGCTAATACTTGACAATGTACCATCCTTCTGTCTCTAGTTTATATCTCAATACTCTACCGGTACTTCTCAATATTCCAACACCTTCATGTTTAACTCTTTGTTTGAAAATTTTGATGTTTCTTTGAACACTCAGCCCCAACTTGATCAATCTAGTGTTAATCAGGTTCAAAATCTATCCTAAAACAAAATGGCCACACCTCGAAGGTGTCGGCTACATTCTAACCCCTAACATCTACTCTGTTTTGATTGTGTGCACGTTCAGAAGCTCTTCTCCAGGTCTTGAAGAAAAATAATAGGTTTAGATAGGTCTTTGTCATTTTCTTGTATTTTTTTGTAATTTCATTTCATTGTAATACTCTTTTGTATGAGAATATAAAAATAAATTAAATGGAAGTTTGAGTGTCCTTCCAAACTTTGCCCTTGTATCTTTAAATTTTTCTATTTGAATTTATATACAGTTTGTAAAGAATGAGTTTTATGAGAGTCAATTTCAAATTTTCAAATTCTTAAACACTCAATTCTTGGTTTGGAAAAGATAAGAATAGAAGTAAACCTCTAATGCAAAGTATCAAAAATTACCCTAGGGTCAAATCAAACAACTCCTGAACGATAAGTGAAATCTACCCCCTCTCGACTAAAAGTCTTCCAAAGGTTTACTGATCTTTGGACATGTCTACAAGAAATATTTTCGTGACACTTTGCACAAAAGCGCGAAAGAAATCTCAAAAACCCCAAATGAATGAGATGCAAAGTCTAAAACCACCCCCTTCGAATCTCTTAACTACGGGTTCTCACAACAGCGCCAGAAATTATGCTTGATGGTGTGAATCACACACACCCGTTGGGGAAGCCGAAGTGGAAGGTAGGATGTAGTGCATAACCAAATTTCGCTTAGTTAGAAACCAAGGTTATCAATCCAGTAGTAGTTTAATGTAGTAGTTTAATGACGATCAACGAGGTGCTCGTGGCGCGTCGAGCGTGAACCTACACACAAAACACAAACTCCCTTCGTACCCAAATTTCCAGAAATGTTGTCAATCTTCCTATCTTGCTGAAAACAATAGGATTAAACGAATCAATTAGTTTAAAGCAATAAAAATAAAAAGTAACGACGAGCAAGTGATGACAAAAATAAAGTAAACGAGGTTGTAATCAATTTAAAAGAATGGACCGGGGGGCATAGGTTCACTAATGGTTTTTCCCCAATAAATAAAGTACATATTGGGTGAACAAATTACAGCTAGATAATTGATAGATCGCGAGGGTAAAATAACGCAATTATGACAAGAGAAATGTTCATTGTTCTATTCGTGTAGGCATTACATCAAAAAAATATAAACCGCTATCCAGCTGCATTTACAACTAATAATCCACCTTGAGACCGCTATCCAGCATGCATCTCGCTGGTATTAAGTTGCACAAAGCAACAAACTATCTCAATAAACTCAATACATAATGTAAGAAATAGTCATATCTATAAAGAGACATAAACACCGTTGTTTTACCCTTAGTAGAAAAAACACATCCTCATCCTTAAATGTTTCTGTCACTCATGCCCAGGCACGAAGGAGGCATGAACCTACCATCTAGCATAAAACTTTCTTTTAGATATACAAGTAACTACTTGGCAAAAGAAACTACAAGTAGTGGAGAGCATGCAAGAACTTAAATAAAACATGGATATGATAATAGTAACAAGATCATATAAAATAGATGAATAATCTGACCATAAATTCACGATTCCTCGGATCCTAACAAACACAACATGTAGCAATTACAATAGGACGATCTTGCTCATGTTAGGAAGCTCACAAGCTCATAGAATGGAGTCACAAGGAGGAGATACCACCATCTAGCTACTGCTATGGACCCGTAGTCCAAAGATTAACTACTCACGCATATGTCTGGAGGCAATCATGAAGATGTAGAGACCTTTGGTGATGATTCCCCCTTCCGACAGGGTGCCGAAGTCGGGCTCCAGAAACACTAGAGTGTACTTTTGAGGTGACGTCGGCTCTGGATGGGTTTCATGGGAAATAATCACTGCCCTGAAATTTTTAGGCCAGAAGGCAATTTATAGGCAAAGGGAGGTATCGGGGAGTGGCTCTCCCCCATCAGGCGACCAGAGGGCACGGATAGGGGTGGACCCATGCCCCCCTGTCGCCTGATGGTTGTGGGCCATCCCTAGGGCTCTCCTTCGGGCTTCGTCTTTGTTCCGCGTAAAAACTTCCTTTCTTGGATTTTCAGAAGTTTTCACGAGTATTTGCAAAACAACTTTTCAGATACCAAAAACACGAAGAAACCAGAAACTGGCACTAGGCATCTTGTCAATAATTTAGTCCACGAAAATATCGAAAAATGATAAAAAAAACTATAGTAGAAACATATAGCAATAATATAAAACAAGTATGCAACAGTAAAAAATTATAGATATGTTTGGGACGTATCACAAGTGTCTTCGGGGTTGCTCGTCATGTATAGGTCTAAGACGATGATTCCTATGGCGTTGTGTGTACACGGTATGTTTTGTGTGGTGATGTACACATCAAAGACGTTAATGTGACGCCCGTAAGTATTTCAATCGGTGCATTGCAACGGTCAATCTCAGTAAATGGAGGCGGCAATACAGGGTGTGGCTTTATTTTTGTTTGTGCTCTTCTAGTATGAGTCCGATTTCTAGGGTGAAATCTCGAGGTCTGATCTTCATTAGCCGTATCTGGCAATGGCGAACTTCTAACCATTTTCTTGTTGATGAAATTGTCTCGAGTTTGATCGGACTTTCTGTGGGGTGAAAATCCATGATTGACCTTGGTGGTTAGATTAGGCGATGATGACGCTTGCGCACCGTTTCCTTCCTAGAGATGTCATTGTTGAAGAACCTTTGCCATAGTCTAGATGTTTTCAATGGTGGTGATTGTTTCTATTGTTGCAAACCGATTGTCGTTATAGTGGGGGCATGTTTTTTTACCCTTTTTTTTTTGCTTTTTTTTCTACTGTGTGCGTCATTGACGTCTCGACTAGCGTTTAACATTAGTCGGTGCGGACACCGAATGTAATTAGTATCATCTCGATATAAAAATATTTACTTTATCAAAATATAATAAATCAAAGATTGTAATGCTCTTTGTTGGTGTTTTAAACATTGTAGATCATGTCTAAGTATTTAATGTGACAATAAGAAAGTTAGCTCATCTCCTTTGGCGATCCACCTAGCAGTCACTCAGTATGTCAAAGCCCAAAAGTATGCGGAAGCTTTCTTTCTTTCCCCTTGAGAGGATAAGGTCTCCGCTACAGTAGTTTGAGAGTCCGCCGACCGCGGCGAGTTCCGGCCTCCCCGGCCGCCGGCGCTTCTGCTGGTGGTTGCGGCGATGGTGCAGGGTGCCGGCCCGTTCTTAGTATTAGGTTTACTTCTGTTTTTTTGCGTTTCTGCAGACTCGGCTTTATGCCGCAGGGGTGTTGGGCGCCGGAGTTGTCGAGCGGCTCCTCGCGTACGGTGGAGGTGATGGTCTGCTTCGTTGAGCTCCAGTGGGAGGAGACGGCGGCTGGCAGCTATTCCTTCGCAACCCCTTCAATAACGCTCGTTTGTGGAGTTTTGGAGTGCAGGATTCGGGGCTTGCTCTTCCTCTCTGTTCGCGCTCGTGGTGAGATACGGCAGAGAGCTCGAGCTTCCTTGGATCTTGGCTGTGAAGCTCCGCGGCGGAGGCGGGCGCGCGCTTCAGTGCTCGCATCGGAAGCTTCTTCGACAAGAGGAGTTCTTCAACGCTACGCCCAGTGCGTCGGCGTTTTGTCAGGCCAAAGGAGCCGCTCCTCGCTGGGCTTGATTGCTCAGCTCTTCTTCCTCAAGATGAGGATCTTTGGCTTCTTCTCGGGTTCCATCATCTACGTCGCACCAAGTGGCAAGCTCCCCGGCGGCGGCGCGGATGCCTGGGAATGGAGGTTCGACGGATGCAGCGGTGGCCGGACCCAGGAACCTGATTGCTTTTCCCCCAAACTTTTTAGGGTTCGGTTTGTTAAGTGTGAGTCCCTCTTTGTAATTATCCCTCTACGGGGGTCTCTTTGTAAAAGCCCGCTGATAATATAGCTTCCAGGTCCTTCGGGGCCACTTTTATGTTCAAAAAAAAAAAAGCCCAAAAGTATATTGTCCGTGATCTCCTGATGACAGCCTATTGGTAATCACTGATGTAGTTTGCGGTTCGTTCGTTGCTAGCTCCTACTAGCTTCTCGGCCCAATAAGCACACTCAGTATGTTAAAGCCGCGATCTCCTGATGACAGCCTATGCAGTGTGCAGTGCAGTGATGCAATGCAGTTTGCTGTATACGCACGTCTCGGTGGAATTTTATCCTGCCCTCGAGAATTTTTTTTAGATTAGTCTCCCGAAGTCGCCAACTAGTGCATCTGTGCATGGACCGATGGACGTACGGTTCCACGATGTAGGAGCAGTGGTGTGTGCGTGCTTAGTTGTCCTCTTTTTTTTTTTACATCTACACATGCTTTCATCTTGCTTCAGCGCTTCAGCTAGCATTTGACTAGTTTTTTTTTTAAAACGGAAAAACCCAACCTCTGCATCCAGTGGATGCACACAGTTTTTTTATTAAGAAATCATCCAGTATCAAAATATCGTCCCAGCCTCTGCATGGACGTATGGTTCCAGGAGGCAGAGTAAGGGTGATATGCGTGCCCAGCAGTCCTCGCCGTGGAGACGCTTGGATTTCATCGTACGGTCCTGACTTTTTATCTTCTATCAAGTTCGGTAAAATCAGTTTTAAAACGAACACCCAACTGAATTGTGGGTTAACCAAACTATCGTTTCATTAAAGAGCCCATATTATTTTCGTTACCATTTCTTATTACCCGAATTACTGAAAAACCAATCCGATCCGACTTTTCGGTTTAAACCCAATGCCCAGCAGCCCAGGCCTTGTATATACTCCCTCCATCTCAAATTAAGTGTCACAAAGTTTAACAAAAATGGATGTATCTAACACTAAATTATGTCTAGATACATCAACTTTTGTCAAACTTTAAGGCAATTAATTTGAGACGGAGGGAGTACTTGTATACCAATTAGGGCGCGCTTGGATTACTGCTTTTCGGCTGGAAAAGGACGGGAAAAGTTTATGGACCTAAGTACGTCCGTATTTTTTCTTCTATGCTCCGTAAATTTTTGAGGGAAAATAAAACAATGAACCAAGCGGAGCCTTAGGAGAGAGACACCCATTTTCTACTTAGTTAAGTGTATTCCAAGTTGTGCAATAAACCCGTACCAATAGCTTGTTCAGTGTTACCATACCACAAGCTTGCACATTTATAACATGTCCTTTACTAAAGTTCACCCCTGCATAAAGAGTGGGAACCAGCTATAGAATTTATAAGAAATCCGTTACATGTGACGGTGGTTTCCTTTTCTGCTGTAACCTTTTTATTTAACCGTGTTTTTTTTCCTATGGTGATATTGTGATAGGGAGATCGTTTCAGTTTTTACCCTCTAGTTTAACATTTTTGACATTGATTACTCCATTTAGCAAATTTTCATCCTTATTACCCCATTTAGCAAAAGTTTTGCCAACTTTTACAGTTTTACTAACACCTCCCAATAACCCACTCGACGCAGGTTGCACTTGCCTTTCTGAAAGTTCTTCTACCATAGGGGTTAACAAAGATTGAGCCTATACAGGACATAGCTGGCCTGTGCGAGAGCACCCGTTGCTATCCTACCAACAGGATGCACAGTGGCACACCTAGAACCTTCTAGAAGCCTGGGCAAACATGTCTATAATGCCATATTTTCGGATAAATTGCTATACAAAATCATACGATATAAGGCGTCGTGCGGCCAGCAAGCCCAGGCGGCTGCCCGGGCTGGAGGGATGGTGGATCCGCCTATGAGGATGCACCTAGCGAACCAATATGGCCTTCGTGGCTAGCCATGGTTCACAAGACGACAAACTGTCAAGCCATATTGAAACATTCACATGCCTGCATGTGGTCCATCGATGGTACCGTCGTCGGACATTAGTCGATCTATACGGGTGTTAAGCAACTCATTCTCACAATTTGCAAGTTGTGGTTAGAACCTAAATTGAGTTATCGGTTTGACCTAGCATAAGGTTTTGGTTGACTTAAGCAAGACATAATAGGCTTTTTTTATAGGGAGAACTCAATCTGTCCTTCATGTTGGTAAATTATTTTTAAGAACTTGAACATGGTACAATAGTGTTGGTTCTTTTTCACCGGTAGGAACAACCGAGTGGTTAATTGTTTACCATACTTTTGTATGATAATTACACAATTAAATAAATTGGCACATCACGTATACCTGACAGCCACAAATTTTAGTTGGGGTAAAAATGGCAAAACTTTTGCTAAATGGGGTAATTAGAATAATTCTGTTCTAAATAAGGTAATCAGTGTCAAAACTATGAAAGTAGGGGGTAAAAACTGGAATTTACTCAAAAAATAGGGATGGGGAGAATGGCATCCTGTGAGCTTAATCAAAGTGAATTTCTTTCCTTTCAGAAAGGGATTCTTTACCCAAGTTGTGGTACTTGGGATATGTCGTGGTGTTGGACAGGTGCGGCGTGCTACTTTGGCTCTGAACACTACACTGTGAGTGTTGATAGATAGCACTTTGCCTTTGTCCATTCTTGCAGAAGTTCTTTCCCTGCAGCAGATTCTTCATCGATGGTTGACAGTACATAGGAAGTACTACATAGTACAGAAATAATAACAATGTGAACAGCAATGTGCACTAACAAGATCACTGACAAAGATGTATACATATCCGCTATCAGCTATAGCACTCACCACCACCTACAGAACCTCCATCAAAGAGCACCAATCCAGAGCGAACCGGTGCGAGTTCCAATCATTTTGAAACCTGTACACTGGTGAAACTATTGAGATGGATAATCAAATAGTCAACCCACCACCTCCCATCATCATCTTCATCGGGGCGCCGCTAATTTCTTTGCTTATCTATCGTTCTTCGAGATTCCGATTCTATTCAGCAATGGCTGGCTCAGTTCTGTCCTAGGTTGAAGAGTCCTAGATAACGTGATCCCTGAAAAGACGTAGTTTTAGTAGCTTATCTGAGGCGATTGATATGCTAGAAAAGCCGATCCGAGCTAATGGCCTCGCTAAGAAAAGCATATCCGAGGCAGTAGATTACAAATCTAGGCGGCTGACTGGTGCACAGTAGAGTAGCTAGTACCCACATTATGGCCGGTATATGAAACCTTATCTCTGCAGGTCATCTAACTGTTTGTACTACATTCTGCGGCCATGCAAACGTGCGCCTTGGGTTTAGGAGTAGTATTTTTTGGTGTGTGGTAGGGTTTAGGAGTAGTATTTTTTGGTGTGTGGTAGGGCTTGACATTCTGCGGCCATGCAAACGTGCGCCTTGGGTTGGACGATGATGAGGAACCAGGCCCGTGCGTGCTCTGTGGAAGGGTTGACGCGCGAGGCGGCGTGGCTATTGAGGTACAGGAAACCTTCAGTTCGGTGATGCGAAGCTACTACTCTAGAAACAGCAGCCTGGATTGACATTTTTGTGTGCACGTACTACGCAGTATAGGAACGGAAAATCAAACCCAGCGCAGCATCTGGAAGGATCAGATCGGAGCGAGAGCGAGCGTAGAGGACCAAGACTGAGGAGCGGAGCAGGAAGATCTCGTACGTACGTGCTTGAATTCGGACCAAATTAATTAAAACGGATAACAACAGCACGACGTGGTACGGTCAGATCCGTGCGCCGACTGGGTCATGGAGCTGGGGGAAAAAAATCATCATCTGGATCGCACTAGGTTTCGGTGAATTTCTCTGTCTTGTATTTTTTTTTTCTTGCGCGGAAGAAAGTTTGGTCGAAATCGGAGAGGAGGACTCGTGCCGACGGCCGACGGCGCTGAATGTTTCCTGGGAAGCAACCAATTTAGCGGTCCAGGTTGGCCGCGGCGCGTACGACCGCGGCGTCGCTGGCGGCCCGGCCGTCTAATGACCGCCGGCCCAGCCTACCCTGAGGCCCGCACGTACCAGCCAGCCAGCGACTTGCTGTCACGACTTCCACGGGCGGTGCAACGCGGCCGGCCCGGTCCCCTTCCACGACTGGCTCGTCCGTGCATGGATCCGCAGCGCGCGCGTCTCTAGACCACTGGATACCCCGCGGATTTCCCCGTGCTCCCCGGCACCGGACACGGATGGACATCACCCTCGCCCAAAATCACGAGCCCCTCGCCCGGTTCGGAAAGCAAAGCCAGCTTTACCAGGTCAGGAGGAGGGCCGTCACCCTCAGCCTCAGACGCACTAACTAGGCTAGGCTATAGATCGATAGCGGCCGCCCGGCGACGTGCGTGGTTGGTTTCCCTTTCACGGCTGGCCCCTGTTCAAAGCGCGGCGTCGTTGCGGCCGCCGCAAGGCAGACACGTAAACGGCGGAGTTCTTTTTCGCCAGCTAGCTGCCCAGCGGATGTGCTAGGTATTTGCCGTGGGCGAATTGGCCATTATTACAGTTTGTGTTTTAGGCACCACTCCATCTTAGACGCACGCACGAACATGTCGTGGTGGTGGTGTCATAGTCTCCGGATACGTCCCGGAAGCTGAAACCGGTCGTCGGAAGCGACGGATCCTACTGGCCAGCTCTCGTCACTCCACCTGCAGGAACCTCTTTGTTTCTTCAAGTGTTCTCCCGTTGAAACCAAAGCAACCGTGGGCTAGCTGCAGCAGCTTCGGAATGAGATTAGTATCCCGTCCCCTGCCGCCGGCCCCGGCCGTGCACCGGATGGAAGATGCATGCATGCACATGCATGGTCAACTGCCCGGCGTCGCTATACGAGTCGGTGGAGTTGGCCAGCCGTTATCTCTCTCAGGCTGCCCCGCCGACTCCATCGTGTTTTATAATCCAAGCCAGGCAACCTCCGTAGTACGAACGGAACTAGTAAAAGAAACGGACGACGGCGCAGCTAGGGCAGGAGATAGGGATCGTACGTAGTTAGTACGTACGTGGCGCCGTCATGCTAAAATAGACATACTACGATCCAGAGGCAAAATATGCATCGCCCTCCTCGATGAACAAAAACAATCGTATCATTCGTCACAACTCATCAAGTTAACAAAGTGCAAACAACGTTCTGCCTTGGATACGCGCACACAGCTGTATGACGATGGGGAACGTACAGACCAGGCAGATTTAGTACTCCTACTGTTTTGGTTTCTTTCCTTGATGTGATCCGGACGAGATGTCGACGGCCGGCCTGATCGCGCGGTGAGGATATGTATGCACGGACGCCGCAACTCGAATCCGGCGGTGAACTACACAAGAGATAAACGCCAAGTGTGAAACGCGGTGATTCGACTATGTCCTCGCGTGCCGTCGTACGATAAGCTTCTCACTATATATGTTATTGCTGTGAGAGAGTGAGACGGCCGGGGCGGATAATCTAATGAAAAGAGCCTGGCGGTGGAGGACGTATGCATGCATGCAAATAAGTGCAAGTGCTATATTACAGAATTGATATTTTGTCATCAGATTTCTCCACGCCATCACTCTTTCGCAAAACCTCTTGAAAGTCATCTCCTAAATCATGGTCATCCCCGTCGTCCTCAGCATCCCCCTTTCTCGGATCCGCCATTTGCTCATCCAAAATATACCCTTCCTCTGCCTCCACAAAAGAGGATAGTCTATACAATCCATCCTTGATGAACAAGGAAAAGTATGAGGAATTTTTGTATAATCCAGGCATCCAATGAGGATCCTAAGCACTCCATGTTTTCGCTTATATTTCATACCAATTCTTAACGTTTTCCCGAACATGAAGCCCACTGTCCAAAGAGCCAGGAAATCACCTTGATGTCTCCTTGGGATACCTTCGACAGAAACTCAAATCTCGGCAAAGGTCCCCTCGGGCTCCTCATCGTGTGCCCAGCTGTCCACTATTAGCTCACACAAACTATTAAAAACTCTGCACGTGCCAAATATCTTGAGTCTCTCTTGCTCATTTTTTATCATAAATTGCACTTTGAAAAGGTTGTTCTCTCAACATGTCGCACCTCCCAGCGGAACGATGCAGTAGGGACTAGTCTCTACAACTAAGCTATGCTCAACAGACATGACCCCACCTGAAACTACAACCGAAGTCATGCGCACATTCTCATGTTCTGGACGATAATTGTCCGAGCAAAGCATCTCGAACATGATCAGCTCCTCATGAGCATAACCATACATCATGAGCTGAGACTTTGGAGCAGTCAGAAGACGGTAGTGGCCATCGCCATTTGCATGCTCTAGACCCTCACAAATGTCACATAAAATCTCCGTACAATCCGCTAAAAGATGATCGGCAACACACAGGTAAAACACTTCTTCTTATGGGTTGCATTGGCCACGGCGGCAGCTAGTTGTTTCACACACACAAGAGCACTATCACGAGCAGCAGCCACACCTTGTACCCCTGCAGATTGTTGCGCAACAACGGCAGGAGCGACAGCAAACATCTGCCCGGCAGATCCAAGAACCGCGGCAGCAAAAGTATGCTCGGCAGGAGGATCCATGGCAGCAAAATTCTGCCCGACAGGACCCCCGGTAGGAATCGCGACATGACGAGCCACGGGCGTCCCCTGGAATAGGCACTGCAGCACCTCTAGTACAAGATCAGCTCCTCATGAGCATAACCATACATCATGAGCTGAGGCTTTGGAGCAGTCAGAAGAGGGTAGTCGTCACTAGTACCGAAGCGGACTTTAGAGACTCCCCAGGTACACATGCCTTAGCCGGTTTCTCAATCCGGCTCCAAGCGATGGTCGCTAATGTACCATATGACGGAGACGGTTAAAAAAACCCGTCTGTGATGACTCAATCCCTCACATGGCTGTGAAATAACAGTCTCGGAAAATATACTTTTAGAGGCGGACGTAAAAAATAGGCGTCTCTAGTTAGAGGCGGACGTAAAAATAGGCGTCTCTAGTTAGAGGCGGACGTAAAAACTAGCCGTATGATGCGCGTGTAACACACGTTCGTTGGGAGACCCCAAGAGGAAGGTACGAAGAGCACAGTATCAAGTTTCCCTCAGAACGAAACCAAGATTGAATCGACCAGTAGGAGAAAGGAGTAACTTTAGACGATTGATGCAGCTGAGATGGCAGGACGCGCTACCGGTTCAACAGTAACGTGGAACATACACAACACAAACAATTCATTTTGCCCCAACGAAGCAGTGAGGTTGTCAATCTCACCGGTTTTGCCGATAACAAAGAGGTTAAATGTATGGTGTGGAAAACAGTATGAGAATAATATGAAAACAGTAGTAGCAGTATGAAAACAGTGGAAGGAGTGTGTAAACAGTGGAAGTAGTGTGTGTATTATCGGTATGAGAAAATAGACCGGGGTCCATAGTTCACTAGAGGTGTCTCTCCATAAAAGATAACTAACATGCGTGGTGAACAAATCACAGCTGGACAATTGACATATAAAGAAACATGCATGACATAAAGATTACTATGAGATTCCTGCGGACATTACAACAAAATACATAGATCGTCATCCAACTGCATCTATGACTAATAATCCACCCTTCGAATATCATCCGAACAAAACGTTGGGTATTACTCCCCCCGTTCTTAAATGTAAGATGTTTTAGCTCTTTACCACATTCATGCATGTGTATATGTATCTAGACAACTTTAGTGTGTATGTTCACTCATACTACTCCACTTCTAAACAACATGAGCAATAGCTAGAACATCTTATATTTAGGAACGGAGGGAGTAAGTTGCAAGCAACGGATAATCGCAGTAAGCAAAGTGTGTAATGTAAACAATGTAAACGAAGTAAACATCATTGTTTTCTCCCTAATGGCAATAGCACATCCTCCATCCGTCACGTTTCCGTCACTCGAGTACAGATGCAAAGGAGGCATGAACCCACTATCGAGCATAAATACTCCCTCTTGGAGTTACAAGCATCAACTCGGCTAGAGAATCTACTAGTAACGGAGAGAATGCAAGAACATAAATAACATACACATGAAGATAACATGATAGATTGGTAATCAAAAGACATAGCATTCAATAATCATCGGATCCCAGCAAACACAACATGTAGCATTACAAATAGATGATCTCGATCATGTGAGACAGCTCACGAGATCTAAACATGAGGCATAAAGTAGAGAGTACAACCATCTAGCTACGGCTATGGACAGTAGTCCAGGGATGAACTACTCACGCATCACTCCGGAGACGGGCATAGTTGTGTAGACCCCTTCGGCGATGAATTCCCCTCAGGGCAGGGTTCCGGGGAGAGCTCCAGAACCCTCCCGATCTCGGGTTGACGATGATGGCGGCTTCGGGTGTTTCTCGGAAAAAAAGTGGTATATATTTAGGGTTGACGTTTCGGGGGGGGAATAAATAGGCGAAAGGGCGATGGCGGTGGACGCCTGAGGGGCCCACACCACCCCTAGGCGTGGCCAGGAGGCGCGCCGCCCTATGGTGTGGCCCCCCCTCCGGGCCTCTTCGGGACTCTGTGGAACCTTTGGGAATTCTAAGACTTCCGGGATTCGAATTTTCCAATTCCGATAATATTTCCAGAACAACTTTTCTGAAACTAAAAATTGCAGATGACAGGGAAACTGTCTCTATGCCATCTTATCAATAGGTTAGTCCCGGGAAATCGATAAAAATGACATAAAGTGTAAGGAAAACATGTAGCATAAGGCATCAAAACAACATGGAACATCATAAATTATAGATACGTTTATGATGTATCAACATCGCCAAGCTTAGTTCCTACTCGTCCTCGAGTAGGTAAACGACAAAACAAATAATTTCTGAGGTGACATGCTACCAACATAAAATTGATCATCGTAGTCATGTAAAGCATGTAAACTAGAATCAAACGAATAAAGGTTGTGGTTTATAGTTGATATAAGAGAGTAATGTATAAACCATTAGGAATAACAAAGTAAAACCTTTCAATGCATCAATGCTAAAAGACAATTCACTATGAAAAGTATATTAAAGATGATTTAAGCTTTAAGAAAACAATATAATCATCCAAGGCATCAAACTCTCACAACAACTCCTGTTAGGATCAAGTCAAGTGACAACAATATGCACGTAGTAAAATCATTCAAATAATTGCGTGCTCAAAACAAGCAAGCGTTATGTATTGGTTCCTAGCACCAGGATGTTGTGGCTAAAAGAACATTATGGGGGGTTTGGATGGTCAATGGAAGAAAGTCTCACACAACTGAAAGTGATCATTAGACAAGAGGAAGTCTTATAATCGAAGTTATGCAAGGAGTAGTTGTTTCCACACAGCGGATGCACATAGAGCTATAAGTGTACGAAAGCTCTCCAATGGAACTAGTGGGGTGCATCCAACTTTCTTGCTCACGAAGACCTAGAGCTCTTGAGGAGGCTCATCGTTGGAATATACAAGCCAAATTCTATAACGTAAGTTCCCCACATAGTTATGCAATCATAATATGAAAACTCTCTCCAAACTGAAGTAATGATGTTAAACAAAGCACAAGTGTGGAATAAATGATAGTAGTACTGCCCCCTCTCTCTTTAGTATCTCTCTTTTGCCTCTTTCTTTCTCTTTTTTATTTTTCTCTTTGGCTTTTTTCTCTTATTTTGATATATAATCTCACTGGTAGGGGCAACACTCTATTTTACAATGAATCAACACAATTTTAGTACTCATAACTCAAACTGAAATATCTCTGGTGTAAATAAAACTGAATGTTCCTGCCAGTGTAGCAGTATGCAAAATAACAATGAAGCATGACAAGTAACATAATGATGATGGATATTGTATGGCAATATATCTCGGAATGGCTATGGAAATGCCATGGTAGGTAGGTATGGTGGCTGTTTTGAGGAAGATAATTTTTGGCTTATGTGTAGAAGAACAAAGTTCTCCTACAGGGTTTGGATGCACTGGCAAAGTTTGCAACAACACTCAATGCGAGAATGAGCAATGCATAGTACCGAAGAGGCTAGCAAATATGGATCGTGGAAGTGCCAGAAAACCGCAACATAGAACTCACAAGTTAAAAGATTCCAAATAAAATCATGATCTCACAAGGCATAATGAAAATCACTCCAAGAGGGTCCGTGGAAGTGACAAGTCACTGTTAGCTACCCCAACCGTAGCGCGTAACAAAAAGCCATTACGATTGCTATCAGCAAAGGAAGTCATATGCCATTATCCTATCAACTGGTTATTTGAGTGTGGCACAGTTTCAAGCTTTTAGACCAATCATTAATTGTTTTTACTCTACTAGACCAGCAAGTTTACCATTAAGCATATTAATATCTCAAAACAACATCAAATAATCAAGTGAAACAGTTTAATGATCTACAAGAGTATGTAAGCTTTTTCGTTATACCATCTACCACACGTAGCATTTTCTACCAAGCATCAAACAACAAAAACTCTTCAAGAGATATAGCAATAAAACAAGAAAGTACTAACACAACTCTACTAAAACTAACAACTCTGAATAAGAGATGCAAGAAAAATAGAAGCTAAACAAGAATTTTGCAGCAGCCAGAAGAAAAACTAAGAATACGAGCATAACAAGTATTTAAATGAAAAAGCGGGGTGTGTCTCTCTCCCACACAAAGAATACTAGGGTCCAACTATATTATTGCAGCAAGGAAAACAAAGAAAACAAAATAAAAACAAACAAATGCTCCAAGTAAACTTCATATGATGTGACCGAATAAAAACATAGTCTCACTAGAAGTGACCTGATAAATTGTTGATGAAGAAGGGGATGCCAGTGCATCCCCAAGCTTAGATGATTGATTCTTATTAGAATTTTCTTGGATGAACCACGGGGGCATTGCCAATCTTTGACCTTGCACTCTTCTTGATCACATTATATCACCCACTTCTCTTGACCCTTGAAAACTTCCTTCACACCAGACTCAAAGAGTAATTCGCATTAGAGGGTTAGTGCAACAATAAAAAAATCATGATTTATGCATGGGCACAAGTGCTATTGATACTTTTAGACATTATCTACAGCTAATGATATTTTGTGAAGCAAATAAATCCACTTGACATCGTAAAAGAGCAAATGCAAGAAAAATGGCAGAATCTGCCAAAACTAGAACAGTCTGTAAAGACTAATTTTTTCGGGGCAGTTAGGTTGCTCAGATCAAAAACTTAAAGAAAAAAAAGTTTTGAAATTAGCCAAGGAATAAGAATAAAAAGTTTCATCTCATTATGGTCTTTCTAGATGTTGTACGATTTTTTTACGGTGGACAACGAAAATCTGTTTCCTACGCAGAATTCCAAAACAAACTCCATCTTTCGTTAGAAACTTCACTTGCCACAACTAACACATGAAAATAAAGTTACAACGGAGTTTATACAGAAGTATACAACCCCTTGACTCAAATAAAACAGAGAAAAGCAAAGCAAAAATAAAACCATGGGTTATCTCTCAATAAGTGCTTTTCTTTAACGCCTTTTAGCCAGGCCCAGAAAAATGGAATCAAGTGTTTTCGAATGAAGAAGCATCAAGAAGAAAGTATAAAACAAATTTAAGTCTAACCCACTTACTATGCATAGGAATCTTGTAAAGAAATAAATTAAAGAAGCTCAAAGCAGAAATCATGGGAAGGTAGAACAAGAGCAACTTCAAAACTTTCAACGAAAAGAGGGGTGTTTTAGTAACATGAAAATTCCTACAACCATATTTTTCTCTCTCATAATAATTTTAAGTAGCATCATGAACAAACTCGACAACATAATTATCACATAAAGCATGTTTGTCATGGTCTAAAAGCACACAATTTATATCAAGGTCAAAAATAGTGGGATCAAAAGTGAGAATAAAGACCTCTTCTTTCCCACTTTTAACAATAGCAAAACAAGATGATTGATCACTCCTAAAAGGTATGGGACTACTAATAGAAATCCCATTTTCAGTAGCATTATGATTTATAACATCAAGTAACATAGGACCATCATCTAGAGCATTATCATATAAATTTTCTATACAAACTTCCTCATTATCATGCATATCAATAGTTGGAATAAACAGAGAATTATCATAGGATTTATCAAAGTAGCATGTATTATTATAAGTAACAGTAGCAATATCATTCTCACAAGTTTCATTCATAGTAGTATCAAGGTCACAAGTATAGCAAGTATCAATTCATCAAAAAGGTATATTTCAAAAGAATCAATAGGATCATCACAATTATGAGTTAAAGAGTTACTCTCATTAGGAGGTAGACATGGGTAGCTACTCCATTCTTTCTCCTCTTGATTATCACTCTCCTCCTCTTTTTCATCCAATGAGCTTCTAGATTCAGCATTTTCTTTTTCCATATGTTCCTGCAAGGCATTAGTCTCTCCCTTTGGGGGAGAGAAACTATTAAGATATTTAATTATGTAGCAACTACAATCCTTGTATTTATCAAAGCAATATTCAATTATATCATAAATCTCAAATTTATAAGGTGCATCATCAATACTTTCAGGCAAATAGGCAATTTCGAATGAACCCTTCCAAGCAATAAATTCTCAATTTGTTCCACATAATCAAATAATTTCCCTTAACATAAGAAGATATGATAACATTATCATTATACTCATATTGAAAAGGGAGGTGTTTATACCTCCTACAACAACAAGCTTTATCGAAGCAATACGTAACATTATAAGTAGAGCACAAGTTTTTAACATAGTTATGCAATTTATTAATTTGCTCCCATAAGTGTATCTCTTTTTGTGACAAGCGGTGTTCCTTATAATATTTTTGTTGTTCGTCCGTGAACCCACCTTGCCAATGAGATCTAGTTTCAAAGACATCAAACATTGCTAGAAAGTATGATAAAGCAAGTAACAAGCAAAACAATGACAAAGTAAAGAGATTGGAAGTGAGAGACTCCCCTTGCAGAAATTCTCTTTCTCCCCGGCAACGGGGCCAGAAATTAGCTTGATGCGCGTGTAACACACGTTCATTGGGAGACCCCAGGAGGAAGGTATGAAGAGCACAGTAACAAGTTTCCCTCACAAAGAAACCAAGGTTGAATTGACCAGCAGGAGGAAGGAGTAACTTCATAAGGTTGATGCAGCTGAGATGGCTGGGCGCACTACCGGTTCAGCAGAAACGTGGAAGCTACACAACACAAACAATTCACTTTGCCCCAACGAAGCAGTGAGGTTGTCAATCTCACCGGTTTTTATTATAGCGACACGACATCCCGTCAAAGCGTCGCGTCCCATCGCGTTTTTATTATAGCGAGCGGTTCCCTCGCCGCGGCGCACCCCCACACGCGTTGTCGCTCGCCGCACTTCCTCTCCCCCCAAAACCCCAACTTCCTCGCTCACGCAGATCGTCGGCATCATGGTGCGCGAGAGGGCGGCCACGTGGACCAAGATGACCGTCGTGCTGCGCGTAGATGTGGGCGGAGTTCCAGGCTAGAGAAGCCTCGAACCGGCGGCTGTCGGCAATGGCATAGCGGGGGAGGCGGCCGAGGACTTACCGATGGCGGCGGAGTCCGCGGGTGGCGATGGCGGCCCGGACGTGGACGTTCTAATGGCGGAGGCCGAGGGTGGCGAGCGCAACTAGGGGCGGAGGAGGAGGAGGAGCGTGGCAAGACGATGGCGCCTGGGACGGAGGATGGCGGCGGCCGGCTCCAGAGGAGGAGGATGGCGGCCAGGTGGCCGGAGGCGGAGAGCGGGCAAGCGCAGGACGCTGAGATGCATGAGGGGACGGCGGCATTAACCTACAAGAGGCGCTGGCGATCTTCGAACTCGACGAGAAACTCGCCTCGTTCGAGGATGAGCACTTCGCCGCCGTGCAACAGATCACTGACGAGCGCCTCGACGAGGCGGTAAAACGTGCTTGGGCAGCTTGGGACCAATGGGGTAAGAATACCCCTTAAATAGGTCCCCTCAAAATATGACTGTTGGTGTGCAGGAATGGGACAAGAAATTCCTGTTCAAACTTGAACAGGAAATTCCGGTCACCCTCTGCACCAAAAGGTTCTCTAATAGGAAATTCCGGTTGCCTGGAAATTTCTGGTTAGAAATTTCTGGCTCTCACAAGGAAGAAAACTTTTTTGTCCATAGCCATTTTCTCGAGTCTTGGTTCTGATTGGAAATTCCGGTTGTTACCAAAATTTTCGGTACCTACCAGGACCAAAAACTGAAACCCCATAACTTTTGCAGATTGAGTCTGAATAAGGTGAAACCAATTTTGTTAGAAAGATATCAACGAGTGCTATCCAAAGAAAATAGTGAAAATCTTGATACGTCAAAGTATTGATAAATTACCACACATCGGAAGGTGTGAGAACTTTCTCGAGTATGAGCCGGTAAGATTTCACCAACGAAAATGCAACAAGTTTTTCTTATGAAATCCATTTTCGAGAAACCTAGGCTTTTCATGAAGACCACGAAAAGAACCAAACCCCAGAGAGATAAAATCCAAATAAGAACCAAGAAAGATGATATGCAATTATGCACAGGTTTGAGCTCTCCACAACGATTCGATCAAGTTACTCACTTGAGAGTCCCTCTTGATAGTACGACTATCGATCATATAACCCGGTCTCCGAAAGGGATAAGACCGGTAAAATAGAAATCCTAGCAAGATCATACCTTTGCCTTGAACATTCCACTTGAGCTAGATGGTGACGATCTTAATTCTCACAAGTTGGATCCTCTTTCTTGATCATGCTTGCTAGCACATGTTCCGCTTGATGAAGACTTGCAAGTTGCTCCCACATACACCATTATGGAAGAGAATAGCTCCTCCATACACCATTATGGGAGAGTCTCTTTTCGGCAAATCGTCAAAAGGCCACAATCTACAAATGAGAGGCAAGAATCAAGTATAGAATTTCTTCGAGATGTTTCACTTGAGCTTCCACGTCAAGCTTGATGATGAACACCGCTTGATGACATAGACCTTGGGCTATATGAAATCTTTCTTTTGATGTATGCCCATGGAAATATACTTAACCACACATAGAGATGCCACACACACATATCATGGGTTAGTTTATAAAGCTATATGGTCAATTTCTTACCATACCACGAGATATATAATCTCACTTGGTACATATTGTAGCTTTGTGTGTTGATCACTTGCTTCATCAACCTTGAATCTTTTCTTCTCTCTTCATGTGATGATGTCTTGAAGGTAATCATGAAAGATCACCTAATCATTTTCTTCAAGACACTTGCAATACACTCAACTCTAACCATGACCATTCTTCGTATAAATCCTTGAATATAACAATGATCATCAAGAAAGCTAATAGAGTTCAACACATGAACTACAATATTTTTTATGGACAAGATCTATAAGAATATCTCATTGCAAACATTAGTCCGTAAGGGTTGTCATTAATTACCAAAACCACTCGTGGGGACACCAAGCACTTTGAGCCAGTCCACCCATCTTGGTCGCCCCGCGACCTTGCGAGCCTCTACGCCTATACCTAGAAGCTACGCCTCAAACAACAAGTGCCGCCCTCATGGAGGAGAGGGAAGCGTCGGTTCCACCCAAGAAAAGGACGACACTGCCCAACCCAGCATCCCTCGACGAGGAAGCTACGCCAGTCCCTCCCCGAGAGAACGTCCTCATGCAACAAGACCTCCCCTAGGAGAACCCTCCGCCCTCCCAAACCTCAAGAGAACCACGGCGAGCCTCGGGAGATCACCGCCAAACCCCCCGCAGCCACCCTCGTCGAGCATCCCGTTTACTTCGTCAGCACGGTGCTTCGAGACGCTCGTGAGAGGTACACCGTGCAGCATGTGGTCTATATTTTTATGTCAGTATCTTTACCGTTGGGGACCAAGGTAATTACCCTATAGTAAATTCTAGAGACATTCTGATTTCCATCATAGAAATCTTCTAGTAAACCAAACATGTCATCTTTTACGATTTCCCTATTTTTCTAATAAAAAAATCAGCATTAAACCCATCTCGTCTGATTGCTTTGTTTGTGGAATTTCGTAGTTCTTCCATGGTTAAGTTATGAATCAAAAATTCATTATCCTCATTTGGGATTCTACTTGTTACAGCGAATTCTAAATGTATAACCGAGAGGGTAGAATTTCCAAATAAGATATTGTAATATTATGTAATACTTCCTCTGTTCACTTTTATAAGACATTTTGTCAAGCTAATTTAGCTTGACAAAACGTCTTATAAAAGAGAAGTGTGGATTTTTGGTCCGTATGTTGGTCACTAAAATTTTGTTGCAAAACACACATCTATTACATAATGTATCTTCCTTTCAGAAAAGATTTTTTTTGATTCCCTCATAACTCCAGGAATAACGAAAACAAATCTATTCACTATAACTTTAGTTAAAATTTTCGGAGCCATATACAGAAGGCATGTGGTCCGTATTTTTATGTCAGTATCTTTACCTTTGGGGACCAAGGTAATTACCTCCATAGTTAATTCCAGAGACATCTTGATTACCATCATAGAAATCTCTTCTACTCCCTCCGTATCGAAATGTAAGATGTTTTAGCATTTCCTAGACAATATGTACATAGACATGTTTTAGTGTAAGATGCATATGAATCTACACACTAAAACGTGTCTAGATACATTATTTCTACAAAATGCTAAAACATCTTATATTTTGATACGGAGGGAGTAGCAAACAAAACATGTCATCTTTTATGATTTCTTGACTTTTCTAATAAAAAGACAGCATTAAACACATCTAGGCGGTAGCTTTGTTTGTGGCATTTCTTATTTCTTCCATAGTTAAGTTATGGACCAAAAATTCATTATCCTCATTTGAGATTCTACTTGCTACAACGAAACCTAAATGTATAATAGAGAAGGTAGAATTTTCAAATAAGTTTTTGTAATACTTCCTCTGTTCAGTTTTACAAGACCTTTTGGAGCTTGCCAAAACGTCTTATAGAAGTTAACGGGAGGTGCATATTCTTGTGGGTTATTTTGTCTACACTCAACCCTTCCTTTCGATTAAGTTTTATAATTGTCGGCACCCTCCTTCTGTCATTAATTATTGCATGATAATATTTTGTACTCCCTCCGTCCTGGTGTACTATAGGGCGTAATCCCTAAACAATTTTGTCCCATAAGACTAGTCATAGTGGGGAGTATCATACACAAGTATCATGCACGTGATACTAGTATATGATACTACCTCTATAATGCATATTATCTTATAGTACTCCCTCCATCTCGGTTTATTAGTCACAATCTCAAAACCAGATTTTCTCAATAGTTAGGCATAATCTAGGGAATTAATGCTCAATTAGAGGAGAGAAACCGCACTAGGCCTAAGCTACGGTTCACACCCTGCATGACATGTGAACGCACTAGGAGCTTGAGCGAGGGAGAGAGAAAAAATTGGCCAATGCATGTCTAGGTACTGCGCTCGATCCGTTTGCATGCAACGGAAGTGGCTTAATGGTACGTGGGCCCAGCGTGGATTGTTCAGATTCTGTATTCAATTCCTGCACCGATAACTAGCGAAATTAGGCACAAATTAATCTTGCTGTTTATTTCCTTCGCCCTATAGCTATTCGCCTTGGTCGCAGAGAAATGCTAACTATGACTAATAAACCGAGATGGAGGGAGTAGTATCATAATATCATTCTATTTATTATTTTGTAGAATCTCAATGCAAATATGTGTACAAGATTTACATGCAACTTAATTTTCTAGTTTTACGTGTCATGATACGGTATCTACCTATGTTACTCTAACCATCTCTCTCCTCATTAATTACCTGCCACATCAGCTTTTTAGGGCATCTCCAATAGTGTACATGTCATCGTAAGATAGCAATGCCAACTCAGAAAAATGCCTACATGGCAAGTAATAATGAGGTGAGAGAAGATGGGTTGTATGATATGCAACCAACAAGCTAGCACGTATGCCAAGATACTTTTCTCCTTTGGTCCCACTAAAATGACTATTGGATTGGCTAAAATGTACTACTTTACCAACAACTCTTCCAACAAACCATTATAATAGCCGTATGATACATTGTTGGTTGATGAGTTGGCTACTCTATCATACGGTGTATCATATAACCTATTGCGGACGCCCTTAGTGGGTCCAAGTTACATGATACTAGCTATGATACCACCACTATGGCTAGTCTAACCATCCTCCTGCTAGACACAAATCACATTAATTCACTCTCAATTAGTGGTCAATTAGTGGTTGGATGCATTTCACACCAATGCATGCAAGGCTTTATCCCCAATCAACTAGCATCTTGGTAAGAGTTTTGCTAAGTGTGCCTTATCCACCAGGACAGAGGGAGTACTATTGTTTTTATCTGAACTAAGATCGCTTCATCCCTATATTTTTCGAAAAGGGAAGTACTGCATATAGCCATTTTGCTTCATTATTGAAGTTCATCTCTATTTATATTATTGTTTTTGCGGGTAGCATCTCTTTATGGTATAGTATACTGTGTAGTTGCGATACAATATTTAGCATAGGTCATGTGTAGGTGTTCCTTTAATTTTGAGCTAGATCTACTACTACTACTACTAGTAGTAGGAGCAAGAAAACAACATACAGTACCGAGGCACGAATAACTAGGATGGAGCCTAATTAATCTCGCAAACAGTGCAAGATGTGAAGAGCAATCAAGATCTCCGGCCAATGGGAGGAACGATGGTTCATGCCTTGAGATGACGGAAGAGGCATGGTTGGCATATATAAACGCATTTCCGTTGCGCAGGAGACACCTCTCGGGCGTGGCCAAGAAGCAGGGGACATGGCCTTGGAGAAGCGGGGATCCAGCCGGCCGGGAACAATCATTGGCGCCAATGGAGCCGACGTGACATCCTTTGCTCCACAGTTCACGGTTGGGTCGAGGCCACGAGTGAGGATTCCTTCCACGCCAGCGGCATACCGGTGTGATTGGTTGCAAGTACAACATACACCAACCACGTTAGTAGTATTTCCTACTAGTGCACCGGACGGGCGGCTCATCACGTCGGATGCGTGCGCTACATTATGTGCAGCTAATTGGTTAGACCGGTAAGCCTCTCAACATGTTACCAACGGTCCGGCCCTCAATTTTTTAGCCTAGTTTGTACAGTACTACTAAGCTAGTTATACACAGCTAAGCTGAGGCAGTCAGGCTGGCCTTTGGGTCCTCCAAACAGTACCCCATCTTCTCGGGTCACCAAGGAGCCGGTTTGAGCCGGCGATCGAGTCCTTTTTAATGTCAACCGTGTGCCGGCGCTACCGACGCCAGCCACAGCCGTCGCGCACGCAGGATTATTAGCTGAACCGCAGGTACGTATCTTTGTACGTATGCCTCCGGCCGGCGGACGGCGTGTGCAGAGGTGGATCCACGTGGACCGGCTGCGTCGCTACTCGCCCTGCCCTGCCGCCCTATCATGGCGGCCAGCCATCCAGCCAACCCGAATCTTTCTCTTCACGGCCGCTCCGGGCGGTAGTAATTCAGGTCGTCGTTCTCAATTTCGAGTGTCCAACTCAAGGTGATATTTAAGTGGTTGACATCTGAGCCATTGTTATCAGGCTTTCCCTGCTAGCCAGCCAGGAAATGAGTTGTCAGAGGAAGGAAGCATCCAAAAAAAAGAAAAAAAAAACAGACGAAGGATTCTCTGGAACGAAATGAAGAAACAATAAATAAACTACAGGCAAAATAGCAATTCTATACCCCTTAACCCCAAAAGGAAGAAACAATAAATAAACTACACGCAAAATAGCAATTCTACACCAACTTTTACCCGCGAAACATATAGTAATACCAGATCGTGATGCCTAAAACAACCTCTAGAACAGTTCATAACTTTCCTTTTAAAAAATGTATAGCGGGGGGTATTCCCACCCTTTGTTGCCAGAGCAAATCATGCACCTTCACGAACAGCCAGGCCAGGACAAGGGCATAGTTTTTTCAAGAAATGGCAGAGGAGATGTCAGAGAAAATCGTGGAATCGAATACTGATATTTTTTACAAAAAAAAGGTTTGTCCTGAATCCTGATGGGTGTACTTAGGATAACACTTAATAAGAAGAGCATAGTCAGACCGCAGTCCCAAATCACGTGCTACAACTGGATTCCTTTTCTCCGTGAGCATCTGGCCGACGGCTGCGATGCGCAAAACATGGCGGGCCCCCGCGCTTTAGACCTGGCGTTGGCGTGGCTGGTCCGTGCGACCACCGTTTGGCCCATGCCGCGCGCGCCGGCGACCGGGTCGTCACGCGGCCGGCCTCCCTGGACCAGACACCGACCCGGGTGGAAGCCAAAGCCAAACAGTGAAGGGATTGTTCCTCTGTCTCTCTCAAATTTTCCCTTCCAACTAGCAGCGGAGTAGATCTTTTTTTTTTTCCGTCTCTGTAACACTAACAATCAGAAAAATCTTTACATGGTTCGCTACATTAGCAAATGTGGAACAAAATTGCCACCCTGTCAGCCCCTCCTTGATAAACAAAGAGGGTAGATGATTACAATACACACGCGCGCGCGCTGTAGCTATCAGCACCGATCTAATGCAGCAGAGTGGTCACTCAGTTGCGCCATGTCTGCGTCGATAAGTAGCCGCGACTTCTCGTCTCCGCCGCCAACTTTCTCCTCGCCTCCTGCTGCTGCTGCTGCTGCCGATCCGGTGAGCTGCTTCGACCGCTTCGCCTCGCCGGCCCAGTCCGTGCGGCCGATCACCAGGAGCATGCGCACCATGCAGGTGGCCTGCGCCGCCAGCAGGCCGAACCACAGTCCCTTGAAGTCGTAGTGGAACCAGAAGGCCAGCACCAGCGCCACGGGCGTCCCCACCAGGTAGAACGACCGGAGGTTGATGCTGGCGGCGTCCTTGGGCCGCGCGCTGCCGCGCAGCACGCCGCACCCCGTCGTCTGCGGGCAGTTGCCCAGCTCGCACAGGCCCAGGATCGGCAGCACCGACGCGGTGAGCGCGATGATCGCCGGGTCCGCCGTGAACATGCTCGCCCACACGTTCCGTACCAGGAACGCGAACACGGAGGCGAAGGCGCCGAACGCGAACCCGAGCATGATCCCCGACGTGGCGGCGCGGCTCGCCTCCTCGGGCCGCCCGGCGCCGAGCTCGTTGCTCACGCGGGTGGACACGCCGAAGCTCAGCGACGAAGGGAAGATGTATATGAGCGACGTGGTCTGGATCAGGATGCCCATGGACGCCACCGTCGCCTGCGGGTTCAGGAGCAGCCCGCACAGCAGGATCATGATCTCGTACCACCACCACTCCAGGCACACGCTCACGCAGCTCGGCAGCGCCAGCCCAATGAGCTCGCCCCAGCCACGGAAGCTCTCGGCGGAGAGCGCGAAGCCACCGGTGCGCTTGTAGACGCCCTTTATGAAGATGTAGCCCAGAAGCAAGAGGAGCAGGTTCAGGTTGGCCAGCACGGACGCCATTGCCACCCCCTTGATGCCGAGGCCGAGAACGGTGACGAGCACGTAGTTGATGGGGAGGTGGATGGCAATGGCGAGCATGGCGCACACGGTGAGGGGCAGGTTTATGGACTGCATCCGCAGATATATCCGCACCGGGTGGAGGAATGCCTGGAGGAGGAGGTCAGGGAGCGAGGCGAGAATGTAGGTCTCGGCGACCGCGGCGATGGCGGCGTCCTGGCCGCAGAGGAGGAGGAGAGGCCGCATGTGCATCCACAGGCCACCGATGGGGACGGCGGCCGGCGATGAGGAGGAGCACCGTCCGCTGCACGGTGACACCAATGAGCGAGTAATTGCCCGCGCCGAAGGCCTGCCCGCATATGGGCTCCATGCCCATGGCGAGGCCGGAGAGGACGGAGTACCCCGTGATGTTGGCGAAGCCGATGGCGAGGGAGCCGCCGGCGAGGGCGAGGCCGCCGAGCCGGCCGAGGAAGAGCATGGAGATCATGGAGCGGAGGTAGAGCAGGAGCCCCGTGAGGATCATCGGGAATGCGAGGGCGAGAATGGAGCGCGCCTCGTCCTGGGCCGCGGTGGCCGACAAGGGCGGCATCATGGGCATCGCTATGCCCAGAGAAACGGACCAGGCTTCCTTCACCGCCTTGGCGAGCCGGCCCGGCGGCTTGCACGTGAGCACCGGCGGCGCCGCCTGATCCACCGGGATGACGACCTCGCCGGCCGCCTTGGCGAGCAAGGGGGCGATGATGACGCAGCAGCCATGCGACTGCGAGTCGTCTCGGCACGCGGCCGTGGCGCCTGAGCAGGACGTCATGGCTGAAAACAGAGGAGGTTGCTCTGCTCGTGCGGTTTCGTAAGGAGATTTACGGCGGTAACTCCAAGCGGGCAGCTTTGTTTGGGGGAGAGAGAGAGAAGGACGAGCGTTTTCTCGCGCTGTCTCCTTGACGGAGGCGGGGAGTGTTTGGTTGGTGGAGCTCTGCACCGCGCGGGGGATTGGGAAGCGCGGCCGAGCACTTATATAGGCGGGCGTGCGCGGGGGGGAGGGGGGGAGGAAGCCTCGCTCGCTGCCGGTGGTGTGGTATCCACCGCTGCCTCGTGGGGCTTCTCTTTCTCTCTCGTTGCGTTCTGAGTCTTTTTCACACTTCTTGTTTTCCTTTTTCCTTTTTCTTTTTTGTCGTCGTCGTCGTCGCTGTATCCATCACCTCGTGGCCGCCCGCACGAATTATCTTCCATTTCTTTCCTGCGTGCTTCTACCTGGGCGTTCAACACCGGCATTAATTTAGACACTCAATTCTGCTGCATGCACACTCAATTGTGAGTATATGTTGGATTGTCTGGCTCAGCTTTTTGTTTGTCTTCAGTTACATACATACTTGGCGTTAACGGCTTCAGTAACAAGCATACTAGCTAGCGTCACCGGTCTCGGGTAATAAACCATAGTACTTGACTCAAGCATTAATTTTCATTAAGCCTTGTCTTTGTCGGTTAACCAAACTGTACTGTACAAGGAGGATCGCCACCGGACGCTCCATTTTTGTCGTGTCAAGGACAAGCTACTCCAAACCAAAGACGTGGCATACGAAACAAAGCTGAGACCAAAGGTAGTATGTCCGTAGGAAAGTCATCTTCTCGCATGCAGATGACCTACGCGAGATCTCGGTGCCGCGTTTTCTTTATGTTTGACCTACGCGATCGTTATGCCGAAAATTTAAACCCTGATTCTTTCAACTTAAAATACCATCGTTGCCGCGCTGTGCATCTTATCTTACCGGACTACAATGTCTGCTTTGGGTTGAACATTCAGCCGCTACTACATGACCACGTTACGCCGGCATTTAACTTGGCTATTACGAACCCCTATTGTCAACGCATAATGTAATGGTTTCTCTCATCAACAAAGCCTCAGGATGCGTTGACAACGGCAACCGCGGGCTTAAAAACGAGAAGAGGCACACAAAGTCCATTGCAGGCAGCTGTATTAACAACGCACACAAACAGCTAGGTTTCCAAGTCAACTGGATCCTCCACATTCAACGCATTTTTAAGAAAAGTCTGCTGTGTATTTCAAAAAAATAAAAGTCTGCGCGAATTCAAAATTTGGCACAACAGCATCATCGGCACACCATATCATGCATGCAGCTAGGAGTAGCTAGCGGAAGAAGGGCCAAATTAAAGCTATCAACTACGCTAGGATAATGCTGCTCGATAAACAACGCCGTTTTTGCTCTCTGTCATCTCTTGTACTTTTCAAATCACAAAAATGCCATCGCTTTGATACTATAATGCCGAACAGGGATATTCTAGAAAACTGGCTGCGAATAGAAAAGTACAGTTTTGCTCTTGCCAGGCCGGTTGATGGAGTGCTTAATGGATGCCCCTTTGGACCAATACTAGAATTTCGATGAGGGAGGGACAGAGTGTGCGCTTTCTTTGAAAATGTTATTGAATATATATACGACATCCCGTTCATTAAAAAAAAAATAGTACATGCAAACGACCAGTAGGGACAAATTTCATATGGCCAAGATGTTTCGATCTGTCGGTACTTGAGAAGGGGGCTATTGTATTAAAGCACATCTAGCGAGCTAGCTACCGGTGAAATTATGATTGGTGGAATCTTTACAGGTTATTGTTAGCCAACTCTTGAGCGGGTGCAAGGCCAGGTGCTCTGCATCTTGCCGCCCTTGTTGCATCTTTTGTCGATAAAAAAACTCTTGAGAGGGCCGTGAGAAGCGGGAAGAAGCTTTGCTTGAAATCGGGAGCACTTTTGGGAAGCAACATACTACTCTCCTCCCCCATCCATCTCCTTGCTAGTCTTTTTAGGGTAATCTCCTTGCTAGTAAGAGCAAACCCATTGGCCCTCTCAAAACGAATATTTTGGTCACTTTTGGTCCTCGCGACGGGCGGAAACCCATTTCAACGGGCCACCCCAAACGGACCGAGGGGGGACGGGACAGTTTCCTTCAAACGTGGCCCAACTTTGGGTAAGATTTGGGACGGTCTATGGACACTGTGTGCCAGCATTCTTTTCTAACGGGTGGGGGTGCCTGTGCCGTGGGGGGACATGCACCTCCCCAACGGTTGGTGACTCAACCGTCCCTAAAGGTTTGACTCCGGCGACGATGAGATGGAGGACGAGAATGAGCCGCATGCCCCCTTCTTGTGCCTGTGGAGCCACTGGAGGACGAAGACGAAGCCATATGCGCTGCCATAGAAGACTCTGAGCTCCACGAGCTCGGAATGTGGCAAGATCTGGCCCCGCCCTCCGCAAGTCGACGGAGATTGCGGCAGCGGCAATGCTCCACATGGCCAGGCCTAGGCACCGGCTAGGGCGTGGCCACAACCGCTAGAGGCGCCGCAAACGCCACATCCGGGCGCGCCTCCGGCCCACTCTACCGGGCGTCTCCCTTTTCCTCAGTGACGACGAGGATGCGCAGGCCTAATCGGCGGGTTTTGGGTTTGCTCTAAGAAAAAATGCAAGTGTGTGATCTTTTCCTTGCCTAATCAAGCAACGACGTAATCATTTTACGCTTGGGTGCTATCCATAAGGAGCATAGCTAGTGTCACCCAACCTAAGCTAGAGGCCCTTTTTGGAGCGGACGCACACTAAGAATAGTAATATGGACCTGCGTATAGGGATTGCATGATTATCTGTGGATAGGTGCGTGCAACATGCCATGTTACGCGTGAGCAAATCTAGGCCGCTCTGGCCCTGCAAGTTGCAACATGCGTGCATGCATGCATCCATGCAGTATGTGCGCCTCGCTTGCTTATATACATGGGGATCGGAGAATTAATCATGCATGCATATCCATCCATCATCTTTGCCAACACAAGTGGCCGAACTAGTAGTAGTATAACTGATGTGATCACCAGCAAACTTCAGGGTCCATGCATACGTGACTGCGTAGTAGTGTAGCACTAGCATAGCAATTGCATAAGGACATCTCCTAGGGCTGCTCAAATCCGGACCAATTTCGTGTCCGTTGTGTCCGTTTGAGCAGCCGTCCGGGACACTGTTCGGCCAATTTTAGCCACTGCCCCGACAGGGCTGCTTAAATGGTGGCCACAATTCAAAATATAACATATGCAAATACCAAAATGCCCTAGAATATATAGCAAAAGAATATTGGCACATGCAAAAGGAGGCCACGGTTCACCCATATCGACCACGGTTCAGGCCATGCCGGTGAACTTGCTGCACTCCGCTGAGATGAGCCCAAATCTCTTTTGGATAGAGATCTCGGTCCTTTTGGTGACCATGGAGTACGGATGGAGGAGGGCCTGTTCATGGTAGTTCTTGTACATCCTCCTCCGGTACGCGTTGCCCTTCATCTCGGCCCCGACGATGGTGTTCTGACCCACCTTCATCCATATGTCGCAGAGGCACTCGTCCTCCGCCTTGGTGAAACCGGCGCCCCGCTTATTGTTCTTCCTCGCCACTTTGGGTTGTTGGGTGAGCTCGTCCATGAACAAGGGCATGTCATCGATGTGGGGGTCGTCCTGGACCTCGACTTCGTCGTCCTCCTCGTACAGCTCGTCCCCCAAGTCGACGTAGCTCGCCTGGCCATCCTCGTTGATCATGCTGGCCATGAACCCCTCGCCGTCCTCCCTTGTCAGGCCCGGCGTCGGCTGCGTGGACAGGTCCTGCATTTCGCCGAACAGGTTGTGTGGCACCGAAAGGACGACCGTGGGGGGACAGTGGCCACCTTTGCTCGACGGCGCAGTTGACAGGCCAGACACGGGCGCCGTGTTCAGATCGATCGAGACCCTGGTTCGGGCCGGTGATGAATCTTCCATGTCGAACGAGAAGAAGGGCGGCGGCGTCGGGTCGCGGCCAGGCAAGTACCCGTACGCCGGCTTGGGCGAATCCGTCCATGCGCGCGTCGAGGAGGACGCTCCGCGGCCGGACCGCTGAGGCGTTCGAGCTACATGCCTGTGTCGGAGCCACGTTCATGGTGGGCGCCGGCTGCATGCCCAGCATGATCATGGCGGCTTGTGCCGCGGCCTGGGCGATCCTGGTCCGCTTGTCCTCCATCGGCGGCGGCACCTTGTCTTCCTTCGCCCTCCTCCTCCGATCCGCTCTCTTCGCCGACTCCTCCTTCGTCTGCGCCTCTGTGAGTTTCGACTTTGGCTTCGGCTTCTGCGGTGGGGCGGTGGCTTGGGCCGTCGCCGGCCGGGCCGGGGCGAGAAGGTCAGTGGTTGCGGTGGCGGTGGCGGTGGCTCCGCCTGCGTCGGCCATGGCTAGGGCAGTGAAGCAGCGGCGGCGGATGGTGTTGGGAGAGGAAAGGGCAAAATGTGTGCCTCTTTTTGGTGGGCCACGACACGGGTTGTGGACACACATTGCTGTCGAGAGTAGTCCGGACAATGCTCAAAACAGGACCAAATTTGGTCCAGATTTGAACAGTCCCGGACCAAAAAAAAGGGACAACGGTCCGTTTAAGCAGCCCCGTAGGGGTCTGATTTTGCCACAGCCTGCTTAAAACGGACAGGTCGAAGGCAAATAAATAGCCCCGTAAGAGATGTCCTAACCGGCCTTGTCTCGAGCGATGACTATGCATCAACAACCGGCCGGCCAGCATGGTCCAGGCCAAGGGCAAGGGCAGGTCCGTGGTACGTCAGGTTTTCTTGCGTGTTTTGGACACGGCTACTAGCTAGGGTGTGAAAAACTGTGGACACGAGATCGAGTCATCCAATCTTTTGCATTGTTGCGCCTCGGCGATGGCTGCGTGTGTCGGGCGATGGTCCACGCCCTATACGGCTAGCTAGCTACACCGGTTTGTCCTGTTGTAAATTTTTACGGCATTATTTCCAGCCGGCGTCAGGGTGTCATTGGCTCATATCCACGGCGAAGTTGCGTAAACTAAACAAGTTTGTTTTGGTGCTAAACCTCCGCCTGCCCCGGCGCTGGGTTTGTCGCGAGACGAACTGTGCGCCTCTTGTTGCTTTGCTAGCTCCCTGGCCGAAGCCAATATTCATGGAGCGGCAGTCGAGGCCACCAGTGCGCTTTTTTGTTTTTTGTCTCTCAGAGCAATTAGCGCACTTGGGTTTTGGCTACTACGTACCACCACATCATCATCTAGCGCTTTGGTTTCTGGGTTACGGCTAAGACGAGACGAGACGAGGCGAGCCAAACCCGTGTGCTATTAATTTCCGCATATGTTTTGTCGATCGGCGCCTACGCGGCAGAGTGAAAACAACAAGCTGTGCTCAGCCTGTGGCGACGTGGACGCGCGCGGAGGCGTCGTCGTGTTCCTCCCGCCTCCGCCCTCTCGGCCACCGCGTCCGCTACCCGTTGTCGCCGTGTCGCAGGCGCCAAAAACATGTTACAGACCCCTACGGCGTTTTCTATATCTCTGTTTAGTCGAAGAAGAAAAATAACATATCTCCGGCCGGGTTTACCAAGCGCTAATCTGGGCACACCTCTCGTCCTCACCGTCCCCGACAAAACCCTCAACTGCGCCGTCCACATGGGGTACTTCACCCGCTCAGCCTCAGGGATTCATGTCCAGGTGCTGACAGAGGGGGCCCGCGGGTGGTACTGGATAGGCGTCCCCACGGCATGCCACGGCGTTTTTATATGTATAATCGGGTGTCTTCGTGCAAGATTACACCGTATAAATCTGTTTATACTAGTGTGACACAGTTGGTTTAATTAGACTTGTCTTTGTCTTTGGTTTTCTTTTTCTTGTAGTAACTGGGCACATTTGAGAGCCTTGACATTGATGAAAGTCCACGGGAGATATTATTGTCCATGTCATTGGGTTCATAGTTTATAAGGCAAGTCTTCGGGTGATCCTATCACACGAGTGCTGCTAACATACATGTAAAAATATATGCAAAATATAAAACTCTTTGGACGGCAAAACATATAGTTTAAAAAACCAGGTCCGGTCGGACAAAACCAAAACCGGCCTTTGTTCTCGGGTTTTATTTTAAACTTGGAAAGACCACGCTGCTACACATGGGCTGTGCTAACCAATGGGACATGGCCGCGCTTGTTAGATTGAAGAGAGAAAAGAACGACAATATGATACATTTGCATGTAAAAAGTTCAATTTTTTCATTTGTCAACTAGCGAGTGAATTAGATGAACGGGAGATCCGAGCGGCGAAAGCCACCCTCCCCGGTTTTAACAAGGTCCGCATCGCCATCTACACATCCGACGTGCCATATGCGAAAGCTCCGGCAAGAAGTGGAGAAGTCTCGTGCCAGAAGGAGCGGCGGTAGACGTGGCAGCCTATGCCGCTGCCTGGTCCCGTAGATCCAACCTACGTGTGTGTGCTGCACCAGGCAAGGGAGCACGTAGAGCCCGTGACTTAGGAGTTGTGGCTCCTGGTACACGACTTCATTGGCCTTTCCTAAGGCCTGTGTGGTTCAACGCTTAGAACCGCTCATTCCATTTGATCCTCCCTACGGTGACGAACCTTTCCTCTTATGGTGGCAATCGGAATGGCTCTCTGACGTGTGTGCTCCAGGCATATCACTAGATCTAGGGGTTGGTGCACTATTTGGAAAATTTCCAATGGCGATTAGCTTTGTGCCATAAACATTGCTCATCCATTCGCCACCCGAAAACACCTCTCAAAAGTAGCGGCGAAGTCAGGAGGCCGGACTACTTAAATATCAGGGAGACTAGCGGTGGCGGTGAGAGGGGAGGCGAGGGAAGGCCTTGCATGGGGGCAACATGGGAGCCTCCCGCGTCGTCCTAGTTTAGTCGACATGGGTGTTAGGAGCCACGTTGTTCCTTCCATGCTTTTGACACAACTAACATGAAAGGTGAAAGCACTAGTGACACCAGTCATGTGGTTGTTTTGGTGATCTTGCCATAAAAGCTAAATATGAATAGGATTGTGAGGCATAACCACAGACATGTGTGCACCGTAGAGAATTCAAGATAATTCAAGATCGGAGACCTCACGGGTGAGGTTAGACTCGCGCGGCGAAGCCTGTGGCAAAGTGAGTGTGGAACCGGGGATTATTTGGAAGCGGCGGGGTTAGCATGAAGAAGACTATGAATGAGGCTTCCGGCTAATTTTTTTCTCTACAAATTTGACTTTATTTACAAAAACCGTCAAGTGTGCAGAGAAAATAGGTTTTGATTGTATATATAAACCCTCACAACTAAGCATTCAGATTTTATAATTTTAAGCTAGGAGGGAATTTCTTCTTTTCCTCTGCGCTGGCGTATCAGGGACGTGAGGAATGGGTGCAATACCGTGGCAAAGTCAATGTGTTCCTCTTTTCCAGATGTGGATCATACTGTTTCCTCGGAAAGTGCTTCTTTTCTTTTGAAACAGAAGAGAACCCTCTTTTTCAGATATGGAATTAATCATTTGCCCCCCGAAAAAGTGAAAGATTCAGCGCTGCAGTGGGCATGTGCCATTGTCGCTGCACCTGCACCCTTGTAGACAGTATGTCGCCCTAAAAATAGACTTAATTAACACTTGTTGCTAAGAACGACGGAAGCTGTTAGTGCTGCCCGGAAATCACAGGAACTAGACGTGCGTGTCTCCAAATGTGGATGCAAGACAAGAGACACCACACGAGCTGATGCTCGACCTGGACCTTTTTATCCTGGCGATGATCTAAGCGGATTCGACAAATGGATGGTCGTCAATAATGGAATCCAATACCGTCGATCCACTAAATAATTATCCGCGTTTGGTCTAAGCAATGATGTTTGCAGTAAAAAAGAGTTGTGCGGCCGAAAGCAGCCACGTCTGGACTCTGGAGACACGTATGTTTTTAAAATTTGGTCAACTTTATAAAAAATAATAGTATTAAAATATTTGATTTGATATATATGTATTATGGAACTATATTTTAAAACGGACCTAATGATACCGACATAGTGTAATAAATATTTCCAATAAAATCGGTCAAACTTCAAAATATTTGACTATCCGAAAAGGTAAATGTACACTTATTTCCGGACGGAGGGAGTAATTTTGGAGTAGTACTGTGTGAAAGTTTGGGCTTTCTGCTATACTGTTACTTTGGAGAACAGATCGTTCGCGGTAATTAGGTTGGTCTTTGAAGCTTGAGTTTCAGTCAAGGAAGCGTGACGAGAATAGTACTCCAAAGGAGATCATATTCACGTCAAGGAAGCGTGAAGTAGAGTATGTTGAAGCATCATATTCACGTCAATGCTGGACGTCTTGGAATAGCAATTAAATTCTTTTCGAAAGGAGATAACAGAGGAAATTAATGGTGTTGTCCTTTTTTTTTTTTTGAAAGTAATGGTGTTGTCCTTGCATGATTCGTTAGTCTTTGAAAATCATGGACGGTGTTTAAAGACTGGCGAAAAACTGCGTGCAGGGAAAGCAAACAGATTTGGAACTGACCGCACCTGCTCTGGACTAAAATCGTATGTACGACAGTATAAATGGGAGTAGTAATGGGGAACAAACACACTACAGGTCAACACCCCGGATCTTTTCTTTTGTGTGAACGGAGGTTTCATGTTTGACATCCAACGGGTGAAGGATGTATGCAGTGAGGGTACAAGAGTCTCTCCTCTTCTGGAAACTCATAAACAGAGGATTGCTACTGTTCGAAGAGAACAGAGGCCGGATAGCAACATGCTAGGGCTCGGCTAGCAACTAGCAAGAGCTGCCTGCCTCTACACATCACGAAACTGCATTCGTGCAAGCTTCTCTCTCTCTCTCTCTCTCTGTTGAGGACGTGTCGATACAGCGGATGCTGTGCTCCGCGCTTTCAGACATAGTACAAGTCAAGCTGAACTACAATGCAACATTTGCCGAAAGATTACGAGTGCGATACTCTACGCCCTGTACATATACTGCCCATAAACGCTCATGCAGCACGACAGATGTTGACATGCAACTCCCGTTTTGAAAGTCCTCGGAATGAATACTTTGGGTGCACACTGTACTAGCAGTACTGTGCAAGTGTAAGCGTCCTCGAAGAGGTAGTAGAAACGTATGACAAGTAGCTATCAAAAAAGAAAAACGTATGACAAGTAACCGCAACGTGACAAAACGAGCTCGCTTTTTTGTCAATCGGTTAGGCGGAGGCTAGGCGAGAAAGGTGATTGTTCAAAAAAAAAAAAAAAAAAAAGGTGAAATGGGAAGGAAGATACATTTAGGCTTTGTTCGTTTGCTAGGGAACTGTTCCCCACATGGAATTAACCCGTGCGGGTATTGGGTGATCCCCATCCCCTCACCCAATTCCCTGTTGGGACTGAATCTCCGCCACTACACATACCCTTCCACTAATTATGTGTTCGGTTAATCCCAGCTACAAAGGGTTCATTCATATGAAGCAGCGAACATTCAACTGTTATCTATCATCACATCAAATCTAAATAAAATTTGACTCAGATTTCGAATTAACTATAATAAAATACCAAATATTTCTGAAAATTTCTACACGGCTTTTCAGTATTAAGTTGAATGTGAATACCTTACACAGTTCCATAGTCCAAACTAGAAAAGGCCATGAAAATATTCTCAATTGTCACAGCAAATATACATTGATAACACACATTTCAGTTTTGTTGCGAGATTCAAATAAAATTAAATTGAAAATGAGCAAATGGGATGCACAAAATATACATCAAAGAAGGAAGATAAAGCGCACTCGCCGGCCTCGCCTTCTAAACCACCACCTTACAACCCCTTGTTGCCACATAAGTTAGGGCCGCCGGAGGATGTAGCCGTAACATGTCCTGTCTAAAATGTTGCTGCAACGTGCTGCGTCAACTGCCACTGCCACATTGCCAAACCACGACACCAGACACCCAACTGCAGCGTATCAGCCACAACCTACATGTAACAAACATCAAACAAGTGTTAACTCGAGAATCACCACTCATGACTCCATACTCAAAGCGACATTAAAAGTGTTCCGTCGTGTTTCTATAAGTTGATGATCAGTCACAGTACGATGAAATACTGGCAGAGGCATGAAACAAATCAAATGGTAATAGTAGTCGGCAAGAAGTGATACTTTAGATCCATTTCCTCCTGCTGTACAGTCCAAAGCAGCAGTAGGAAAACAAAAGGAATAAAACAGAAAGTAACCGGTAGGAAAACAAATGGAAAATCTAATGATGTGGTCAGCTGCTGTCAAGCCACTGGCCGGAGCACGAACAAGGCAGATGTCATTCAAAACACAAAACATGAAAATTAGAACAAGAACAATGTGAGGACGATTGTTCATCTGCTGGCCTAAAACTACTGTAAGATATATTATATACTACCTCACCTTCGAGCTATTTAGTTAAACAACAAGTAGCTCGTAGAAGGCATTAGCCTACCTATAGGTATATAAGTAATCACAAAAATACCAGCCTGCCTATATACGATTTACCATGATTACAAATAACAGCCTGCCTATCTAAAGTGCAATCCTGCAAGCCAGTGATTTAATCTCCATATATATAGTCTACTTTGTATTCTGGTCTGAGAGAACAATAAGGCAAAGTTATTCTGATGATGAACGCATGTATAATAGAATAGTCAGACTACAAAATAGGAAAACTACCGGAAATTTGGTTTGGCTCCAGAGTGCAAGTACTCCTCAAATCTGCACCGGCTACTTGTCTTCGATTTCGAACTAGTCTGTGGATTCTGGCGGATTATCAGATTCCTATTCGTCCAGATTGCCGGCCAATCCACGCCGGTGTGCATACCCTACAAGTTCCGACACAGAGCCTTGAGGGTCGGCCCGGCGCCGCCGTCCACCGACTACGACTGCATCATAACCATTAGAAATAAGATGGACTTGAAATTGCCACATAGAACTCTAGCCCTTTTCCCTCCATCATGTTCCTATAATTAACATAGAAAAATGTTGGTACAAGGCTCGGCTAGAAAATGGTCACCCTTGAACAGGAGATCACAAAATCTAAGCGCACATGAATTTAAAAACTTTCAACTCCATACACTCTTCATACTGAGATAAATACACTCGTTCTTGAATTTCAGAACCGCCGACGCCATTTCTTAATCCTAAATCAACGATCCACAACTACCCTAACTAGAGTAGATGGAAGGAAGAGAAGGAGGAGCTTAGGACACAGCCTCTTCCAACGATTCTCCAAGTTATCTTGTTAGTTTTGCTGCCACCGTTTGGCTCCAGCCGCCAGGTCTGTATTTGTACAAAACAATCATGGGACTAGAAAATTCTTGCATCCTTCTGTACTACTAAAAAAAGCCTTTCTTTGGACCTCTTACGGATATGCTCTGTTGCCAATTCTTGTGATCAAATGCTAAAGAAACATGGGTATGCTAGGTCCTCAATTCTGAACTAAACAAAAGTGAGATTGTAGCACTGCTTTACAAACAGGATATGAGCTCCATGTTTACATCAACTTACATCAACTTCAGTTCTACTAACATGCTTTGTTATTAATTGTTCCAAGTATGATCTATTAAGTGTCCAACTTCCTTATCCTTCAATCACTCACAGTGAAGAAATCAACAGGGCTGTGATTGAATACCATGTCTACAAGAACTGTAACTTGCCCAGTCCGAACCAATAACCAAGAAATCTCTGAACAAACAACCCTAGAAAATATACGTGAGGGAAGAGGAGGCAGGACTAACCGGCGAGCAGGTCCTCCTTCGAAGGGAGGTTGAGGGGGATGCACGCCGTAGATGGTGTTTTTGCTCTCGACGACATGCAGAGGTCGCAACACATCTAGGCTTTGGCCGCCTCAGATCTCAAGTTGCTGAAATTCCTCCGGGTCGCCTCCGAGCTCACGCTTACGGGAATGGGGTGAGGGGGGTGCGCCGCTGCTGTTGCATCCGGGTGGTTGCGTTGCCGTCGCCGCCTCCGGATTGTTGCGCCGCTGTCGCCCCCAAATCGAGAGACAGAGAGGTTGGAGGCGAGAGTGTTTTGTTTTTTGCGCCAGCAACGGTTCGGGATTTTTCCCACGGATGGGGAGACGATGTTTCTTTCCCCGGTGGAATGGCGGGGTTTGGGAGCGGATCGAAAGGGATTCGATCCCGGCCGGGTGTAACCGAACGTAGTTAAACGAGGGGCTGGGAAATAATACTCGTCCCGGCTGATCCACGGGGATTGGGACGGAAACCCGGCGGGGGTGGGTGTAACCGAACGAAGCCTTATGGCGCCGGAGATGGATGCGGAGTGCGCTGTGCCGCGTGGGAGACACGGTCACGGGCACGGTTACGGTCGCTGCGGGGCAAAGTGACGGGGCGTAAGTTGTTTCCCGCCTTCGCCATGACTCCAAGCCCAACACCGCCACGACGCGACATGATCTCCTAGTCCGACTGCCACTCGGTCCACCACCGCCGCGGCTCTCGTGCAACGACCGATCAAGGCTGCTAGCTTGAACCGTTCCGAAACTACTGGTGCCAAGTGGTGGTGCGCCTCGGCTTGTCACGTCGTTGCGTCTCGCTCGCTTCGGTCGTTTTTACCGGGAGACGGTCCAGGGGAATACTTTTTCAAAGTCTCGACAAGTGATGTTCGCTCACTCAAGCCTCCATCAGGTTCAGATCTTCCCGTCGCGTGTCCACATGAGGCGGTAAAAGAATGAATGGACATGCAGGACGCAAAAACAATACTCCCTCCATTCACATTTTTAAGTCATTCCAATTTTGGTCACATACATTCTAAAATGAATGAACCTAGACTCGTTTTACACATAGATTCACTCATTTTAGCATGTATACGGGCAAAACTGAAATGATAAAAAGTGTGTCTTATAAAAGTGGACGGAAGGAGTACTACAAAGTGTTACTTTCTCTGTTTCCGTAACATAAGCCTTTTTACAAAGCTGGCCTATATTTTGAAACACGGGGACTATAATACAATAAAAACCTCAAAACCAAAACCATAGGTGACCACTAAACCCTACAAACTCCAAGTTTTAGAAAGGTTTGATGAGAGTTAAAGTTGATTTACTTGATAGAGGTTCGTTTAGCGGTCTTGGGAGAAGTACTTGGCTATGGGGGAAACGTCTTTGCTCAAGCAATATCCACTTTTATACAACATCGTGAGGCGAAAAAAGTATTAGTTATAGATGTTTGCCTTTCGAAGGAATTAAACCGGGGCTAAATGGGAGGCTTGGTTGCATTTGATACAACGCCTAATAATGATAATCAACTTCACGACATAAGAGGACAAATTTTGTTTAGAAACTCACTACCTTCCAGATTTTTTCTGGTTAAATCTTTGTATGCTGATTTTTTTAAATGGCCATATGTTATTCTTATGAAAATACATATGCAAATAAAGGTGCCGTTGAAGATTACGATTTTTATGTGGTTCTTGTATAACAAAGTGATTTCAACAGACGGCAACCTTACAAAACGTCAATGGAATGGTGTAAAAAATAATGTGTTTTCTATGACTGAGAAGACTATTGACCATCCATTTTCCATTTGTCCATTTGCTAAACTTATTTGAAGCGTGGTTCAATTTGCTTATAATATCACCATCCTTCTAATATCACGAATATGTTTGGCAATTGGTTCCGTGGGGTTAATAAGAAAACAAAAGCACATATTCGAGTTGGAGCTCGTTCTTTAGTTTGGTCACTTTAGAATTTCATAAATGATATTAACTTTAACAAAGATGGAACTGCTTACTTTTTATATGTTATCTATATGGGTACTCACTAGGTCCACGAGTGGTCATTTTTTTCTCTCGGACACAACCTGCGCATATAAATTCTGGGTGCACTATGTGGAGACAGTCGCCCGGGATATATACAGTCGAGGATATTAGCGGCTATCTCTAGACAACTCCAAGATGCTTGAACGACTTGTACTTCTTCAGCTGGCTTTTATGTACACTTTGTGTGACCCATGATTTTTACACTCTAAATTCTAAAACTCCGCAATAAATAAGTTTGTGTGCATCAATTGATGCAAAGGCCGTGGCTTGGCCATTTCAAAAAAAAAATCCCGCAACAAGCTAATTTTTAATTTGGCACCATGTTATCCGTCAAATCATTTGAATCTTGCAAGCATCGCAATGTATTTTGCTTCACTATCTAGTCTTACAATATACCGATGGAAAGCCCGGTTACCACATCACCTGTTTCCTCGGCCTCTCCTCTCCTGTGAGTCGCCGACACCTCTCCTTTCTCGCTTCACCCATGCTGTTGGCCGGAGTTGGGGAAGGAGAGGGGGTGGGACAAAGTTGGGGAAGGAGAGGGGGCGGAGTTGGGGAGTTTTACTAGCCTACACATGTACTGAGTATTAGCTCTACTCGTGCATCCAACTGCCAAAAACAAAAATATGCCAAATGTGTCCACCATATCTATCTATATGTGGTATTTAACCGACACCAAGTAAATTTCTCGTGTGCTACCTTTAAACCTTCAAAATTATAACCTCTTTTGTGTTCTTGTTTTAGCTCATGAGGAAGTAGTTTAAAGTTTATTATGGTTTGTGTCAAGAAAAATTCTTAGTCCTTATTTCACCCGATGAGTATGGAATATGTGCTCATCTAGAGGTGGTGCCAATCAATATAACAAAAAGTCACTTCCCGTGGTTTGATGAAATCTGGTGGGTAGCAGTGAACACGGCTAGCCCTGGTTTGTGAAAAGCATGGTGGGGGAAAGTGTCAAACTAATAAAACAACGGAAATCTCTCGCAAAAGTCTAAACACTTTGCTTGACCAGGATTATGTTAAGTTTTTCATTACCATTCATTGACATAGACATATACCTCTCGAAATTGTTTTCAATATCTCTCTTTTATCAAATAAAAACTTCTAGCACATGAGTAATCCCTGCTTCCCTCTTTGAAAGGTCTTTGTTTTACTTTTATGCCGAGTCTTCATCTTCTTACTTTATGCACCAACTAAGAGAGCATAGTTTTCATTCTGAGTATAATGTGCATAGTCCAAAAATTTATTATTGATTGATTCATGAATGTGGAATTGCTTGCTCTCAAATTACTTGTATCTAGTCACCATTTAAACTTTGAAGGTGTCTCGGCATTTATGTTTTGCTACCACACGAAGGACTAGCTGGATACCACTTTATTATTTTTTCTTTATGATTGAAATAACGGTATCACTTTCAATGTTTCATTACTCATTTTCTTTTGTTTGTGTTTCTTTTCATGTGCAACATAGTTGCTAAGTTTACATTAGTTGAAATGATATTTATCATGTCTTTGTTAAAATATTTTGATCTCGGCTTTGCAATGTTTTTACATAACGTTGATCAAGATTTGTGTTGGCTTCATGTCACCTCAAAAATTATTTTGTTACCACTTACCTACTTGAGGACGAGCAGGAGTTAAGCTTGGGGGTGCTGATACGTTGCAAACGTATCTATAATTTTTGATACTCCATGTTTGTTTTCTACCCAATACCTTTTGTTTTCCACATGTTTTCTTTCGTTTTACGGATGTTTTCGTAGACTAACTTATTAACAAGATGCCCTAGGCCAACTGTTGTTTTCTGTTGTTTTTCTATTTCAGAAAAATTCTTAAGGAAATTTCTCGGAAAGGGCTGAAAATCCACGGATCTCAATTTTTACCCGGAACGAAGACAGAGTCCAAAGGGAGCTGGAGGGGGGCCACCAAGCGCCTGCCAGGCGCACCCCCTAGGTCGCGCCTAGTTGAAAGTGCACTATGGTCAACTAGAGGGGGTGAATAGGTTGACTACCAATTTTTCTTCTTTTCCTTTTAATTAGGGCTAAACAAGATAAGACAAGGTTCTCTAGATGTGCAATTAGGTGAGCAACCTGTGTGATACAAGATAAGATACGCAACGGAAGTAAAACTAAAGGTAACAAGATAAACCACAAGTGTAAACAAGGAGACAAGGATATGTTTCCCGTAGTTCCTTCTCAAGAGAAGTACATCTATGTTGGAGAGGTGGGGAGCCACCTAGGCGCTCCTCAATAGCACGGTTGTGCACACCTTATTCTCCTTGAGCTTCTCCGGTGAGGGAGATTCTCGTTTCCACTATGAGGTCGACTTGAAGGCATTGACCAAACCTTTACACGAGCTTGAGGACACTCCACAAGATGGATGGAGGCTCTCAAACAATCTGAAGCTTCTTTGATATAAGGTGGAAGCTACAAGCACAAGATCTACTAAGGTTTCTAGGCCTCAAGTAGGATTATAGATCTACTAGGATGTGGTGGATGGATTTGAAATTCCTTTGGTGGAATCACGGATCTAGGTCTACTCTAGCTCTCCGCAAAGTCACGGAGTGATTGGGTGGTTGGAGAGGGAGAATTAGGAGGTTGAAGCTTTCATTAATGGCTAGAAGAGAGAGTGGGTGAAGCTTAGCATTTATGAGGTAGGGGAGGGCTTTAAATAACCCTTCCCCAATCTGGCCGTTGGGCACCCACATAGCACCGGAGGCTCCGGTGGTCTTCACTCACGCGCGCTCGCATGGCACCTTTTCCTTTGCTGGGATCTTTAGTGGCGGAGGCTCCGGTGGTGTCAGCGGAGGTTCTGCCCCAGCCTCCTGTCATATGCACCCGAAGGCACTTTGAGCGGAGGTAGCACCGAAGGTGACACCAGACTCCAGCCCCACAGTAGTGCAGTGGAACCGGCGGAGGCTCTGGTGGTTTGGGCGGAGGTTCCGCCCACCGTAGGTCCACCGGAGGCTCCGCTGCAGCCTCCCATCTTATGCACCCTAAGGTGTTTTTGGTGGAGGTAGGACCGGAGGCTCCACCGGAGGCTGGCGCCTGGGATCAGCTGAGAAAATGAACGGGACGGAGGTTCCGGTGGTTTCACCGGAGCCTCCGCTACTTGTAAAAATATCATCCCAGCTTTGTCTCTTCGAGCCCTTCCTTTAGAATGATTTCTGTAACCCTTTGAGAATGTATATTTGAAGAACCTGTGCATTTTCATAGATAACAAATAAAACCTTCAAATGCTCTTAAATAGATATTAGTCTGATAGTTATGTTGTCATCAATTATCAAAACAGAAGATGATCTTTCATTCTCCCCCTTTTTGGTAATTGATGACAACATAACCATTTGCATAGCTAGAACACGAACAACATGGACAGAGCTCCCCCTACAGATATGTTCCCTTCATGTTGAGAGAATTTAAACAAGGAAGATAGCTAAACACACATAATAGGGAGCACATAACATGTGATAGAATTAAAGTACTAGGTTCACAAGCTCACATAATGCATAACAAAGTTCACATCGAACAATAATTAAACAAACGAAGTTTTCAAATAACCAACTCTCTCAAGCAAGACGAAAGACGCAAATCGAAAACACGACTTGAGAGAGAAACCATGCAAATTCCCCAACGCTCCTAAGTAGATATCTCTCCCCCTTTGGCATCAAGATACCAAAAAGAGGGAAAAGACCGATGCTAACGCCCCAAGGATCACTCGGAGGAGTTGTCCATGCTAGGAGGACGGGATCGACGGCGAGAGCTGGTGACTTCTTCTCCAGGTTCCTCATCAGACCACTCAATGAGTTTTCCTTTGGGGTCCTTGGTTTTCCACTTGTCTCAATTGGTGATGCTATCCTGAACCGGAGAATCCACAGTTTCCCCACCATCACGACAAAGTTGTCTCTCTGCATGTGTTGCCTTGCGGTGCTTAAGTTCCTTGTCATAATGAAGTTCCCACTGATGCTTCTCGATCTTCTTGTTCACTCGGAACACTTTCTTGAGAGCCCTAGCCATCCACTTGAAGGCATTGTCAGAATGAGGAGGACGAGAGGGACCAACTTCTTCTTCTTCGTCTTCCTCATCAACAATGACAAGTGGCTTGGCCTTGCCTTTGCGAACAACCGGAGTGGGATGCACAACAGGCTCAGTATGGTCCTTGATAAGAAGCCGTTTCTCCGTGTGTGGGATCCAATGGGTGTCATCAAGAGGATCTTCTGGGAACTTGTTCTCCCACACATGCAAGATGATCTTCATAATGAAAGGCCCAAAGCAAGCATTCTTCCTTTGCACAATAACATGCCATAGTTCATTCTAGAGATAATCGAGCACGTCAAGTTTTTGAGTCATACCGGAGAGCCTCTTCTCATGATTAAGGATTGAGGTTCTTGACGAAGCCTTGTATCTCATCAATGTTGCCCGCCTTGGGGTTGATAGTCTCTCGATAGATGCGAAGCATAATGTCATAGGTGGGGTAGAGTCCCTTGACAAAACCAACGACAAACTTCTTCCAGTGATAGAGAGGTGTAAGTTGATCCTTGGAAATGGAGGAAGCATTGGGCGCGTGCACACGGAACCACTCACTGTCGAACTCAGGGCCACCAGCAAAAGGTCCATGATCCGGGTAGCCACCAAGAAGAACTCCATCCTCGGACCACTTGATAGTGATCTTATGTCCCTTTGTCATCCAAATGAGATGACACTCAGTTTCATTGGCAAGATGCATTGTGGCCAATAACTCGCAGACCTATCCCTCGTCATAGTCTTGTCGCAATTGCATAATGGGAGCAAGAACGAAAGCATCAACAATTCCTAGGGCTTCCCCAAAGTAGTCGGGCTTCCTTTCCATATGACCAAAGTTGATAGCATGTTGAGGGGCAACATTTTCCTTGGGCTTCCTCATAAGGATCTCATGATAGATTTGAGCTTGAAACACGGTGTTGAATCTTGTGTCCCGACCCTGAAACTGTGGCATCAAACGGTCTCGGTCAACAATGTACGGGTTCTCGCGACGAGTCTCGAAGAACACACCCTCGGATACTTGAGAGGCGGATTTCTCCTTGCGAGGCAATGTCTTCTCTTGGGTCGGGAATCTTGGCTTGCGCTTGGTCTGAGAGGGATCCAACGTCTCCTCAATCTCATCAACTCTTGGTGCCTTGCGGCCGCCCATCTTCTTGGTCCGAGGGCCCTTGCCCTTGGAATCGGATGCATCTATGAAAGAAATATAGCGAGAAAAGGCATGATGAAGAGATAATGCTCAAGTTTAAATGACGCACAAATCCAAGAAGCAAAGATATGAGGAATATTAGGGATGAATAACAACGAGGTAGGGCATATGAACCAAATCCATCCTATGAAACGAGGTAATTCATGCCTAATACTCACAATCTAGGTTTCTAGGGTTGGTACTCGTGGTTTCCTACTCCAAAACCTAACTCCATTCATCTAGATGTGAAGAACATGTGGCTCCTAGTGCTTCCCCATCCATCAACGAGATTGGAGAGAGAGAGAGAGAGAGAGATACATACCCGCATCCATGGTGAGAAGTGAAGGAGGAAGAAGATCCCGGAGCAGTCCAAGGCAAGGAGAAAGGGCCTCCCGGCGGCGGAGTGCTCTTCCCGGCGACGGAGACGAAGGAGGCGGCGGCGGTTTGGATGAGGAGGAGTGGGGCGAGTGGGGAAAATGAGATGGGTGCATTAGTTGGAGTAACGGGGGGTGGCTAGTGCTGTGAAAGTGATCAATCTAGTTCTTGAGAGCGTGTGTGGGGTGATGGGTGCATTAGTTGGAGTAACGGGGGGTGGCTAGTGCTGTGAAAGTGACAGAAGTTCAGCGATCCACTTAGGTTTTGTTAAACCTTTCTTAGTTACCTCACTAGGGATAAAAAGGAGTACCTTGTTACCGGGGATTTGAAGTGACACTAATCAATCTCCATGACTAGATCTAGCAAGTTCTTACTTCAACTTCATGTCACATTGCTTAAAGCTATACTCTGGTTTTTCCTTAATTATCGAGGTGTTATCATTTATTTCGCATCTTGGTGGAGTATAAGAGGGATCAATATGACCGTAGAGATCTCTATGCTAGGACGTGATGCTCATATGAAAGTACTCAATGTTAAACATGTTATTGTAATCTCACATGTAATTCTTTATGTCCACCGTCTACCATTTTATTTGAGAGAATGCAAGTGTGAAACCATGAACCCCGGTCCTATTTTAAATATAAGAAAACACTCTAGTTACTTTACTTGCACTTTACTTTACTTGCATCTCCAATTCGAATTTACATTATCTCCATCACCACTTGCATCACAAAAATACAAAAATAATCCATTGCATATTTATTTTCTCATTTGCATTTAGTAGTAGATTTAATTATTGCACATTTACTTTCAGTTTTGCTTTGCAATTTAGAAGTCTCACACCTTGTGCTTGACAACCACTTGGTGAGGTTGAGGGCACAAAATTCTCTACTTGTTTGCAGGATCCTGGAGGAAGCTTGGAAGACAACTGCTGAAATACTGGCTCCCCAAGAGTTCGATATAAACCCTCGAGTCACCCTCGTGGGGAAAAAGGCTTGCCACTGGCTACACACTCTGCACTTGGAGTTTCAACCTAGCCATCACCCGTCGGCCACGCGCCTGTCCGATGAGGACGAGGACCGCCGTGTACGGTGCCGTCCTTACCTCAACATGGAAAAGTGCCAGTAGTACTAAGACGATGTGATCCGAGTACCCTGGCCCGACGTCAACCTTGCAGAGGGTTGACATCTGAATCCCGAGAGGATTCCAGTGTCGCATGTCCCCAAGGACGGGCTGGAGCGCGAGAACGAGATCCTCCGCCCCCGGGAGGAGCCGTCGGAGGACCTTGTCGGGCATCCGACGTTCGCCCTCGACTCTAGGTGCTGGGACACCTGGTTCGTGCAGGAGCACGACCTCGGCCGGCGTGCCTTCTTCAGGACACGCACCACGCGGGGTCCCCCACAGGTGCCTCCGGCGAGCCTTCCATGACGCCGCCATGCTGGTGGGCAGCTGCGCATTGGCAGCCCACCGCGCCTCCCGGTCAAGAAGGAGGAGGACATCCCCGACGACATCTCCAAGTGGGAGGGACTGGGCTGGGCCCTCCACGACTCCGCCATGGAGGCCAGGGAGATGCAGGAAGAGGAGGAGCGCGATGTCGCAGCGATGTTTGCCGCTGTGGTGTTGGCGGCGGCCAAGGAGGAGGAGTCGCGCGCCACGAAGGAGGCCCTGGCCGCTCTGGCGGCAGCGGAGGAGGAGGCCAGGCAGGCCGCCATGGAGGAGGAGCAGGCGCGGGAGGAGGCGCTGCCCCAGGTGGTTCCGGCCCCTCGTCGGAACCACATGGGAGTGGACACGACCGCCCACAGAGCTGCCGGAAGCGCCACCGGCCCCCACCCAGCCCGCTATGCCGCTGCGGCCGTCCGGCCTGCCGGACCACCTCTACAGCGAGTTGTACTACATCATCCTTGACGACGATGAGTAGCTTCGGCGAGCGGTGCCCGGCCTATCCTAGCCCTAGTTTTTGGGTTTATATTTTCTTTTTTTTCAACTATGTAAATCGGCCGGTTGTGCCCCCCCCCCCCATGAAGTAAGCAGCCCCGTAGGGCGCGTTCTATTTTTGCCTTGTACCCCCTCCCCCCGTCGCCGGACCGCTGCTCAAACAGACACATTTTTCCTGTTTTGTCCAGGATTTGAGTAGTTATGTAGGGATGCCCTTAAGATAAAGCTTAGCGCCCGGACAAGTGAAAATCTCACTATATATATATATCATTAGTGAAAACAGGGCTATTCGTCTTGGTTTGTAAGGGATATTCGTCCCGGTTGCCCAACCGGATGGAGACCCCGGGACAAATGCCCCCCCCATTCGTCCGGGTTGTGTTAAAACCGGTATGAATGGGTCGTCCATGTGGACGCTTAGGGCTGGCCCCTGGCTAGGACCATTCGTCCCGGTTCTTAACACGAACCGGGATGAATGCCCCCGCTGCCGCGACAATTTTTTTTCTGTTTCTTGTTTTCATTTTAGGGTTTGGTTTGTTATATTCCATTTTATTAGCGGGCACCGGGGGAAAAAAGTACTCTTTCCCCCCTGTCGTCGCTGTCCCAATCAATAATATGTATGAGGGCCCCCGAGCGATGCGGTGGGGGCAACCTCCGCCGTAGTAGGCACCGGGGGAGAAGAGGCTGCCCCCACCGATTGGGAAGCGGGCACGACGCTCTTTTTCTCACTGGCGCGGGGGAAAGGCGTAGTAGGCACCGGGGGAGAAGAGGATGCCCCCACCAACCGGGAAGCGGGTGATCGTATTAGAATATACTTGAAAAATATACAAGTAATTAAGTATGCACCATGACTCGAATATACAATTAAGTACTATGCATACAGGTACTCTTTCCCATAAGTACTCGAATAGACCACCACATGCACCATGACTCGAATATACAGGTAAATAGTATGCATCTAAGAATTCGAGTGTAAACTTGTGAAAGTGTAATTGTATTCTCCTCCTGGCTTTATGATCTCTGCATCCAAGAATCCGCAAATTTCCTCTTGAATTGCTCGTATGTGATCCCTTGGGAGAAGACCGTCCCGCATCTGTTCGATCTAATATAAAGGAAGAGTGGTCAATACATATATAAGGGTCTGTCAATCGATGGTAATTAATAAGATAAAAGAGATTGTTGACGTACACGAAGTTTTTCGAAATCCCTGCCCTTGGCGCAGGTCGTCTGACGAATGAACTCGCAGACATAGTATCCACATAAGTGGTTCCCGTCTCCCTGGTCCAAGCACTTTACAAGAACATGGTTTCAATAAAAATAATAATCTAGCATTATAATGGTATCGAAATTAGAATCAAGTAGATGCGGCGATCTAGCTAGTAGTACTTACTGGAATATGTTTAAATGTAAGCTCCTGTTTTCATGGTTTAGGTTCCTTTCTTGTGAACCGTTTCCAAGCGTTGCCCGGCAAAGAAAATGAACAAAGGGAGTTATCAGAAAATGAACGAAAGTTGTCGATATAGTGTCATAAAGATTGAAATTACCGTTGGATTGTTTTCTGCATGTCGGCCCACAACTCAAGAGGTTTATTTTTCGAGTCCATTACCGATACTATTCATTTGTCAGTTTCAAATATGAGCAGAGTGCAAGCTGCGCAAACATAACTCATCAGTTATACACTTATCATCGACTAAGGAAAACAGAATGTTTACAAGACAGTAACACTCACTTGGAGTTGTAAGGAAAAAGTATTTCCCTCTTGTGAGCGTGAAACCTTAACGCCATCACGATACCAACTTCTGTCTCTTTGGGTTTTGTTTCCAGAGTTGCATGATTAACCCAATATGGGTCAATGAACCCAATATCATATATTCGTCCTCTTTTGCATTCGAGAATCTTCATTCTGCAATTATAATATAGCGAGTGTTATTATAAATGCAATGAACAAGGTGAGCTAGCTAGAGACTTAATTAAGTCCAGAAATAAATATTTACAGACAATAGGCACTGACGATAGATTTGTCGAAGGCCTGCTGCTGGAATAGCTGAAATAATTCATCAAATTGAATAAGGATAAGCCTCTCTTCATACCCGTGATGCTCGTTTCTAACTCCCATTGGTAGCCAGTCCTCTGATTCCTTCGAAACTTGCATGTACCAATTATGCGCTCTACCCATTTTTGTTGGGAGATCATTTTCAGACCCAGGTCTGAAGTTTGATAAGGTCAGCATATACTCCTGAATGGACAAACGTGGCATGTGACGAGGCATTGGCCCCGGTTCATGCCACAAACCGGGACGAATGCCCGCTAAAAAACCGGGACCAATGCCGCTCAGGCGATTTCTACTGCCCCGGCCGCAAAAACCGGGACCAATGCCATTTCTACTGCAACCAGGACTAATGCCATTTCTGACACAAAATGAAAAGGGGTGTTTCCACTAGTATTGTTGCTCCCTACCACCAGAATCTCACGGGTAATAAAATTTATTTTTTTCGAAATGTATTTTGAACCCAAGACTTGCTAAAAAAATGAACAAGATAATTTTGAGATTTTTTTGCATTTATTAGGTCGTTCTTTTTTTGACAGCAGAACACTGTCATCGACATACCGTAGAATGGGAAAACGACTATCAACCACATGTGAAACCAATTGCTTTATCAAACCCTTAGTCGGATAGTATTTCACTATTTTGTAAGACCATATATGTATGTCCAATTTTTATTTGAGGATGTGTAATGTGGTGTTTTTCCTAATAATTGAAAAAGATACGCCAGAACCGGAATAATATATATATATATATATGTGCTCTGGCGTGCGGTGTTTAGAGACGGCTAGAAGACCATGCAGCTCGCACCGAGATGACAAATGGAGCAACATTTATTAGTCTTGCATACCTAGCTTTGTTTTGACGTGAAATTAAGTATCTCTACGTGCGCAAGATGTCAAAAGAAGAAAATGAAGCACCATCAGTGTCAACGTGTTGCCAGGAGCTTCTAGAAAAATAGAAGGAACGCGTCGTTGTCTCTGATTTACTTAGCGAATCGCTATAGTAGTATATCGGTCAGCTGGGACGAGGACAGCCGAACAAGGGCTTAGTTAAGAGGTCGAAGACGCTAGAATAATGTTTGACTCTTGTGATGATGATCAAAGGAAAAGCATTAAATTAAATTTGCTGCATAAAAGCAAACCGTATTAAATTTTGCTGCATAAAAGCAAACAGTATGATCAACGGCGAGCGCGGGGATTGAACATGGCTAGTACTCCAAACCGTACTGGTAAGTTTATGATGTATCACCATCGATCGGCCAGCCGGCCACTAGAATTCTACTTGAGGTACAAAGTACAAGGCAGTAATGGTGCAAGTACAATGTAGGGGTCCGGCGGGCGGCCCTCAGGTTCCCTGTTACCAATGTGATTTCTCTTCCTTCCTTTCTGCACTGCGGCTGCCATGATTCTGAGGCCGAGGAAGAAAGGCGACAGGACTTCCACGAGCCCAGCCCTCGACTCCTGGCGACGCATGGGATCGTGTACCTGATGGGAGCGGCAGGTCGACACGTACGTACCCGTAGAATACTGTGTACGCCTGGGTGACCGTCCCTGAGTCCTGATCCCCGGCAGGCCGGCCTGGACTCTGACTCTGCGCCATCAAAGTGCGAGCGCGCAGGCGTCCTGGTTGCTTGCGAAAAGGTATCAATGGCCGACCGTCTTGGCAACATCATCGCCTCCCATCTGCATGCGCATGCAGCACCGGACACTGCGGCCGGACTGCATGCATGCGAGCGCCCAGAGACTCGCTGTCGTCGCGTCGCGGCCATTCGCTCGCCGGTGACGCACCGCGTGACGGTATATATACGCCCACAATGATATACGGAGTACACACCAGTAGCGAGTGAGCTGTATTCTGTTTCGGCGCCGTGGGGACCAGCTGCCTGCCTACGTATACCGTATACGAGTGAGATACGTACGATAGCAACGACGCGCGTGAGTAGGAGCCGGCCGCCTGGGGTCCGGAGCTTTGAAAAAAAATGAGACCAACCAGGACTAGCCCTTGGTGGTTTATTTTTATAGAAGAATCGCTCCTTTGTAAGAATTCCAGAAATTCGCTCCCGACGGGATTCGAACTCTGGTTGCTAGGTTTAGCCACTGCTACCTTTGCCACTAGGCCGGAGCTTTCACAAGAGCGTTTTGGCCACACGAAATCCTCCTTGGACTTGGTCAGGTCGTTGTTTGATGGTGCAAAAGCTTCATACTGGTAATTCAACTGATAGCTACTAAGTTTTTGTTTTGCCCATGAAGCCTAGACTAGATTCAGACAAGTTTAACCTAACCCACTTCAGTGCCGCAAAAAGAAAAGGAAAAGAAAAACCATGAAAGACGTCATTTTTTTCTTTCTTAAAACTGATTATCTTAAACCAAATATATTTTTACAAATTGCTGGAAAAACTAGTAGAATGATAGAAACGGGAACGCATAAAAGATAAAAATATAGTAGTAGTAGTAAGAAAAACCTTGCAATCGGAGAAAACCACCACAACTAATTGTTGATTTTATTTCCTCCCCTCTCCAAATTATAATATGTTTTCATTCTTAGCTCCTACTGCTGGTTCCATGAATTTTTATGTGGTATACAATTTTTCTTTCATTTCTTATATTTTTTACTTTTATTTGTGGTATATGTGTTAAATCACATACATGGGCTTGGTCATACTGCTTTGACTGGGCAACGCCTTTTTTTTTTGTGGTATACCAAAATGTAATATATTTTAGCGTTTTCTAGACAACATGTATTTATACATATTTTAGTGCGTAGGTTCATGTGTATCTTATAGTAAAACATGTTTTGACATGGAGGAAGTACTTAGATACTTAATTAAGGATCAAATTTGTGTAGCTCTAAGTCCATGGAGCAAATTTTAAAGTCGAGAATTAATCTAGGGGCCAAAACTAATTGACCATGGTAAGGTGCAGGGATAAATCACCTGACCTAGCCCGAATGAAAGATAGAGTGTAAATTTATTTTGCATTTCATTAATTTGTAGACTATGAGATATGCCCTAAGATTGTCCACTATTATCTCTACCCTAGATCTAGCTTCGTCTTTGAAGAAACCAAATGAACCTTTTTCCGAAAAACAATGCCACGTCTTCATATATGGATTGTCTCATGTGAATCTAAAATCAAGGTACCACAAAATAAATACAAATATACCAAGAAATCAAAGCAGCGAAAATATATTGCCACAAATTGATAAGGTACAATTTTTAATTTCTTGTTCAAAAGAACAGTTCCTTTCGATGCAAGAATTGTATGCCATGCCTCTCGATTCACATTCGAGGCCCCGCGTGATTTTGTGTTTCTAGATTAGGGAGAAGCCTCTGACTTCTCAAAACGAGGTTTGAGCTCATCGTTAGAACCCTAGAAAGTTTAGAGAAAATTTGAAGTTTCATATAGGAGTTCTTGGTCTAGTTTGGTATTGCATGGACCGGCTCCAACATAAACTTTTCGTAAAGTGTTTCGGTTTCATGAAATTCTTCGGGATTCATGTTTTCCAAACAGGATATGTACGCCGCTGAATCTAAAGGATGGAAGGAGATATATGCGGTTTGATACAAACGGCTAAAATTTAAACTTGTACGTGAAAAATGATGGGTAAATAAACACCTCCATTGAATTGGAGACGTAAATTTAACAAGTTCAATTTTCATTGACACGAAAATTGGGTGATACTATTGTGTGCCCTGAAGCTAGTTAGGTTTGTTTGGATCGTGGGTATAGGTATGGGTTCCCGTGGGAAGAAAGGCCTCTGACGTTTGTTGCCCTGTTGTTGCGCCCGTGGGGAGCAAGGGGGTGGTGTAATGCTCAGGGGCGCAGCTGCTGGCAGTTGGGCAACAGATCCCTCCCACCACTCCCTTGCCCATCCATCCATCCAGTGATGATGCGCAGGGATTCTGCGCAGCACCAACCCTAGAGCAGAGGGATGCCTGCTCCCGAGCTGGAATCATATCAAATCAAATGCTACTACAAGGGTCCTCGAGCTTATCCAGCTGCACCATGGTCACGGCCGAGCCGGGACCCTTGCCTTGAGCTGGATTCGGTCCTCCCGTCCACCCCACTCGCGCGCGCGCGCACTTGCGTCTGGATTGGACAGGCAACAAGTTGTTGCAGGAAACGACAGCCCCGTTGCAGTGCCGCGCCCGTTCCGATCGCTGTCAGCTGGCCACTTTACGTGACTGTGGCCTGTAATCCGTAACAGTCCCGTTCCCCTCCGGCCGCTGGCTAACTAACCAAATAATCGGCTTTACAGTGGCCAGATCGCGGCCATGCGAAATATAATTGCGGCCAGTGGGCTGTACCGATCCGTGGATGCCGATCAGATCCGTGGCCTACCTCGACCGATCGATCCCAATAACCCAGCGAAGTCTCTCGAGTCGTGTGCAGAGCGGGGTTTTGGTTTCTTCTTGACCACCGCCCCGCGGACCGGAGTGACGTGCCGACGACATGGGCGCGGTGCTGCGCATGTCGGCACGCACCGGCGTTAGTCCGCGCCCGAGCGCACACGCACGCACGTCCCGTCGAACCACAAATGGAATCCACCGGTCAGCTGGACGGAGTCGTCGTTCGCCGGAGCGGAGAGTACGCTCGATCTCGGCGCGGCGCCCACGTACGTACGAGACACGCGCGGCGCGGCGCGGCGCGGCGTGACGGTGCAACTTGCTGCGCGAATCGGGCGCCGCGAAAGCAACTTGGTTTGACATCGGCAGGTACGTGCGTGCCGAGGCGAGGGGCGGTGGTGCCGTTTTCCCGGTCAATGGCGAGGCTGTGTGTGTGGGTGTGGCGGTCTGGCTAGACTCTCACACCCTTGACTCCGGCCATTAGCGAGCCTGTCCGGGAAAAAACGCAACTGGTTCTGCGGCCCATGATCGTCCGGGAGAAATTAAAAGAAACGGACGGGGACGTGAGCTGAGCGTCGGTCGTGCATGCATGAGCATGAGCATGAGGGCGCTGAATGCAACGCCACAGTGCTCGCACACGCACAGACACGACCCTGCAGCAGAGCAGGCAGGGCCAGGCGGCACCACTATAGCGCGCCCGTCCGTCCATGTTTGCGAGGAGATGGAGGCCAGCAGGCTACGTCGCGTCACTCGCTCTGGCCCTCCCCTTTACCGCCACCTGCATAGCACTGTTGCGGAGTGCAATCCCCGCCCTGCTCACTCACTCTGCATGCATGGACTGCACTGCACTGCAGGGGGAGGGAGTAGCTCGCTCGCTCGATCGTCCGATCGGTCGATCAGGGCCATCCGCATTGCGTTTGCCGTAGCCAGGCGAAGCAGGGGTCGACACGTACGTGGCGTTGGCCCAGCGCGTACAGGAAGGCGAAACGTGAAGCAAAGCCGTGCCGCTGCAACAACCAGCACAACGGATGAGATTGGACCACCGGTACAGACGCCTGGCCCGGCAAATATCCACCACTCGTGAGCAGCGTCAGATTCCGGTATCCCACCGCTCATCATCACGAACCTCCAACGACTTCAACAGCTAGCCTGTAGTATCACCATCATTGCCGCCAAAAATGCATTCAGGGCGCATTACCAGTTCGGTCAAAACACGGACGGCCCTTCCCTCCCCTTCCCTTCCCCCCGCCTCGGTGGGATGCCCGGTAATCTCCACGTTCCCGTTACGTAATCCTGTCCGTCTCGTCTCGCCTCGCAGTGGAAACGCGTCGCCATTAAACTTGACCATCATCTCTCTCTCCCTGATGATGATGATGATGGATGGCGCCAACAAGTGGCCTGGAAACGCTGTGGTACCTCGTCACGCTCTTGACCTGGGAATTTCGGCCGCTTCTCCGTTCCCCCGGATCCGCGAGCTTGCGGCGACCAGGTAAAAACCATGTGCTTTCAGGTGCCAACCTGCACAGACTACTACAGTCGCCAGACCGATACTGTGCCCAAAGCTGACGAAGAAAAAAAAAAGTCGTCTTGGTTAGGCTACTGCGAGTCGTTGCAAGATTCGGACGTGTTGTTACCGAAGCTTCTCTTTTCCTCCTGCGCTGTGCCGACATGCACAGGTGATAACGGGAAACTGTCCATTCCACCTCCGTCCTTGTAAACCTGGTGATAATAATAATACTTACTTCGAAAATGAACCTATGCCCAGGATAGCTACCCAAGTGAAAAAGAAGCGTCGCGAAATTAGACAAGGGGGTTGCTTCAGGCGTAATACTCCAGGAAGCAAACACAACACGCAGCCTGCAATAAATCACAAGAAAGGCAACAATTGCAGACTGATACTACTACTACTACTGTAATCGAATCGCGTCCTCCGTCTTCAGCATCGGGAAACAACAGCTTTCGGCCCGTTACAGTTCCAGCATAATCTCGTACCCGCGCAAGATTTGCCAGCCTGAGCCCATCTCAGCCGAACCTGCTAGCAGTAGCAGTTCGCGCCAGATTCGGCCCGAACGAGGCCCCGAGCCCGTCTCAGCTTAGACCGGCCAGACCCTAGCTGCGTTAATGGACCAAATCTAGCGATCACGATTTTTTGACTAAAAAAAAAGGAATGCCTATGTCTCAGTTTTTCTTAAGTCTCAGTCAACTCAAAAAAAATGCAACTATAGTTTAAAGAAAAGTGCAACTGAAGCCGTTACACTTTTCTGTTCAGAAAAGTGCAACTACACGTGTTTTTGAACTACGGTTGCACTTTTCTCAAAAGTGAGAAAATCTCAATCGACCGAGACTTAGGAAAACCGAAAGAAAAGCAATCATCATTTTTATTTTCAATTTCTAAATTCTCCTGTATCGGCTCAAGCGTTACATATTCAAGAAAATGTGCTTCTCCCGTAAAAAAAAGTGCTTCAGATTGAAAATACGGAGGAAAAGGTTTAGGTAGGAGGTCCGTCAACCCTTATGGAAAAATTTACCAAGTCCATGAAACAAGACAATACCGTGGGAAGTTCAAGCCTAGACGAAGCATGGCGAATCTAACACAGTGGCAGTAGGCACCACTCACCAGCAGTGAACAAGCTACAATATGGTTACAATGCAGCGAAGCACTGAGTCTGAAACATTCAGAACAGCAACAGCTAGGAAGTCGTACAACAGCTAAACATTCAGAACATAAGCATCAGCCTATTTTTTTGTTTTGCGGACAACGGAACATCAACTCTTGTTAGCCTTGTGACAATCAGAGAATTAGCGCCTTGCCTTTTTCTGCAACCAGGCAGCATGCTGATGAAGTGACGCACAATCTTAGTAGCCACAACACTCCTTAACCATGTTGACACTGGCCGTGAGATCAATCTGCCATCTTCACTTTTATGACCCGAAAACCTCCTTGTTGCAAACGGGGCATACCTGGCATCATGGCAGAGTAAATCGCAATGGGCTCATCAGTGGTCAAACATCTCCAGAGAAAGACAGAGAAACAACAATGAGTAAAGATCCAAGATTTTATTTATGTTCAAGTAAAGTAGTGATGGGTTCACACCCATCAGAAACTACAACAATCTCGAGAAGAATGTAAAACAACAACATGCCTACAGAAGGCGGAGCAACTTACCTTATTGATCTTCAACCATTTCGCGACACAAGTTTGATGGTACTGGTGCTCACAGGGCAATGTAGTAAGCTTATCTCGGTTCTTGTAATCCATGCAACATATCACACATCTGTTTGTTTAAACATAAACAGAAGAGAAACTTAAAATCACAGCAAAAAAACTGTTTGATAGATGAATCAGTAAAGCAGGATTTGGGGATAAAATGGCGGTTTATCTGTGCATTGCTACCCATCACAACCACGCACAAAATATACCCCACATGTTCAACAATAAACACAAAGAAATCGAATGATAGTACGGGCTTGAGGACATACTCATCGTGCTTTTCCTTTCTTGAGAATAACCTAATTTTGTATGTTGAAGACTTAAGGAGTGCTATCACATCTTCTGACAACCCTTTGCTTTCTGTTCCAATAGTTTCCCCTAACTGCTGCAGTTCCTGCAATATGGAAGTAGTTCAGATTTCAGTAAATAAATTAAAAGGTAGCAGGTAGCATCCCATTTCGGTTTATAGTCATGGTTTAAGAAATTCTGAAATAAACAGAGGCATCCATTGTTCTTGGATTTTACTAAACAATAAAATATATGTAGAATTGTATCCACAGTTCATATCAAAGACTATGTAAGAGTCCTTTCAGAAATAATATATTAGAGTCCACTGGCAGTGGGCATGACCCTTGATGGAACAGTAGGGAATATACTGGCCAAACAGAGCATTTGATGATGCACACCTCATAAGTCATATTGTCAGGATCCACACTATCCTCCGTTACTACCTGTACGTTGGTAAGATAGATGAAAGTACAGTTAAATAAAACTAAAATTGTGTGAAGCAAATCTGTAAAACCAAAACTGCCTGAAACAAATACCTGAGGAGATCTTCTTTCACAAGTACTGCCATTGCTGGGTGTTGAAGAACTTGTTGGCTTTCTTCCTAAACAGGTGTTTTAACAGCATTCACAAGAGGTGACATATCGATATGTGCTACATAGTATATAGAAGAGTACCAGTAGATGATTAATCACCTGCTTTTAGGATACTGTCATCAATTGATGCATAAGAAATTTGGTCCTCTATCTCTTGTATCTCTCTAGCTAAGGCTTCATCGACAGCTAGCTGTGACTCATAATTTGCACCTCCTCTTAATTTTTTTTCACCCAATGTTCGTTGATGGCCACAACTAGAACTGGGATAAGAGCGACTCCCAGATGAACCACTACCATCATTTCCTTGGAGTAATTGATATACTATTTCCTGAACAGAGGGCAAGAATAGGCAAGTTAATGAGAAGCTTTTGTCATATTTTGTCCTACGCTGTCGTGCTACAAATGAGAAAAAATATCAATCCGACACAAAAACTGGAAATAAAGAGTCCAAATATTTGATCATTGACAACGGATTTGTATCTGGCCATGAATATGTTTGTAATTTTGTGATGTAAAATGTCATTAAAATGGTATTCTACAGGTCATGAATATGTTATTAAAAGTAACTCTTAAAGATGAATCATTTTTTGTTAACATGTGTGATTTAAATATGCACAAATATGATCCACAAGGAGAAGGTCTGTATTATATTATTAGACCTGGTCAAGCTCCAAATAACAAATGAACGTTCTTGGCCCTAGGTTAAAGATTTGGTTGAGATTTCTATGCACAACACAACAAAAAACTACAGACACTGGGATAGAACGTGACTGAGATTTCTAATGCAAACTAACAGCGATAACAATGACGACATACACACAAATCAGGGAAATAGACACAACCAAGTAAGACATGGACAGGTAACGTGAACAATAACCTGATCTTGAAGAACTAGTGCAAGATCAACATCATCTTCAAAAAAGCATCCCCCATAATTCTCTTCAATTGCATATGGTACAGGGGCATCCATATAGTACACAACTACTTCCTTCTTCCCCGTTGTATCATATAGCACCTCCATGCTCATGTGTCATGAGCACCTAACAAGGAAACATGCAGAACACCAGATCATGCTAAATTTGTAGAAACTATTGCAAAAAGACTCAACTGTTGCAACTTACATATCAAATCCTCATAATCACTGTTCTACTAACTATGTTCACTTTTTTTTCCTGAAAACTACAGCCTATATTCATGCATATCTCCACTATTCAACTATAAAAGCCCTAACTGCATCACCCTGCGGACCTAGAACTGAAGATTGAACACCTTTTGGGGCGAAAATCTTGAGTAAGCAAAATACCAACAACGCTAGTATTTAGCAGCAGGAGAGCGGTACATGTGATTCTACGGTAAGAAACAGACAATCTCTGTTCGAGAAAACACATACAGACAAGCAATCGGCGGAGTGTAGAAGGGATTCCACTAACTCATGCCCACAACGCCTCGGATCTATACACTACGATCTCTGCCCCCCTACATACCACAGATCAAGCAACTGGCAGCCATTTTTCGCAGAAAAATGAACATTTTACTCGCGAAATCAAGTACTATATAGCGAATCGAGAACATATGAGCTGCAAGTGGAAACTTACGAAGGAACGAATCCGGGAACGGGGAATTTGGGAGGCTCCGACCTGCGAGCGAGGAGGGGACTGCCGAGTGCCGACTGAGGATGGGCGGTCAGGGAGCCGGCTGCCTTTTCACCTCCACTGTCGCTCTGCCCAGCGCAGCTGAAATCGTGGCCCCGGAGGGGGACGCATGGGCTAACAGTCAACGAGAGATCTCGAACCGGAGAGGCCGAATTAGACCCAAACTGTCCGCGGGCCTATCCGCTGACAGTCCGGACAACCGTAACCCTAAATTGGTGTTCGATAATCATGTAGACTAAAATTTCTCAAATCCATGCACTACATTAAACCATTATCCATTTGCATTTTCATCTAATTAACCTACCTAGTGCACATAGATAATTCATAGTAGCAAGTATAATCATAACTAAAATGACTATAACGACTGATGCATAGTGGACTTGCATCTCCTTCTCGATGGAATGTTTCATCAAAATTTTCATCTTCCTCCGAGTTGCATCCTACTTGTTTTTGTAATTATCCACAATGTCGACGAGTTGCAACTTTATTTTCATCTTCTCTTCTTGCAAGCACATCTTCTCTTCTTCTATTTATTGTTCTCTTCTTCAATCTTCTTTAGTTTATTCTTTAAATTCTGGTTTATTTCTTAAACTTGCTCAAACTTTTCTTCGATCTTCTTCTTTTCCTCAATTGTGAAGTTCAAATCCTCCAATATGCGCATCTTGCCACAGAGGGAATCGTTCAACTCGAAAATAAAACCCCGGACATTGAAACTACATGCTTTTCAATCCTACCTTTCAACATAGCAACTCTCAAATCTACTCCAATTGCATAATTTGGGGATAAAAAATATAAGCAGAATATAGGACATACCATGGTGGAGTCGGATGAGGTGCCCTCCCCGTATAGAGGGAAGGAGCCTGCCGAGTTCTCGTTCATGTCCCACGAAACCAAGGTGTGGCGAGACCGGCTGCGGAGGCGCAGAGGGTTGCGGATGAACTCAGATCCGGCGTAATGCCGCCGCCATGAAGCTCGGCTACAACCGAAATATGGTCAAGGAAGCTTGGAGGAGAAGGCGGAGGATGACGGGGGTTGCGGGTGGCCGACAGGAAGGGCGTGTAGGCGGATGCCCGCGATGAGGCGGAGCTAGTAGAAGGAGACGGCAGAGTGTAAAAATTATCTAGCACCGCGATGGTTTCGACGTATTTAGGGTAAAATATAGTGGATCCGCGTTGTCAGCGACCGAGTGCTGCCGTCGGCGCGACCGGGCCGCCCCAAACCCTCCCCACATGTGGGCTGGGTTTAGGGTTTACCGGACATCTCGGTCGCTTAAACTGGGTATGGGGGACTGTTGGGTGGCCTTTTTTTGCCCGGACCGTGTCCGGGATACTCGTCCAGACTAATAGGGCGATTTTAGGGTGGCTGGTTAAAGATACTCCCAGTACTCTATCTTCCGATATGTTTTGGTATTTTAATTTGTACGCGTGCGAACGGAAATGAGTGAATAAACACGGTAGAACCGCGTCTAGATACACACAATTTAGAAAAATCTAAAAGATCTTATAATTTAAAGTAGAGTGTGTAGTTCACTACATCGTCTCATCAATGTGTTTGATAGTCCCTAAATATTGCCTGCTATTTGGAAGTCCGACACATGTCCGGACCTATGGGACGGCTGCCCCAACGACGCCCCCAATACTTTTATTTTGGTTTTTTTAAAAAAATTGACTATTTTGAATACGGGATATAAAACACGTAAAAACATAATTAATGGCTATAGAATTGAAGTCTTGGCCACCACAAACGGCCCGGTCACCAAAATGCTACCAAGTCAAGCCATGTTATAATACACCACCCAAATGCCACAAAAAATAATTGAAATTAATTTTTCTTCAAGATGCGCTTACGGAGCAAAGCCCACATATCTGGCTCCACGTGGCTAGTGTCAGTGATAAAGATCTTCGCTTCTCAGTCATTTTATCCAATTTCTCTTTAATTTTATTGGATTCAATTGGTACCTGACGTGGGGTACCCGAGAGACCCCCACGATAGGCCTACTCGGTCGGCCCATTAAGGGGTACCTTAAAGAGGCCCTCGAGTGGCTGCATGAAGGCCTGCAACAGAATCCCACGCGAAAGCAAAAACAAGGAAAAACTTGGACGGTAATGTTAGGAAAGAGTAGTAGCCGACTCGGAAATGAGTCCTATTCATGTACGGCCCCCAGGACTAGGCTGTCTATATAAAGCATGGGAGGGGGTCACGGACGGGCAAGCAACCCTAGATTTAGAGCTACGTTAGACCCAATCTGTGTAGCACCCCTGTAACCTGTTTTTTCACCTCATCGAAATAAAATCTGGCGGGCAGCAACCCGTCAAGTCGAGTAGTCCACCAGTGTCTTTTCCCTTACGAAACCCCGGGCCCCTCACCATGGGGATTGTTGAGGTCACGTCCTCTTCATTGGTGCCGTCTGTGGGAATCTAGGGCACTAGATTTGAGACTTCTTCGACTTCATCACCTTTAAACCGTGACTCGATGATCTAGGCGGACTCGATCCGCTTCGGTTCTATCGACTTCACCAAGCACTCGCTGGCATCACGCTCGGTATTCGACTCCCTCGACAAAAGCATCGATCTCAAGATCGGTGACCTAAAATTCCGTTCGGGTCACACGGGGGTATTATTCCTGCAAGACTCCCCTCGGATTCAGTGAAGGGAGTCGATCACGACAGAAATCTTGCCACCTCCGAACTTCGAGCACCTCTACCCTCATGTCCACTTTGTCGCGATGGCGAGGCGAACCGCGTCGTCCTCCTTCGAGAGCAGCAAAGAAGATGAGCTGACCGACCCGCCCAAAATAGCGGATGCAACTAACACTAGGACAATTGAAGAAGAGGAGGAGCTTGGCGAGTACCCGCCAAAGTCCCAGCCACTCGAAGACGAGGACCCGAACGGCGATGATGGTGGACTCGACGGGTCCCCTCCACCCATCAATTTCGGGTTCGTGGCTAAAAACAAGAAAAGTAAAGAAAAACGCCCTCAGATGCATGTGTCAACCAGCACAATCGAGTTGGTCATCAAACTAGTCGAGCAAGGCCTCCCCCTCCCGGAAGACGCTGATTCATAGGAGTAGGTGGCTTATCGCTAGCTATTGGGCAAGCACAGGAGAAAGTTGAACAAGATGCACTGGGAGCTTCAAAGCGCAGGTCCTCCGGGAAAAGATCCAGTCAAAGCTTCATGCAGCTGGGTGCGGAAACCATTGGCTCCTAAACGACGATCCCGAACGCACAAGAGCCATAATCATGCATAGCGACATAAACATAATTAATCAAAGCATAAGTGGTACCACAAGTTCAAAAAATAAATGATCATAGAGGCTATTCGTGACTAGTTCATAGTCATAACTATGGTGTGAGGATGCGCCAAGTCAACCAAATAAAACATTCAAAAGAGAACACCACAAATTTATGCTTCAATATGACAAGAACAACTCATGATTCTTTCAATGGCACATCAAACACTCTCAGCTATTTGAGGCTAATCATTCTACTCAATAACCACAAGGATTTAAAACAAAAATAACATATAGCATGATATGAAAAAGTTCTAGCCACAGTCTATACAAGCTTCTACTTGCATCGTTAAAAATTCTACCTCAAGCAGCAGTTTCTTTTCCCAAGAAGCACCATACAACTCATGCTTTAACAAAAACTCTCTAAATGCTACAGAAAGCAAACATGAGAGGAATCACATAACACTACTAAAACTAACAACTCTGAACAAGAGATGCAATGAAAACAAGATCTAAACAAGATTTTTTGCAGCAGCTAGAAGAAAAACTAAGAATACTAGCATAGCAAGTATTCAAACGAAAAAGCGGAGTGTGTCTCTCTCCAAAACAAAGAATGCTAGGATCCAACTATATTATTTCAGCAAGGAAAACAAAAGAAAACAAAATAAAAACAAACATACGCTCCAAGTAAACTTCATATGATGTGACCGAATAAAAATATAGTTTCACGAGAAGTGACCTGATAGATAGTTGATGAGAAGGGGATGCCTTGGGCATCCCCAAGCTTAGATGCTTGAGTCTTCTAAAAATATGCTTGTATAAACCACGGAGGCATCCCCAAGCTTTGACCTTGCACTCTTCTTGATCACATATGTCACCTCTTCTCTTGACCCTTGAAAACTTCCTTCACACCACACTCAAATAGTGATTCGCATTAGAGGGTTAGTGCAACAATTAAAAATCCATTGGTTCTGTATGGCACAAGTTATATTGATACTTTTAAACAATAGCTACAGCCACTGATGTTTCGTGAAGCAAATAAATCCACTTGACATCGCAAAAGAGCAAATGCAAGAAAAATGACAGAATCTGTCAAAACCAGAACTGTCTGTAAAGACGAATTTTTTCGAGGCACTTACGTTGCTCAGATTGAAAAACTTAAAGAACTAAAAAGTTGCGGAATTAGCTGAGGAATAAGCGCAAAACATTTTAGATCAATCTGATCTTACAGGATTTTATACGATATTTTACGGTGGACAGCAGAAATCTGTTTCCTACACAGAAATCCGAAAACCAACTCCAACTCTTGTCAGAAACCTTAGTTGGCACTACTAAAACATGAAAAGAAAGATATAAAGGAGTTACTACAGAAGTATGCAACCCCTTGACTCAAAGAAAACAGAGAAAAACAAAGCAAAAATAAAACCATGGGTTATCTCCCAAGAAGTGCTTTTCTTTAACGCCTTTTAGCTAGGCCAAGAAAAGTGGAATCAAGTATTTTCAAGTGAAGAAGCATCCAAATTGTTACGAGGCTTACGTTTACCTTTCTTACCCTTATTTTTACTTTTAGGGAACTGATGGTCCAAGCATGGTTTGGAAGTGAAAGTCATGGTACCTTTCCCAATATTGATGGTTGCTCCTAAGAGCTTCAGCAGAGATCTTCTAAGGGTAATTTGTCCTCCTCCTACACATTCAATAACAAGATAATCAGTGGAGACCGTTTTTCCTAGAAGTTTTGTAAATACTCCCTCAGCTATCCCAATTGGAAATATAGTGGTGTTATTAAGGAGAGTAATGTCTTTCCCCCCTTTAGCAAGTCCCCAAAGGTTCAAAGATTCATAAATTTCTTTAGGCATAAGACAAAATTCAGACATAATATCACAACGAGCATGAAATGTTTCACCATTTATAGCAACCTTCACCAAAGGAATCATATTTGAAGCTTCAAAATCTATTGGTACATAATCAAGACGTTCACGAATATGGCCATAACCTTCTTTTAAATGAGAAATATGTGACTCAAGACTACTCAATCTAGCATAAATACTTGCAATGGCTTTATCAGAACTACTGGGTAAACTGTAGGTTGCAATTAATTTTTTGTAGCATTAAAAGCTTGTTCTCCATTACAATGAAGAAAATCTCCTCCTACCACAGTATCCAAAGCATATCTATAACAACGAATAAGACCAAAGTAAAAGCTACGAAGAAACATGCTTAGAATCATTTTAGGTTAAATTTTGCAATAGGTATCAAAAAGTCTGGACCAAGCTTCCTTAAAACTCTCATCACTCCCTTCTTTGCAAGTAAAGATCATTTTCTCATGTGACATGGTAACAGGAATAGAAGTACTCATTTCAACAAAAGTAAAAACAGGAATAAAACTACATATAGAATAAGAACTAATTTTTTGTGTTTTTGATAAAGAGAAGCAAACAATACAAACTAAAATAAACTAAAACAAAGTAAAGAGATTGGAAGTGAGAGACTCCCCTTGCAGAAATTCTCTTCTTCCCTGGCAACGGCGCCAGAAAATATGGTTGATGCGTGTGATCACACGTTCGTAGGGAGACGCCAAGAGGAAGGTATGAAGAGTGCAGCGGAAAGTTTTCCCTCAGAAAGATACCAAGGTTGAATCGACCAGTAGGAGGAAGGAGTAACTTTAGAAGGTGAAGCAGCTGAGATGGCATGGCGTACTACCGGTTCAGAAGCAACGTGGAACCTACACAACACAATCAAATCACTTTGCCCCAACGAAGGATGCACCATAGTGCATATGAAAGACATAAAGATTACTGTGTGATTCATGAAGGCATTACAACAAGATACATAGACCGTTATCCAACTACATCTATGACTAAAAATCCACCCTCCAAATATCATCCGAACAAACGTTGGGTATTAAGGTGCAAGGAACAGATTATCGCAGTAAGCAAAGTGTGTAATGTAAACGATAACATCATCCTTAGACAAAGCATTGTTGTTTTCTCCCTAATGGCAACAACACATCCTCCATCTGTCATGTTTCTGTCACTCGAGCACAGATGAAAAGGAGGCATGAACCCACTATCGAGCATAAATACTCCCTCTTGGAGTTACTAGCATCTACTTGGCCGGAGCATCTACTAATAATGGAGAGCATTTAAGATCATAAATAACATATGCATGAAGATAACATGATAGATTGATAATCAGAAGACATAGCATTCAACATTCATCAGATCCCAGCAAACACAACATGTAGCATTACATAAAGATGATCTTGATCATGTTAGGCAGCTCACAAGATCTAAACATGAGGTACAAAGTGGAGAGAACAACCATCTAGCTACTGCTATGGACCCGTGGTCTAGGGATGAACTACTCACGCACCCTTCGGTGATGATTTCCCCCACCGACAGGGTGCCGGGGAGAGCTCCAGAACCCTCCCAGTCTTGGGATGACGGTGACGGCGGCCTTGGGTGTTTTTCGGGGAAAGTGGGATCCTCCTAGGGTTTATGTCCCGAGGGGATTAAATAGGGGAAAGGGCAAAGGCGGTGGAGCCCTGGTGGCCCCACACCACCCCCGGCGCGGCCAAGGGGGGCCCCTCCCTATGGTGTGGGCCCCCTGAGGCCCCCTTCCGGGTCTCTTTGGGACTTCGTGGAACCTTCGGGAATTCTAAGACTTCTAGGCTTCGAACTTTCCAATTCCGAGAATATTTCTAGAACAACTTTTCTGAAACTAAAAATGGCAGAAAACAGGGAACTGACTCTGTGGCATCTTGTCAATAGGTTAGTCCGGGAAATCGATAAAAATGACATAAAGTGTATAGCAAACATGTGAGAAACAATAAGAAAACAACATGGAACATCAGAAATTAAGGATACATTTATGACGTATCAGGGTGCTGAAAATCATGTTGCTGATAACTTGTCTAGATTGGAGAACATTACTTTTGATCCTATTCATGTTAATGATAGTTTTCCAAATGAACAGTTGGCTGCAATAAAGGTAAAACCCCAGGATAGTCCATGGTATGCTGATTATGCTAACTTTATTTTTTCAAAGTATTTACCTCCAACATTTACAGCTCAACAAACAAGAAAATTCTTCTATGATTTGAGGCATTATTTTTGGGTGACCCACATTTATATAGAGAAGGAGTATATGATATTATGAGAAGATGTGTTCCAGATCATGAAAAACGTGATATTGAAGAAGTGCCATAGTGGTGCCTATGGAAGACATCACGCTGGAGATAGAACCACACAGAAGGTTCTACAATCAGGTTTCTATTGGTCTACTCTCTTTAAAGATGCACGTAAATTTATTTTATCTTGTGATGAATGTCAAAGAGTAGGAAATATTTCTATACGTAATGAAATGCCTATGAGTTATTCTCTTGTTATTGAACCTTTTGATTGTTGGGGATTTGACTTTATGGGTCCTTTTCCTCCTTCGAATGGTTATACTCATATTCTTGTTGCTGTAGATTATGTTACTAAGTGGGTAGAAGCTATACCTACTAAAAGTGATGATGGTGAAACCTCTATAAAAATGCTTAAAGATGTTATTTTCCCTAGGTTGGGTGTGCCTAGATATCTTATGACTGATGGAGGTTCTCATTTTATTCATGGTGGTTTTAGAAAGACCCTTGCTAAATATGATGTTAACCATACAATTGCCTGAGCTTATCATCCTCAAACCAGTGGGTAAGTAGAATTATCAAATAGAAAAATTAAATCTATCTTGCAAAAGACTGTTAATAAATCTAGGAAGAATTGGTCAGATAAGTTGAATGATTCTTTATGGGCTTATAGAACTGCTTATAAAAATCCTATGGGTATGTCTCCTTATAAAATGGTTTATGGAAAAGCTTGTCACTTGCCTTTAGAATTAGAACACAAAGCTTATTGGGCAGTGAAAGAACTTAACAAAGATTTTAAACTTGTTGGTAAGAAAAGAATGCTTGATTTGAATCATCTTGATGAATGGAGATGTGAAGCTTATGAAAATGCCAAGCTCTTCAAAGAGAAAGTTAAACAATGGCATGGTAAAAGAATCCTTAAAATAGAGTTTCATGTTGGTGAGAAAGTTCTATTGTATCGGTCTCGTCTCAGATTTTTTGCAGGAAAATTACTCTCTCGATGGGAAGGACCTTATGTTATTAAAGAAGTGTATCGTTCGGGTGCAATCAAAATTGCTTCCCTCAAAGATAACACTACACAAGTGGTAAATGGACAAAGACTCAAACATTATATTTCTGGGGATTCCTATGATGAAGATGTGGATGTTATTCAAGTAATGACTCCGGAGAAGTTCATTAGGGGGAAGACTCTAGAATCTACAGAGTCTTCTTTGGAATAGGTAACAGTTCTGTTAAGAAAAAGTTCGCGAAATACCTTTTCAGTTATAAATTATCAGTTTTTGGAAAATATAAAAAAAATACCGAGCCGAAGAGGAGTTGGAGAAGGTGCCTGGAGGCACCACACCATGAGGGGGCGCGGGGCCACCCTTGGCCGCACCACCCTATGGTGTGGGCGCCTCAGAGCCCCTCTCCGACTTGTTTTCAACCTGGAATTTCCTTTCGTTACGCATATTTTTGGCTATATAACCCCCCCCGGATCCCCCGGGGTCCATATATCGTTTTCTCGTCGTGTTTCTGTTTCGAGCTGTTTCTGCCAGGTTACATATTCAGATCTAGAGCCACAATGTCATCTCCTAGATCTCCCAAAGACATTTTCTTTGAGAACAGCGTCAACCCGTACATGAACGAGTTGAAGATGCATCCCAAGGAATTGCTTCTCAAGGATGGGGAGGTGCAGATTGAAGATGTTCGGGGCTCTAAAGGAGAAGGCAGTCTGGAAGCTAGGATGGAAGAACTGGAGAAAGAAGTCTTTAGGTACAAGAAGATGGGAGCGTGAAGTTGAGATCATCCACGGGATAAAGACATAACAGATCGCTGAATTCAAGAAGGAGAATTTGAAGCTTTGGGAGGAGATTTTCTCACTCACCAAGACCACCAACGATTTGCAAGCACAACTCTATGATGCGCAGAACCAGAACTGTGAGTATGAGAACAGGTTTAAACATATAAGCTCTGCTGCTAGTTTCAGGATGTTGGAGACCAGGACATCATTTGTGGATGGAGAGCCTTTACCTTGGAAGACTGAGGATGAGAAGGAATCACCACCACAACCTAAGAATTGATTCGTCATTGATATTGGCATCCCCTTGGCTTGTTACAATCTTGGGGGAGTGCCGCGGTATCACCTTTATCTTTCAACCTTTTACCTTTTAGTAGAGTCATATCGTGAGTTGAGGAAATATCATATAGTATGGTTTGCAGTATGGAGGTGTTGCTCCTTAGTTGGTTATCATTGTATCCCTTGGTTTGAGTTGACGTAATGAAATATTAATGATAAGTTTCATCATCTACATGTTTGACTTTATTTTAGTTTGCAATTTTTGTTATGTGATTGATCTTGTTATTAGTACTGGTATCAATTATGGAGTTTCTAGATAATCTAGTTGGTTTTGGCAAACCTAGCACTGGACAGTAGCAACAATTCGTTGAGACTTAAGTAGAAAAGAGGGAGTTGCATGTAGATATATTATTCCATGATCTTTCTTCTTTGTTAGCTCATAAGCTTAGTATTCCCAAATAAGTTTGTTTGCACCTTCAAGGAAGATTGCATGATTGGCTTTATCATATATGTTTTTGTTTGTTTTGCTTCGATTCTTATGCTTGCTACCCAACCTTGCTAGCCAAAAACATGTACTAAGAGGGAATGCTTCTCGTGCATCCAAACCGTGAGCCCAAAACCTTGCCATTTGTGTCCACCATACCTACCTATATGTGGTATTTCACCGCCACTCCAAGTAAATTTCTTGTGTGCTACCTTTAAACCTTCAAAATTTACACCTGTTTTGTGCTCCTGTTTTAACTCAGGAGGACGAAAATAGAGAATCTTTATCTCACATGTTGATTGGATTTCACACCCTGGAGTAATGGCTTCATCCTCTTACCCAAATGCTAGAAGATCTGGCAGCGGGGTTCCCAGCCCCAAATAATAATACAAATTCTCTTCACTCGTCTTGCCCCTGATTTATCAGTCAAAGCATAATTGTGTAAACAAAAGAGAAAGAGGGATGAACTTCTATACCAGTTGCGTCCTTTTATGGGAGCCGCTCTTGTGAAGTCTAGTTGGATTGTGACGTACTGTATTTTCTGTTTGCCATTCGTTGACATAAACATACACCTCTCAAAATTTAGACACTCCTCCACGGTTTGTGATTTTTGGCAGACACCCGTGGATTTGGTTAGCCATGGTTTGTGTAAGAAAGGTTGGGAGGAGTGTCAAACTTTTATACCTCTGTTTTACAAAATAAAAGCTCTAGCACATAAGTGATCAATGCTTCCCTCTGCGAAGGGCCTATCTTTTACATTTATGTTGAGTCAGTAAATCTATTTCTTTCTGTCTAAGCAAGCATTTGAGTTGTTGTGATTCATCCAGCTGCATGTTGGTTTACTTAGTCATGATCTTTATTCTTCTTTGTTTCTGCAAATGCTTTTATCTGTTTGAATACCACTTTGAAAGTTACCAATGTTTGCAAAGAGACCGTTATAATTGAGCATGATAAACTCTGCAATATAGCTCTAGTATAAAAGACTCTAATTGAAAGATAAGTACACTTTTTTGGTCTTTGACCAAGAACGAAGTTTGCCTTTACCAATTGTGATTTACTTGTTGCACCTTTATTGTTACTTTACTTGTTTCAAGTTTGATTTTATGAGAGGAGGTTGCTGTCTAAAATGACTTGTTCTTTGTAGATGTGATGCCTCTTGTCCGTATTTTATTTTATCGACACCTCACTCCATAAACCTGTGGTCATGTTTACTGAGTTCAGTTTCGCTTGGGGATAAGCGAGGTCTAAGCTTGGGGGAGTTGATATGTCCATTTTGCATCACCGTTTTCTGTTATTCATCGATATATTTCATGTTATGATGCATCCCTTATTATCTTATTTTGCATGTTTCCTAATTTTTGGAGAATAAACACCGGGACCAGAATTCTGATGGAAAAGCACCATCGAGATACCCCATTTCAAAAGATTAGAAGAAGAGGGGGGGACACCGGAGGTATCTTAGAAGTTCGAAAGAGGGAGCCAGTCACAAGGAGAGCCGGAGGGGGGCCACCAGGGGCCTACACCATGGGGTGGCGCCCCCCTTGGCCGCGCCGCCACATGGTGTGGCCACCCTGGCCCAGCTATGGTGGATATCTTTCGCGTACTTGACCCCAGGGAACCCTAAGCCCCATACCACCAATGAAGAATTATTCCGCCGCCGCCTCGGGGCGGAAAACACCCGAGAGAGAAAAGCTCTCTGGCAGGGAGAAATCTGCCGGGGAAATTCCTCTCCGGAGAGGGGAAATCACCGCCATCGTCACCGTCATCGCTCCGGGCATCATCAAGATCGTCATCGTCATCATCATCACCACCAGTACCATCACCCTCATCATCCACCATCATCCCTCTGTAACAATTAAGGTCCTCTATCGTTGTTTTACATTAGATCTCTCTCCCGGTGTGGCTTACTTGTTAGTAGTTGATGCTTGTGAGATTTATCGGTGTTAGCACTTTATGACCAGATTGTTATCATCCATTATATCACCTCTGATTATGATCCATATGATGTCTTGTGAGTAGTTTGCTTAGTTCTTGAGGACATGGGAGAAGTCATGATGTTAGTAGTGAAGTTATATTGAAGTAATATCTCGTGGTTCGGTATTTGTGGTGCTATTCTTCTAGTGGTGTCATGTGAACGTCGACTACATGATACTTCACCTTTATGGGCCTAGGAGGATGCATTGTGTATTTGGATACTAATTGTGGGGTTGCCGGAGTGACAGAAACCTAAACCCCCGTTAGGAAACCAATGCAGAGGGAGCGTAGAATCCGGAGTTTTAAGGCTGTGGTTAGTTTTATCTTAATTACTTTATTGTATTTTAGGATGCTTACGAGGGGTATAATAACAAGTATGTATTTGTCCTAGTTGGGTGGTGCATTAGCATAGGTTCACCCACACAACACTGCACGAACCAATGGATAATAATCAATCGTAACGAAGCGAAAGCACTTGACGAAATTCCCATGTGTCCTCGAGAACGTTTGGTAGTCATAAGTAATACAAACGACTTGTCCTTTGCTCTAAAAATGATTGGGAAACTCGCTGCAATATTATTTACCGTACTTTATTTATTCGCACTTTATTTATCTGCTATATCAAAAACCTCCAAAACCCCATTTTCTAGTGTTTAGAGTGAATCCTCTATCTAACCTGCTTGTGAACACCTTCTGCTCCTCGTTGGGTTCGACACTCTTATTTATCGAAAGTACTACGATACACCCCCTATACTTGTGGGTCATCACCCACGAAGAAGCGCGAGAGAGTCACGTGACCCTCGGGCTCACCGCAGGGAAGACTGTTGTAGTGGCGGAAGCGTTGGAGGAACTACGCGCGCACGTGATACGTCATAAACGTATCCATAATTTTTGATGTTCCATGTTGTTTTTGTACTATATGCTACATGTTTCCTTTACACCTTATGCCTTTTTATCGATTTTCTGGGACTAACCTATCGACAAGATGCCACAGAGCGAGTTCATGTTTTCTGCTGTTTTTAATTTCAAAAAAATTGTCCTGGAAATATTCTCGGAAATGGACGAAACAAAACCCAGAATTCTTAGAAAGTCGTCGCGCACACGGAGTCTTGAGGGGACCCAGAGGGGGGCCATAGGGGACCCACACCATAGGGCGGCACACCCTCCGTCTGGTCGCGCCTGGGGGTGGTGTGGCCCCCCTGGCCGTCCACTGACGTTGCCCTCTCGCCTATTTATACCTCTCGGAAGGTTAACCCTAAGTAACCGAGCCTTTTCCACAAAAAACATCCGCAACCGCCGTCATCGTCAACCCTAGTTCGGGAGGGTTCTGGAGCTCTCTGTGGCACCCTGCCGTGTGAGATCCTGGCGCAGGGCTCAATAGGATTAATAGGATACTCATATCAACAAGTTGCAACTTCTTTTCCGGAAGCTCATCTTGAAAGAACTCCAGTGTTAAGCGTGCTTGGCCTCGAGCAATTTGAGGATGGGTGAACGACCGGGAAGTCCTTCCCGGGTGCGCATGAGTGAGGACAAAGTGTGCAGGAAAGACTAGTGTTGGTATGTGTGGCCAGTCTAGAGATCCTAGAGAGCTACCATGGGTGACAGCCGCCGGCTACGAGGTGGCCGGGGTGTTACATTTGGTATCAGAGCCTACCCTCGCGGTTACACGGGCGTGTGCGGGTCTGTGGGTGGACATGTGGGACATGTGCCGACACTGGGTGCACAGACGAGTGCCAAGAGGGGAAGTTCCTGGACTGTAGGTTGACCGACGAGGGTGTCGGTCTTCTATGGGGGGAAGGATGTGAGATCCTGGCGCAGGCTCAATAGGATTAATAGGATACTCATATCAACAAGTTCCAACTTCTTTTCCGGAAGCTCATCTTGAAAGAACTCTAGTGTTAAGCGTGCTTGGCCTAGAGCAATTTGAGGATGGGTGACCGACCGGGAAGTCCTTCCCGGGTGCGCATGAGTGAGGACAAAGTGTGCAGGAAAGAATAGTATTGGTCTATGGGGCCAGTCTAGAGGTGGCCGGGGTGGCCGGGGTGTTACATTTGGTATCAGAGCCTACCCTCGCGGTTACACGGGCGTGTGCGGGTCTGTGGGTGGACATGTGGGACATGTGCCGACACTGGGTGCACAGACGAGTGCCAAGAGGGGAAGTTCCTGGACTGTAGGTTGACCGACGAGGGTGTCGGTCTTCTATGGGGGGAAGGATGTGAGATCCTGGCGCAGGCTCAATAGGATTAATAGGATACTCATATCAACAAGTTCCAACTTCTTTTCCGGAAGCTCATCTTGAAAGAACTCTAGTGTTAAGCGTGCTTGGCCTAGAGCAATTTGAGGATGGGTGACCGACCGGGAAGTCCTTCCCGGGTGCGCATGAGTGAGGACAAAGTGTGCAGGAAAGAATAGTATTGGTCTATGGGGCCAGTCTAGAGGTGGCCGGGGTGGCCGGGGTGTTACATTTGGTATCAGAGCCTACCCTCGCGGTTACACGGGCGTGTGCGGGTCTGTGGGTGGACATGTGGGACATGTGCCGACACTGGGTGCACAGACGAGTGCCAAGAGGGGAAGTTCCTGGACTGTAGGTTGACCGACGAGGGTGTCGGTCTTCTATGGGGGGAAGGATGTGAGATCCTGGCGCAGGCTCAATAGGATTAATAGGATACTCATATCAACAAGTTCCAACTTCTTTTCCGGAAGCTCATCTTGAAAGAACTCTAGTGTTAAGCGTGCTTGGCCTAGAGCAATTTGAGGATGGGTGACCGACCGGGAAGTCCTTCCCGGGTGCGCATGAGTGAGGACAAAGTGTGCAGGAAAGACTAGTATTGGTCTGTGGGGCCAGTCTAGAGATCCTAGAGAGCTACCAGGGGTGATATCCGCCGGCTACAAGGTGGCCGGGTTGTTACATGCCGGGAGGGGGGATCATCACCGGAGGGCTCTACACCACCATGCCCGCCTCCGGAATGATGCGTGGGTAGTTCATCCTTGGACTACGGGTCCATAGAAGTATCTAGATGGTTGTTCGCTCCTCTTTATGCCTCATGTTTAGATCTTGTGAGCTGCCTAACATGATCAAGATCATCTTATTGTAATGCTACATGTTGTGTTTGCTGGGATCTGATGAATATTGAATGCTATGTCCAACGATTATCAATCTATCATGTTCTTTTCATGTGTATGTTATTTATGATCTTGCATGCTCTCCGTTGCTAGTAGATGCTCTGGCCAAGTAGATGCTTGTAACTCCAAGAGGGAGTATTTATGCTCGATAGTGGGTTCATGCCTCCCTTTCACTCACGCTCGAGTGACAGAAACGTAAACGGGTGGGGGATGTGTGGTTGCCATTAGGGAGAAAACAACGATGTTTACATTGTTTACATTACACACTTTGCTTAATGAAATTATCTGTTGCTTGCAACTTAATACCCAAGGTTTGCTCGGATGACATTCTGAGGGTGGATTATTAGTCATAGATGTAGTTGGATAATGGTCTATTTATCTTGTTGTAATGCCTGCATGAATCACATAGTAATCATCATGTCATGCATATGCACTACGGTGCAGCCTTTCTATCTGTCAATTGCCTAGCTATAATTTGTTTACCCAACATGCTATCTATCTGTTCTAGAGAGACAACTCTAGTGAACTGTGGACCCCGGTCCATTTCCTTTATACTGATAATACAACCACTGCAATCACTGTTTTCATACTGTTCCTTCTGTTTTCCTACTACCATCACTGTTCTCTTTTCATCTACTGCAAACAAGTACTGTTTTCCACACCATATGTTTAACCTCTTTCTTTTCAGCAAAACCGGTGAGATTGACAACCTCACTGCTTCATTGGGGCAAAGTGATTTGATTGTGTTGTCAAAGTTCCACATTGCTTCTGAACCAGGAGTGCGCCCAGCCACATCAGCAACATCAACCTTCGGCAGTGATTTCTTTCTCCTACTGGTCGATTTAACCTTGGTTTCTTTCTAAGGGAAAGCTTGCTGTTGCACTATTCACACCCTACACTTTGGGTCTTCCAATGTTAGCCATCAACAAGTTTTCTGGCACAGTTGCTGGGGAGGAAGAGGATTTCTGCAAGGGGAGTCTCTCACTTCCAATCTCTTTACTTTGTTTTAGTTTTTTTAGTTTATTTTATTTTGTCTTGTTTGCTTCTCTTTATTGAAACACAAAAAAATTAGTTCTTATTCTAGTTGTTATTTTTATCCTGTTTTTAATCTTGTTAAAATGAGTATTCTTGAAGTTGAGGTTCGTTCTTTTAAGCAACAAGGAGGATAAAGTTTGAAAGATTCTTGGTATAGAATAAGTGATTCTCATCATAGATGTTCTAAGAAATATTCTACCTTGATCCTTCTTAGGAATTTTTATGTTGGTATTACTAGCTGGTATAGGTATGTTCTAGACACTCTTACAAGTGGTAATTTTTTGAGAACTCCTGCTTTAGAAGCCTGTAATTTAATTGAAAGTTTAGTTGGAACACCACCTACTAAAGTTGTTAAAACTGAGATCACTTTAGATGATGTTATAAAAAAGCTGAACTCTATGGAGAAAAAATTGCCAAATTTCCTTGATAATGCTAGCAAAGTTAATGAATCAATAGTAAGTATCAATAAGAGAATTACTGTTTTAGAGGCTAGCAATATCCATGATAATCAAAACACTAGGATTGGTAAACTAGAGGAGGCTATGGAAACTTTAAGTCCAACTTTTCTTCTCTTAAGTTTAAGAGGGAGAAAACTTTTATGGGAAAAGAGCAAAAATTTATGTATGTCCCCAAGGTGCCGAAACCAAAACCCTCTAATCTGCTTAAAATTGATAATTTTTTTAGTGAAACTAAAAGTGATTTGCATGTTGAATCATCTTCAGGGGTACCTAAAGTACCAATTTCTACAAGTGGTGTTTTGGAGGAGATTATTGATTTGGATGCTTCTTCACTTGAAAATACTTGATTCTAAGTTTTCTGGGCCTACCTAAAAGGCATTAAAGAAAAGCACTTCTTGGGAGATAACCCATGGTTTTATTTTTTGCTTTGTTTTTCTCTGTTTTCTTTGTGTCAAGGTGTTGTTTACTTCTGTAGAAATTCCTTTGTATCTTTATTTTCATGCATTTGTTGTGCCAAGTAAAGTCTCTAGTGAAATTTGAGGTTGGTTTTGGATTTCTGCGCAGGAAACAGATTTCTGCTGTCCACCGTATAAAATCGCAAAATTCAAAGAAAGATCAAAATGACCTTAATTTTTTTTTAATTATTCCTCATCTAATTCCGAAACTTTTTCTAGCATTACGTTTTACAATCTGAGCAACGTAAGTGCACCGAAAAAATTCTTTTTTACAGACTGTTCTGGTTTTGACAGATTCTGCCTTTTTACTTGCATTCTCTCTTTTACTATGTTGAGTGGATTTCTTTGCTTCACAAAACATCAGTGGTTGTAGATAATGTTTAAAAGTATTAATAATTCTTGTTTCCATTCAGAATATTTGATTTTTTTTATTGTGCACTAACCCTCTAATGCGAATTACATCGAGTGTGGTGTGAAGGAAGTTTTCAAGGGTCAAGAGAAGAGGGTGATATAATGTGATCACGAAGAGTGAAAACCCAAAGCTTGGGGATGCCCCCGTGGTTCATCCCAGCAAATTCCAAGAATACTCAAGCGTCTAAGCTTGGGATGCCCAAGGCATCCCCTTCTTTATCAACAATTTATCAGGTCACTTCTAGTGAAACTATATTTTTATTCGGTCACATCATATGCATTTTACTTGGAGCGTTCGTTTGTGTTTTTTTATTTTTTTGTTTTTTTTCCTTGCTGCAATAAATATGTTTGGAACCCAGCATTCTTTGTGTAGGATATATACAAACTCCGCTTTTTCATATGAATACTCGTTTTCTTCCGTGCTCGTATTCTTAGTTTTTTTATAGCTGCTGCAAATCCTTTTAGCTCATGTTTTTCATGCATCTCTTATTCAGAGCTGTTAGTTGTAGTAGAGTTATGCTAGTACTCTCTTGTTTCATTGCTATATCTCTTGGAGAGTTTTTGTTTAGTATAAAATGATTGGTGTTGGAAAGCAGTAATACAATTTTCGTGCTTATAACGGTGCAAATAGAAGCTTTATAGACCGTGGCTATACTTTTTCATGTCATGCTAGATGTTATTTTAATTCTATGCTTAGTAGTTGTTATTGTAGCATGACTTGTCTCAAATAGCTGAGAGTGCTTAATGTGCCATTGAAAGAATCATGAGTTGTTTTTATCATATTGAAGCATGAATTTATGGTTGACTTGGCACATGCTTACACCGTGTTTATGACTACAAACCAGTCACTTATAGCCTATATGATAATTTATTTTTTTACTTGTAATACCCTTTATGTTTTCATTAATAATGTTTTTGTCGATATGCATGATTATGGCCATTATTGCTCTCTTGATTTGTCGCTCCCAGTGTTTTGCTAGCCTCCACATGTAGTGAGTATGAGCTCTACTCGTGCATCGAACTCCCAAAAACCAAAGTTTGCCAAATGTGTCCACCATTCCTACTTACATGTGGTATTTAACCGCCACTCCAAGTAAATTTCTAATGTGCCACCTTTAAAACTTTCAAAGTGTGTCCCCTGGTTTATCTCACTTGTTGATTGGACTTTACACAAATGGACTAGTGGCTTCAACCGCTTACCCAAATGATAGAAGAGCTGGTAGCGGGATGCCTAGCCCCAAAATTGGTTACTATAAATCCTCTTCACTATTTGTGCCCCTGATTTATCAGTCAAAGCATAATTATGTAAATAAAAGAGAAAGAAGGATCGCCTTCTATACCAGATGCGTCCTTCAATGGGAGCCGCTCTTGTGAAGTCTAGTTGGCTTGTGACGTACTGTATTTTTTGTTTACCATTCGTTCACATAAGCATACACCTCTCTAAAAAATGTTTTCAATACGTCTGTTTAATAAAATAAAAAGCTCTAACATATGAGTTAATCCATGCCTCCCTCTGCGAAGGGCCTTTCTTTTACATTTATGTTGAGTCTCTGATACGTCATAAACGTATCCTTAATTTCTGATGTTCCATGTTGTTCCATGCCATATGCTACATGTTTTCCTTACACTTTATGTCATTTTTATCGATTTTCTGGGACTAACCTATTGACAAGATGCCACGGAGCCAGTTCCTGTTTTCTGATGTTTTTAGTTTCAGAAAAGTTGTTCTAGAAATATTCTCGAAATAAGAAAATTCGAAGCCCGGAAGTCTTAGAATTCCCGAAGGTTCCACAGAGTCCCGAAGAGGTCCGGAGGGGGGAGGGGCACAGGGGGCTACACCATAGGGTGGCGCGCCCCATGGGGTGGTGTGTGTCCGTCGGGCACCCACCGCCATCGTCCTTTCGCCTATTTATTCCCCCTGATGCGCGAACCCTAAAAAATATACCACTTTTCCACGAAAAACACCTGAGGTCGCCGTCATCGTCAACCCGAGATCGGGAGGGTTCTGGAGTTCTCCCTGGCACCCTTCCGGGAGGGGAAATCATCACCGGAGGGGTCTACACCACCATGCCCGCCTCCGGAGTGATGCGTGAGTAGTTCATCCTTGGACTACGGGTCCATAGCTGTAGCTAGATGGTTGTTCTCTCCTCTTTATGCCTCATGTTTAGATCTCGTGAGCTGCCCTACATGATCGAGATCATCTTATTGTAATACTACAAGTTGTGTTTGCTGGGATCCGATGATTATTGAATGCTATGTCTCTTGATTATAAATCTATCATGTTGTCTTCATGTGTATGTTATTTATGATCTTGCATGCTCTCCGTTGTTAGTAGATGCTCTTGCCAAGTAGATACTATTAACTCCAAGAGGGAGTATTTATGCTCGATATTGGGTTCATGCCTCCTTTGCATATGTGCTCGAGTGACAAAAGCGTGACGGATGGAGGATGTGATGTTTCCATTAGGAAGAAAACAACGATGATTACATCGTTTACATTACACACTTTTCTTACTGCGATTATCTGTTGCTTGAAACTTAATACCTAAGGTTTGTTCGGATGATATTCTGAGGGTGGATTATTAGTCATAAATGAAGTTGGATAACGGTCTATGAGTCTTGTTGTAATGCCTGCATGAATCACATAGTAATCATCATGTCATGCATGTTTTATTATCTATAAATTTCCCAACTGTAATTTGTTCACCACACATGTTATCTATCTATTATGGAGAGACACCACTAGTGGACCGTGGACCCCGGTCCATTTTCATATATTGATAATACAACCACCGCAATTACATTTTTCACACTGGTACTGCTGTTTTCACATTGTTCTCCTGCTGTTTCCCACACCATACATTTAACCTCTTTGTTATCAGCAAAACCGGTGAGATTGACAACCTCACTGCTTCGTTGGGGCAAAGTGAATTGATTGTGTTGTGTAGGTTCCATGTTGCTGTTGAACCGGTAGTGCGCCCTACCACATCAACTACATCAACCTTCAGAAGTTGCTTTTCCTCCTACTGGTCGATTCAACTTTGGTTTCTTTTCTAAGGGAAAACTTGCTGCCGCACTATTCACACCTTGCGCTTGGGGTCTCCCAATGAGCGTGTGTCTACAATCCATCAGTCTCCATCTTCTAACTTTATGCACAATTGAGAGAGCGTAGTTGCCATTCTGAGTTTAATGTGCATTGGTCCCAAAGATTATTATTAATTGATTCATGGTGTGTTATTACTTGTTCTCAAATTATCTGTTCTAGTCATGCACTTGAACTTTGAAGGTGTCCTGGCATTTATGTTTTGCCCCACTCTTAAGGACAAGCGAAATATCACTTTGATGTGTTTTCTTTATGTTTGAAACAAACGTATAACTTTCAAGTGCATTATTATTCATGATCTTTTATTTGTGTTACTTTTCATGAGGCAAAGTGATTGCAAAGTTCCATTGTTAGAATTATATCTATCATGCCTATGTTTAAAGTATTATGATCTCAGCATACATATGCTTTTACTTTATGATGATCAAGTTTATGTCGGTAGCATGTCACCTCATAAATTATTTGTTTTTATCATTTATCTACTCGAGGACGAGTAGGAACTAAGTTCGGGGATGCTGATACGTCATAAACGTATCCATAATTTCTGATGTTCCATGTTGTTTTCATACTATATGCTACATGTTTTCTTTACACTTTATGCCTTTTTATCGATTTTCTGGGACTAACCTATTAAAAATATGCCATAGAGTCAGTTCATATTTTCTGTTGTTTTTAGTTTCAGAAAATTTGTTCTGGAAATATTCTCGGAATTGGACGAAACAAAACCCAGAAGTCTTAGAAAGTCGTCGTGCACATGGAGTCCGGAGGGGGGCCACAAGGGCCCCACATCATAGGGCGACGCCCCCCTCTGGCCGCGCCTGCGGGTGGTGTGGCCCTCCTGGCCGCCCACCGACGTTGCCCTCTCTCCTATTTATACCTCTCGGGAGGTTAACCCTAAGTACCTGCAGTGACCCAGCACATCACTTCATGTGTAGTGCGCAAGTCGTTGACATAATACTCACAGAAGGACTTATCCGTGAATATTACATCCCTTAGAGTGGTACAACAGAAACATAGCAGGTCCAAGCAAAGCTATCAGATACAAACATGTTCATTACAAAATCTCAAGAATCCCTTTGATGAATCAAAGAAGATCTCATGCAAATGAAACATCGGAAGAAGAAATTCGAAGCTCCAAGCTGGAGAAGAACTCTAGCTCAGAACCTAATCCACTATGGCTGATGTCAGCCCTAATCTATGGCTTGTAAACAACTAAGTCCAAGAATGGACTCCACCTACACCTTGATTGCTTCTCCTCCACCAGCGTTTTTGATGATGATGCTTCACTGGCTAAGTAAGAGATGACTCCACCTAGCTTCATGAGGTAGAGTTGGCTTCGCGTCGACGACTTCCATAAGGGCTTCAACTCTAAGCAGGGGGTCAAACGGGAACGAATGAGTAACGAGCGTTACTCAACAAGTTCATTATATACAATGGGTAGTTTGATGCACTAACTACAACTTTAGACCCGAAAGAGTCATAAGATAATGCAAGTTTTTTCTAAATCCTTGATGCGTGTGAACACACGTTCGTTGGGAGACCCCAAGAGGAAGGTATGAAGAGTGCAGCATCAAGTTTCCCTCAGAAAGAAACAAAGGTTGAATCGACCAGTAGGAGGAAGGAGTAACTTCAGAAGGTTGATGCAGCGGAGATGGTAGGGCGCACTACCGATTCAGCAACAACGTGGAACCTACACAACACAATCAAATCACTTTGCCCCAACGAATCAGTGAGGTTGTCAATCTCACCGGTTTTGCTGAACACAAAGAGGTTAAACGTATGGTGTGGAAAACAGTAGGAGAACAATATCAAAGAAGTATTAACAATATGAGAGCGGTGTGAAAGCAGTGTGTGTATTATCAGTATGAGAAAATGGACCGGGGTCCACAGTTCACTAGTGGTGTCTCTCTGTGAAAGATAAATAACATGTGTGGTGAACAAATTACAGCTGGGCAATTGACAGAAATGAAGGTTGCTCCGTAGTGCATATGCAAGACATAAAGATTACTATGTGATTCATGCGGGCATTACAACAAAATACATAGACCGTCATCCAACTGCATCTATGACTAATAATCCACCCTCCGATTATCATCCGAACAAACGTTGGGTATTGAGTTGCAAGCAACAGATTATCGCAGTAAGAAAAGTGTGTAATGTAAACAATGTAAACTAGGTAAACACCGTTGTTTTCTCCCTAATGTCAACAACACATCCTCCATCCGTCACGTTTCTGTCACTCGGGCACAGATGCAAAGGAGGCATGAACCCACTATCGAGCATAAATACTCCCTCTTGGAGTTACTAGCATCTACTTGGACAGAGCATCTACTAATAACGGAGAGCATGCAATATCATAAATAACATATGCATGAAGATAACATGATAGATTGATAATCAGAAGACATAGCATTCAACATTCATCAGATCCCAGCAAACACAACATGTAGCATTACATAAAGATGATCTCGATCATGTAGGGCCGCTCACGAGATCTAAACATGAGGTACAAAGTGGATAAGACAACCATCTAGCTACTTCTATGGACCCGTAGTCTAGGGATGAACTACTCACGCATCATTTGGAGCAGGGCATGGTGGTGTAGACCCCTCCGGTGACGAATTCCCCTCCCGGCAGGGTACCTGGGAGAGCTCTAGAACCCTCCCGATCTCGGGATGACGATGAGGGAAGCCTCGGGTGTTTCTCGGGACGAAGTGGTTTATTTTTAGGGTTGACGTATCGGGGGGTATAAATAGGCGAAAGGGAAAAGACGGTGGAGGCCTAGGGCACCCACACCATCCCATGGCGCGGTTGGGGGGGGCCTTAGGTGTGGCCCCCCTCCGGGCTTCTTCAGGACTCCGTGGAACCTTCGGGAATTCTAAGACTTTTGGACTTCGAATTTTACAATTCCGAGAATATTTCCAGAACAACTTTTCTGAAACAAAAAACAATAGAAAACAGGGAACTGGCTCTGTGGCATGTTGTCAATAGGTTAGTCCAGAAAATCGATAAAAATGACATAAAGTGTATAGCAAACAAGTAGGGAACAAAATGGAACATCAGAAATTAAGGATACGTTTATAATGTATCAACATACCCAAGTTTAGTTCATACTCGTCCTCGAGTTGGTAAACGATAAAAACACATAATTTCTGAGGTGACATGCTACCAACATAAACTTGATCATCAATAATGTAAAAGTATAAGTAAGCTGAGATCATAGAACTTCAACACAAGCATGATAAATTGAATTTTAACAATAAAGCATAGCAATCACCTTGCATCATGAGAAGTTACACAAATAAAAGATCATGAATAATAATGCAACGGAATATATATGTTTGTTTCAAGCATAGAGAAAACATGGCAAAGTGATATTTCGCTAGTCCTTAAGAGTGGGGCAAAACATAAATGCCATGACACCTTCAAAGTTCATGAGGAAGACTAGAACAAATAATTAGAGAACAAGCAATAACACATCATGAATCAATTAATAATGTTTCAGGGACAAATGCACGTAAAATCCAGAATGGAAACTATGCTCTATCAACTGTGCATTAAGTTAGAAGATGGAGACTCAACATAAAAGTAAAAGAACAACCCTTCACAGAGGGAAGGGTGGATCACTCATGTGCTAGAGCTTTTTATTTTATTAAACAGAGGTATTGAAAACATTTTTAAGAGAGGTGTATGCTTATGTCAACGAATGGTAAACAGACAATACAGTACGTCACAAGCCAACTAGACTTCAGAAGAGAGGCTCCCATAGAAGGACGCATCTGGGTAGAAGGTCATCCCTCTTTCTCTTTTGTTTACACAATTATGCTTTGACTGATAAATCAGGGGCAAAAATAGTGAAGAGAATTTGTTATTATTAATTTGGGGCTGGGCACCCTGCTGCCAGCCCTTCTATCAATTGGATAAGCGGATGAAGCCATTAGTCCAGGGTGTGAAATTCCAATCAACAAGTGAGATAAAGATTCTGTATTTACGTCCTCATGGGCTAAAACAGGAGCACAAAACATGAGTAATTTTGAAAGTTTTAGAGGTAACACATGAGCAATTTACTTTGGAGTGGTGGTTAAATACCACATGTGGGTAGGTATGGTGGACACAATGGGAAAACTTTGGTTTTGGGGAGTTGGATGCACGAGTAGAGCTCATACTCAATAGAGGTGGAGGCTAGCAAAAGACTGGGAGCGACAAATCAAGAGAGCATAAGAGCCATAATCATGCATAGCGACATAAACATCATTAATCAAAGCATAATTGGTACCACAAGTTCAAAAACTAAATGATCATAGAGGCTATAAGTGACTGGTTTATAGTCATAAACATGGTGTGAGCATGCGCCAAGTCAACCAAATAAAACATTCAAAGGAGAACACAACAAATTTATGCTTCAATATGACAAGAACAACTCATGATTATTTCAATGGCACATTAAACACTCTCAGCTATATGAGGCTAATCATGCTACTAAATAACCACTAGTCTTTAGAATTAAAATAACATCTATCATGATATGAAAAACTCTAGCCACAGTCTATACAAGCTTCTATTTGCACTGTTATAAATTCTACTTCAAGCAGCAGTTTCTTTTCCCAACAAGCACCACAGAAAATATGCTTTAACAAAAACTCTCTAAATGATACAGCAAGCAAACATGAGAGTACTCACACAAAACTACTAAAACTAACATCTCTGAATAAGAGATGCAGAAAACAAGAGCTAAACAAGAATTTTGCATCAGCTAGAAGAAAAACTAAGAATACTAGCATAGCAAGTATTCAAACGAAAAAGCGGAGCGTTTCTCTCTCCCAAACAAGGAATTCTAGGGTCCAACTATATTATTGCAGCAAGGAAAACAAAAGAAAACAAGACAAAATAAAAGAAAAACAAACAGACGCTCGATGTAAACTTCATACGATGTGATCGAATAAAAATATAGTTTCACTAGAAGTGACCTGATAGATTGTTGATGAAGAAGGGGGTGCCTTCGTCATCCCCAAGCTTATATGCTTGAGTCTTCTTAAAATTTTCTTGGATGAACCACGGGGGCATCCCCAAGCTTTGACATTGCACTCTTCTTGATCACATATATCACCCTCTTCTCTTGACCCTTGAAAACTTCCTTCACACCACACTCAAAGAATAATTCGCATTAGAGGGTTAGTGCAACAATAAAAAAAATCCATGGGTCATGTAAGGAAGCAAGTGCTATTTATGCTTTTAAACATTAGCTACAGCCACTGATGTTTTGTGAAGCAAAGAAATTCACTTGACATCGTAAAAGAGAAAATGCAAGAAAAAAGGGCAGAATATGTCAAAACCAGAACATTCTGTAAATACAAATTTTTTCGGGGCACTTACGTTGCTCATATCGAAAAACTAATAAAAAAGTTGCGGAATTTACTATGGAATAAGCACAAGAAATTTCAGGTCATACTGGTTTTTCTGTGAATTATATGATGTTTTATGGTGGGCAGCAGAAATCTGTTTCCTGCGCAGAAATCCAAAACCAACTCCAACTCTCGTCAGAAACTTTACTTGGCACAACTAAAACATGAAAATAAAGATACAAAGGATTTTCTACAGAAGTATACAAGCCCTTGACTCAAAGAAAACAGAGAACAACAAAGCAAAAAATAAAACCATGGGTTATCTCCCAAGAAGTGTTTTTCTTTAACGCCTTTTAGCTAGGCCCAGAAAACTGGAATCATGTGTTTTCAAGTTAAGAAGCAGCCAACTCAATAATTTCCTCCAAAACTCGAATTGTAGCAATGGGTACCTTAGAAACCCCTGAAGATGATCCAACATGCAAATGACTTTTAGTTTCACTGAAAGTTTTATTAATTTTTAGCACATTAGGGGATTTTGGTTTAGGTACCTTGGGGACATACATATTTTTTTTCTCTTTTCCCACAAAAGGTTTCTCCCTTTTAAACTAAGAGAAGAAAAGGTTGAGCTTAAAGTTTCCATAGCCTCCTCTAATTTACCAATCCTCATATTCTGACCATCATGGATATTGCTAGTTTCTGAAACAATGGTTTTCTTGTTGATACTTACTATTGATTAATTAACTTTGCTAGCATTATCAAGGAACTTTGGCAAAATTTTCTCCATAGATTTTAGCTTTTTAATAACATCATATAAAGTGATCTCAGTTTTAACAACCTTAGTAGGTGGTGTTCCAACTAAACTTTCAATTAAATTACAGGCTTCCAAAGCAGGTGTTCCCAGAAAATTACCGCCTGTAAGAATGTCTAGAACATACCTATACCAACTAGTAATACCAACATATAAATTCCTACGATTAAAGTGGAATATTTCTTAGTGCATCTACGATGAGCATCACTTATCCTATACCAAGCATCTTTCAAACTTTCTCCACCTTGTTGCTTAAAAGAACGAACTTCAACTTTGGGAACACTCATTGTAGCAAGACTAAAAACAGGAATAAAACTACAGCTAGAATAAGAACTATTTTCTTTGTGTTTTTGATAAAGAGAAGAAAACAAGAAAAAATAAAATAAACTAGGCAAAACAAAAACAAAGTAAAGAGATTGGAAGTCAGAGACTCCCCTTGCAGAAATTCTCTTCCTCCCCGGCAACGGCGCCAGAAAAGTGCTTGATGCGTGTGAACATACGTTCGTTGGGAGACCCCAAGAGGAAGGTATGAAGAGTGCAGCAACAAGTTTCCCTCAAAAAGAAACCAAGGTTGAATCGACCAGTAGGAGGAAGGAGTAACTTCATAAGGTTGATGCATCGGAGATGGGAGGGCGCACTAACGGTTCAGCAACAACGTGGAACCTACACAACACAATCAAATCACTTTTCCCCAACAAAGCAGTGAGGTTGTCAATCTCACCGGTTTTGCTGAACACAAAGAGGTTAAATGTATGGTGTGGAAACAGTAGGAGAACAGTATGAAAGCAATAGTAACAGTATGAGAGCAGTGTGAAAGCAGTGTGTGTATTATCGGTATGAGAAAATGGACCGGGGTCCACAGTTCACTAGCGGTGTCTCTCCGTGAAAGATAAATAACATGTTTGGTGAACAAATTGCAGCTGGGCAATTGACATAAATGAAGGCTGCACCGTAGTGCATATGCAAGACATAAATATTACTATGTGATTCATGCGGGCATTACAACAAAATACATAGACCATCATCCAACTGCATCTATGACTAATAATCCACCCTCCGAATATCATACGAACAAACGTTGGGTATTAAGTTGCAAGCAACAAATTATTGCAGTAAGCAAAGTGTGTAATGTAAACTAGGTAAACACTGTTGTTTTCTCCCTAATGGCAACAACACATCCTCCATCCGTCACATTTCTGTTACTCGAGCACAGATGCAAATGAGGCATGAACCCACTATCGAGCATAAATACTCCCTGTTGGAGTTACTAGCATCTACTTGGCCAGAGCATCTACTAACTATGGAGAGCATGCAAGATCATAAATAACATATGAATGAAGATAACATGATAGATTGATAATCAGAATACATAGCATTCAACATTCATTAGATCCCAGCAAACACAACATGTAGCATTACATAAACATGATCTCGATCATGTAGGGTCGCTCACGAGATCTAAACATGAGGTACAAAGTGGAGAAGACAACCATCTAGGTACTCCTATGGACCCGTAGTCCAACGATGAACTACTCACACATCACTTTGGAGGAGGGCATGGTGGTGTAGACCCCTCCGGTGTTGAATTCCCCTCCTGGGAGCGTGCCGGGGAGAACTCCAGAACCCTCCCGATCTCAGGATGACGATGACGGAGGCCTCGGGTGTTTCTCGGGACGAAGTGGTATACTTTTAGGTTTGACATATCAGAGGGTATAAATAGGCGAAAGGGCAAAGGTGGTGGAGGCCTAGGGGCCCACACCATCCCATGGCGCGGCCGGGGCGCGCCGCCCTATGGTGTGGCCCCCCGTGGCCCCACTCCGGGCCTCTTCGGGACTCCGTGGAACCTTCGGGAATTCTAAGACTTCTGGACTTTGAATTTTCCAATTCCGAGAATATTTCCAGAACAACTTTTTTGAAACTAAAAACAACCGAAAACAAGGAACTGGCTCTGTGGCATCTTGTCAATAAATTAGTCCGTAAAATCTTTAAAAGTGACATAAAGTGTATAGAAATCATGTAGGAAACAACATAAAAACAACATGGAACTTCAGAAATTAAGGATACGTTTGTGATGTATCAATCCTTCTTCAAGAGGTTGCTTTTAATATTGAAAACTATGCCCGCCAAGTCTTCACAGGTCTAGAACTTCATGGAGTTGCCTTTCCTGCGGCGTTTGCAGCTCCTTCCCGGAACAGTGGTAACATGCCACATCCTTTTACACTCTGTAGAGGTGCATTACTTTACCCATAGGAGATCAAGACCATGTTTCACAACCAGGCGTACGTTCCTGTCCACACCCACTTAGGTGTGGGGCCCGGTTGTTGATCCAAGTCAAACCATGTTTTTTCGCACAACACATGCCCACCCATTTCTGCCACGCAGGTTTAAACCCCGATTCCACCCCTCACGATGGATACCTATGCGCCCCAGGCAGACCATCATAGACCCCAGAGTCAGTGGGAATTAAAGGATCCCACCTATGTGCATGTAGTCTCGCAAGACCTATAGCGTACGTCTCTGGCAGCCCGTTGACATGTGAACAAGAAAAGATCATAGCTGGCTTACTCACCCTATACAAGACCCATGGTTAACGCGGTATTTACAGTGCAAGAATCTTGATAGCATTTGTGGTTAAATCCTAGGTAATACTTTCCCATGCAGATGGAACCTCCCTTTTACCTATTCATCTTACCATGGTCCCATCCGCCCACCAAACAGAACACTACCACTTGGGTAGTCATTCAAGTTTTATATTATTATAAAAATAGGATGTATTCTTTTGTGAGTAGGTGGTAATATGATAGGGTTTTTGCAAATAGTTCGTTAAGAAATACTGCAAAGGATATGAGCAAGTGATGAACTTGCCTGTGAAGGGTACGTTGCATAGAAAACAAAAAAATTCCTACGCGCGATAAACCCGAATGGCCAAGATCTAATTTAGGAGATGAAAGGCAACGAGGAGAAAGAGAGTCTTGAGATAACATACCCTCGAAGACTCAAAGTGTTATGAGATCAAATCTCGTTGTTGGCGTAGTCGTACTCACGTCGATACCGAGCGAGAAGAAGTGCACCGCAATCCGGCGATGCCTCCATGATCGGTCACACGTTCAGCTGGATGAAGACCTATGTTCCCTCGATCCAGCGGGGTAGCGAAAGTAGAGGATCCCCGGAACTCCAGCAGCACGACGGCGTGGTAGTGGTGAAGAATCCCACGGTCAGGGCTTCGCTAAGCCGGAGACCATGGAATGAAGCAGCGGGTGGAGGGAAAGGGAGGTGGGCAAGTGTGTGGAGGAGGGGGAGCTCTCACCCTCCTTTTATAGGGGAGGGTGAGGCAGCCCAAAGGGGGGTGTGGCCAGCCATGGGTGCCCCCACCTCTTCCCCTCTTCATGTGAGTGGAAGCCCCACTCACACCCACTCATGCTCCCTTAATTTTCCACTTAGAAAATCCAAAGGTTTTTCTTTAATAAATAAATAAAACATTTCTATTTCTTTATTTATATTTGTTAATTCCATTAACAAACATTTGCATACAGCACCTCGAATCATTTGTTAATTCTATTAACAACCATTCGACGAAAAACCCCTTGAACTATTTCAATTTTCCCCGAAACAATTTCGGAGCTGCCCAAAACATTATTCGGTATTCCGTATCCTATCAAACGCTTCATCGAATCTTAAGTGTGTCACCCTACGGTTCGCGAATAACATAGATATGATCGAGAATCCTCTCCGATCAATAATCAACAGCGGTATCTGGAGATCCGTGATGAATCCTATATATTCAACGATGACTCTCGTGATCGTGTGAACCTTTCAACGTCGTAACTATTTCCCTTTGTCTCGCGATATTTTACTTGTCCGAGATCCGATCATCGGTATCAACCATACCTTGTTCGATCTCGTTACCCGACAAGTACTCTTTTCTCGTTCCCGTGATATAACATCCTTGTGATCATATCACGTGCTTGCAAGCGGTGTCGATTTGATATCACCGAGAGGGCCCTGAGTATATCTCTCCATCATATTGGATGGACAAATCCCACTCTTGATCCATGAGCTTCAACTAACACTTTCCGAATACCTAAAGCCACCTTTATAGTCACCCTGTTACGGTGTGACGTTTGATGTCATCAAAGTATTCTTTCGGTATTAGTGATTAACATGATCTCATGGTCTAAGGAACAATGTTACTCCGAATGTAAGACATAACAACAAAACTAAATGACTTGATCATATTGTTATACTCAGTTAGGGTCTAAGTTCATCACGTCATTCTCCTAATGACATGACCCCGTTATTAACAACATCCAATGTCTATGATCAAGAAACCTTGATCATCTGTTAATCAACGAGCTAGTTAAGAGAGAGGCTTCACTAGGAATGTTGGTTTGTTTATTAATCACACATGTATTAACATTTCCATTTAATACAATTCTAGCATGAGAAATAAACATCTATCATAAACAAGTGATAACGTAATAAACTAGTTATTATTGCCTCTCGGGCATATTCACACCAGTCTCCCACTTGCACTAGGGGCAATAATCTATATTACATAGTGATGAATCTAACAACCATTGAGTTCTGGTGTTAATCATGTTTTTCCCTTGAGAGAGGTTTAGTTAATTGATCTGCCACATTCAGATCCGTATGTACTTTGCAAATATTCACATCCCCATCTGCGACATGTTCACGGATGGAGTGAAAACGGCGCTTGATATGCTTGGAATTCTTGTGAGACCTTGGCTCCTTAGCATTGGCTATGGAACCATTGTTGTCACAATAGATAACCATTGGATCCAACGCACTCGGAACCACGCCTAGTTAGGATATGAACTCCTTCATCCAAACAACTTCCTGTGTTGCCTCCGAGGCAGCAACATATTCTGCTTCTGTTGATGATCTCGCCACCACGGATTGCTTGGAACTCCTCCAGCTTACTGCTCCTCCATTCATAACAAATACGTACCCGGACTGAGACTTAGAGTCATCCGAATCAGTGTTGAAGCTAGCATCGACGTAACATCTTGCGACGAGCTCTTCTTCACCGCCATATATGAGAAACATATCCTTAGTTCTTCTCAAGTACTTAAAGATATTCTTAACCGCCGTCCAGTGTTCCAAACCTGGATTGGATTGGTACCTACTAGTCAAACTAATAGCATGTTCCACATCCGGTCTTGTACATAGCATAGCATACATGATAGAACCTATGGATGAAGCATAGGGAATCTTATTCATTTTCTCTCTATCTTCTGTTGTAGCTGGACATTGAGTCTTACTCAATGTTTTGCCTTGCAACATAGGTAAGAACCCCTTCTTACTATCTTCCATTCTAAACTTCTTCAGAATCTTGTCAAGGTATGTACTTTGTGAAAGTCCAATTAAGTGTCTTGATCTATCCCTATAGATTTTGATGCCTAATATATAAGCTGCTTCACCGAGGTCTTTCATAAAAAAACTACTATTCAAATAACCTTTAACGCTTTTTAAAAGTTCTATATAATTTCCAATCAACAATATGTCATCTACATATAGTACTAGAAGTGCTACAGAGCTCCCACTCACTTTCTTGTAAATACAAGCTTCTCCGTATGTTTGGACAAATCCAAACCCTTTGATCACCTTATCAAAACGGAGGTTCCAACTCCGGGATGCTTGCTTCAGTCCATAAATGGAACGTTGAAGCTTGCACACCTTGTCAGCATCCTTAGGATCAACAAAACCTTTGGGTTGCATCATATACAACTCTTCCTCAATGTCACCATCAAGGAACGCCGTTTTCACATCCATCTGCCAGATTTCATAATCGAAAAATGCAGCAACTGCTAACATAATCCCAACTGACTTAAGCATCGCTACTGGTGAGAGAGTCTCATCGTAGTCAACTCCTTGAATTTTTCGGAAACCTTTTGCGACAAGTCGAGCTTTATAGACGGTCACATTACCATCAGCGTCAGTTTTCTTTTTAAAAATCCATTTGTTCTCAATGGCCTTGCGGTCATCGGGTAAGTCCATAAAGTCCAAACTTCGTTTTCGTACATGGATCCTATTTCGGATTTCATGGCTTCAAGCCATTTGTTGGAATCTGGGCTCATCATCGCTTCATCATACGTCGCAGAGTCATCACCTCCATCTACCATGAAGTTTAATACGGGATCTTCATACAGTTCAGGAGCTGTACGTTCCCTAGTTGACCTGCGAGGTGCGCTAGTTTCCTCTTCTGGAGTTTCATGATCTTGATCATTAGCTCTCTCTTCAACTGATGGGGTCGGCACCAGAACAACTTCCGGCGCTGCGCTACTCACCATTCCAAGAAGAGAAGGTTCAATAACCTTGTCAAGTTCTAACTTCCTACTATTCACACCTTTCGAGAGAAACTCCTTCTCCAAAAAGGATCCATTCTTGGCAACGAAAATCTTGCCTTCGGATCTGTGATAGAAGGTGTACCCTATTGTTTCTTTAGGGTATCCTATGAAGACGCATTTTTCCGCTTTGGGTTCGAGTTTATCAGGTTGAAGCTTCTTCACATAAACATCGCATCCCCAAACTTTAGAAATGACAGCTTAGGTTTGTTTCCAAACCATAATTCATACGGTGTCGTTTGAACGGATTTAGATGGTGCCCTATTTAAAGTGAATGCAACGGTCTCTAGTGCATAACCCCAAAACGATAGTGCCAAATCTGTAACAGACATCATAAATCGAACCATATCCAATAAAGTACGATTACGACGTTCAGAAACACCATTACGTTGTGGTGTTCCGGCAGGTGTGAGTTGTGAAACTATTCCACACTGTTTCATATGCATGCCAAACTCGTAACTTAAATATTCAACTCCGCGATCAGATCGTAGAAATTTAATCTTTCTGTTACGATGATTTTCAACTTCACACTGAAATTCTTTGAACTTTTTAAATGTCTCAAATTTTTGTTTCATTAAGTAAATATACCCATATCTACTCAAATCATCTGTGAAAGTGACAAAATAACGATATCCACTCTGCGCCGATACACTCATTGGTCCACACACATTAGTATGTATGATTTCCAGTAAGTCTGTCGCCCGTTCCATGGTTCCAGAAAACAGGGTTCTAGTCATCTTGCCCATAAGGCATGGTTCACATGTTTCAAATGATTCATAATCAAGTGATTCTAAGAGTCCATCAGAATGGAGCTTCTTCATGCGTTTAACACCAATATGACCTAAGCGGCAATGCCACATGTAAGTAGCAATATCATCATTTAACTTAATTCTTTTGGCATTCACATTATGAATATGTGTATCAATACTATCAAGATTCAAAAGAAATAAACCATTCTTCTCAGGTGCATGACCATGAAAGATATTATTCATATAAATCGAACAACGATTGTTCTCAGACTTAAAGGAATAACCATTCCGCATTAAGTAAGATCCAGAAACGATATTCATGCTTAATGAAGGCACCAAATAACAATTATTGAGGTTTATAACTAATCCCGATGGTAGACGTAGAGGTAGCGTCCCGACAGCGATCGCTTCAACTCTTGATCCATTGCCGACGCGCATCGTCACCTCATCCTTTGCTAGTGGTCGCTTATTCTATAGCTCCTGTTTCGAGTTACATATGTGAGCAACCGAACCAGTATCAAATACTCAGGTGCTACTGCGAGTACTAGTAAGGTACACATCAATAACAAGTATATCATATATACCTTTGTTCACTTTGCCGGCCTTCTTATCTGCCAGATTTTTGGGGCAATTGCGCTTCCAGTGGCCAGTGCCCTTGCAATAAAAACACTCAGTCTCAGGCTTAGGGCCATACTTGGTTTTCTTCTCAGGAGCAGCAACAGATTTTCCACCCTTCTTGAAGTTTACCCTTGGGTTGCCTTTCTTGAAACTAGTGGTCTTATTGATCATCAACACTTGATGTTCTTTCTTGATCTCCACTTCAGCCGTTTTAAGCATCGAGAGAAGCTCAGGAAGATACTTCTTCATGCTTTGCATCTTATAGTTCATCACGAAGTTCTTGTAACTAGGTGGCAGAGATTGGAGAACACGATGTATCCCTAGCTCTATAGGAATCGATATTCTCATGGTTATGAGCTTATCAGCGTACGCAGACATCTTGAGTACGTGCTCACTAACGGAGATGTTCTCTTCCATCATGCAACTAAAGAACTTTTCTGAAGCGTCATAACTCTCAACTGTGGCATGGGTATAGAAAATCATTTCAATTCTCCCATTGTAGCATAAGCAGTGTTGTTCTCGAAACGTTTTCGCAGCTATGCCTCTAATCCATAGAGGATGCCACAATGAACTATACTGTGGTCTTCTTGTTGAGTCAGATAAACATTTTTATCTTAATCAGAAGCATCATCAGCGGGCGGGTCATTGAAAGTACACAACGGTCAACTAGAGGGGGGGGGGTGAATAGGTGACCTACAAATTTTAAGACTTTTTCAATTGTAGTGGGGGCTTTGGAAAGTTAATAACTTGGTTATTTAGATGTGCAACTAAGTAGACACCCTATGTGACAAATAACGAGTAGCAACGGAAGTAAATGCAAGGCACAAGATAACCACAAGTGAAAAACACGGAGACAAGGATATGTTTCCCGTAGTTCCTTCTTAAAAGAAGTACGTCTACGTTGGAGAGGTGGGGAGCCACCTAGGAGCTCCTCAATAGCACGGATGTGCACACCTTGTTCTCCTTGAGCTTCTCCGGTGAGGGAGATTCTCGTTTCCACTATGATGTCGACTTGAAGGAGTTGACCAAACCTTTACAAGTGGTTGAGGCTACTCCACAAGTGAGATGGAGTCTCTCAACAATCTGAAGCTTCTTGCTACAAGGTGGAAGCTACAAGCACTAGGGTTTCCCTTGGATGACAAGGCAACCAAGATATTACAAGATCCCAAGAGGTATGGTGTGGGAATACAATTTTTGGCTTGGTAAAAAGGTAGATCTAGTCCTCCTCCATGAGATCCTTGAAGGGCATCGAGTTTGGTTGGAGGAGGAGGGAGATCGGGGCGTTCTGAGCTCTTCAACAATGCAGGAGAGAGAGGAATGGACGAACTAGCTATCTAGAGGAAGAAGACAACTATTTATAGGCTCCTCCAATTTCTGACTGTTACAGTGTGCCAGGGCCGGAATATTTCGGGGTTAGCAACGGAAATTTCCGGCCTAGCAAGGCCGGATATTTGAAATGTCTGGGGGCGGAAATTTGAATATCCTGGGGCCGGAAAATTCCGCCCAATATTCCGCCCCCATCTCTGTGCGCGGGCAGCAGCACCGCGCCAAAAAACTGCTAAGGACCAGGCCGGACATTTGAATAATCCGGGGGGGGGGGATTTTTGAATAATCCGGTGCCAGAAATTTCCGGCCAATAATCCGCCCCCATCTCTGTGGGCGGGCACCTGAGGAATCTCCGAAAACTGCTAAGGACCAGTGGGCCAGAAATTTGCCCCGGAATATTCCGGGCAAATATCCACCCCACCTTCTGTGTGCGGGCAGTAGGAGAAACACTTAGTCGTTTTGAAGTGGCCAGAGGGACCGGAATATTCCGGTGCAAGGGCCGGATATTCTGCCCCATATACGCCGGAAATTCCGGGGAAAGCAGCTGAAAAATCCGGTATCAGTAAAGATAATTTTTAGAACTCCTCTTCGAACTTTTTGAGTGTATTTATCAATAATCATCTGAGACGCCAGCTGCATATACTCAAACAATATTGTTAGAGAGATAATACCCGCGTTGTTATCATCACCAAAATCATTAGAGGGATCATGAGCTTTCAGTCACCTAGCGGTGCATCAAGCACATAGAGCTTCTTGCAAGCGGTGAGGAGAATCCTCAGGTTAAGTGCCCTGTTGGTAAAGTTGCTTCCATTGTTTGCTAGTTTTTCTTTCTCCATGAACATATTGAAATTGAAGGTGGGTGGTGCCATGATCTACAACATATTTGCAAAGACTATTTAGACTAGGTTTATGATAAATTAAGTTCAAGTTAATTCTAAAATTATCCCATGAACTCCCACTCAAAAACAACATCCCTCTTAGTCATCTTTAGTGATTACACGAACCAAATTCACTACATCGAAACCGATCATCACGTGAGACGGTGTAGTTGCAAAGGCGAACATCAACATGTTCATCATATCATCCATATGACTCATGCTTTACCTTTCGGTTACGTGTTCCCAGGCCATGTCTGTACATGCTAGGCTCTCCAAGTAGAACCGTAGTATTGCGTGTGTTTCAAGGCCATGTCTGTACATGCTAGGCTTGAAAACACCCGTTGTATGCGAACGTTGAGTCTATCACACCCGATCATCACGTGGTGTCTCGAAACGACGAACTTTCTTAATGGTGCATACTTAAGGAAGAACACATTATTATCTTGATATTAAGTGAGAGGGATCATCTTATAATGCTACCGTCGCGATCTAAGCAAAATAAGATGCATAAAAAGGATTAACTTCACATGAATGGATAATGTGATATGATATGGTCCTTCTTGCACTTGATCTCCATCTTGTGCATCATGGTATGATCTCCATCATTCCACCGGCGTGGCACCAAGGTCCGTGGCACCTCCATCTTGATTGTCCATTACAACATATCACATGGATATGATATGCAACACGCAAGCCATAAAAATAAGACAACCATATGGCTCCAGCCGGTATGTCAATAATTTACAAAAGATATCATCTCATACATAACGTTTATAACATTGACCATATCACATAACATGCCCTGCAAAAACAAGCTAGACGCCTCTAATTTATTTTTGCATATTTTACGTGGCTTGGGCTTACGAGGATAGAACCACTCATACCTACGTACAAGAGCCACAACATTGATGAAACATATTTTTAACAACCCTTTGTAGATTAGATCTTAACTATAGTAGGAGAAACGGACACCCCCTCAGTCACAAGTGAGACAATTCTCGCGTACATAGTACACATAAACTTAGTCTAGGGCAGCTTCATCCTACTATGCCACTAAGATCATAAAATAATCAAAGAGGCAAAAACATGATCATCAACGCCCACATACTCCTATGTGTTCTACCCGTACAAATCATCTACGCATAGATCCGGTTCTGATACCACTGAAGGGTACGTTGCATAGAAAGCAAAAAAAAATCCTACGCGCGATAAACCCGAATGGCTAAGATCTAATTTAGGAGATGAAAGGCAACGAGGAGAAAGAGAGTCTTGAGATAACATACCCTCGAAGACTCAAAGTGTTACGATATGAAATATCGTTGTTGGCGTAGTCGTACTCACGCCGATCCCGAGCGAGAAGATGTACACCGCAATCCGGCGATGCCTCCGTGATCGGTCACACGTTCAGCTCGATGAAAACCTCCGTTCCCTCGATCCAGCAGGGTAGCGGAAGTAGAGGATCCCCGAAACTCTAGCATCACGACGGCGTGGTGGTGGTGAAGAATCCCACGGTTAGGGCTTCGCCAAGCCGGAGACCATGGAATGGAGCAGCGGGTGGAGGGAAAGGGAGGTGGGCAAGTGTGCGAAGGAGGGGGAGCTCTCACCCTCCTTTTATAGGGGAGGGGGAGGCAGCCCAAAGGTGGATGTGGCCAGCCATGGGCCCCCCACCTCTTCCCCTCTTCATGTGAGTGGAAGCCCCACTCACGCCCACTCATGCTCCCTTAATTTTCCACTTAGAAAATCCAAAGGTTTTTCTTTAATAAATAAATAAAACATTTTTATTTCTTTATTTATATTTGTTAATTCCATTAACAAACATTTGCATGCAGCACCTCGAATCATTTGTTAATTCTATTAACAACCATTCGACGAAAAACCCCTTGAACTATTTAAATTTTCCCTGAAAAAATTTCGGAGCTGCCCAAAACATTCTTCGGTATTCCGTATCCTATCAAATGCTTCATCGAACCTTAAGTGTGTCACCCTACGGTTCGCGAATAATATAGACATGATCGAGACTCCTGTCTGATCAATAATGAATAGCGGGATCTGGAGATCCATGATGACTCCTATATATTCAACGATGACTCTCGTGATCGTGTGAACCTTTCAACGTCGTAACTATTTCCCTTTGTCTCGCGATATTTTACTTGTCCGAGATCCGATCATCGGTATCAACCATACCTTGTTCAATCTCATTACCCAACAAGTACTCTTTTCTCGTTCCCGTGATATAACATCCTTGTGATCCTATCACGTGGTTACAAGCGGTGTCGATGTGATATCACCGAGAGGGCCCTGAGTATATCTCTCCGTCATATTGGATGGACAAATCCCACTCTTGATCCATGAGCTTCAACTAACACTTTCCGAATACCTAAAGCCACCTTTATACTCACCCTGTTACGGGGTGACTATAAAGGTGGCTTTAGGTATTCGGAAAGTGTTAGTTGAAGATGTGACGTTTGATGTCATCAAAGTATTCTGTCGGTATTAGTGATTAACATGATCTCATGGTCTAAGGAACAATGTTACTCCGAATGTAAGACATAACAACAAAACTAAATGACTTGATCGTATTGTTATACTTAGTTAGGGTCTAAGTTCATCACGTCATTCTCCTAATGACATGACCCCGTTATTAACAACATCCAATGTCTATGATCAGGAAACCTTGATCATCTGTTAATCAACGAGCTAGTTAAGAGAGAGGCTTCACTAGGAACGTTGGTTTGTTTATTAATCACACGTGTATTAACGTTTCCGTTTAATACAATTCTAGCATGAGAAATAAACATATATCATAAAAAAGGAATAACGTAATAAACACTTTATTATTTCCTCTCGGGCATATTCCCTTCAGCCTGAGACTGAAATAACAATAATAATCCAAGTCTTCGGGGTTCAAGGGTTGCGTGGAAATCCCGAGATCTGAAAGATAGCAAATTAGTCCCGGTAAGGACTAGTGAAAACATTGGCAAGATGATACATGCATAGTAATGAGATGCATCGCAAAATACCCTGGAAGAATACCCCATCTTACAAGTGTAAGCTACATTTGATATGATATCTATAACATATTGGTTTTAGTTGACTTATAATTGTTTATTACTTGTGGTGATGATGTTGTTAATTATTTTAGTCCTATGTGTGCTTAACTTTTATTTAACAAACACTTTTTATAATGTTTAGGTTATAAGTAGTTATCACATGATTAAGCAAGAAAACAATATCATACGGAAAACAACTTTCATCAAATAACAAACAAGTTTTCCTTTTTGATTAGATGAAAGGTGTGGAGCTAAAACATAGGAACATAGTTGAAATTGAGTGTATAAGACAATCAGCTCTACCACCAAATAACTTATTATTGTCGATCAAGAGATTTTAGGAGTGTGAAAGTATTAGGGTTTTATTAATAAGGAAAACAATGTTGTGGTAGTTATAATGGAACATTATAGAATTCAATTATACTTTTAAAAACAAGTTCATAAGCTAAAAAATGTTTTGTTCTTGACATATTTGAGTTTAAAATGTTTTTCTTTACCACATGTCCACATGGTATATCATTTGAATTTTTCTGAAAATATTTCAATAAGTTAGTCATTTTCCAATTTTAAATGAATTAAATGACCAAGCAAAATATTGCACACATGAAAACTTGTTCAATTGACTTTGAAATTATCATAGATGACTTGCATTTGTTATTTTGAGCAATTTGGTATATAACTTGTATTTTTCTGAAATTTTGAATTATTTATTATTTTTCTCAATTTTAAATGAATTAATTTAAATTCAAAGAATATTAATTTTTTAAACTTTACCAAAAAATTGAAAAGTTTATAAACATTTAGATTATATTTTTTCTAAATAATTCCATATTTTATTTATATTTTTCTGATAAGTATTTCAAAAGTTATTGATTTATTAAGTTTAATTCATTTTCTGCCATTTTAAATTGACAGGTGGGACCCATCTGTCAGTTTAATTTTTAATTTAAAAATAAAATAAAAAATGACCTGACGTCATGACGACGTCACAGTTGCATCATCACTGGAGGAAATCTCCTCTGTTGATTCCAATTCGAACGATTTGGTTAGAATTGAAGCATTGAATTGGCTCAAGCCGCTAGAGGGGGTCATGGTGGACCGATAGGTGGTGGTGCCGCTGGTTTCTGACCAACGGATCATCGTCGGCGGTGAGGTTCCGCGGCGGCGGATGACGACTAACGAGGACCGTGAAGAATTCATGGGCAATATTGCGAATGGAAAGCACCACAAGGTGCGCGAGATTACCAGGAGGACGATAGAATGGTCGGTGACGCTAGGTGTGGCCGAAATTGACGGCAAGGTCCACGGCGGTCGGAGATAGAGGGGAAGAGGATCGGCCGAATTTTTCAGCTCCAGTGCTTCCCAGCATGCGAGACTCATCGAGGAGGGAGAGAACGACGAGGCAGAGCTCTGGGTGGTTCCAGTTTCTCCGGAGACGGTCGGACTTGACGGCGGTGACCGGTGGCCTGAGAGGTTAGGGTTAGGGTTTCTGCTCTTGTGTGTTGCGGAGAGAGATAAAGAGAGAGGAGGGAGCAATGCTCGATCCAGACGCCTCCTAGGCCTTTTATCCCTACGCAGAGACAACTGACAGGAGGTGGCAACATCGTCGACGCGATGACGTCTCTCCTCTGCCTTCTAGGTAGAGGTTGAAAAAGAAAGGAAATAAACACTTTTTATAAAACCCCTGGATGATTTTATAAATTACAGACAAGTCCTTCTGTTAATAAAATTTGATAATAAAACGTTGTTTTCTAGGCCTTTTTGTAAACAGACAAATTATTAAAAATCATATTTGAATTCCTTATCAAATTTTACACCTCACCATGTTTTGTTTTGGTGAGATTGAATAAGATTTAAATTTTAAACTTGGGTGATCACTTCAAATGATTTTTGTTGTTTTCTCTCCATTTAAATTTCAAATGGACTTAAAATTATTTTGAGTATGATATGATATGAACACAACACCCCAAATATGTTAGTGCAAACAAGGTTTATTTTTCATTGGAGAATTTTAAATACAAGTCTTTGAGGAATAAATTTGTAAACTACTTACTAGTGTTTTATATGCATTATGAACTAAATCCTTAGCTATGGAATTTTATTACATGCCATGCCAAATGATTTTGATTAGACCATGGACTTTGTTTTATCTTTATGTTGCTTTGTTATTTTCATAGTTTCAAATCTTATTAAGTTTTGCATGACATCTCAATTAGGTGCGTCTAAGCCATGTTTGATATATCAGGGACTTGATCAAGTGTGAACATGAGTGGCTTTGTAATCTATTTGTTTGTTTTCCACCCTGGTTCCAAGTATGGATATTATCCCATGTTTGTTTTAGAAACATGTACTCATTTGCATGGTTATGTGTAGATGAATTTTTGTTATTATCTATTTGTCTTATGTATGAGAAGAATTTGATAATTGTTTCCACTAAAGAGATTATTATGTGTTCCTCATCTCTGACGAGCTTGACAAGGCATAAAGGTTATAGGTTCTCTGATATTACCTAATGATTCAATGCCCACCCATTTCTGCCACGCCTGTTTAACCCCTGATTCCACCCCTCATGATGCGCCCCGGGAAGACCATCATAGACCCCAGCGTCTGTGGGAATTAAGGGATCCCACCCATGTGCATGTAGTCTTGCAAGACCTACAGTGTACGTCTCTGGCAACCCGTTGACATGTGAACGAAAAAAGATCACAGATGGCTTACTCGCCCTATAAAAGACCCAGGTTAACGCGGTATTTAGGGTGGAAGATCTTGACGACATTTGTGGTTAAATCCTAGGTAATACTTTCCCATGCAGATGGAACCTTCCTTTGACCTATTCATCTTACCATGGCCCCATCCGCCCACCAAACAGAAAACTACAACTTGGGTAGTCATTCAAGTAGTCATATTATTATAAAAATAGGATAATGCATTCTTTTGAGAGTAGGTGGTAATACGATAGGTTTTGGCAAATAGTTCGTTAGGAAATACTGGAAAGGATATGAGAAAGTGATGAACTTTCCTGAGATTGAAATAACAATAATAATCCATGTCTTCGGGGTCCAAGGGTTGCGTGGAAATCCCGAGATCTGAAAGATAGCAAATTAGTCCCGGTAAGGACTACTGAAAACACTGGCAAGATTATACATGCATAGTAATGAGATGCATAGCAAAATACCCTGGAAGAATACCCCAGCTTACAAGTGTAAGTTACGTTTAATACGATATCTATAACAAATTGGTTTTAGTTGACTTATGATTGTTTATTACTTGTGGTGATGATGTTTTTATTTCTTCTAGTCGTATGTGCGTTTCACTTTTATTTAACAAACACTTGTTATAAAGTTTAGGTTATAAGTAGTTATCACATGATTAAACAAGAAAACAATATCATACGGAAAACAACTTTCATCAAATAACAAACAAGTTTTCCTTTTTGATTAGATGAAACGTGTGGAGCTAAAACAGAGGAACATAGTTGAAAGTGAGTGTATAACACAATCAACTCTACCACCAAATAACTTATTTTGTCTATGATGAGAGTTTAGGAGTGTGAAAGTATTAGGGTTTTATTAATAAGGAAAACAATGTTGTGGTAGTTATAATGGAAAATAATGGAATTCCATTATACTTTTAAAAACAAGTTTATAAGTTAAACAAAATGTTTTGTGACATATTTGAGTTGAAAATGTTTTTCTATACCACATGGTATATCATTTGAAGTTTTCTGAAAATATTTGAATAAGTTAGTCATTTTCCAATTTTAAATGAATTAAATGACCAAGCAAAATACTGCACACATGAAAACTTGCTCAATTGACTTTGAAATTATCATAGACGAGTTGCATATTTTATTTTAAGCAATTTGGTATATAACTTGTATTTTTTTGAATTATTTATTATTTTTCTCAATTTTAAATGAATTAATTTAAATTCAAAGAATATTTGATTTTTAAACTTTACCAAACATTTTTGAAAAGTTGATAAACATTTAGATTATATTTTTGTAAACAATTCCATATTTTATTTATATTTTTCTGATAAGTATTTCAAAAGTTATTGATTTATTAAGTTTAATTTATTTTCTGCCATTTTAAATTGACAGGTGGGACCCACCTGTTAGTGTAATTTTTTCATTTCCAAATAAAAGAAAAAGAAAAAGAAAAAATGACCTGACTTCATGATGACGTCATAGTTGCATCATCACTAGAGGAAATCTCCTCTGTTGATTCCAGTTCGACTGATTTGGTTCGAATTGAAGCATTGAACTGGCTCAAGCTGCTAGAGGGGTCATGGTGGACCGACAGGTGGTGGAACCGCTGTTTTTTTACCACCGGAGCATCGCCGACGGCGAGGTTCCGCGGTGTCGGATGATGACTAACGGCGACCGTGAAGAATTCATGGGCAATATTGCGAATGGAAAGCACCACAAGGTGCGCGAGATTACCAGGAGGACGATGGAATGGTCGGTGACGCTAGGTGTGGCCGGAATCGACGGCGAGGTCCACGGCGGCCGGAGACAGAGGGGAAGAGGATCAGCCGAATTCTCTGGCTCCAGTGCTTCCCGGCATGCATGACTCGTCGACGAGGGAGATAACGGCGAGGCGGAGCTCTAGGTGGTTCCGGTTTCTCCGGGGACGGTCGGAGTCGACGATGGTGACCGGCGGCCCGAGAGTTTAGGGTTAGGGTTTCTGCTCTTGTGTGTTGCAGAGAGACACAAAGAGCGAGAGGAGGGAGCAATTTTCGATCTAGACGCCTCCTAGGCCTTTTATCCATGTGCAGATACAGCTAACAGGAGGTGGCAACGTCGTCGACGCGACGGCGTCTCTCCTCTGCCTTCTGGCTAGAGGTTGAAGAAAGAAAGGAAATAAACACTTTTTATAAAACCCCATGGATGATATTATAAATTACAAACAAGTCCTTCTGTCAATAGAATTTTATAACAAAATGTTTGTTCTAGGACTTTTTGTAAACAGAAAAATTATTAAAAATCATATTTGAATTTCTTATCAAATTTTACACCTCACCATTTTTTTTTGGTGAGATTGAAGAAGATTTAAATTTTCAAGTTGAGTGGTCACTTTAAGTGATTTTTGTTGTTTTCTCTCCATTTAAATTTCAAATGGACTTGAAATTATTTTGAGTATGTTATGATATGAACACAACACCCCAAATATGTTATTGCAAACAAGGTGTGTTTTTCATTGGACAATTTTAAATACAAGTCTTTGAGAATTAATTTGTAAACTACTTAGTAGTGTTTTATATGTATTATGAACAAAATCCTTAGCTATGGAATTTTATTTCATGCCATGCCAAATGCTTTTGATTAGAACATGGACTTTGTTTTATCTTTATGTGGCTTTGTTATTTTCATAGTTTCAAATATTATTAATTTTTTGCTTGACATCTCAATTAGGTGTGTCTAAGCCATGTTTGATATATCATGGACTTGATAAGTGTGAACATGAGTGGCTTTGGAATCAATTTGTTTGTTTTCCACCCAGGTTCCAAGTATTGATATTATCCCATGTTTGTCTTAGTAACATGAACTCGTTTGCATGGTTATGTGTAGATGAATTTTTGTTATTATATTTTTGTCTTATGTATGAGAAGAATTTGATAATTGTTTCCACTAAAGAGATTATTATGTGTTCCTCATCGCTGATGAGCTTGACAAGGCATAAAGGATATAGGTTCTCTAATATTACCTAATGATTCACTGGATATCTTCTTATGCTCCATTACTGAGGCAGTGTTACTTCTTGTGGTCTTATGTTGCCTGCAATATCCTTGTCTCTAGTTGCTACTAGTCTTTAGGTACTGCTTTTGTCACTTGCAAGTAAGATCATCTCTAGGGTTCAATCTTCTACCGTCTCACCCTTGTGGTGAAGACAACAATTTACTCCAAGCAAAGATTTTACTTAGATGATTATAAAAGTATGTAAGTTTATTTTAGGACATCAAGTTTCCATATGCATATAAGAAGAATTTGTTAACAAGTGGGCCAGACTTGCCTCCAAATTACTAATCATATACAATTGACTGAGATGTACCAGGTTATCTCACCTTCTGTTTGTTTGTGTATGACACTCAATTGTTTGAGTATACAAAGTGGCCTGTTAACAAGGTGTACAAGATTGTTACCAAACTACTTCTATATCACATGAACATTGGAATATCACACTATTTCAAGAGTTATTGATAATACCAGATTAAGATATAAGAGTTCCAAATAATCTTATGATAGATTGGAATAACACTTCTAAACACTCTAAAGAATCCTTCTGCAGATCTTCTTTTCTAAGTTCCTCCTTTCTTGTGGGTTGCTTCTCTTGCAGAATGACTTCAAGAAGGTTGGGAAACATGAAAATAAGATAGTCTAGACAAAGTAGAAAGATCTAGATTAAGAGTTGGTCCAGGCTTTTCTTCTTCTTCTTCAATATACTTCTTACTTCTTTCCGATAAGATATGTATTTATTTCATATACGCTTGGTTTTACTTTAGTTATCAACTTAATTCCTCTAATAGAGGTTATAAATTGTGGTTATTCATTAGTTGTATCCAGAGATACTTTAGCTGTTGAATATTGATTTGGATAGAAATGTGGAGTGTTTGTGGAATGAGGATTTAAGATAGTAATTTGATCAAATGGTTCCTTGATGTGTTGAGATCTCATATGGTGACTTGTATAACATGAATGAGAAATTGAGCATATGCAGGTTATTGGAGTTTAATGATTTAAGTCCGAGTTGTTAGTTGGTTTCTCATAGTGTCATGTTGTTACTTTATATTCTTCTCTTTATTATTTTGAGATATGTACATATTCTATAAATATGTTATTAACAATAGTTATGTCATTTCCCACTTGTGGGGTTTGAGTTCATACTTGTTTGTATCATTTGTGTTCTATTGAACCGTTCTTATTCCCTTATAAAGGTTTACTTAATTGTCATGAGATGATTTATAATGGTGTTATGTGAGTTGATTGATAACTAAGGAGTTCATGTTTTAGAGGATACAATAACTCTTATATTGAAGTTATTAAGTTATACATTACTAGTTTGTGAAAGTATGATCATCAGTTATGTGATTTGGATTCTCACCCCTCTTTGAGTTCTAGATACCTAGTGAATTATCCCAAGTCACTCAGAGACTTGTGGTTAAGGTTGTGGAAAGCAAATGTGGCTCATAATCAATTCTAGTTTGTCTTATCAGATGATTTGTTTTCTTAACATACTTGTTATAAAGATCACTCCAAATGTACTCTTGACCAGATGATCTACACCTATTTCATCATGTCAAGTGAAACATTGGTCACTTTGCTTCGTTTAAACTTTCACGCCAAAATTTCCCGTATTTCTAGATGCATGCTGTGCAAATGCACATATTATTTTTGGATCCTTATAACCTCCCAAACACTGGGATGTTACAGTACCCGAGCCTATTCCACCAAAAACATCCGCATCCGCCCACATCGTCAACCCTAGTTCGGGAGGGTTCTGGAGCTCTCCCCGGCACCCTGTCGGTAGGGGGAATCATCACTGAGGGCTCTACACCACCATGCCCGTCTCCGGAATGATGTGTGAGTAGTTCATCCTTGGACTACGGGTCCATAGCAGTAGCTAGATGGTTTTTCTCTCCTCTTTATGCCTCATGTTTAGATCTTGTGAGTTGCCTAACATGATCAAGATCATGTTGTTGTAATGCTACATGTTGTGTTTGCTGGGATCTGATGAATATTGAATGATATGTCTAATCATTATCAATCTATCATGTTCTTTTCATGTGTATGTTATTTATGATCTTGCATGTTATCCGTTTCTAGTAGATGCTCTAGCCAAGTAGATGCTTGTAACTCCAAGAGGGAGTATTTATCTCAATAGTGGGTTCATGCCGCCCTTTCACTCACGCTCCAGTGACAGAAACGTAAACGGGTGGGGGATATGTTTTTGCCATTAGGGAGAAAACAATGATGCTTACATTGTTTACATTACACACTTTGCTTAATGCAATTATCTGTTGCTTGCAACTTAATACCCAAGGTTTGCTCGGATGACATTCTGAGGGTGGATTATTAGTCATAGATGTAGTTTGATAATGGTCTATGTATCTTGTTGTAATGCCCGCATGAATCACATAGTAATCATCATGTCATGCATATGCACTACGGTGCAACCTTTATATCTGTCAATTACCCAGTTGTAATTAGTTTACCCAGCATGTTATGTATCTGTTTTGGAGACACGCCTCTAGTGAACTGTGGACCCCGGTCCATTTACTTTATATTGTTAATACAACCACAACAATCACTATTTTCGTACTTTTCCTACTGTTTTCCTATTGCCATCACTATTCTCTTTTCATCACTGCAAACAAGTATTGTTTTCCACACCATACGTTTAACCTCTTTCTTTTCAACAAAACCAGTGAGATTGACAACCTCACTGCTTCATTGGGGCAAAGTGATTTGATTGTGTTGTGTAGGTTCCACGTTGCTTCTAAACCGGTAGTGCACCCTACCACATCAGCTGCATCAACCTTCGGAAGTGATTTCTTTGTCCTACTAGTCGATTCAACCTTGGTTTCTTTCTGAGGGAAAACTTGCCGCTGCACTCTTCACACCCTACACTTGGGGTCTTCCAACTTTAGCCATCAGCAGGTCCTCCCACGAGCTCACGGAACCGTTCGGGAGGTTTAGTAGCCACGCGAGCGCGGGGCCACGGAGTGCCAAGGGGAAGTACCTCAAGAGGCACCGGTCTCCTCCCTCGGCGGCTCTGACCCACGCCTCATGCTTTCGCAGGAAACCCAGCGGGGGGACGTCGCCGGTGTAGCGAGGCGGGAGGCAAGGTCGGAATGCTGATAGTCAACTTGCCTCCCACAGATCCTTGTTGAACGCGTAGTAGCACCTTGCCCGGGCGCTCGCCCGCCGCTCTTGGTAGATAGGCCACTCTAAGTCGGCGGTGGCGTTTCCCGAGGTGAAGGATGTCGTGCCGCACACTCGAGGGCGTCGAGCCCCGCATGCGCAAGGTTCCGCTGGTTCAGCCACAAGCGTGGTCGCTGCGGTGGAGCCGGTCTGCTCCGAGTCAGCAGATGGCGCCGGGGTGATTTCTGTGGTGTGCACCAACCGAGAATCACCGGCGCTGGGCATGGGCGGAGAACGCCATGGCCCCTGTGCTCTAAGAAGGGCTTCCTGCGAGCGTTGCCAACTATGCATGCGCACAGTCGATGGATGCAGGGCGAGCATCGCCTGTGCAGAAGACTGCAGGAGCCGCGTCGGGTCCGCGAGGAACTCACCGACAAGCGTCGTGTCACGCCCGCGGCGCGGCACGGGGGAGCGAGAGTGGGAGAGTCCGATGTTGGAGAAGCCAGTGACGAGGCCACCGACGTCATTCCGCTTCCAGGACTGTGCCCTGCGGCCGGTCCGGTCGGTGCGGGAGGCGACCATGGCGACGGAGATGCGAGAAAAAGCCTTAGCCCCCTACCTAGCAGGCCAAATGTCGGAGAGGCTATTCTGTCTACGACAAGGTAGCTCCTAAAGGTTCGAACACTGGGTGCTCTCAAAGGAAAACAATGGAGACATAGAGAGTTTACCCAGGTTCAGGCTACCGTGATGGTGTAAAACCCTACTCTTGCTTGTCTGGTTGATTGCACTGCGGGGTATACAGTACAAGTGGGATGTTCCGGTGGTCTATCTACTCAGCTACCAAATTGATCTCCCCTTCTACAGTGGTGGGAGCAATCTACTTATACAGGCACTTGGGCCTCTTTCCCACCCATTGGGCGGGAAAGGGCTACCACATGGTGCATAAGGAGTACACTGTCGCGCCCTGCCACACAGGGTTTCGCTGGTCGTCGAGGACGGTCGCCACCATCCATAGCAAGGCGGTGGGGGCTCCGGTGATGCTCCCTCTGTCTTGTAGTGGTGGACTGATCTTCTTGCACCAAAGGGGAAAGCCTTGGTCTGGGATTTGGTGCGCGCAACGATACTCCACACTTTATACACGAGAATGAAAACTGCGGCCAAAGTCGCTCTGTTGCCTGCGGCGCCTCCGTCATCCGCGTATAGACCGAGACATCACCCTCACATGGGTTGTCCCCCAACGGGCATGGTCCCTTCCAGGGAGGAGCATGGGAGAAGCAAGGCTCCTCCCGAGTGATACGCGGTGATGCCCATGAGGATAGCTCCTCTCCAAGGGGTCTTCCTGGAGGAGAACCTGCTGGAGGCTCCCTCCACTTGTCGGGGACTAGTACGGACTCCTTCCGTGCCGTACGGGTTGGGCCAGCAGCAGACGGCCCAGGATACCCTGGTATCCGTAGGTCCGACAACTTATGCATGCATTTAGACGATCAACTTTCTCCCTCTTGCTAGCCCAAAAATTCCAACAAGTAAAAACTTGTTTTCCAACATCTTCAACCAAAGTTTTTCCAGTGAGTCCACCATATTTACCTAAGATTTATTTTGTTCCGAGTATGTTTATAATGTTATATTATATTATATATTTTTCCAAATTAAAATGATTATGTTATTGATTGTTATGGGAAATTTGGTTAAAAAGCTCTCACGAATTTGATGCACACTTTACTTTTATTGCACTTAATAAACATGAACCATTGTGATTAAAATTATGAATTTCTATGCTTGACAAGAGTCTTGGTTGGGAGTTAGCTCATATGTGTTGTCACATGGCAAGCTTTCAACAGTGCTCTTAATTATATTTAGTTGATATCATGTAATTTTGTTTATGGATGCCTAAAATTGAGTGGAAAAAATTGTGGAAACTTGGTAAGTTTGAGGAGTGAGTATAAATGGCTAGAGAGATGCCTGGGCCGCTAACCCAATCCATGTGATATATGATGGAAATTTACTTACATGCTATAGTGAACCTTCAGTGATGCACCTCACAATAAAAGTTATACCAATGGTCAATAAAAAAGGGGTTGAGATTGTTCATTTTGTTTGTTTGTCTTGTCATTTTGACATGGGATTGTTCCATGTCATGGGACAAGAGCTACCCCAGTTGACGCTATTATTACTTGCAATGACTTTAACTTGAACTTACTTTGTGGCTCGAGCCGAGTAGCCAGTTGGAGAGGTACTTGTATTCACGGGGCATGAGGCATTCAAACTATACTTTTTCAGGCACGCTAGAAATATTTGCTTCCACTTTCAACTTAACCATTCAAGATGCTATGATAGGGGTAATGAGAGCTCCACACCAATGGATACCATATTGCAAACATTAACTTAAGTAGAATCATTTGGAAGCTAGATGAAACTTATTCATGTTTTACCTCTACTTATTTATCTATCTTTCCAAACTGTCCATCTTTTTCAGATTTACAAGAATACTCTGAGACCATTATAGGATGTTTTTACTTTTTGTTATGCATTCATTTGGTCCATAGTACTTTCTTCTATGTTACACTTTGTGAATTATCATTGAACATCCTTATAGTGAATATTTGATATCACTTCATAATCTATCTTGTATATTGCTACTCCTTTGAGAATGAATCATTTGACTCCATGTAGAAATAGTAATCATCTTTGATATCTATTGATAGTATTAAAAAGTAAAGTCCATACTAGATTTATCACCTTCATACTCGAGCACGAGTATAGGTTAAGCTTGGGGATGTTGATGCATGTAAAATGCATACACGAACTTTGCATTGTATTACTTATATTTCAATCATATTTGCATCATATAAGGGTTATATCATTGTATTATATTGATTTTGGGAATATTTCAGAGTTTCCCTATTTTTCTAGAATTAACCATGCACTGGCAGAAAATCCTATTTTCTATATTTTGATGTTTCAGGGACCCAAACGACGTCCAAATGACCTAATATTTTGCGGGGATCATTTTTGGAAGGAACAAAGTGTAGGAGACAAGGAAGTGCACGAAAGGAAGTCCGACGGGGATTTTTGAGGGTCCCGCATGGCCAGATTCCCTGGTGACGTGAGAGCACCTCTCTCCCCCTTGTTGCTCTGATGCCGTCCGTTTTCATCTCCGTGCCTTCGTATTGACCTAAAACGACTATAAAATAGTCCTCCGACGACTTTCCAAAGGGAGCGCCGCAGAAACACAAAACCACGAAACACAAGACCTGGAGCTGCAGATTGGAGGGGAAAAACTCCGGCGGGGCGCTGCCGGGGTGGTCTCCATCTTCTCCAACCCCTCCATCATCATCGAAGGGGGAGTAGTCCACCCCCTGGACTTTGGGTTTGTGGTGGTAACTTGATCTAATCTCTCTATGTATGATCATTGTTGAAGTTCATATGATGTGCCTTGCAAGAGTATGGATCTATCTATGTAATTCCTATGGTGGATATTATGGTATGATATGATATTTGTTATGCATTTACCGTTGTGTTGGATCTTTTATGACTTGTCATACTTTGGAGATATTCTATGATGCAAGTGATGGTTTGATTTATGCATAATGCCTTGTTTATCCATGTCATGAGGTGATTGACACCACTAAGTGTAGATAGATGAGAGAGATGTGGTCATGCACACGGAATATAAATCATTGCACTAGTGTTTAGAATATTTTCCATTAAGAAGTATGATGTATGTGGGTACGGGATGACTGATGTGACATAGGCATAGGTATTGCATGACACAGTACCGCCCAACATCCTTTATCTGGGGGTAAAATGGAAGAAGTATAATGTGGGAGTGACAGCAAACCACGCTGGCCTTACGAGGGTGACCTAGAAAACACAAATGATTATTTCTTTCAACTATGTGTTTTAGGACATGTAGCCGTCATAGAATTTTACCATTAAAGCATGACAATTGTGTGTACTTTTTATCTATAACATGATAATCACCATAGATGGGAGAGAGGATTGAGTGAACCCATGAACCTATGTCCATTGTTCCTATAAGAAAAAACCTTTGTCTTTTCCACTTGCATTGAAGAGGATTGGGACACTTTTACATTCTTGTTTTGTTACGTTAAACTTTCATCCATTAGATCAACCATCTTGTTATTTAAACTTGTTTAGTGCATAGCCAACTAAAACTTGCGACACTTGAGTTGTTGGGAATAGATAACTGTTCCTTCTTGCTCCTGCGGATCGATACCCCACTTCCACATTGAGAGGTACTACAGTGATCCCCCGCTCTTGGGGGTTATCAGAGAAAAACAGGCTTTGAGTCTACGCTTGCCTACAAGCAGCAAAACGTAGACTCAGGGGCTACTCTCATCGGGGGCACTGATCACACACCTGATAGAACGAGGAAGAAAAACAGAAGCATAAGAAAAACTCACATGGTTGCTATCCTGGAATTCGGGAGCCAACGTATTTACATCGGTCAGATCACCAGTCCATGATCCTGGAGCAGAGGATGCAGGTAGCCTTGGTTCAGCCATAGGAACGGATGAGTCCCTAGGCATCTCTTCTTGAACAACTTCCTTGTTCCTCGTTCCTGGAGAGGAAGTCGAGAAAGAAGGCGTTTGAACATCAGGAGAAGCACCCGAACTAACTCCTCCCTGAGTAGGAGGAGTTGGAGTGGCACCCGAACGAGTTCTTCCTTGAGGAGGAGGAGTCGGAGCTCTAGGAGGATTACTGGAAAAGAACAAGCAGAAAGAAGGAGGAGTCAAGTTGAAACCAAGACTCGAAGCAAACAGAAGTAAAGGGAAAATCTTACCCGCTGAAGAATCCTTGGCTGAACATACAACGAGGTTTCTTGGTAGCGGGTGGCTGTGAAGGTGTGGCTGTAGGATGAGGAGCAATTGGAGGTCTTGGAGAAATGGGGATGGAGAATATAGGGTTCCTTAAGTCCTCTCTTCGAGTGGCACTCGGAGAACTTGAGTCCTTTGAGGTGGCTTCATCGTGGCCGGTATCCGCTCGAGTGCATTTCGGAAGAACCCTCGACTCCTCGGTAGTCTCTTCAGCACCCTCATCCATGTCTTTAGTGTGTTGTGAAGAATGAGTCATGGCATCAGAAGGAATCGAGTTAAGTTCCGTTGGCACATCCACAATTAGGCCCTCCATAAAAGGAATGGTGCCAGCTTTGGGTGGATTGCTAGGGAGAATGTCTCGATTCTAAATGAAATCAAGGTCAAGATTCAGTAAGAAAAATGAAAAGACTGACCCGATGCAAAAAACAGGAAGCAAGAAAAAAAGTAAGATCGAGTACATAACTCAGAAGGAGTAACAAGAGAATAACTTGAGTAAACAGAAACATAACGCAGAGTAAACTGTAAAGCTTACCATGGTAAATTCAGTCGCGGTTGAGAATGGAGGGATAGTTGGAACCGAGTCGATAGGATTTGATTCCTTGACTCGGGTGATTCCCCGTGGACAACCCTCAAGTTTGTTACTCGAGAGTTATTCTTTGCGCAATCGATGAGACACCTCCGCACTCGAGTAAACCCGCATGGGCTGAGCTCTAGCCTGGAGGGGTTGCACTCGGCGCTTCAGAATGATTCCAGCCAGATGGATTCCTATGAGCTCGCTGGTCTTCAGAGTAGCAATCTAAGACACCAAGTCCTCAGTTTGCTCCATTTCCTCTTCAGTCAACTGTAACGTACCTGCACTTAAAATTTGGCAAGTTACCTATGTATAGTGCAAACCCCTGGATCGATTTCATTTGCACACACAGTTTAAGATGAATATCACAACATTGTATCATTATTACACGAATGATCCAGACTTGGTAAAATAAATTGTTCAAATACAACTTTGCATAGCGCAAGGCTAGCTTAAAAGAGTACATCAGCGAAAATTTATTCTTCAAGGAGTCTCCATCTTCTTCATGTGCCACAGGCGAAATATGTTGGTTGCAGACTCGAAACCTTAATCATAATCTCACTCATCATCTGAACAATCTGCAACAAATAAAATTGTTGCAACGGAGTGGGTCAGAACCATTAAAAATGGATCTGGCAAGTGACACTATGTGGACACTTAATGGAATAACTCTAATATCCTATATGCATATTTGACTGGTGGAGTTTGAGGCTAATTTGCACAAAGCCAATTTTTCCTAATTCTTTATAAAACATTTTTCTTTTGTCAAAGCAGGTATGGCATGAAAACCACCCTCTATTCCACCTTTGTTCAACCTTCAAAATTTTAACTTCAGAAATTGGAATGTTGGGAAACCTCCATTGAATCCTTGATCAGCTGCTCAAATTGTCCGTAACCGGGGACACGGCTAAGTACTTAGATTTAACTCCGCGGAGGTTGTGCACTTTCACCATGAGACCCAACAAACCCAAACTATCCTCAAGCACTCAATTTGTGCTAAGGAAAAGGAGAGAGTCGAGACGAGACCTTTGGGAAAAAGTCAAGGCAGAGCCATTATACCACATGGTTGCACGGGAAGCATCTTCACTTGGACAAAACTTTGGTCCCTTTGTACCTGGGTGGCAATCCTCAAGTGAACTCTCAGGTAAGAACCCCCACATACCATGGTCCTAAGTATAGTAAACTATCTTAGGTGAAAACCCCCATGTACATGGTCCTGAGTAGCCACTCAACATAAACCATGCAAAACCACTTCCACCCAGATTATTCATTAACTTAGTAGATTTTAACATTTCCAGAAAGCAATTTTTGCATAGCATCAATAATTCTACTAAGTTGTCATGGGTGCTAGACACAACTAGTATAAAGGAGATAGTAGTTTTAGCATAGCAATACTATCCAACTCATGCAATAAAAGAAATACACTAAGTCATGCATAGAAAATACATAGGAAATTTATGAGGGGTGTGCCACTTGCCTTGGCAATAGGAAGAGCGGGAGTAGCAGTTGCAACAGCTTTCGTTTCTCTCCAAAAATTCTAACACAATAAAACAACCACAATAAACATACAAGCAAACCAACAAATCAATTGGAAAATATGCCATGTATGATGTGCAAAATATTCTAAGGCAATGATATGCATGACATGCAAAAATTACTCAAGACACATAGACAATAATAACTTAAAAAAGTTAGCTAGGTCAAGGAAGGTTGGGAAACATGAATTTGATAAAATTGACTTAGAAAAATCTTCAGCTTGTATTCTAAGGATTTAGTCATAGACACAATGACTTGTTTTATGTCCAATGTGACAAATAGAAGAGAGAAGTTAGTCTTCAAGAACCATCTTCAGTCTTGTCATTCTTTTCTTGGTTTGAAGACTCCATTTCTTCTTGTAGACTTCATCATTTGGTGCCGCCTCTAAGTTAAATAGAAAGAAAAGACAAGAAGAACAGAAAGAAAACAAGACTTAGGGAAAAGTAGGGGTTGATCATATTGAAGCTCCTCTTGATTTTCTTCTAAATACTTTTCTTCTTGGAGATGCTTCTGAAATTGCTAAGTCCTTCATGAGTTTTCTATCTTCATGTTGAAAATCTTCGAGTTGACAATTGTAGCATCCTCTCCATGGATTTTCACAAATCCAGACTTAGTGGTTTTCAACTAGGAGGTTCAACTAGGAAAAATAAGTTAGAAATATTCTAAGGGTTTTGGTTTTTGTCTCTCTGGTCTAAGGTTAGTCCTTAGCACAAATTAGCTAGAGAAAACATATTGAAAATAATTACAGAAAATAAACTAAGTCAAAAATAGTCACATGAGCATATAACAACCAAAACCTTTTTAACTTAGCCAAAAACTATTTTGGGCGCAAGGGGCTGTTAGCAAACATCATAAGGTATCCAAAAATATTTTATTTGCAATTTTTATATGTATAAAATTTAAACTATGCCAAAAATCACCAAACAAGCCTATTTAAATTTGAACCAATTTAAACTTGACAAAACCTAAAATAAACTGTACCAAAAGTTTCTACGTGTCGAGAGCTTTTCAAAAATATAAAGTTTTCCATTTTTGGCCTAGCCAATAAAAATTACTAATAGTTTTAAAATCGAGGACCTATCTGTAATGCGCAGGGACTAAACTGAAAAGAAAATATAATAAATCTTCGCACTGAAGTCCCTGGTCGACGTGGCGTTGACTTGCTGACTGGGTGCTGACGAAGCGCTGGCGCATTGCTGACGAGGCGTTGACTAGGCATGCTGACTGGGCTGTGACTATTGATTTTCACCAAAAATAAAGTGGCTCGGATGGAAAAAAAATCTAAACGAAAGTTGTAAAGAATTACGTGCTCTTTCTAACTAGCATAAATATAACATCAGTAGATGAATAGTTTAGTCACAAATCACAATTTACCTTTCTGGTCCGAAACTTTGACCGTGAATAACTCCTAGCTCGCTCGACCAAAAGAGGTGAGGTTTGGGGCAAACGAAACGTCTTGATCAGGAGAACAACTTTGGTTATCAGGCCCCGAAGATTTGAGATGGTTTTCTTCTCCGAAAAACGTCAAACACAAACTGTATTGTACAGAAAATTCCGTACGTCAAAACAAAAAGTGTTCAAAAACAAAATTGTAGATCACGGTTAAATCTAACTTCTCACGAAAGAAATTTTGATTTGAAGATCCGAACACGAAGAGATCTAGGAATTACGAATTCAGATCTGAAAGATGGCGATTCGAAATTCTTCCTCCACGGTTGATTAAAAGAGTTGAGGCCTATCAGGATGGAAAGATATTGGAGAGAGCTTCAATATTGCTTCAGGCTCCGGTGCGATTCGAGATCGTTTTGGTGGGTAGATAAGGGAAATACTATTTTACTGATTAGGGTTTCGGTGGGACGAAAAGGGGAACAGAAATGTCGGCTGCTACAAAAGTTTATATAGGCTAATGGTCGGTGGAATAGCTTGGGCTCGAAGTTATGAACGCGTAGGAACAGGCGGATCCGGATTTGGAGTAATATTTGTTGAGATATTCGCGTTTAACCGAAGGTAGTTTAGAAAATCACGTTTTCTGGAAATTTGGTTCGATTGTGCCTGTTAGCTCGTTCGCTCGCTTCATGGGCCGGCCCAGTTCGGCCGATTTTTTTTTTACTGTTTTCCTTATAACTTTTGATTTATAGATCCAAATGATCTCAAACCAATTTCTATAGTTTTGTAAAAACAAACACTTTGATTTAAACTTTCAAATAAGATTTTTCCAATTTAAATAAAATTCCAAAAAATTCAAAACGTGTTTAAATGGATTTTGACACTTTATGTCGGAAAATATTTATGCCTCAATAAAAATAATACAATTGGAAAATTAAATTCTTTTCCAATTATATACAAATAATACAACCAAGCATTTGATAAACATAGCACATAATTAAAATAATGTGAAGGGTATACCTTGCCCCCTTTTATTTTCTTAAATATGTTTTCAAGTGAAATTATAAATCCACCATTTGAAAATCTTTAAATGCAACAATGAAATATGCTCATGAATGCATGCATGATTTTATTTTTAAAGCAAAATTCTTAGTAGTTTTTGAAAGTTTTAAATTTTTCTGATTTTTCAACTTTTTGAAAACTTGGGATGTTACATCAACTGATTCTTCCAAGAGCTTCGTTGAACAACCTTGCTCTCCAGATCGACCAGGGGAGTGCCATTGGGATTTGGCGTGTCCTTCACGTAGAACCACCGAGTCCTCCACCCGGTGACCGAGTCGACAAAATCCATCTTGAAGTAACCCTCCTTTGGGTTGATCTGTATGTTGCAACCGCTAACTTGGTGGGGATCGTCCCTGCTTGGCTGGGCCTTAACATTGAAGAGTCGCTTGATCAGTGCACAATGTGGTGCTATCCCAAGATAGCACCTGCACAACACGAAGAAATAGGCGATGGTGTATCGAATTGGGCGGCACGTTGTGCAGTTGCACATCTTACACAGCCAGAAGCGCAAGAAAGAAGGGACGCATGGGAAGTAGACGCCCCTGTCGATGTGGTATGTGAAAGGCACTCACTCGTCGCTCATTGGAGTGGGGAGGCTCTCCTGTCCTGGGCGCCTCCATGACCATTCTTGGAGGAGACCTTCGTGTTCAGCAAAGGGGATGAGTTTGGCGACCCCGGAGGATTTCGCCCACTTCCCCCTTTCTTCTTCTGTCCCTCGGCGCCGCCGGCCGCGGAAGCACCTCCGTTCTTTCGGGTGTTCAACATGGCGGAAAAGTGGAGAATCTCGAGGAGCACATCGATGGGGGTTTTCTTCTTTCGTTAAGGAGAAGAGAAGGTTGCGGGAGCGAGGAGGAAGAAGGGGAAAGTTATTGCTTTCCCCCTCTACAGTATTTAGTTATAGGGGTGTAAATTCATCCTCACCGTTGATATTCCGCGGAGCTCGCCTGGCCCTACACGTGGCGTGGGGACGCTAATCGATACGCCTCCACGCCGCCCACTACCCATAGGAATCTAGGCATTTACTGATAAATCCCTAAATTACCGCGCACTAAACGGTGAAAAAGTGGTCAAAGCCCACTCACGCAAGTTATCTCCTGACAAGATAAAATTACCTTAGAAATTTCTAGTGTTCTGACAGCAAAAACAGAGTGATGCATCACTAGCTGACGTGGTCACTCAACGGGAAAAGCATTCGAGTGATCAGAAACATCACTTGAACCCCATTGGGCCTTTTCGTGAGGTAAAAAGTTTTTGAGAAAGTACGTGAGTTGAGTTTTTCTCCTCTGTCACTTGAAAGACTGACTCGAATGAATTGTACCAAAGAACTCTGTTCCCAGATTGCACAACTGCGTTAGAACTCTGGATGCCATGCTAACTGTACGAAGGTAAGACTCGTAGATCAACTCCAACGGCCTACGAGTTGCACCTCTACTGCGCTACCTGGTACCTTTACATGCCAACAGATGTGATGAAAATCCCAACAAACGTTTTAGGTAAAATAATTGACAAATGGAATTCGACTCGGTAAGACTTCAGAAACACGAGTCGAGTTACCCCAGGTTTTTCCGAGTTCGAGCCTAAGGACTCGAAACCTGAGTACGCCAATGGTGCTTTCTTTCCAAGTGAGATTAATTAACCTCGACCAGTCAATTAGATCAAGCCCATTGATTCATATCCTTGAGAAATAGAGCATGGAAGTGCATCAGAGTTAACCCGTTCCCGGAGTTTGAGTCCCTTGATCGAGTCCTTGAATCCATGAGGCACTCGGGGGGCTACTGGCGTGGGGGTACCCGAGAGCCCCCCCCCCCACGATAGGCCTACCGGGTGTAGCCCATTAAGGGGTACCTTAAAGTGGCCCTCGAGTGGCTGCATGAAGGCCTACAACAGACGCTCACCCGGAAGCAGAAACAAGGAAAAACTTGGATGGCAAGGTTAGGGAAGAGTAGTAACCGACTCAGAAACGAGTCCTAGTCATGTACGCCCCTAGGACCCGGCTATCTATATAAAGCACGGGAGGGGGTCACATATTGGCAAGCAACCCTAGATTTAGAGCTACTGTTGGGGAATGGATAAAGGGTGCCTCAGAGTGCTCCCACATGAACCAAATTTGAGTGTATTCGGTTCATAGATGAAGTTCCGGTTGATCCCGGCGAGGAAGGAGAACCGGATTGAAGGCTTAAAAAACCGGTGGCCCAATGGAGGGGTTGCGCCAAAAGTAACCCGGCCTAAGCTCGATAAAGGCCCAGCAGTGCAATGGCCCTAACGGAGGGTCCAAGACTCGGTAGGACGGCCCAGAACCGACAGAGCAGTCCAGATCCAGCTCTGCTAACCTAGAACAGGAGGTGAACCCGCAGAGGACTTGAAGGCCGGATCCATCTAGGACTCCAAGGGAGGGCATAACCCGGATTCTCCTGTAACCTCAAGAACTCGTCTATTATATAAAGCAAGTTCCTAGGACGTAGAAAGACAAGTTCGAGTTGATAACAATAGTTCTCGATATATCGGAAGCCGGAATCGCTCCTTGTAATCGAGACCTCGAATCATCAATAGTAAAGAAGCATGAGTAGTTTTTACCCTCCATAGAGGGGCTGAACCTAGGTAAACTCGCTTTTCTCGTTCCTACCATAACCCTTTTGATACTTGTCTTAGAAGCTATGGCCTCACAATCTAGTTCTCACACGTGGACAGTTGTCGTGAAAACACCATGATAGTTGGCGCCCACCATGGGGCCAGCTCGCGGAAGTGTCATTTTCTCGGAAGGATCCCTACCAGGGATCGAGAAACTCGCAATCAGGCCGGCTTAGGAGAATCCGACGCGTAAACTACTACAACCACGATACCCGGTGCCTAGAGTTCGCTTTCTTCGAATCCGGTTTCCGGGTTCCCTTCAGCGGAATTCACGTTTTCGTCGGGTTTGCCGAAGGAACCGGCATGGAGCCGGATTAGGAGTCAGACTCGGTTTCTGGAGAGTCTACAATCATGCATTCAGATGGAGAATCCTCAGTCCAGAACAATGACCAGGATGAAACAAGTTCTATCCACCAGCTCTTTGGAGAAAGGTTAGGAGGAAGCTTGGAGCATGAACTGGAAAGCCCCCAGGAACCGGTTCAACATACAACCGTCTACATGGCAGGGCAAAATAGGCCCACGGAGCCAAGGTATGATGCTAATGGAAATATTATTCAAGTGTTGGTAAATTTAGTTCCAGAGGCCGGCGAAATATAGTTCAGGGAACACCAGGAGTGTCAGGATCAGGGATAGTGCAACCGGCAGTACCAACTCCGTTCATGCCAAGACCTGAATTGATGATGACTATTGACTCGTTACATGAACTGCTTGCAACCCCAGTTACAACTGAGAACCTGGAACAACGTAACATGGAGATAGCAAGACTGAGACAAGAATTGACTCACACTCGTGAGGAGATCCAGACAGAAGCAACCTGTATAAACGAGGCGCAAACAAATGTGATGCAGGAGATGACTCGTTTGGACGTGGAAGGGGTTCATCTAGGTTTCAGATAGAGAGAGTTAGCTTCAGTCCAGCACCGGCGTCACCAGACCTGGATAAATATCGGTTTTGGAGTAGGACTCGGAACAACTAACCTCCAGGAGTGTTTCTAGTCCCCAATAGGAACGCCAGGCCCTGTAGGACCACCACCAGTAACATGACCTGTCGTGAACTCACCCGACCCAGAGTTCAACCCAAATCCGCCATTTCAGCCAATGAGTTTCCAGCCTATACTGAATCAGCATGTGAACCCGGTGCAAAATCTAGTTTATCAGCCACCTATCCCGCAACAACCTGAACGTTTTCACACCCCTCAAGGTCACTTCAACAATCCAATTGATAACATTTAGGTGACAACAAACAGTTTGCCTCAAATACTAGTTGATCAAAATAACCCCTTGGGAGTAGAAGCTCGGAAGGCTATCGAGATGTTGCAGATTGCAGTTGTTCAGCAGATGAATTATAGTAACCAGGAAAAATCCATCAACACCGTACAACAACAAGAACACGTTTCCAAGGAGTCATCAAGGAAATTCTCTAGTTCCAGCAAGATCCAGCAACGCAAACAGGCAACAACCAGCTCAGCCAAGGCCTGCAGCTTTGCATGCCCCTCGGGTCTAATGGCGTGTGAACACACGTTCATTGGGAGACCCCAAGAGGAAGGTATGACGAGTACAACATCAATTTTTTCCCTCAGTAAAAAACCAAGGTTTAATTAGACTAGTAAGACAAAGAAATCACTTCTCAAGGTTGTTGACATCTCATGTTGGAAGGGCGCACTACCAGGCTTAGCAGCAACGTGGAATCTGCACACAACACAACCAAGATACTTTGCCCCAACGAAACAATGAGGTTGTTAATCTCACTGGTCTTGCTTAAAACAAAGGATTAGACGTATAGTGTAGAAAATGATGTTTGTTTGCAGTGAATGAAATGAGAATAGTGTTTCAGAAAAAAAAGAACAGTATTTGTAGTAGGTTTTGTTATCAGTGTAAAAGAATGGACCGGGGTCCAGAGTTCACTAATGGTGTCTCTCCATAACAGATAAATAACATGCTGGGTGAACAAATTATAGCCGGGAAATTGAAAATTAGAGAATGCGCCTTAATGCATATACATGACATGATGACTACTATGATATTCATTTAGGCAATACAACAAGATACATAGATCGTTATCCAACTTCATCTATGACTAATAATCCACCCTCGGGACGTCATCCGAGCAAACTTTGTGTATTAAGTTGCAAGCAACAAATTATTACATTAAGTAAAGTGCGTAATATAAACAACACAATTATCCTCTTAGACAAAACATTTCTGTTTTACCCCTAGTGGCAACAACACATCCACAATCTTAGAAGTTACTGTCACTCTCCCAGATTACTGGAGGCATGAACCCACTATCTAGCATAAATACTCCCTCTTGGAGTCACAAGCATCTACTTGCAACGGAGAACACGAAAGATCACAAATAACATATATGATAGATCTATAATAAACTTGACATAATATACAATATTCATCGGATCCCAGCAAACATAACATGTAGCATTACAATAAGATGATCTTCATCATGTTAGGACACTCACACGATCTTAACATGATGGCACATAATTGGAGAAGACAACCATATAGCTACTACTATGGACCCGTAGTCCAAGGATGAACTACTCACGCATCACTCTGGAGGCTAGCATGGTGATGAAGATCCCTCCGGTGATGGTTCCGCAGGGTGCCAGGAAGAGCTTCAGAATCCTCCCAAACTAGGGTTGACGACGGCGGCGGTTGCGTAACTTTTCGTGGATCGAGGCTCGGGTACTTAGGGTTTTCCCGAGGAAGACAATATATAGGCGGAAGGGCGATGTCGGTGGGCGACCAGGGGGCCACACCACATGGCTGCGCGGCCAAGGGGGGGCACCGCCACATGGTGTGGCTACCTCCCAGGCCTCCTTCGAGTCTCCTTCGGACTCCGTGTATGAAGTGTATAGAAAACATGTAGCAATTGGCATAATATCAACACGGAACATCAGAAATTATAGATACGTTGGAGATGTATCAAGCATCCCCAAGCTTATTTCTACTCGTCCTCGACGAGGTAAAATGATAACAACAAAATAATTTCTGAGGTGACATGGTACCACAAAATCATGCTCACATAATAATGTAAAGCACAAGTCATGAATGAAGTGATCCAAGTCAATGGTCTATAGTTTGCTAACAAATAGATAATGAGTAAACAACTGAATCATATGAGCAAAAACTTTTCATGAATAGTACTTTCAAGACAAGCGTCAAAAGGTTTTGCATAAGAGTTAACTCATAAAGCAATAGATTCTAAATAAAAGGCATCGGTCAACATGTAGGAAGATTTAAGTTTCAGCAGTGGCTTTCAACTTTCAACGTATATATATGTCATGGATATTGTCAACACAAAGAAATATAATAAGTGCAATAAACTATCATGTAAAAATTGATGCACACAAATTTGACACAAGTGTTTGCTTCTGGGACAGAAAGAAGTAGGAAAACTGACTCAACATAAAAGTAAAAGAAAGTCCCTTCGCAGAGGTAAGGAGGGATAAATCATGTGCTAGAGCTTTTTAAGGTTTTAAAAACATATGGTGAGTATAAAAATAAATTTTGGGAGAGGAGTTTGTCTATGTCAACAAATGGCATCGAATGATTTATCATCCTTTCATGTTTAAAGGCTTCAAGAGGGACTCCCATCGAGAGAACAATAAAGTTACTCTTCTCCTTTGTTTGAACAAGCTAAGTTCATGATTTCTTAAGCCCATAGTGTTAGGAGATTTATTTGGTTATAAGTTGTAATTTATCTTTTAGGGGCTGGGCACCCGCTTTCCTGTTCTTTTTGCAATATTAGGGACTTAGCACATTATTCATGCTAGTCAAGGTGTGAAGCCAAATAAACATCAAAGAGACAATAAAGCAACCAATACTTCCCCATGAGCGAAAATAGAGCACAAAACATGTTTAATAATCTTGAAGGCTTAAAGGTAGCACACGGATTTTTTTTTTTGAATTTAACGGAATATTTACTTGGAATGGCAGGAAATACCACATAATAGGTAGGTTTGTTGGACAAAATGGCATGGATTTTGGCTCGAGGTTTGGATGCACGAGAAGCATTCCCTCTTTGTAGGGATCATAGCATAGAAAACAAAAAATTTCATAAGCGAAGGAAACCCGTAGGGCCAAGATCTAATCTAGGAGATGTTAGTAACGGGGATAAAGAGAGTCTTAAGGAGAACATACCCTCGAAGACACAAAGCGTTACAAGATCGAATCTCGTTGGTGATTTAGTCGAACTCACATCAGTCTCAAGAACACAAAGAAGAGCGCTACAATCTGGCAGGGCTTCCGTACTCGATCACACGTACAACTCGATGATGACCTACGTTCCCTCGATCCAGTGGGGAAGCAGAAGTAGAGGATCCACCGGAATCTCCAACAACACGACGGCATGGTGTGGTGAAGAAAACATTGCTCAGGGCTTCGCCAAGCGCACGAACAAGTGGTGGAGCAGAGGGAGGAGGGAGGAAGAGATGACACAAGTGTGTGTGTGAGAGAGAGAGGGAGCTCCCACCCCTCCTTATATAGGAGGCGAAGGCAGCCACCCATTTTTGGGTGTCTCCACTTCTCCCTCATCATGTGAGTGGAGTCTCCACTCAACTCATTCATTCTTAGATTAGTTCCCACTCAAAATCCAAAGGGTTTTATTTAATAAATAAATAAAACCATTTCATTTCTTTATTTTAATATTTGTTAATTCCATTAACAAACATTAACACATAACCCCTTGAGTTAGTTGTTAAATCTATTAACAACCATTTGACAAGAATCCGCTTGAACTATTTAAAAATTACCCGAAATAATTTTGGTGTTGTCCAAGCTTTTCTCCGATATTCCGAATCCACTCAAACGCGTTATCGAACCTTAAGTGTGCCACCCTACGGTTCGTGAATAATGTATACATGATCGAGACACCTCTTCGATCTATAGCCACCAACGGAATCTGGAGATCCATAATGACTCCTACACATTCAACGATGAATCTAGTGATCGTGTGAACCATAAACGTCGTAACCAATTCCCTTTGTCTCGAAATATTTTACTTGTCTAAGATTTGATCATTGGTACCAACCATACCTAGTCCAATCTTGTTACTGACAAGTACTCTTTTACTCGTTCCGTGATATGACATCCTTGTGACCTAGTCACGTGCTTGCAAGCGGTGTCGATGTGATATCACCGAGAGGGCCCAGAGTATATATCTCCGTCATTTGGATGGACAAATCCCACTCTCTATCCATGAGCCTCAACTAATACTTTCCGAATACTGAACGACACCTTTATATTCGCCCTGTTACGGTGTGACGTTTCATGACATCAAAGCACTCTTTCGGTGTTAGTGATTGACATGATCTCCTGGTTTAAGGATTTGAGTTACTTAGTATGTTTGATATAACAGTGTAACTTAATGAATTGATTGCATAGCTATATTCACTTTGGATCTATGTTCATCACATCATTCTACCAATTACATGACCCCGTTATTAACAACATCCAATGTTCATGATCAGGAAACCTTGATCATCAGTTAATCAACAAGCTAGTTAAACGAGAGGCGTTAACATGAACTCTTGTTTGTTTATTAGACACACATGTATCAACGTTTCCGGTTAATACAATTCTAGCATGAGAAATAAACATTTACCATAAGCATGGAATAAGATAATAACCAATTTATTATTGCCTCTCAGGCATATTCCCTTCAGTCTCCCACTCGCACTAGAGTCAATAATCTAGTCTGTAAGCACTTAACACATATGGCGTTCCAGTGTTATTACCATGCTTTTCATGTGGTAAACTCCATCAAAAGATCTGACATGTTTAGGTCCTATTGTATTTGCATGTCTTTGCGTCTACACGCATCACTCATTCTTTAACGAGATGGCTTTGTATATAATTGGTCAACCTGTGATACCTTAATTCCTCAGCTTAAACTAATGTTACTAACATTGTGAAAATGTAGCTTCATAGTGTTAGAATTCTTGGAAATTCACCAATTTCAATAAAGAACTCCTTGACACAAAATATTCCTATTATTTGTTGTCAACATAACGATATACTTAGCCTTTGTTGTAGTATCTGTCACAATATTTTAATTTTGAAACTCATTCAAATCAAACATGGAACTTTCTTCCAGCCTATTGTGCCACCCTTCATCACATATTTTAATTGAGATAAAAACATTTTAATAGATGAAAAATTGTTAGTGTAATATATTACAACGAGTAGTTTGTCATTACTACATAGGAAAACACATCCTAAGCATTTTTGAAAATTACATAAGGATCTCTCCCACTCTTGTCTAATCATCATATGAACTACCCCGCTATAACATTCTATAGCACAGGACTCATCTGGTTGTGTACATAGCATGGAACATAATATCAGACGCTTCAATCCATCTCTTGTAGATATCGATGCCCAATATCTCCTAAGCCTTTCATCAATATGAAAATCTTAACCGTGTTAATTTAAAATACATATTTTCCAATCAACCATATGTCATCTACATAAAGCATTAGAAATATGTCTTAGCGCTCCCACTTAATTTCTTGTAACTCTGCAAGCATCTTTACCTTTCATGATGGAATCAAACTCTTTTGATAACTTCATTAAAGTAAAGATTCCAACTTCGATATGTTTACTTCAACCATTGAAGTTTGCATACCTTTCCGCCAACTTTTTAAATTTTACAAAAATCTCAGACTGTGTCAAGTACACATCCTCGATCAAACTTCCTAGAGAGGAGAGTTGGTTTTGTTATTCAGCTGTCATATCAAAATATGTAACTTCTGCTAAAACTATTCGCAAAGACTAAATCATCACTACAGAAGATCAAAATCTTGTCGTAGGCAACTCTTTGAACTTCGTCGAAAACATCTTTTTTTGACAAGCCGAACTTTCAATGAATTTAAATATCCATGTCTTTGTTGCTATATAGACCTGTTTGCTATCGCTAGGCATCATGCCTTTCGGAAGGACTACCAAGTCACATACTTGATATTCATACATGGATACTATCGCGGATATAATGACTCATAGCCAATTTATGAAGTCAGGGCCCATCATTTGCTTCCTTTAGAAGTTGCAGGTCCTTTGTTGTCAAAACAACACTTTATTCTCAAACCACAAGTTGGTCTAAGTACAAAGTTTTAGGACTTTTGTGGTTCAGTTCGGAAACTCGTTCGAAGTATCTAGAACACATGTAGTTTCCTCTACTTAGTCAAAAATAGGAAAGCCTAGAACAACTTCCAGTGCTGCGCTACTCTTGACATGATAACGAAGATTCTCTAATCTCGCCGAGTTTGTACTGTCCTCCCACTCACTACTTTAGCATGAACTACTTTCTCGAGAAATCAACCCTTTCTGAGAAACAACATTTGTCTTTGGTTCGGTGGTAGGAGAAATACCCAATGGTTTCTTTGGGATAACCTTATATGTATCCTATTTTGCTTGTAAACATTTTACACATGCTATGCATACCACAATTTAAGGAAAAAAAAACAATTCGGGTCACTACCCAAGCCATAACTTATATGGTGTCAACTTCTACATATCATGATGGAACTCTTTTCAGTGTAAAATCGGTTGTCTCTAATGTATAAACTACACAATTATAATGAAATTTTATTTATCTTACCATGTCCAACAAGGTTTAATTATGTCTCTCAAACACTCCAAACTAATGTGGGATATTTGAGAAGGATAAGTTGTAGAACAATTCTGCAACTCCTCAGATATTTTGCTAAACATGTAACTCAAAATTTATCCTTTATGATTTAATCATAAATATTTGATTATCTTATTACGATGATTTTTTACTTCATACTAACAATACTTTGAACCAATTCAGAAATGTCAAACTCCATTCTCTTTAAATAGATATACTCATATATCTACTCAAATCTTCGATGTAATTTTATGAAGGAAAAATTAATCCACCACACACTACTACATATAATGGACTATATACATCAATACGTATAATATACACTAAATTAGTCATCCATTCTTGTAGCGTTCCCACATTTAAATAATGTAAGAACATTTGTGTTATTGTGCTAGTCCCTGGATCAATTGCTAGCACCACAGTACAAGATGAAATATCATGCAAATGCATCAAATTCTATTACATCGCATTATCCAGTCTTTACAAAATAATATTACAACTTGCATAGTCTTAGAATACTGGAAGAAAACAAAGTATTACAACATAAAACATTGAATAACATTGAGCCCATCTTGTTCAAGTGCCATAGGCAAAACATGTTGGCAGTAGACTCGAGATCCTAAACGAAATCATCACTCGTCTTCAGAATCATCTGCATGATGGAATATGCAGCCACAAGGGGGTCAATACAATTTAATGTATAGCAAGTAACACTATGGTGGATATAAATGGCAAGACTAATACTACATTCTTATTTGGCTAAGTGGAGGTTCGGCTAAGTTTGCATAAAGCCAGTTTTCTCCTATCACTTTTGTAAAAGAAAACTTTTCTTTTCAAAGGGTGGAAACATTGGATTAAGATCCAAGCACCACAACTACTGTTCACTTGGTCAAAATTTTAATTACTAAAAATAGTGATGAGATTATTCCGTCATTCCTTGTCCAGCTGCTCATAGTTATCCATAACCGGGGAAACGGCTAAGATCTTAGTTTGTTGACTTTGTAGAGGTCGTGCACTTTCACCCTTTGTCTTCAATTATCCAAAACATTCTATACACCCGGAGTGCATCATGGAAAGGAGAGAATTGAGACGAGATCTTTCAGAAGAAGAAGTTCAACCCACCGGCAAGACCCGTTCCACCTATAATTATGCTACATCTGCTTGTCAAGTCTGGGCTGAACCCTCACAACTTAGTTGATCAAGACACAACCCATATGTCAAAAGGATGCACGGGAAGCTACTAAACTTAGAAGGACATAGTAATCTCTTTGTTCCTGGGTGGCCATCCGCAAGTGACAACCTCAAGTGGAATAACCCTTAGACAAAGGCCCTGAGGCAACACTCAACATAACCCAGTCTTACCACTTCCACCTAGGTGGTTCATTTATTAGTTATACTTAGAATTTTTTCTCAACATCTAGTAAAACAATTTGTAATATTGCATAGCATCTACTAAGTTCTAAGGCTATCAAAATAACAAGGTAAAAGGAATGGCTACACACTACTAGGATAATAGCATAGCATAATATAACTTAGTAAAATTTCCTATCATGCATACTACTCAAAAATCAACTGATGCATATAGAAAAATAATGGGTAGTTGATGGTGTGTTACTCGCCTTGTTGAAGTTGGTGAAGAAATCACACTCTCTACACAAAAGATCGTTTATCTCCGTACAATCTATACATTGAAAACAAAAACACAAAATAAACAAGCATACCAGCAATCAAACACACAAGTGAAGAAAACATACAAAGCAACTTACATATCAAAGGGGTTTAACCAAGTTGGCTAGGATAAGGTCAAGGTTTGAGTTTGAAAGATTCATTCTCTAATGGTTTCATACTTGTTGATGAGTTTCCAAGAGTTCACTAAGGATATACTAGATTGAGTTTGTAGTGATCAAACTTTATTCAAAACATATTTATCTAAGAAGTTCCAAGAGTTCACCAATGTGATCTCGCTATTTCAACTAAAGTAACACATAACAATGTGTAACACTTAGTCATTTTCATCAAGACATTTGAGTGATCTAAGTTAGTCCTTCCATTTTGGGTTAAGGAAGGTCTAGGTTCAACTAACTTCATAACAATAGAGATAACAAGATAGAGTCTTGGGATTTTCCCATTTGGGTCAATGGTTGGAGAAAAACAACTTGCTATTCTTCAACTTGTATGTATTGCTCCAAGTCTTCACATGCTTGTCTTTGAAGCTCACCTTCATGCTTCTATTGTAGTCTTGTTCCTTGGATTGATTCTTCTCTTGGTCTTGATAGATTCTTCATGGCTTTCTCACTAGTTGGTCCAAGGTGGGATGGGCACAAAATACCACTAAGTCAATTAGGAAAGAAAGGAAATAAGAAAGATAGAAAGAGGGAGGAACATATTTTCTTGTTGATTTATTCACACACTTGTACTTCCTTCAGTCGCTTCTAGTTGTTGTGGAGTCTAAGTCCTTCCTTAAATTTCTTAAATGATCTTCCATGTAGCTCCTCATGTTGCCATCAAGTTTGAAATGAAGTTTCCTTCTTGTGCTTGAGTCTTGATCTCCATTTTGCTAAGTTGATGAATTCTTGAAGCAAGAATGGGGAGTGGAGAAGTAGATAGAAACTATGGTACTAGTATTTAAGGTTCACCACTTGGTCTTATATGTTATTGAAACATATTGGGGACTTGGTCTGGGCTCCAAATAGCCATAACATCAAACATAAAAAGGATAGAAACAACTCCAAGACATAACAACTAGGTGGGCTACTATGATGGATGTTTGGCTAAAATTATATGGTCATGGTGTAGGAGTGTCCAAAATGTTTAGGCACTGATGTCTCTGGTTCAAGGTTACCAAATGGAGCAATTTTTCTTAAGGGAGCATATTCTAATTATTTAAAGAATTAAATCTATGTCAAAAAATACTCAAATAGATAACTTAATTCTAAAATCAAATTTAATTTGATCAAAAATTATTTTGGGACAGTTTCCAAATATATTTTATTTACAATTTTTTGGTTTGTAGAATTTAAATTATGCCAAAATTCATCAAACAAGCACATTTGAATTTGAACAAATTTTAAATGGTCAAAATTAAATTTGGCCAATGCCAAATATTTCTATATGTTGTGCTGATTTCAAAAAGTCCAAGTTTGCTAAATTTGGGCTTATGGAACAAAAGTTATGAACATTCTAAGATGCAGAGACTTTTTTTGTAAAACTGCCATTTTAAATTTACTAGTAATATGCCCGTGCGTTGCAACGGAGATAAAAAAATATTAGGTTAATTTCGTAACTATGTGTCTATCATTTATACATTCATGTCGTTAATACTTTGGCGAGCTTCCAATCTAACTGATTTAATACCAAGGTCAGAAATACAAAGACGCCAAATAGGGGATATTGTTTTTCCCCCAAGCAGGAGAGATAGCAAATACGTGCGTATCCAGTTGAGTGTCCGTAAATTTATTAGAACCATACCCCTATAATGTTTATCTAAAACGGAACAAAATAAAGTTGAAGCCCAGTGACCGGGTGTACTTGGAGAAACAACATGAACACATTTTAATTCCTATCGAGATACAAACAACTTGGCATGGAAAATGAAAGTGTGAACGTAGTACGCAACAATTTGCAGCTGGAACGAAATAAGATGGTGCCATGAAATAGAGTTATTTGCAGGAAAAATATACAAGCACCTTTCAAGGTACTTATTTGAAGTGATTTTGCAGTAGAACTACAGAGAAAAATAATAACATCAGTAATGTCCATACACTAAGGCGGTTCTGCTGAAGGACTAAAAAAGATGAAGTCCATCCGGACATAATTTTCCTATGATTCAACTAACTTCTGAAATTTGATACAATTAAAGTCAGTGGCGTAGCTTCGTGTGTGTGCGTGTGGGGGGGTGGGGGGGGGCAAGCTCCACCACTGATTGAAGTTGATGTATAAGATACACTTCACTACACAGGATTTGTGCCTGATATGTGTCTTGTGTTCTAACCGTGAAATCATCAATCGGAAATATCTTAGGAGAGTCTGTCAATTTTGATAGTTGTAGAACAGAAGTGGAAGGAAAGGATTGTACAAACACTGGTTATTTTAGCCAACTCTCAGACAAATATTGACCTATATTGATACTATAGTAACGTATCTATAAATTTGCAGTTTTCCTAATTAACAGTTATCTCTGTCCATTGATTGTTCTATCCGTTATCACAGATCTTAGCGTAGCGCGAGTGGATGTTTGGGCTTGTTCTGGGCCGCTGCAACCAACTCGGTCTCATTTTTTCCGTCCCATTTTATTGTTTTAGATAGCTGTTTTGTCCTGATTTTACCATTTAACGAATACACTATCTGTGATGTGGTTCCAACAGATTTAATAGCTAGTCATTAAGCAAGAGTTTATGTTCATGTTCTCCTTGTGACTGTATTTTGTCCTCATTATTGTTTTAGAGGCTCTGCTAGATCTATAACGTTAAACTGATGCGCTAACTGGAACATAGGTAGATGTCATGTCAGTGCTTGGTTATCATAATTTGCCGGACGAGTTAACATTACTGAGATACCAGGGAAAGGAGTAGTTCAATAGTGACTGTGGTTGGATTAGTAATGTAAAACTTCAACACGCGGGAAATCAAAACTGACACATTCTTATTTGTATTTCTCAGTTATTCTTGGGATTACAGCCGTCATTTTCCTATTGGTTCAGAAAAGTGTTTGTTCCTGAATTAAGAAACAGCTAGCTGTTGAATAGTCACTCCCTTAATTTGTCCTCAAACGCCTTTCCATCTGCCAACTTTACCTGCCAAGAATGGATTACAAGCTCTTGCTTCAGTAACCATGTACGTGCATGCACGTGTTAACTAACCAAGTCATTTAACTATTTGAACCATCTATCTTGCCTCCAGAAGCGAGGAAGCAAAAGAGAACCTATAAAAAAAAAGGTGCCATCGTCGTCAACGAGCATGGAGCTTGCAGCTCCTCCATGCTCTCCCCAGAACTCCCTACATAGCTTGCATAGTTCTGCAGCACGCTCTTCCTGCATGGTCCTCTTTGTTGTGTCAAGCCATGAAGTCTGATATGGAACATTCTTGCTGTTATTAGATTCTCTAAGACGACTTGCAATGATCACCTGGCTTATAATAGCTGGAAGCTAACTAAAGGTAAATATATTCCTAGGAAAATACAGGATGAGATGTACATTACCTCTCAGGGTCGGTATTCTTTATCTATTCACAAATACTCCAAGAAATGGGAGGGTACAGTCGGCTGCAATCTGCACAAAGTTAAAGACCAAGGAGAAATTTAGAGTCAGCAAAAGATAAGACTTTCAGCCACATTAGCACGCAATATACATCCACCCAAGAAAATAAAAGGGACGTCTGGAATGAGAGTACCGATATCAAATATACATTGCAAACATGAAATAAAACTTACAGATCACTGAGAGCGTTCCCTACAAAAAGGGTCATCCATGATAGATCCATGGAGTGGCGGATGGGCTGGAGCAAGGTAATTTATGATACTCATACATTTTCACAAATGGGCCTCTCTAACTGGAGTTAATCATTTTTTTGAAAACGAACTGGAGTTAATCATCAATAGAATTAGCAAGATTTGTAGAAAACCAGAGTTATCAATGTTAATACCGAAGTTGAATGATACTATATGAAAGAGTATGCGGATGCCATGCAGAATCTCTTGAGAGCAGCTGGATGAGTGCATGTATCATCAGTCTCCAAAACTGTGGTATTATTTATACATTGAAGTCTATAGGTTGCAATTCACTGCTCCTCCAGGTTGTAACAATTTTATCAAGCACACATATACACAGTGAAGGCTATATTGTGATAAAAGAAGCTATGGATATTTAAAATGGCTGATATTAGTTTGCATTTAGGTCCCTGTTGCACAAGCAATCAAAAACCACACTGAAACAACACCCTGCTTCTCTTTGGCTCATATAAAAAACCACGATGACAACCAAGCATGCATGACGGAGATAGTAAGCAAACTATACATGGAAACAAATTCAAGAGAAATGAGAGTGTCACTTGCCATGTAGGGTTGTTGAGCTGCTCCGAGGTAGCGATACTTAAGCCAGGAGCACCGGAGGAACTTAAAGAGCAAAGAGATCCTAGAAATGATATTATTATCTAACGTAATGTATATTGTGACTGAAAATAGAAGTAAATTAACACATTCCCATAGAGGAGGAGTGATAGTGAGCACCTGGAAAGCCCGTAGTAAGCATGTTACACTTACACATTGCTATACTTGTGAGTTAATCGAGCACTACAACAAATACATCCCCATGGAGGAGGCAGCAGTACGCTTGTTACACTTGATGTACTTGGACTGAATTCAGCACTACACACACAAATTAAGAATACAAGTAGATTACCTCGAGAACCGAAAGACACCCCCCGGGGGAAGTAGGTGGATTCGGTAGAAATGCTGCTCGTGGCCGTGCTGATGGCGATGACGCTTGGTATAACATTGGATGGATGCATCATTGGTCATGGTGGCCTCCCATATCCGTTCGCTGGGAGTCACTCTGGGGACCTGTGGCCGTGGATGCAGGGACTTGATGATGCACCCGCACCGGAGGAGGGGTCGTGTGCAGGGCGGGTGGAGCGTAGGTGCGGTCGCGAAAACTACAAAAGCATTAAGCAACTCAGTTTCCATATATTAGTTAGATCAGGATCAGCAGAAGAAAGAGCACGGTCTACTGAACCAGACTTCCCATGATTAAGGGCTAATTGATATTTGACAAGTTTATCACACATTTATAGGAAAAAAATTAGAAAATGCTAAGTTAAAAAATATGCTCGTTCAAAGACTCCATCCTATTTGTAACTGCAGATGTATTTCCTAATGTTAATTCAGAGTACATTCGGTACATTGTATACGCGAAGAAAATTATTTACTGACTGCAAAAGAACTTCTGATTAGAATGATCTGAATTTTTAACAAGCATCACACATGCATCCAGGAAGCTTGTCTAATTTTGAGCATAGCTTATAATCAGCACCTGCAGTTATCCTAGCAGAACGGTGGTAAAAACCCAACACAACTTATATCTGGGTTTGCAAATCATAAGTCAACTTGTGGAAAAACAAATTATCAAAAGAGGCTTTAACACGCTTTTCATCTCTAGGAAACAATCATAACTTCCATGTAACTTCACACCTTCGATCATTTAGTTGGTGGTGTGCATGTGACCACACACATGCTGCAAGTGAGTAAATAAGAATACAGTGCAGGTTTACCAATCGGTGGACATACCAATATACATAGGCCTCCCAACAAACATGACCAGATCAGTAACCATATGAAGAAAGTTGACCAAACACTTAAAATAGTTCTAGCATTTAGCCCAATCAAGTTTACTTGTATTTAGTAGGTATAATATCCCGTTCAGAAATTATATTTGCAGAAACGGAGAATATAACTGCAATCGAATTACAGAAAGTCTTGCAACAGTAATCAAAAAATTGTATTGATTCAGATCTCTGTTTCTTTTCATAAATCTCCATATTGCAAGAAGTGAGAAGGCAAAAGATAAATCTTAGCGCATAAACTAAGACCTCTAATTATTTGACAGATTAAAAAAAATACATGGAATGGTTTGTGTTAGCTTATTTCACTCCTGAAACTGCCTGCAATACACACACAGAAGTCAGAAAAAGAAAAGGGATCAGTATTCAAAGAGGTGAGAACTGTCCATGGAAGAAGGAACAGTATTATAATACATCAGTGTATAGAAGAAATACAACCAATGCAACCAGATAAGATGGGAACGTACGGAAGCTCTCACACATAACTTGAGCACGGATTTCATGGGGAACGGCAGCAAAATCACGAACAACACATCGTAACTAAACCCAGACCAGGTTGCGCAACTAACCTGCCGGCGACTAATCGGCGGGCTGGAGCTGCCGTCGCCACCATAGGGCGCCGTGGCCGAGGACAGAGTAGCCAGGGCGCACGCCAGAAGGGAGCGCCCTCGACGCCGACGCCAGATTGGACCAGCCACGCGCCTCCAGGGGTGAGTAGCAGGGACGCACGCAGTCTAGGGGCGGAGGCCCCAGTGACCGAGTCATGCACACGCGCCTCCCAGTCGCAGCCGGATCTAGGGCGGCATAGGCAAGATAGTTGGACGGTTGATTCATGGGCGATTTTGAGGTGGAGGATTGGATTCCTGGGACTGAACGACTGGACGAGAGGCCCTGTCGTCTGCCGTGCACGACCAACTTCGGCAGTGTCGTGGGATGTGGACAACTTGTGGGAGGTTTCTGCGGCGGCGGCGCGGGTGTCCCGGAGACGGCAAGGGTTGAGACGATTGTATTGTCGTCGGCTTGGTAGATTGGAAGAGGAAGGAAACAATCCGCTTATTATGCAATACGATTGATTTCCAGCTTCGCTAATTAATTCCGTGGATTCCGTGGATGCTGGACATTCGAAGTCGAAGGTACGACGTCCGAGGACTCAGCGACGAGACCGGTTGTTTGACGACAGGATGCGTCTGTGGACGGTTGAAGGAACGAAATTGTTCTTTTAGATAGGAGAGATTCCGGAATAAACATCCAGAAAAGGCTGGGCTGCTATGCGCTGCACAGGGCGGCAGATAAGGGCTGGGCTTGGGCCAGTTACGCGTTACATTGAGCCACAGATAGATTACTTAACTCGCCGCTGATGTGGCGAAATCTTACTGGCTGGTACCCCTTCGGTAAAAGATCTAATCTAGGCCTTTCAATTAGATCCAACGGATCGGGACAAAGAGGAGCTCACCTCGTCGGCGGGGCCTCACCGAAAATGGAGTTACGCCGACCGGAGGTCACGGCTTTCGACGGCGACGCGTCCTGATGGACTTCCGGATTCGGGGACTAGTCGAGGAGGGTCAGGTCGACGCGGCGGACTCGATGGCGTCCCTGGCGTTGGCCGGAGTGGTCTCCCATGGTGGTGCGGTGTGAACCCGAGGCGGAACGACTCCGGCGAGCACGACACGATGCTCCCGCTGCGAGAAAATTTCAAGGGATGGGTCAGGCGCATGCGCGGGACCTAGGGAAAGAAAAAGAGACAGACAGGGGTGGCGGAGACGGGCTACGGTGGCCGATATCAACGATGAACGTCGACGGGAAGATGGTCTTCGACGAGGAATTTGAGGGCTTGGGGGCTCGATCCAGAGGGGAGTGAGAGGGGAAATGGTGTGGTGGCAGAGGTCTTTAAGGGGATATAAGGAGGGATTCAAATGCTGACTTAAATCGCGAGTAATTGCCGGATTGAATCGGAGTAGAAACAGCCGCGGTTTCATCTCTATAATGAAGACGACGATGATGTCATCCCTGACGTCGGCACTTTTTTTTTAAAATTCATGTTTTCTTCTTTATTTTATATCTTCTGTTTTATAACTCCAATTAACCTCACTTAAATTTCTAAAAATTTGAAATTAAATTATCTACCAAATAGAAATATTATTTTGATGTTTCCAACACAATTCAGTTTTTATATTTTGTAATTATAAATTAATTACTAATAGTACTTAAAAGAATTTTTAAATAGAAAAAAGAATCAGAAATGGGATTTTATAAAATTTCAGAAACATTATACTAGTCATATGCTATTTTTCAAAATCACTTCAACTCATTTTCATCTTCTATATTTAAAATATGAATGATTTACTAATAGAAAATTTAATGCCATTTTAAAATAATAAATATCAAATAATTAATATTGTTAACAAATAAAATTTCAGAGGGTTACTACTATTGAAAATGTTGTTTTCAAAGTGTAACCCATTTTCATAACACAATAACTTATTGGAAAACATTTTATAGAATAGGGTTTGTTAAAGAAAGATAATAACTATTGAATAAAGAAAAATTATTTGAATAACGTTTAGGGTTTATGGAATAGAGGTATAATGGATTCATAATTCCAATTTCATTGAAATATGTATTGTTTCCTTTTGTTTCTTGCATCTCATTTGGTTTTTGGTGACTTGCATAACATGAAAACAATTTTTTTTTCATATTTTCGTGAATTTTGGTCTTTCCAAAAAATCAGGGATGTTACAATTCACGCATGGAAAAGGTCTCACAAGCGTCAATTTATTTAATTAAAAATGACTCCGGAAGTCCATTAACATGGATTTCCTTCATGTTTTCCTTTCCGATACGAACTAAAATAGTGATGTCACAATTTAAGTGAAATTCTTTAAACTTTACATCTTGCAACGTTTAGCATTTAGTATTATAGATGTTTATTTTACCAACACGATTTATATTAACTCATCCATCAATTATGGAATATGGTCATAGTTTGAACAATCTTATTTTTTCTCACAAAAGACCGGAACAAAATAAATCTTGAATGTTTGGTTCGATACGACAATGAACACAATAACACTTTATTTCTATTCTTGTCATGATCGATTACACATCTACTACTAGTTTCTTTTAGGCCCTTTTATTTCTTGCATTGCATTTTTTTGTATCACAATTCATACCAACCAATCTGGTATCAAAATACCAAAAAATACTTTGTTAACTAGTAATACATCTATAACGTGTATATCAAGCATATACTCCTGAGCTGGACTTTTTCAGTTAATCTCTTTTTTTCCATATACCTTTTGTAATTCTCTTTTCAATATCCCCTTTCCTTTACAGAAGAATTATTCAACATCAAGGAACGCTAGTGGAACTGGCACATTTTCCTTGGCGTTTTAGTCATTTACTATCGCCCATTGAGTCATACTTTGAGTTTGATTGTTCTACTAATATCACCATGTTAATAGTATTCTTCCGGATTCCACTCTTAGCAATCTCCAACCAACATAAACGATTTCACCCATTCTTTTAATCCATCCCATCATAACAATTTTGTGATGAAGCTACTATAGCTACAAGGAAGTAATTTAGCGGATAAATTTTAGCGCCCAACTTCTTGGAAGATTCAAATGCCTAGCATCTTCAATCATTGCATATATTCAAATAATCTAAGCACACATTGTCACGCTAAATTATACTCAGTCATGTTGGCACAAATAAGTTTCTAGATATCAATATATCTTTCACTTTATTGTTTCTGAAAACAATTCTTTTCAGTTTCTAAATCACCCTGATCAACAAAACATTCTTTTGAAGATAAAGTATTATGGAAGCAATCACGACAGTAGATTCTAAGTAGGAATTATTTGCTCTCTAGATCAATCAATTATTAATCATATGGATCTAGATAGCTTATCTCAAAAATCTACAATATGACTCAATTTTAAATTTCACTAATACGGTACCAATCTTAAATGGTTTTACCAGATCATAACAATTATATCTCAATTAACAATCTAAGTGTAAGGTAGTTTGTGGATGCTAATGAATACTACAATTTATGAAAATTCTCTTTGATTGGTTGTTCATGATACAATAAGTTCAAATTAATTCAAAATTACTATGTGTACTCCCACTCAAAAACAACATCCCTCTAGTCGTTTTAGTGATTACACAAACCAAATTCACTACACCAAAACCGATCATCACGTGAGATGATGTAGCTGCAAAGGTGAACATCGACATGTTCATCAAATCATCCATATGTCTCATGCTTTATCTTTCGGTTACGTGTTCCATGTTTGTACATTCTAGGCTCGCCAAGTAGAACCATAGTATTGTGTGTGTCCCGAGGCCATGTCTATACATGCTAGGCTCGTCAGCACCCGTTGTATGCGAACGTTGAGTCTGTCACACCCGATCATCACGTGGTGTCTCGAAACGACGAACTTTCTTAACGGTGCATACTAAGGAAGAACACATTATTATCTTGATACTAAATGAGAGGGATCATCTTGTAATGCTACCGTCGCGATCTAAGCAAAATAAGATGCATAAAAAGGATTAGCATCACATGCATGGATACTGTGATATGATATGATCCTTCTTGCACTTGATCTCCATCTTGTGCATCATGGTATGATCTCCATCATTCCACCGGCATGGCACCAAGGTCCATGGCACCTCCATCTTGATTGTCCATCAAAATTATAACATGTCGCATGGATATGATATATAGCACGCATGCCATAAATAACAAGGCAAACATATGGCTCCTGCCTGTATGTCAATAATTTACAGAAGAGATCATCACATGCATAAAATTTGTAACATTGACCATATCACATCACATGCCCTCGAAAAACAAGTTAGACGTCTCTAATTTATTTTTGCATATTTTACGTGGCTTAGGGATTTCGAAGATAGAACCGTTCATAACTATGAACATGAACCACAACGTTGATAAACACATTTTCAACAACCCTTTGTAGATTAGATCTTAACTATAGTAGGAGAAACATGACACCCCTCATCCACAAGTGAGACAGGTCTCACGTACAAGTACACGTAAAGTTTGTCTAGGGTTGCTTCATCCTACTATGCCACAAATATCGTAAAATACTCAAGGAGGCAATAACATGATCATCAACACCCACATACACCTATGTGTTCTACCCGTACAAAACATCTATGCATAGATCCGGCTCTGATACCACTATAGGGATCGTAGTATGCGAAGGAAACTCGTAGAGCCAAGATCTAATCTAGGAGATGTAAGTAATAGGGAGAAAGAGATTCTTAAGGAGCACATACCCTCGAAGACACAAAGCATTACGATATTGGATCTCGTTGGTGATGTAGTCAAACTCACATCGATCTCAAGATCGCGAAGAAGAGCGCTACAATCTGGCAGCGCTTCCGCACTCGGTCACACCTACAGCTCGATGACGACCTCCCTGATGTCTACGCACGCTTCTATTCTTGTAGACAGTGTTGGCCTCCAAGTGCAGAGGTTTGTAGAACAGCAGCAAGTTTCCCTTAAGTGGATTACCCAAGGTTTATCGAACTCAGTGAGGTAGAGGTCAAAGGTATCCCTCTCAAGAAACCCTGCAATTACGATACAAGAAGTCTCTTGTGTCCCCAACACACCTAATACAATTGTCAGTTGTATAGGTGCACTAGTTCGACGAAGAGAGAGTAAAATGCAAGAAATATGGATGTGTATAAGTGACAATAGCAGTCTGAAATAAAAAATGGCAGCAAGCAAACATGTAGCAGATTAGGTTGTAAACGGTATTTCAATGCTTAGAAACAAGGCCTAGAGATCCTACTTTCACTAGTGGACACTCTCAACAATGATAACATAATTGAATGCATAAATATCATATCTTCACCATGCTAGAACGAACCACTCTCCGGTTGAATAACAAACACCAATTCATGGCGTAGGGCTGTAACAACACTCCTCAAAGTCGCATTCCCATGTCTAGTTAACCCCACACTGTCACTATGAGCGCCCTAGAAGGTACTAGACAAACACCACAATTTCATAGGGTCATCCAACACAAGATATAAATATCATGCTAAACCACACGGTGCACACACTTTCACCTTTACACCGTGATCAAAGTGTCTACGGAGATCTCATAACAAAACCACTTGAGTAGCATAACAGATGAAGAATAACATCTACTAATTCAACTAGATTACAAAGCTCATGATCACATAAAGATCACACCATGGGAGAGAGAGATGAAACACATAGCTACCGGTAGAAACCTCGGCCCCGGGGGAGAACTACTCCCTCCTCATCATATGAGGCAGCAACGGCGATGAAGATGGCGGTGGAGTCGATGGAGATGGCTCCGGGCGCACTTCCTCGTCCCGGCAGGGTGCCGGAACAGAGATTTCTGTCCCTTGATACTTGTCGGCGGCAGCGGCGGAGATATGGATGTTTTTTGTGGAATAGGCCGATTGATTTAGGTTTTATGCCTCGGGGGGAATTTATAGGCGAAAGGGCAATGTCGGTGGGCGCCCAAGGGGCCCACACCACTAGTCGGCACGGCCAAGGGGGAGCCCGCGCGGAGGCATGGTGTGGGGGCTCTAGGGCCCCCCTCCGGGTCTTCTTTGGACTTCCTTGACGTGTCAGGAATTCTAAGACTTTTGGCTTTTGTTTCGTCCAATTCCGAGAATATATCCAGAACAACTTTTCTGAAACTAAAAACATCATAAAACATGAACTCGCTCTATGGCATCTTGTCAATAGGTTAGTCCCAGGTAATCGATAAAAATGGCATAAAGTGTAAAGGAAACATGTAGCAAATTACATGAAAAAATCATGGAACATCAGAAATTACGGATACGTTTATGACGTATCAACATCCCCAAGCTTAGTTCCTACTCGTCCTCGAGTAGGTAAACGATAAAAACACATAATTTCTGAGCTGACATGCTACTAACATAAACTTGATCATCTAAATTGTAAAAGCATAAGCATAGATGAGGTCATACAACTTTAACACAAGCATGATAACTATAATTCTAACAATAAAGCATAGCAATCACCTTTCATCATGAAAAGTAACACAAACAAAAGATCATGAATAATAATGCACTCGAAAGCTATACGTTTGATTCAAGCATAGAGATAACATAGGAAAGTAATATTTCACGTGTCCTTAAGAGTGGGGCAAAACATAAATTCCAGGACACCTTCAAAGTTCACGAGGAAGATTAGAACAAATAATTTGAGAACAAACAATAACACATCATGAATCAATTAATAATGTTTCAGATAAAAATGCTCATTAAACTAAGAATGGAAACCATGCTCTCTCAACTGTGCATAAAGTTAGAAGATGGAGACTCAACATAAAAGTAAAAGAAAGGCCCTTCGCAGAGGGAAGCAGGGATCACTCATGTGCTAGAGCTTTTATTTTGTTAAACAAAGGTATAAAATGGTTGACACTCCTCCCAAACTTCTTACACAAACCATGGCTAACCGAATCCTTGGGGCCTGCCAACAATCACATACCATGGATGAGTGTCTAATTTTTAGAGAGGTGTATGCTTATGTCAACGAATGGTAAACAGAAAATACAGTACGTCAAACGACAACTAGACTTCACAAGAGCGGCTCCCATAGAAGGATGCATCTGGGTAGAAGGTCATCCCTCTTTCTCTTTTGTTTACACAATTATGCTTTCACTGATAAATCAGGGGCAAAAATAGTGAATAGAATTTGTTGTATTACTTTGGGTCTGGGCACCCCGCTGCCAGCTCTACTATCAATTGGATAAGCGGATGAAGCCACTAGTCCAGAGTGTGAAAGTCCAATCAACAAGTGAGATAAAGATTATCTATTTACGTCCTCATGAGATAAAACAAGAGCACAAAACAGGAATAATTTTGAAAGTTATAAAGGTAACACATGAGAAATTTACTTTGAGTGGCGGTTAAATACCACATGTAGGTAGGTATGGTGGACAAATTTCGCAAACTATGGTTTTTGGGAGTTGGATGCACGAGTAGAGCTCATACTCAGTACAGGTGGAGGCTAGCAAAAGACTGGGAGTGTCAAATCAAGAGAGCAATAATGGCCATAATCATGCATAGCGACAAAAACATCATTAATCAAAGCATAAGTGGTACTAAAAGTTAAAAACCTAAATGATCATAGAGGCTATAAGTGACTGGTTTGTAGTCATAAATATGGTGTGAGCATGCGCCAAGTCAACCAAATAAAACATTCGAAGCAGAACGCCAAAATGCTTCAAAATGACAAAAACAACTCATGATTCTTTCTAAGGCACATTAAACACTCTCAGCTATTTGATACAAATCATGCTACAAAAATAACAACTAGGCTTTAGAATTAAAATAACATCTAGCATGACATGAAAAAATCTAGCCACAGTCTATACAAGCTTCTAATTGCACCGTGATAAACACGAAATCTGTACTACTGCTTTCCAACACCAAGCATTTCATAATAAAAAAAATTCTCCAAGAGATACAACAATGAAACACGAGAGTACTAACAGAACTCTACTAAAACTAACATCTCTAAAAAAGAGATGCAAGAAAAACAGGAACTAAATAGGATTTTTGTAGCAGCTAAAATAAAAACTAAGAATATGAGCATAACGAGTATTCAAATGAAAAAACGGAGCGTGTCTCTATCCCAAACAAGGATGATAGGTTCCAATGATGTTTATTGCAGAAAGGAAAACAAAATAAAACAAAGGAAAACAAAAGAAAAACAAACAGACGCTCCAAGTAAATTTCATATGATGTGACCGAATAAAAATATAGTTTCACTAGAAGTGACCTGATAAATTGTTGATGAAGAAGGGGATGCCTTGGGCATCCCCAATCTTATATGCTTGAGTCTTCTTAGTATTTGTTGGGATGAACCACGGGGGCATACCTAAGTTTTTACCTTGCACTCTTCTTGATCACATTATATCACCCTCTTCTCTTGACCCTTGAACACTTCCTTCACACCACACTCAAAGAGTAATTCACATTAGAGGGTTAGTGCAACAATATAAAATTCATGGGTTCTGTATGGGCACAAGTTCTATTTGTACTTTTAAACATTAGCTACAACCACTGATGTTTCGTGAAGCAAAGAAATCCACTTGACATCGTAAAAGAGCAAATACAAGAAAAATGGCAGAATCTGCCAAAACCAAAATAGTCTGTAAAGACGAATTTTTTCGGGGCACTTACGTTACTCAGATCAAAAAACATAAAGAAAAAAAGTTTCGGAATTAGCTTGAATAAATACAAATTTTTTAAGATCATTTTGATATTTATGGAATTTATACGATTGTTTACGGTGGACAACAGAAATCTGTTTCCTGCGCAGAAATCCAAAACCAACTCCAACTCTCGCTAGAAACTTTACTTGGCACAACTAAAACATGAAAATAAAGATACAAAGAAGTTTCTACAGAATTATACAACCCCTTTACTCAAAGAAAACAGAGAAAAACAAAGCAAAAATAAGACCATGGGTTATCTCCCAAGAAGTGCTTTTATTTAACGCCTTTTAGCTAGGCATGATAATTGGAGAAGATGCTCACATGAGAAATATGAGTTGAAGCAAAAGAGAGCATCCAGAAGAAAATGTAAAACAAATTTAAGTCTAACACACTTCCTATGAAAAATAATCTTATATAAAAACGAGTCACGAAAGCACAAAGCAACAAGCATAGGAAAGCAGAACAAGTGCAACTTCAAAATTTTCAACATAAAGAGGGGAAAATTGATATTTTTGAGATACATAGAACCATGTTTCCCTCTTTCATAATAACTTTCAGTACCATCATGAATGAAATTAACAATATAACTATCACATAAAACATTCTTATCATGAGCCACATGCATAAAAGAATTATTACTCTCCACATAAGCATAGTCATTCTCATTAATAGTAGTGGGAGCAAATTCAGCAAAATAACTACATTATTATTCTCTTCACCATAATCATCAAATATATGAGGCATATTGTAATCATAATTAATTTTCTCCTCAATAGTAGGTGTACTGAAAATAACATATTCATCATTGTAATCATCATATATTGGAGGCAAAGTATCATCAAAGAAAAATTTCTCCTCAAAACTTGGGGGGCTAAAAATATCATATTCATCAAAACTAGCTTCCCCAAGCTTAGCCTTTTCCATAGCATTAGCAATATCGGTGTTCAAAGAATTCATACTAATAACATTGCTACTAGCATGCAAATAAAGTTCCATAGGTTTTTTAATTTTCTCTTCAAACACTCCAGGTCCTAGCTCAAGATAAAGATTATAAAGTTCTCTCATATTTTTGTTGTTTTCCATTAATCCTAACTAGTAAAAATAAAAACAAGGAACAAGTAAAGATAAGCCCAACTAGTGAAAACAAGAAACAAAAAGATATAATTGCAAGATCTAAAGGAAATAACTTCGAGCACTCATAGAGGATGTGAGTACCATTTACCTTACCTCCCCGGCAACGGCGCCAGAAAAGAGCTTGATGTCTATGCACGCTTATGTTCTTGTAGACAGTGTTGGGCCTCCAAGTGCAGAGGTTTGTAGAACAGCAGCAAGTTTCCCTTAAGTGGATTACCCAAGGTTTATCGAACTCACGGAGGTAGAGGTCAAAGGTATCCCTCTCAACCAACCCTGCAATTACGATACAAGAAGTCTCTTGTGTCCCCAACACACCTAATACAATTGTCAGTAGTATAGGTGCACTAGTTCGGCGAAGAGAGAGTAAAATGCAAGTAATATGGATGTGTATAAGTGATAATAGCAGTCTGAAATAAAAATGGCAGCAAGCAAACATGTAGGAGAACATGATGTAAACGGTATTTCAATGCTTAGAAACAAGGCCTAGGGATCCTATTTTCACTAGTGGACACTCTCAACAATGATAACATAATTGAATGCATAAATATCATCTCTTCACTATGCTACAACGAACCACTCTCCGGTTGAATAACAAACACCAATTCATTGCGTAGGGCTGTAACAGCACTCCTCAAAGTCGCATTCCCATGTATAGTTAACCCCACGCTGTCACTATGAGCACCCTAGAAGGTACTAGACAAACACCACAATTTCATAGGGTCATCCAACACAGGATATAAATATCATGCTAAACCGCACGGTGCACACGCTGTCACCTTTACACCATGATCAAAGTCTCCACGAGATCTCATAAAAAAACCACTTGAGTAGCATAACAAATGAAGAGTAACATCTACTTATTCAACTAGATTACAAAGCTCATGATCACATAAAGATCACACCATGGGAGAGAGAGAGATGAAACACATAAATATCGGTCCAGCCCTCGGCCCCGGGGGAGAACTACTCCCTCCTCATCATAGGATACAGCAACGGCGATGAAGATGGCGGCGGAGTTGATGGAGATGGCTCCGGGGGCACTTGCCCGTGCCGGGAGTGTGCCGGAACAGAGATTTATGTCCCCCAAACTTGTCGGCGGCGGTGGCGGAGCTACGGATGTTTTGTGTGGGATATGCCGATTTATTTACGGTTTATGCCTCGGGGGGATATATAGGCGAAAGGGAAACGTCGGTGGGTGCCCGAGAGGGCCCACACCACTAGCCCGCGCAGCCAGGGGGAGCTCGCGCGGAGGCATGGTGCGGGGGCTCCAGGGCCCCCCTCCGGGTCTTCTTTGGACTTCCTTGACCTGTCGGGAATTCTAAGACTCTTGGATTTTGTTTCATCCAATTCCGAGAATATGTCCAGAAGAACTTTTCTGAAACTAAAAAACAGCAGAAAACTGGAACTGCCTCTATAGCATCTTGTCAATAGGTTAGTCCCAGGTAATCGATAAAAATGGCATAAAGTGTAAAGGAAACATGTAGAAAATGGCATGAAAACAACATGAACATCAGAAATTACGGATACGTTTATGACGTATCACTCTGTTCCCTCGATCCAGCAGGGCAGAGGAAATAGAGGATCCACCGAAATCTCCAACAACACGACGACATGGTGTGGTGAAGAAAATATTGCTCAATGCTTCGCCAAGCGCACGAACAAGTGGTGGAGCAGCGGGAGGAGGGAGGAAGAGATGAGACACATGTGTGTGTGGGAGAGGGAGATCTTACCCCTCCTTATATAGGAGGGGAAGGCATCCACAAATTTTTGGGTGTCTCCATGTCTTCCTCATCATGTGAGTGGAGTCTCCACTCAACCAGCTCATTCTTCCATTAATTCAAATCCAAAGGGTTTTCTTTAATAAATAAATAAAACAATATCATTTCTTTATTTTAATATTTGTTAATTCCATTAACAAAGATTAACACATAACCTCTTGAGTTAGTTGTTAAATCTATTAACAACCATTTGACAAGAATCCCCTTGAACTATTTCAAAATTACCGGAAACAATTTTGGTGTTGTCCAAGCTTTTCTCCGATATTCCGTATCCACTCAAACGTGTCATCGAACCTTAAGTGTGTCACCCTAAGGTTCGTGAATAATGTAGACATGATCGAGACACCTCTCCGATCAATAGCCAACAGCGGGATCTGGAGATCCGTAATGACTCCTACACATTCAACGATGAATCTAGTGATCGTGTGAACCATAAACGTCGTAACCAATTCCCTTTGTCTCACGATATTTTACTTGTCTGAGATTCGATCATTGGTATCAACCATACCTAGTTCAATCTCGTTACCGACAAGTACTCTTTTACTCATTCCGTGATATGACATCCTTGTGACCTAGCCACGTGCTTGCAAGCGGTGCCGATGTGATATCATCGAGAGGGCCCAGAGTATATCTCTCTGTCATTTGGATGGAAAAATCACACTCTTGATCCATGAGCCTCAACTAATACTTTCCGAATACCCAACGACACCTTTATGGTCACCCTGTTACGGTGTGACGTTTGATGACATCAAAGGACTCTTTTGGTCTTAGTGATTGACATGATCTCATGGCCTAAGGATTATAATTACCTCGTATGTTTGATATAAAAAATGTAACTTAATGACTTGATCACATTGCTATATTCACTTTGGATCTATGTTCATCACATCATTCTACCAATAACATGAACCCGGTATTAACAACATCCAATGTTCATAATCAGGAAACCTTGATCATCAGTTAATCAACAAGCTAGTTAAACAAGAGGCGTTACTAGGAACTCGTGTTTGTTTATTAGACACACATGCATCAATGTTTCCTGTTAATATAATTCTAGCATGAGAAATAAACATTTATCGAAAACATGGAATAAGATAATAACCACTTTATTATTGCCTCTCAGACATATTCCCTTCCCTCTCAGTATAGAGTATAGGCTAGCAAGGTTGTTTAAACCAAACACAAGATATCAACTAGTATAGCAAGACTTACATGAAAACAAATTGCAAGCATTTTAAGACTCTATATTGTCCTCCTTGTTACTCAAACACCTATTACCAGAAAATATATAGACCTTAGAGATACCAATCAGGCAAACCAAATTTCAACAAGCTCTACGGTAGTTCTCTACCAATAGGTTTTACCCACATGATACAAGAGCTTAAACATGAACTACTTGAAAGCTCAAAACAATTGCCAAGTATCAAATTATTCAAGACAGTGATCTACAAGAATATGTAAGTCATTTCCAATATACCATCTACCACATGTAGCATTTTCTGTTTCCAACCAAACACCATTTAATTATTTCAACACAAACTCTCCAAATAATTTATCAATGAAGCAAGAGAGCACTACTCTATGAGAACTAACAGCTCTGAATAAGATATGCATGAAAAACAGGAGCTAAAAGAATTGCAGTAGCTAGACAATAAATGAACAATACGAGTAGTCATATGAAAAAGTGGAGCGTGTCTCTCTCCCATGCAAGAATAATAGGATCCAACCAAGTTTATTACAGAATATAAAGAAAATAAAAACAAACAAACGCTCTAAGTAAAGTACATAAGATATGAACGAATAAAAATATAGTTTCACTAGAAATGACCTAATAAGTTGTTCATGAAGAAGGGGATGCCTTGGGCATCCCCAAGATTAGACGCTTGAGTACTCTTGAAATTTGCTGGGATGATCCATGGGGGCATCCCCAATCTTAGGATTTGCACTCTTCTTGATCACATTATATCATCCTCTTATCTTGACCCTTCAAAACTTCCTTCACACCAAACTCAAAGTAATTCTCATTAGAGGGTTAGTGCATGATACGTCCTTTTTGAATCACTATTTTATATCATAATTTACTGTTATTCATCGACATATTTTCATATTTAGAGATGATGCTTATGTTATTTCATCTATTTTGCATGTTTTACAATTATTGGAGAATAATTCACCGGGACCAGAAATCTCCTGGAAAAAGCACCGTCAAGATACCCTATTTCTGAATTTCAGAAGAGGAAGGGAAACATCAGAGAGTTCTTAGGTTGCCAGATGATGGAGTTAGCCAGTAGGGGAGCCTGAGGGGGGCCACCAGGGGCCCACACCGCCTGGTGGCGCGCCCCCCTTGGTCGCGCCGCCACGTGGTGTGGCCACCCTGGCCCACCACCGACAGCCCCCTTTCGCGTACTTCATCCCCAGGGAACCCTAAGACCTACAAGACCATCGAGGAAATATTCCGCCGCCTCCTCGAGGCGGAAAACAATATAGAGAGAAAATCTCTCCCGTAGGGGGAAATCTATTGGGGAAATTCCTCCCCAAAGAGGGGAAATCATCACCATCGTCATCGTCATCGCACCGGGCATCATCAAGATCAACATCGTCATCATCATCACCACCATCACCATCATCCTTACCATCCACGTCCATCCCGTTGTAACAATTAAGGTTCTATATCGTTGTTTTCCACAAGATCTCTCTCCCGGTGTGGATTACTTGTTAGTAGTTGATGCTTACGAGATTTATCGGTGTTTGCACTTTATGACCAGATTGTTATTCATCATCATATGACCTCTGATCATGATCCATATGATGTCTTGTGAGTAGTTAGTTTGGTTCTTGAGGACATGGGAGAAGTCAAGATGTTAGTAGAATTATGTTGAAGTAATATTTACTGGTTTGATATTTAAGTTGTGGTGCTATTCTTCTAGTTGTGTCCTATGAACATCGACTACATGACATTTCATCTTTACGGGCCTAGAAGGATGCATTGTGTATTTGGCTACTAATTGTGGGGTTGCTTTAGTGACAGAAACCTAAACCCCTGGTAGGAAACCGATGCATGAGGGAGTGTAGGATCCCAGAGTTTAAGGCTGTGGTTTGATTTATCTTAATTACTTTCTTGTAGTTGCGGATGCTTGAAAGGGGTATAATCACAAGTATGTATAAGTCTTAGTAGGGCAGTGCATTGTCATAGGTTCACCCACACAACACCTATCGAAACAATAAACATTAATCAACTGTAGGAAATGAAAGCGATTGACGAAATTCCCATGTGTCCTCGAGAACGTTTAGTCATCATAAGTAAACCAACCGGCTTGTCCTTTGCTCTAAAAATGATTGGGCCACTTGATGCAATCATTATTACTGTCTTTTATTTACTTGCACTTTATTTATCTGCTATATCAAAAACCACCAAAAACATGTCTGCTAGTGTTTACAGTGAATCCTTTATCCAAACTTCTCGTCAACACCTTCTGCTCCTCGTTGGGTTCGTGATACGTCATAAACGTATCCTTAATTTCTGATGTTCCATGTTGTTTTGTTATTGTTTCCCACAAGTTTGCTATATACTTTATGTCATTTTTATCGATTTTCCGGACTAACCTATTGACAAGATGCCATAGAGCCAGTTCCCTGTTTTTGAAGGGAACATTCCCAAGAGGCAATAATAAAGTGGTTATTATCTTATTCCTTGTTTATGATAAATGTTTATTTCTCATGATAGAATTGTATTAACCGGAAACGTTGATACATGTGTGTTTAATAAACAAACAATGGTTCCTAGTAAAGCCTCTCTTTTAACTAGCTCGTTGATTAACTGATGATCAAGGTTTCGTGATCATGAACATTGGATGTTGTTAATAACGGGGTCATGTCATTAGAAGAATGATGTGATGAACATAAACCCAAACTAGGTATAACAATACGATCAAGTCATTTAGTTTATGTTGTTATGTCTTACATACGAAGTAATCTTATTCCTTAGACCATGAGATCATGTCAATCACTAATACCGGAAGGGTGCTTTGATGTCATCAAACGTCACGCCGTAACAGGGTGACTATAAAGGTGCCATTGGTTATTCGTAAAGTGTTAGTTGAGGCTCATGGATCAAGAGTGGGATTTTTCCATCCAAATGACGGAAAGACATACTCTAGGACCTCTCGGTGATATCACATCGACACCGCTTGCAAGCACGTGACTAGGTCACAAGGATGTCATATCACGGTAACGAGATCGAACTAGGTATGGTTGATACCAATGATCAGATCTTGGCTAAGTAAAATATCGCGAGACAAAGGGAATAGTTACGACGTTGATGGTTCACACGATCATGAGAGTCATCGTTGAATATATAGGAGTCTGCACGGATCTCCAGATCCCGCTATTGATTATTGATCGGAGAGGTGTCTCGATCATGTCTATGTTATTCGCGAACCGTAGGGTGACACACTTAAGGTTCGATGAAGCATTTGACAGGATACGGAATATCGAAGAATGTTTTGGACAGCACCGAAATTGTTTCGGGGAGAATTGAAATAGTTCAAGGTTTTTTTTTCGAATGGTTGTTAATGGAATTAACAAATGATTCGAGGTGCTATATGAAAATGTTTGTTAATAGAATTAACAAATGCTGAAATAAAGAAATAAAAATGTTTTATTTATTTATGAAAGAAAAGCCTTTGGATTTTCCAAGTGGGAAATTATGGGAGCATGAGTGGGTGTGAGTGGGGCTTCCACTCACATGAAGAGGGAAGAGGTGGGGGCACCACCATGGCTGGCCGCACCCCGCTCTTGGGCTGCCTCCCTCTCCCTATAAAAGGAGGGTGAGGGCCCCTCTTCCTCACACACTTGTCCCACCTCCTTTACTCTCCAACCGCTGCTCCATTCCATGGTCTCCGGCTTGGCGAAGCCCTGACCGTGGGATTCTTAACCACCACCACGCCGTCGTGCTGCTGGAGTTCCGGGGGATCCACTACTTCCGCTACCCCGCTGGATCGAGGAAACGCAGGTCTTCATTGAGCCTTACGTGTGACCGTTCACGGAGGCAGTGCCGGATTGTGGTGCACATCTTCTCGCTCTCAGGATCAGTGTGAGTACGACTACACCAACAACTAGATTTGATCTCGTAACGCTTAGAGTCTTTGAGGGTATGTTTTCTTAAGACTCTCTTTCTCCCCGTTGCACTTCATCTCCTAGATTAGATCTTGGCCCTTCGGGTATCTCTCGCGTAGGAATTTTTTTGTTTTCTATGCAACGTACCCTTCAGTGGTATCAAAGTCGGATCTATGCGTAGATGATTTGTATGGGTAGAACACATAGGTGTATGTGGACGTTTATGATCATGCTTTTGTCTCCTTAAGTATTTTATGATCTTAGTGGCATAGTAGGATGAAGCTGCCCTAGAAAAACTTTACGTGTACTTTGTCTCACTTGTGGATGAGGGGGTGTCTGTTTCTCCTACTATAGTTAAGATCTAATCTACGAAGGGTTGATAAGAATATGTTTTATCAACGTTGTGGCTCTTGTACATAGGTATGAACGGTTCTATCCTCGTAAGCCCAAGCCACATAAAATATGAAAAAATAAATTAGAGGCGATCTAACTTGTTTTTGCAGGGCATGTGATGTGATATGGTCAATGTTACAAATTTTATGTATGAGATGATATCTTTTGTAAATTATTGACATACCGGCAGGAGCCATACGGTTGTCTTATTATTTATGGCATGCGTGTTGTATATCATATCCATGTGATATGTTATAATTTTGATGGACAATAAAGATGGAGGTGCCATGGACCTTGGTGCCTCACCGGTGGAATGATGGAGATCATACCATGATGCACAAGATGGAGATCAAGTGCAAGAAGGACCATATCATATCACATTATCCATGCATGTGATTTTAATCCTTTTATGCATCTTATTTTGCTTAGATCGCAACGGTAGCATTATAAGATGATCCCTCTCACTTAATATCAAGATAATAATGTGTTCTTCCTTAGTATGCACCATTAAGAAATTTCGTCGTTTCGAGACACCACGTGATGATCGGGTGTGACAGACTCAACATTCGCATACAACGAGTGCTGACGAGCCTAGCATGTACAGATATGGCCTCGGAACACACGCAATACTATGGTTCTACTTGGCGAGCCTAGAATGTACAGACATGGCCTCGGAACACGTAACCAAAAGGTAAAGCATGAGTCATATGGATGATATGATGAACATGTCGATGTTCGCCTTTGCAGCTACATCATCTCACGTGATGATCGGTTTTGGTGTAGTGAATTTGGTTTGTGTAACCCCTAGAACGACTAGAGGGATGTTATTTTTGAGTGGGAGTTCATGTAGTAATTTTGAATTAACTTGAACTTATTTTATCATGAACAACCAATCAAAGTGAATTTGCACAAATTGTATTATTCATTGGCATCCATAAACTACCTTACACTTAGATTGTTAACTGAGATATAACTGTTATGATCTGGTTAAACCATTTAGATTGGTTCCTTATTATTGCAATTTAAAATTGAGTCCTATTGTAGATTTTTGGTATTTCCTACCTAGCTCCATATGGTTAATGATTGATTGATCTAGAGAGAAAATAATTCCTATTTAGAATCCAGAGTCATGATTGCTTCCATACTACTTTATCTTCAAAAGAATGTTTTGTTGATCAAGGTGATTTAGGAACTGAAAAGAATTGTTTTCAGAAACAATCAAGTGAAAGATATTGATATCTAGAAACTTATTTGTGGCAACATGACTGAGTATAATTTAGCTTCACAATGTATGCTTATATTATTTGAATATATGCAATGATTGAAGACGGTAGGCATTTGAATCTTCCAAATGTTGGGCGCTAAAAATTATCCTCTAAATTCCTTCCTTCGAGCTATAGTAGCTTAATCACAAAATTGTTATGATGGGATGGATTAAAAATATGGGTAAAATCGTTTACCTTTCATGAGGATTGCTAAGAGTGGAATCCGGAAGAATGCTATTAATATGGTGATATAAGTAGAACAATCAAACTCAAAGTATGACTCAATGGGTGAAAGTATATGACTAACACGCCAAGGAAAATGTGCTAGTGTGACTAGCATCATTTGATGTTGAATGATTATTCTGTAAAGAAAAGGGAATATTGAAAATAGAATTACAAGATGATATATGGCAAAAAAGAAGATAACTGGAAAAGTCCAACTCAGGTGTATATGCTTGATATACAAGTTATAGTTGTATTACTAGTTAACAAAGTATTTTTTGGGTATTTTGATACCAGATTGGTTGGTATGAGTTGTCATACGAAGCAACACAATGCAAGAAATACAACGGCCTAAAAGGAACTAGTAGTAGATGTGGAATCGATCATGATAAGAACAGAAAATAAAGTGTTATTGTGTTCCTTGTCGTATCGAACCAAACATTCAAGATTTATTTTAAGAACTTAATAAGTTGTTATTTTGTTCCAGTCTTTTGTGAGAACAAATAAGATTGTTCAAACTATGACCATATTCCATAATTGATGGATGTGTTAATATAAATCATGTTGGTAAAGTAAATATCTATAAGACTAAATGCTAAACGTTGCAAGACGTAAAAGAATTTCACTTAAATTGTGACATCACCATTTTAGTTCACATCGGAAAGGAAAACAACATGAAGGAACTCCATGTTAATGGACTTCAGGAGTCATTTTATTTTGAATAAATTGACGCTTGTGAGACTTCTTCCAAAAGATGACTAGAATTCCATTCATAGGCCAAAGTAGAATGGACGACTAATTTAGTGGAGATTATACATATTGATGTATATAGTCCATTATGTGTAGTTATGAGTGGTGGATTAATTTTTCCTTCATAAAATTCTGTCGATGATTTGAGTAGATATATGAGTATATCTATTTAAAGAGAACGGAGTTTGACATTTTTGAATTGGTTCAAACTATTGTTAGTATGAAGTAAAAAATCATTATAACAAGATAATCAAGTATTTATGATTGGATCATAAAGGATAAAGTTTGAGTTACAAGTTTAGCAAAACATCTGAGGAATTGCAAAATTGTTCTACATCTTATATTTCTCGAATACCCCACATTAGTTTGGAGTATTCAAGAGACAAAATCAAACCTTGTTGGACATGGTAAGATAAATAAAATTGCCATTATAATTTTGTAGTTTATACATTAGATAAAACCGCTTTTAGACTGAAAAAAGCTCCATCATGATCCGTTGAAATTGACACCATATAAGATATGTTTTGGGTAGTGACCCGAATTGTCTTTTTCTTGAGTTTTGGTATGCATAGCATGTGTAAAATGTTTACAACCAAAATAGGATAAATATATGTTTATAAGGTTATCCCAAAGAATACATTGGGTATTTCTCCTATCACAAAACTAGAGACAAATGTTGTTTGTCAGAAAGGGTTGATTTCTCGAGAAAGTAGTTCTTGAAAAACAAGTGAGTGGGAGGACCGTACAAACTCAACGAGATTAGAGAATCTTCGTTAACATGTCAAGAGTAGCACAACACTGAAAGTTGTTCCAGGGTTTCCTATTTTGACAAAGTAGAAGACACTACATGTGTTGTAGATACTTTGAATGAGTTTGCGAACTGAACCACAAAAGTTCTAAAAATTTGTACTTAGACCAACTTGTGGTTTAAGAGTAAAGTGTTGTTTTGACAACAAAGGACCTGGAACTTATAAAGGAAGCAAATTATGGGCCCTGACTTCGTAAAATTGGCTATGAGTCATTATATCGTGATATTATTCCCGTATGAATATCAAGTATGTGACTTGGTAGTCTTTTCGAAAGGCATGATGCCTAACGATAGCAAACGGGTCTATATATAGCGACAAAGACATGGATTTTTACATCCTTTGAAAGTTGTTCTTGTCGAAAAGATGTTTTCGACGAAGTTCAAAGAATTGACTACTGTAAGATTTTGATCTTCCGTAGTGATGCTTTAGTCTTTGCGGATAATTCTAGCAAAAGTTACATATTATGATATGACAGTTGAATAACAAAAACCCAACTTTCTTCTCAAGGAAGTTTGATCAAGGATGTGTACTTGACACAGTCTGAGAGTTTTGTAAAATTCAAAAGGTTGCTGGAAAGGTATGCACACTTCAATAATTGAAGTAAGCATAACGAAGTTGGAATCTTTACCTTAATGAAGTTATCAAAAGAGTTTGATTCCATCATGAACGATAAAGATGCTTGTAGAGTTACAAGAAATCAAGTGGGAGCGCTAAGACATATTTCCAATATTTATGTAGATGACATATGGTTGATTGGAAAATATGTATTTCAAATTAACACGCTTAAAATTTTCATATTGATAAAATGCATAGGAGATATTGGGCATCGATATCTATAAGAGATGGATTGAAGCGCCTAATATGGTTGAACCAAATTACATAGATGAAATATTCAAGTAAGTCAATATCGAAATGACGAGAAGGAGTTCTTGCCACATGGAAAAGAATTGAGCAATATTCAAGTGTTTTGACACATGATGAGCATCATTGAAATTGAGATTTCTAAGTCATGTGTTCCATGCTATGTACACAACAATATAAATCTTGTGCTATAAAATGTTATAGCAGGATAATTCATATGATGATTAGACAACAGTTGGTAGATCCTTATGCCATTTTCTAGAAATGCTAAAGGATATGTTTTCCTATACAGTAATGACAAAATATTCGTTGTAATATGTTACACTAATAGTCTTGTAATCTATTCAAATAATTTTATCTCAATTAAAATATGTGATGAAGGGTAGCACAATAGGCTGGAAGGAAGTTCCATGCTAGTTTTGAACGAGTTTCAAAATTAAAGTATTGTGACAGGTACTACAACAAAGGCTAAGTATATTGTTGTGTTGACAACAAATCATATGAGTATTTTGTGTCAAGGAGTTCTTTATTGAACTTGGTGAATTTCCAAGAATGCTGACACTATGGAGCTACATTTTCACAATGTTAGTAACATTGGTTTAAGCTGGGCAATTAAGGTCTCACCGGTTGACCAAATATATACAAAGCCATCTCATTAGAGAATGAGTGATGCGTGTAGACGCAAAGAACATGCAAATACAATAGGACCTGAACAGTTCATATCTTTTTGATGAAGTTTACCACATGCGAAGCATGGTAATAACACGGGAACGCCATATGTGTTAAGTGCTTACAGATTATTAACTCTAGTGCAAGTGGGAGACTGAAGGGAATATGCCCAAGAGGCAATAATAAAGTGGTTATTATCTTATTCCTTGTTTATGATAAATGTTTATTTCTCATGCTAGAATTGTATTAACCGGAAATGTTGATACATGTGTGTTTAATAAACAAACAATGGTTCCTAGTAAAGCCTTTCTTTTAACAAGCTCGTTGATTAACTGATGATCAAGGTTTCCTGATCATGAACACTGGATGTTGTTAATAACGGGGTCATGTCATTAGGAGAATGATGTGATGAACATAAACCCAAAATAGGTATAACAATACGATCGAGTCATTTAGTTTATGTTGTTATGTCTTACATACGAAGTAATTCTATTCCTTAGACCATGCGATCATGTCAATCACTAATACCGGAAGGGTTCTTTGATGTCATCAAACGTCACGCCGTAACAGGGTGACTATAAAGGTGTCGTTGGGTATTCGGAAAGTTGAGGCTCATGGATCAAGAGTGGGATTTGTCCATCCAAATGACGGAGAGATATACTCTAGGCCCTCTCGGTGATATCACATCGACACCGCTTGCAAGCACGTGACTAGGTCACAAGGATGTCATATCACGGAACGAGTAATAGAGTACTTGTCGGTAACGAGATTGAACTAGGTATGGTTGATACCAATGATCAGATCTCGGCCAAGTAAAATATCACGAGACAAAGGGAATAGTTACGACGTTGATGGTTCACACGATCACGATAGTCATCGTTGAATATATAGGAGTCTTCACGGGTCTCCAGATCTCGTTGTTGATTATTGATCAGAGAGGTGTCTCGATCATGTCTATGTTATTCGCGAACCGTAGGGTGACACACTTAAGGTTCGACGAAGCATTTGAGAGAATACGGAATATCGAAGAATGTTTTGGACAGCACCGAAATTGTTTCGGGGAAAATTGAAATAGTTCAAGGGTTTTTTGTCGAATGGTTGTTAATGGCATTAACAAATGATTCGAGGTGCTATATGAAAATGTTTGTTAATAGAATTAACAAATGCTAAAATAAATAAATAAAAATGTTTTACTTATTTATTAAAGAAAAACCTTTGGATTTTCCAAGTGGGAAATTATGGGAGCATGAGTGGGTGTGAGTGGGGCTTCCACTCACATGAAGAGGGAAGAGGTGGGGGCACCACCATGGCCGGCCGCACCCCGCTCTTGGGCTGCCTCCCTCTCCCTATAAAAGGTGGGTGAGGGCTCCTCTTCCTCACACACTTGTCCCACCTCCTTTCCTCTCCAACCGCTGCTCCATTCCATGGTCTCCGGCTTGGCGAAGCCCTGATCGTGGGATTCTTCACCACCACCATGCCGTCGTGCTGCTGGAGTTCCGGGGGATCCTCTACTTCCGCTACCCCGCTGGATCGAGGGAACAGAGGTCTTCATCCATCCGTACGTGTGACCGATCATGGAGGCACTACCAGATTGCGGTGCACATCTTCTCGCTCTCGGGATCGGTGTGAGTACGACTACGCCAACAACGAGATTTGATCTCGTAACGCTTAGAGTCTTCGAGGGTATGTTTTCTTAAGACTCTCTTTCTCCCCGTTGCACGTCATCTCCTAGATTAGATCTTGACCCTTTGGGTATCTCTCGCGTAGGAAATTTTTTGTTTTCTATGCAACGTACCCTTTAGTTTTATGTTGTTTTTAGTTTCAGAAAATTTGTTCTGGAAATATTATTACAATTGGAAAATTTGAAGCCCGGAAGTCTTAGAAGTCCCGAAGAGACCCGGAGGGGGCTTCAGGGGACCCACACCATAGGGCGGCGCACCCCTCCCCCTTCGACGTGCCGGGGGGTGGTGTGGGCCCCCAGGGCTCCACCGCCTTTGCCCTTTCGCCTATTTATTCCCCCCGATAAATAAACCCTAGGAGGATCCCACTTTTCCCCGAAAAACACCTGAGGCTTCCGTCACCGCATCCCGAGACCGGGAGGGTTCTGGAGCTCTCCCCGGCACTCTGCCGGAGGGGGAAATCATCACTGGAGGGGTCTACACCACCATGCCCTCCTCCGAAGTGATGCGTGAGTAGTTCATCCCTGGACTACAGGTCATACAAGTAGCTAGATGGTTGTTCTCTCCACTTTGTACCTCATGTTTAGATCTTGTCACCTGCCTATCATGATCAACATCATCTTTATGTAATGCTACAATGTTGTGTTTGTTGCGATATGATGAATGTTGAATGCTATGTCTTCTGATTATAAATCTATCATGTTATCTTCATGCTTATTTTATTTATGATCTTGCATGCTCTCCATTATTAGTAGATGCTCTGGCCAAGTAGATGCTAGTAACTCCAAGAGGTAGTATTTATGCTCGATAGTGGGTCATGCCTCCTTTTCATCTATGCTCGAGTGACAGAAACGTGACGGATGGAGGATGTGTTGTTGCCATTAGGGAGAAAACAACAATGTTTTGTCTAAGGATGATGTTATGGTTTACATTACACACTTTGCTTACTGCGATTATCTATTGCTTGCAAGTTAATACCCAACGTTTGTTCGGATGATATTCGGAGGGTGGATTTTTAGTCATAGATGCAGTTGGATAATGATCTATGTATCTTGTTGTAATGCCCGCACGAATCACATAGTAATCTTTATGTCTTGCATATGCACTACGGTGCAGCCTTCGTTTCTGTCAATTTCCCAACTATAATTTGTTCACCACACATGTTATTTATTTTTCTCGGAGAGACACCACTAGTGAACTGTGGACCCCGGTCCTTTTTTCCTCATACTAATAAATCACCTACTGATTTCATACCGCTCTCATATTGTTCCTACTGTTTTCCAAACCATATGTTTAACCTCTTTGTATTCAGCAAAACCTGTGAGATTGACAACCTCACTTCTTCGTTGGGGCAAAGTGATTTGGTTGTGTTGTGTAGCTTCCACGTTGCTTCTGAACCGGTAGTGCGCCCTGTCATCTTAGTTGTTCACATTCTGAAGTTACTCATTCCTCCTACTGGTCGATTCAACCTTGGTTTCTTTCTGAGGGAAACTTGCCGCTGCACTCTTCATACCTTTCTATTGGGGTCTCCCAATGAACGTGTGATCGCACGCATCAGTTCTACACTCTTATTTATCGAAAGTACTAAGATACACCCCCTATACTTGTGGGGCATCAAGACTATTTTATGGCGCCGTTGCCGGGGAGTGAAGCGTTATTGGTAAGGGAAACTTTTACTATGAGTGCTATTTTTATTTTTTCTGCTGCTTTATTTTATTATGGAGAGATCTCCATTTGATTCCCTATTTGGGAGTACTGCTGCTACTACTAGGGTAGTAGATGACCCGCTGTCTGCTCAGTTGGATCCTTTTAAAATACCTATGTTTTATTTGAGTCAAGGGGTTGTATACTTCTGTATAAACTCCTTTGTTTCTTTCTTTTCATGTTTTAGTAGTGCCTTTCTGACGTGAGTTGGAGTTGGTTTTCAGATTTCTGCGCAGGAAACAGATTTCTGCTGTCGACCGTAAAAAATCATAGAAAATCCTGGAAGATCAGAATGATCTGAAATTTTTTCTACTTATTTCTAAGATGATTCCGCAACATTTTTGTTCTTTAAGTTTTTCGATCTAAGAAACATAAGTTCCTCAAAAAAATTCGTCTTTACAGACAGTTCTGGTTTTGACAGATTCTGACATTTTTCTTGCATTAGCTCTTTTGCGGTGTCAAGTGGATTTCTTTGCTTCACGAAACATCGGTGGCTGTAGATAATGTTTAAAAGTATCAATAGAACTTGTGCCATACAGAACCAATGTATTTTTAATTGTTGCACTAACCCTCTAATGTGAATCATTGTTTGAGTGTGGTGTGAAGGAAGTTTTCAAGGGTCAAGTAAAGAGGTGATATATGTTATCAAGAAGAGTGCAAGGTCAAAGCTTGGGGATGCCCCTGTCGTTCATCCAAGCATATTTTTAGATGACTCAAGCATCTAAGCTTGGGTATGCCCAAGGCATCCCCTTCTTCATCAACTATCTATCAGGTCACTTCTCGTGAAACTATATTTTTATTCGGTCACATCATATGAAGTTTACTTGGAGTGTCTGTTTGTTTTTCTTTTGTATGGTGCTTGTTGGGAAAAGAAACTGCTGCTTGAGATAGATTTTTTAACGATGCAAGTAGAAGCTTGTATAGACTGTGGCTAGAACTTTTTCATATCATGCTAGATGTTCTTTAGTTTCAAATCCTTGTGGTTATTGAGTATCATTATTAGCCTCAAATAGCTTAGAGTGTTTGATGTGCCATTGAAATAATCATGAGTTGTTCTTGTCATATTGAAGCATAAATTTGTGGTGTTCTCCTTTGAATGTTTTATTTGGTTGACTTAGCGCATGCTCACACCATGTTTATGACTATGAACCAGTCACAAATAGCCTCTATGATCAATTTAGTTTTTTTAACTTGTGGTACCACTTATGCTTTGATTAATGATGTTTATGTCGCTATGCATGATTATGGCTGTTATGCTCTCGTGATTTGTCGCTCCCAGTCTTTTGCTAGCCTCCACCTGTACTGAGTATGAGCTCTACTCGTGCATCCAACTCCCAAAAACCAAAGTTTTCCCATTGTGTCCACCATACCTACCTACATGTGGTATTTAACCGCCACTCGAAAGTAAATTTCTCATGTGTTACCTTTAAAACTTTCAAAATTACTCCTGTTTTAGCTCATGAGGACGTAAATAGAGAATCTTTATCTCGCTTGTTGATTGGACTTTCACACCCTGGACTAGTGGTTTCATCCGCTTATCTAATGATAGAAGAGCTGGCAGCGGGGTGCCCAGCCCCAATTAATAACACAAATTCTCTTCACTAGTTTTGCCCCTGATTTATCAGTCAAAGCATAATTGTGTAAATAAAAGAGGAACAGGGATGACCTTCAACCCACATGCGTCCATCTATGGGAGCCTCTCTTGTGAAGTCTAGTTGGCTTGTGACGTACTGTAGTTTCTGTTTACCATTCGTTGACATAAGCATACACCTCTCTTAAAAATGTTTTCAATACCTCTGTTTAATAAAATAAAAGCTCTAGCACATGAGTGATCCCTGGTTCCGTCTGCGAAGGGACTTTCTTTTACTTTTATGTTGAGTCTCCATCTTCTAACTTTATGCACAGTTGAGAGAGCATAGTTTCCATTCTGAGTTTTATGTGCATTTGTCCCACAAACATTATTAATTGATTCATGATGTGTCATTGCTTGTTCTCTAATTATTTGTTCTGGACTTCCTCATGAACTTTGAAAGTGTCCTGGAATTTATGTTTTTCCCCACTCTTAAGGACTAGTGAAATATCACTTTGACATGTTCTCTCTATATTTGAAACAAACATATATCTTTCTTCGCATTGTTATTCATGATCTTTTATTTGAGTTACTTCTCATGATGCAAAGTGATTACTATGCTTTATTATTAAAGTTCTATCATGCTTGTGTTTAAGTTCTATGATCTTAGCTTACTTAGGCTTTTACATTATTGATGATCAAGTTTATGTTGGTAGCATGTCACCTCCGAAATTATTGTGTTTTTATCGTTTGCCTACTCGAGGACAAGAAGGAACTAAGCTTGGGGATGTTGATACATCATAAACGTATCCTTAATTTCTGATGTTCCATGTTGTTTGTTTATTGTTTCCCACATGTTTGCTATACACTTTATGTCATTTTTATCGATTTTCTGGACTAACCTATTGAAAAGATGCCACAGAGCTAGTTCCCTGTTTTCTGCTGTTTTTAGTTTCAGAAAAGTTGTTCTGGAAATATTTTCGGAATTGGAAAATTTGAAGCCCGGAAGTCTTAGAATCCCCCCCCCCCACTTGGATGCGCCGGGGGTGGTGTGGGGCCCCATGGCTCCACCGTCTTTGCCCTTTAGCGTATTTAATCCCCCTGAGACATAAACCCTAGGAGGATCCCACTTTTCCCCGAAAAATACCCGAGGCTGCCGTCACCGTCATCCCGAGACCGGGAGGGTTCTGGAGCTCTCCCTGGCACCCTGCCGGAGGGGGAAATCATCACCGGAGGGGTCTACACCACCATGCCCTCCTCCGAAGTGATGTCTGAGTAGTTTATCCCTGGACTACGGGTCCGTAGCACTAGCTAGATGGTTTTTCTCTCCACTTTGTACCTCATGTTTAGATCTTGTGAGCTGCCTATCATGATCAAGATCATCTTTATGTAATGCTACATGTTGTATTTGGTGGGATCTGATGAATGTTGAATGTTATGTCTTCTGATTATCAATCTATCATGTTATCTTCAAGCTTATGTTATTTATGATCTTGCATGCTCTCCGTTATTAGTAGATGCTCTGGCCAAGTAGATGCTAGTAACTCCAAGAGGGAGTATTTATGCTCGATAATGGGCTCATGACTCCTTTTCGTTACAGAAATGTGACGGATGGAGAATGTGATGTTGCCATTAGGGACAAAACAATAATGCTTTGTCTAAGGATGATGTTATTGTTTACATTACACACTTTTCTTACTGTGATTATTTGTTGCTTGCAACTTAATACCCAACGTTTGTTCGGATGATATTCGGAGGGTGGATTTTTAGTCATAGATGCAGTTGGATAACGATCTATGTATCTTGTTGTAATGCCCACATGAATCACATAGTAATCTTTATGTGTTGCATATGCACTACGGTGCATCCATCATTTCTATCAATTGCCCAGCTGTAATTTGTTCACCAAACATGTTATTTATCTTTCTTGGAGAGACACCACTAGTGAAGTGTGGACCCTGTTCCTTTTTCCTCATACTGATAAATCACCTACTGCTTTCATACTACGCTCATACCGTTCCTTCTATTTTCCTACTGTTTTCCACACCATACGTTTAACCTCTTTGTATTCAGCAAAACCGGTGAGATTGACAACCTCACTGCTTCGTTGGGGAAAAGTGATTTGATTGTGTTGTGTAGCTTCCACGTTGCTTCTGAACCGGTAGTGCGCCCTGTCATCTCAGTTGTTCACCTTCTGAAGTTACTCCTTCCTCCTACTGGTCGATTCAACCTTGGTTTCTTTCCGAGGGAAAACTTGCCGCTGCATTCTTCATACCTTCCTATTGGGGGCTCCCAATGAACGTGTGATCGCACGTATCAGTTCGACACTCTTATTTATCGAAAGTACTAAGATACGCGCCCTATACTTGTGGGACATCAAGACTATTTTATGGCGCCGTTGCCGGGGAGTGAAGCGTTATTGGTAAGGGAAACTTTTACTATGAGTGCTATTTTTATTTTTTCTGCTGCTTTATTTTATTATAGGAGAGATCTCCATTTGATTCCCTATTTGGGAGTACTGCTGCTACTACCAGGGTAGTAGATGACCCGCTGACTGCTCAGTTGGATCCTTTTAAAATACCTATGAAAATCGTTGAACGTGTTATGGATAACTGTTACTTTGGAGATGGAACTGTCCATCCTGGTGATCATTTACTCTTTATACATGAATTATGCGAGTTGTTCAGGTGTGAAGGTATTTCAGTTGACCAAGTTAAGAGGAAGCTATTATCTTTATCACTCAAAGGCAGAGCTGCGGAATGGTTTAAAATGCTGAAGAATGGCCAATCTACTGAATGGAAGGAAGTTGTACCTCTCTTTTATTCAAAATTCTACCCTCCCAGCGAGATTCATAAAGATCAGAATCAAATATATAATTTCTGGCCTCATGATGGAGAGAGTATTTCCCAAGCGTGGGGGAGATTGAAGTTATTAATGCTCAAATGTCCCATTCATGAGCTCCCCAGTAATATTGTTATTAATAATTTCTACGCCAGGCTTTCTCTTCATGATGCTTCTTGTTCTAGATCATTTACACGTATGAAAGGAGAAGCTAAATGGGATCTTCTTGACCGTATTCAAGAAAATACTGAAGGATCGGAGAATAACAAAGGTAGAAAGTCAGGTATAAATTATGATTATGAAAGCATTAAATCTTTTATGGGAACCGATGATTTTCGTAATGTTAGTGATGTTTGTGGTCTTGACTCTCAAATTTTTGCAAACTGTTCTGAAGCTTTTGCCTCCTATCTTGATATTCCCAAAAAGAAGCGGAACAAGTACCATGCACCTTATAAAGTTGTTAATTGTGTTCCTGCTAGAAATATAGAAGTTCATATTGTTAATCCTGCTGTGCCTGAACCTTATATTGAGAAAATGCCTTTCCCTGCTAAGGTAAAGGAACATTCTGTTATAGCTAGTGTGGTTAAGAAAAGTACAAAGAAACCTATAGAACCTGATGAACAAATAATTGTTGAACCTACAGTAGCAATAGTAAAGGACCTTGTCTCTGAAAGTGTAGAATACGGACACATTATCTTCTGTGAAGATGCTTCTAATATTGTATCACATCCTAGTAAATCTAGGAAAACTAGTGTTCATGTGCTTTCTGGTAGCATAGGTGATCATTGCTATTATGGTTTATGTGATATTGGTGCAAGTTCAAGTGTTATTCCTTATGAGCTTTATAGAGAAATCATGCATGAAATTGGTTCTTGTGAACTTGAGGAAGTTGATGTGGTTATTCAGCTTGCTAATAGAGAAACTATCTCTCCAATTGGTATTGTTAGAGATGTGGAATTTTAATGTGGTAAAACTAAGTATCTTGCTGATTTTCTAGTACTTGGTGCAACTGCTAGTAAAACTTGTCCTATCATTTTTGGAAGACCTTTCTTGAACAATTGTGGTGCTATTATAGATTGTAAGAAGGAGAAAATATTAACGAAATTTGATGGAAAATCTTATGAGTTTAATTTTTCTAAATTTGCTAGAGATCCTTATGAATATGAATTGCCCAATGAGGATTTTAAAGTTGAACAGCTTGCCTCTATTGCTCTTGCTCCTAACAATGCCTTGCAGCAATACATGGAGGACCACGAAAGTGAGGTCTTTATGGAAGAAAGAAATGATATTGACGATATTTTTCTTTGTCAACCAGCGATGCTGAAGCACAATTTACCTGTGGAAGACTTGGGTACCACATTACCACCCAAGTAGGATCCTGTTTTTTGATTTAAAACCTTTATGTGATAGCCTTAAATATGCTCATATTGATGATAAGAAAACATATCCTGTTATTATTAGTTTTAAACTTTCACTTAAGAAAGAGGAAAGGTTTAGAAGTAATGAAGAAACACCGTGGAGCTATTGGATATACTCTTAATGATTTGAAAGGGATATCCCCTACTATATGTCAGCATGCTATTAATATAGAACCTGATGCAAAGCCAATTGTTGAACATCAATGTCGTTTAATTCCTAAGATGAAGGAAGTGGTAAGAAATGAAGTATTCACACTCCTTGATGCTGGTATTATTTATCCTATTGCTGATAGTAGATGGGTAAGTCATGTTCATTGTGTCCCTAAGAAAGGAGGAATGATTGTTGTGCCAAATGAAAATGATGAGCTTATTCCTCAAAGAGTAGTAGTTGGTTATAGAATGTGCATTGATTTTAGAAAAGTTAACAAAGTTACTAAGAAAGATCATTATCCTTTACCCTTTATTGATCAAATGCTAGAAAGTTGTCTAAGAAAACTCATTTTTTGCTTTCTTGATGGTTATTCTGGGTTTTCTCAAATTGCTGTTAGAAAGCAAGATCAAGAGAAAACAACTTTTACTTGTCCTTATGGAACTTATGCTTATAGACGTATGCCTTTTGGTTTGTGTAATGCTCCTGCTACGTTTCAAAGATGCATGTCTGCTATTTTTCATGGTTTTTGTGAGGAAATTGTGGAAGTATTCATGGACGATTTCTCTGTCTATTTAAGTTGACAGAGCTAAAGTTGAAGCAATTCAGAAAGAGGTATATAAGTTGACAGAGCTAAAGTTGAAGCAATTGAGAAAATGCCCTGTCTTAGGGATGTCAAAGGTATTCGTAGTGTGCTTGTTCATGCTGATTTCTATAGAAGGTTTATAAAAGTTTTCTCTAAAATATCAAGGCCTCTTACTAATCTTCTCCAAAAAGATGTACCTTTTGTTTTTGATGATGATTGCAAAGAAGCTTTCAAAACTCTAAAGAAGGCTTTAATTACTGCTCCTATTGTTCAACCACCTGATTGGAATTTACCCTTTGAAATTATATGTGATGCTAGTGATTTTGATGTAGGTGGTGTTCTTGGACAGCGAGTAGAAGTTGAAAGTTATTCATTATGCTAGTAAAACTCTTGATTTTTCTCAAAAGAGTTATGCTACCACTGAGAAAGAGTTCCTAGCTATAGTTTTTGCTTGTGATAAGTTTAGACCTTATATAGTTGATTTGAAAGTTATTATTCATACTGATCATGCTGATATTAAGTACCTTATGAAAAAGAAAGATGCTAAGATAGGCTTATTAGATGGGTGTTGCTTTTACAAGAGTTTGATCTGAATATTATAGATAGGAAGGGTGCTAAAAATCCCGTTGCTGATAGTTTGTTTAGATTGGAAAACATTACTTATGACCCTATTCCTGTTAATGATAGTTTCCAAATGAACAGCTGGCTGCAATAAAAGTAAGCTCGCGAGATAGTCCTTGGTATGCAGATTATGCTAACTTTATTGTTCCCAAGTACTTGCCTCCAACCTTTACAGCTCATCAAAGAAGGAAATTCTTTTATGACTCGAGGCATTATTTTTGGGATGACCCACACTTATATAAAGAAGGAGTAGATGGTATTATGTGAAGATGTGTTCCAGAACATGAACAACGAGAGATATTGAGGAAGTGCCATGGTAGCTTATGGAGGACATCACGCCGGAGATAGAACCGCACAGAAGGTTCTACAATCAGGTTTTTATTGCCCTACTCTTTTTAAAGATGCATGAAAGTTTATTTTATCTTGTGATGAATGTCAAAGAGTTCGTAATATTTCTAGACGCAATGATATGCCTATCAATTATTCTCTTGTTATTGAACCTTTTGATTGTTGGGGATTTGACTTTATGGCTCCGTTTCCTCCTTCGAATGGTTATGCTCATATACTTGTTGTTGTCGATTATGTTACTAAATGGGTAGAAGCTAGACCTACAAAAAGTGCTGATGGTGAGACCTCATTAAAAATGCTTAAAGATGTTATTTTCCCTAGGTTTGGTGTGCTGGTCACTTGCAGAGTTGACTTTAAATCCCTAGCAATTGTGCCAGAAATTCTTGCTACAGAAACTATGGATGGTGCGTTGGAAACCCCAAGAGGAGGGTGTGATGAGTGCAGCGGTAAGAATTTCCCTCAGTTAAGAACCAAGGTTATCAATCCAGTAGGAGAAAGAGGATCTTCGGAAGGTTGATGCCACTGACGGTGGTGATGGCTCACCGGTGTCAGCAACAACGCGGAACCTGCACACAACACAACCAAAATACTTTGTCCCAACGATACAGTGAGGTTGTCAATCTCACCGGTCTTGCTGAAAACAAATTTTAGACGTATACTGTGGAAAATAATGTATGCTTGCAGTAAGTAGAGAAAGCAGGAAATTGTGGTGGTTGGTTTAACAGTGTAGGAAAATGGACCGGGGTTCATAGGTTCACTAGTGGTGTCTCTCCATAAAAGATAGCATGCTAGGTGAACAAATTACAGCTAGGCAATTGACAAATAAAGATTGCACCGTAGTGCACATTCATGACATGATGACTACTATGATATTTAGTGCGGGCATTACAACAATATACATAGACCTTAATCCAACTGCATCTATGACTAATAATCGACCCTCACGTTATCATCCGAACCCCCTTAGGTATTAAGTTGCAAGCAACAGATAATCGCATTAAGCAATGTGTGTAATGTAAGAAATGATTGTACACGTGGGCACTCACGCCGTTGTTTTCTCCCTAGTGGCAACACCACATCCTCCCCCGTCACGTTTCTGTCACTCGAGCACAGGCAAAAAGGAGGCATGAACCCAACTATCGAGCATAAATACTCCCTCTTGGAGTCACTAGCAACTACTTGGCCAGAGCAACCACTAGGAATGGAAAGCATGCAAGATCATAAATAACATATGCAATAAATACTATAATCAAATTGTCATAAGTTCAATATTCATCGGATCCCAGCAAACACAACACAAAGAGTTACATAAGAACAATCTCGATCATGTTAGGAAGCTCACGAGATCTAAACATGGAGGCATAGGAGGAGAAGACAACCATCTAGCTACTGCTATGGACCCGTAGTCCAAGTATGAACTACTCACGCATCACTCCGGAGGCAGGCATGGTGATGAATTGGCCTCTGGTGATGATCTCCTCTCCGGCAGGGTGCCGGGAGACAGCTTCAGACCCCCCCTGATCTAGGGTTGACGACGACGGCGGTTGTGGAACTTTTCGGGGATTTTTGATCAGGTGTTTAGGGTTTTCCATCCGGGGGGAATAAATAGGCGAAAGGGCAAAGGTGGTGGAGTCCTGGGGGGGGCCACACCACCCCGTGGTGCAGCCAAGGGGGGCGCGCCACCCCCTGGTGTGGGCCCCTTGCTGCTCGTCTTCGACTCCTCTTCGGTCTTCTGGATGCTTCGGGGAAAATAGGAACTTCGGGATTTGTGGGGTCCAATTCCGAGAATATTTCCAGAACAACTTTTCTGAAATAAAAAACATCATAAAACAGGGAACTGGCACTTGGCATCTTGTTAATAGGTTAGTCCTGGAAAACGTTTAAAAATGACATAAAGAAGGGAGTAAACATGTAGCAATTGGAATAATATTATCATGGAGCATCAGAAATTATAGATACGTTGGAGACGTATCAAGAATCCCCAAACTTAGTTCCTACTCGTCCTCGAGTAGGTAAACGATAAAACACAAAAATTTCTAAGGTGACATGCTACTAACATAAACTTGATCATAAAAATGTAAGAGCATATGTAAGTTGAGATCATAGAACTTTTAACACAAACATGATAAATAGAACTTTAATAATAAAGCATAGCAATCATTTTGCATTATGAGAAGTATCTCAAATAAAAGGTCATGAATAACAATGCAAACAAAGATATACATTTGTTTCAGGTATAGAGAATGCATGGCTAAGTGATATTTCTCTAGTCCTTAAGAGTGGGGCAAAACATAAATGTCAGGACACCTTCAAAGTTCATGAGGAAGACTAGAAAAAATAATTTGAGAACAAACAATAACACATCATGAATCAATTAATAATGTTTCTGGGACAAATGCACATAAAACTCAGAATGGCAAAAATGCTCTCTCAGTTGTGCATAAAGTTAGAGGATGGAGACTCAAAATAAAAGCAAAAGAAAGGCCCTTCGCAGAGGGAAGTAGGGATCACTCGTGTGCTAGAGCTTTTTATTTTATTAAACAAAGGAATAAAAGTTTGACACTCCCCCCATCCATCTTTCACAAACCATGGCTAACCGAATCCTCGGGTGCCTGCCAACAATCACATACCATGGAGGAGTGTCTATATTTTGGGAGATGTATGCTAATGTCAACGAGTGGTAAATAGAAAATACAGTACGTCCCAAGCCAACTGGATTCACAAGAGCGGCTCCCATATGAAGGACGCATCTGGGTAGAAGGTCATCCATCTTTCTCTTTTGTTTACAGAATTATGCTTTGACTGATAAATCAGGGGCAAAAATAGTGAAGAGATTTTATGTGTATTAATTTGGGGCTGGGCACCCCGCTGCCAGCTCTTCTATCATTTGGATAAGCGGTTGAAGCCACTAGTCCAGGGTGTGAAATCCAATCAACAAGTGAGATAAAGATTCTCTATTTACGTCCTCATGAGCAAAAACAGGAACATAAATCAGGAGTAATTTTGAAGGTTTTAAAGGTAACACATGAGCAATTTACTTGGAGTGGCAGTTAAATACCACATGTAGGTAGGTATGGTGGACACAATGGGAAAACTTTGGTTTTAGGGAGTTGGATGCACAAGTAGAGCTCATACTCAGTACAGGTGGAGGCTAGCAAAAGACTGGGAGCGACAAATCAAGCGAGCATAAGAGCCATAATCATGCATAGAGACATAAACATCATTACTTAAAGCATAAGCGGTATCACAAGTTCAAAAACTAAATGATCATAGAGGCTATTAGTGACTGGTTCATAGTCATAAACATGGTGTGAGCATGCGCCAAGTCAACCGAATAAAACATTCGAAAGAGAATACCATAAATTTATGCCTTAATATGACAAGAACAACTCATGAATCTTTCCATGGCACCTTAAACACTCTCAGCTATTTGAGGCTAATCATGCTACACAATAACCACAAGCCTTTAAAACTAAATAACATCCAGCATGATATGAAAAATTTCTAGGCACAGTCTATACAAGCTTCTACTTGCACCATTAAAAATTCTACTTCAAGCAGCAGTTTCTTCTCCCAACAAGCACCATACAAGATATGTTTTAACAAAAATGCTCTTCATGATACAGCAAGAAAACATGAGATCACTAACATAACACCACTAAAACTAACAACTCTTTAGATAAGAGATGCATGCAAAACAGGAGCTAAATAAATGCAGCAGCCAGACAAAGATTAAGAATACAAAGTATTCCCATGAAAAAGCAGAGTGTGTCACTCTACAATAAAATAATGCTGGGGTCCAACCAAGCTTATTGCAAAAATAAAAGCAAACCGAGATCAAAAATAAAAGACGCTCCAAGTAAAGCACATAAGATGTGACCGAATAAAATATAGTTTCACTAGAAGTGACCTGATAATTTGTCGATGACGAAGGGGATGCCTTGGGCATCCCCAAGCTTAGACGCTTGAGTATTCTTGGAATTTTCTGGGATGTACCACCGGGTCATCCCCAAGCTTAGGATTTTCACTATTCTTGATCACATCATATCATCCTCTTCTCTTGACCCTTGAAAACTTCCTTCACACCAAACTTCTCACAATCTTCATTAGGAACGTTAGTGCAATCGAAATAATAAATACACATGGTTCAGTTTAAACACAAGCCTAACACTCATAAACACATTAGCTACGGTCAAACTTCTTTTAAAACTCTTTTTATCAAAAGAACACCAAAAGAAAGAGATTAAGATGCAAATGCAATTATTGGCAGAAATCTGTCAAAACAGGACAATAGGTAAAGATGATTTTTTTTCGAAAATCTTCTGTTGCTCAAATAAAAAAGTGGTAAACTAAGAAAAGTTGCGTACATATCCCAGGATTACGCACAAACAAAATCAGGTCATTATTAATTTTCTGTGATTTTATATGAATTTAACAGTGGACAACAGAAATCAGTTTTCTGCGCAGAAATCCGAAATATAGTCTCAACTTTCCACTAGAGGCTTTACTTGACTCAACAAAGACACAAAAGAAAAGATACAGCGGGGTTACTAAGGATATAGAAAACATCCAGGTGCAAAGAAAACAAAAGAAAACGAAGAAAAGCGGGTTGAAAATGGAGAAATAAAACGGGTTGTCTCCCGGTAGCGCTTTTCTTTAACACCTTTCAGCTAGGCATAGAAAAGTGGAATCACGTGGATGCTCACATAAGAAATATGAATTGAAGCAAAAGAGAGCATCATGAATAAAATGTAAAACAAACTTAAGCCTAACCCACTTCCTATGCATAGGAATATTGTGAAGAAATAAATTAAAGAAGCTCAAACTAGAAATCATGGGAAGGTAGAACAAGAGCAACTTAAAAACTTTCAACAAAAAGAGAGGTGTTTTAGTAACATGAAAATTCCTACAACCATATTTTCCTCTCTCATAATAATTTTCAGTAGCATCATGAACAAACTCAACAATATAATTATCACATAAATCATGTTTGTCATGGTCTAAAAGCACATAATTCATATCAAGCTCAAAAATAGTGGGATCAAAATTTAAAATCAGCTCCTCTTTTTTCCCACTTTTAGCAATAGCAAAGCAAGATGATTGATCACTCATAAAAGGTATAGGACACATTATAGAAATCCTATTTTCAGTAGCATTGTAATTTATAACATCAAGTAACATAGGACCATCATGAAGAGCATTATCATAAGAACTTTCCAAGTAGCATGGATTATCATAAATAACAGTAGCAATATCATTCTCACAAGTTTCATTCATAGTAGTATAAAGGTCACAAGTATAGAAAGTATAAATTTCATCAAATAATGTATGAGTTAAAGAGTTACTATCATTGGAAGGTAGACATAAGTAGCTCCATTCTTTCTCCTCTTGATCATCACTGTCCTCCTCTTTTTCATCCAATGAGCTTCCAGATTCAGAAGTTTCTTCTTCCATAGGTTCCTGCAAAGCATCAGTTACTTCCTTTGGTGGAGAGCATCTATTAAGGTATTCCATTATGTAGTAATTACAATCCTTTTAATTATCAAAGCAATATTCCAGTATAGAATAAATCTTGTATTTATAAGGTGCATGATGTCTACGCACGCTTATATTCTTGTAGACAGTGTTGGTCCTCCAAGTGCAGAGGTTTGTAGAACAGCAACAAGTTTCCCTTAAGTGGATCACCCAAGGTTTATCGAACTCGGAGAGGTAGAGGTCAAAGATATCCCTCTCAAGCAACCCTACAATTAAGATACAAGAAGTCTCTTGTGTCCCCAACACACCCAATATACTTGTCAGGTATATAGGTGCACTAGTTCGGCGAAGAGATAGTGAAATGTGAGTAATATGGATGGTTATAAGTAATAATAGCAATCTGAAATAAATATGGCAGCAAGCAATCATGTAGCAGAACATGCGGAAAACGGTGTTTCAATGCTTGGAAACCAGGCCTAGGGATCCTACTTTCACTACTGGACACTCTCAACAATGATCACATAATTGAATAACTAAATATCTTCTCTTCACTATGCTACTCTTAACCCTCTCCGGTTGGATAACGAACACTAATCATTGCGTAGGGCTGCAAAAATCATTCCTTGAAGTAAGCATTCCCATGTCTAGTTAACCCCACGCTGTCACTATGAGCGCCCTAGAAGGTACTAGACAAACACCACAATTCATAGAGGAGACACACACGATGTGCACACTGTCACCTTCACACCGCGGGACAAGGTGACTCCAAAGTTCATATTAATAAAACACTTGAGTAGCACAAGATGAAGAGTAACATCTACTTATTCAACAAGATTACAAAGCACATATAGATCACCCATGGGAGAGAGATATGAACCACATAGCTACCGTAGAGCCCTTAGCCTCGGGGGAGAACTACTCCCTCCTCATCATAGGAGAACGCAACGGTGATGGAGATGGTAGTGGAGTCGATGGAGATGACTTCCGGGGGCACTTCCCCGTCCCGGGAGGGTGCCAGAACAGAGATCTGTCCCCCAAAAATTCTCGGCGGCGACGGCGGAGCTACGGCTGTATTTTGTGGAAAAGGTCGATTCTTCTAGGGTTTATGCATCAGGGAGTATATAGGCGAAAGGGCGATGCCGGGGGTGGCGAGGGGGCCCACACCACCTGGTGGCGTGGCCAGGGGTGGTGGCGCCACCCTATAGTGTGGCCACCCGGTGGCCCCCCTCCGGGGCTCTTTAGGACTTCTGGATGCTTCCGGGACTTCTAAGACTTTTGGCTTTCGAATCGTCCAATTGCGAGAATATTTCTAAAACAACTTTTCTGAAACTAAAAACAGCAGAAAACATGAACTAGCTCTGAGGCATCTTGTCAACAGGTTAGTCCCGGGAAATCGATAAAAATGAAATAAAGTGTAAGGAAAACATGTGGGAAACAACATGAAAACAACATGGAACATCAGAAATTAAGGATACGTTTATGACGTATCAAGCATCCCCAAGCTTAGTTCCTAATCGTCCTCGAGTAGGTAAACGATAAAACAATAATTTTTTAGGTGACATGCTAATAACATAATCTTGATCATAAAATGTAAAGGCATATGCAAGCTGAGATCATAGAACTTCAAACACAAACATGATAAATAGAACTTTAATAATAAAGCAAAGCAATTACTTTTCATCATGAAGAGTATCTCAAATAAAGGATCATGCGAAATAATGCAAAGAAAGATAAACGTCTGTTTCAGGTATAAAGAGAGCATGTCAAAGTGATATTTTGCTAGTGCTTAAGAGTGGGGCAAAACAGAAATGCCAGGACACCTTCAAAGTTTATGAGGAAGACTAGAGCAAATAATTTTAGAACAAATAATATCACATCATGAAGTAATTATTGGTGTTTATGGGACAATGCACATAGAACTAAGAATGGCAAAAATGCTCTCTCAACTTTGCATAAAGTTAGAAGATGGAAACTCAACATAAAAGTAAAAGAAAGGCCCTTCGCAGAGGGAATCAGGGATCACTCATGTGCTAGAGCTTTTTATTTTATTAAACAGAGGTATTAAAAGTTTGACACTCCTCCCATCCATCTTTCACAAACCATGGCTAACCGAATCCTCGGGTGCCTTCCAACAATCACATACCGTGGAGGAGTGTCTATATTTTGGGAGATGTATGCTAATGTCAACGAATGGTAAACAGAAAATACAGTACGTCACAAGCCAACTGGATTCACAAGAGCGGCTCCTATGTGAAGGACGCATCTGGGTAGAAGGTCATCCCTCTTTCTCTTTTGTTTACACAATTATGCTTTGACTGATAAATCAGGGGCAAAAATAGTGAAGAGATTTTGCGTGTATTGATTTGGGGCTGGGCACCCCGCTGCCAGCTCTTCTATCATTTGGATAAGTGGATGAAGCCACTAGTCCAGGGTGTGTAATCCAATCAACAAGTGAGATAAAGATTCTCTATTTACGTCCTCATGAGCAAAAACAGGAACATAAAGCAGGAGTAGTTTTGAAAGTTTTAAAGGTAACACATGAGCAATTTACTTGGAGTGGCAGTTAAATACCACATGTAGGTAGGTATGGTGGACACGATGGGAAAAACTTTGGTTTAAGGGAGTTGGATGCACGAGTAGAGCTCATACTCAGTACATGTGGAGGCTAGCAAAAGACTGGGAGCGACAAATCAAGAGGGCATAAGAGCCATAATCATGCATAGCGACATAAACATCATTAATTAAAGCATAAGCGGCGTCACAAGTTAAAAAACTAAGTGGTCATGCAGGCTATTCGTGACTGGTTCATAGTCATAAACATGGTGTGAGCATGCGCCAAGTCAACCAAATAAAACATTCGAAAGAGAATACCATAAATTTATGCTTTACTATGGCAAGAAGAGCTCATGAATCTTTCAATGGCATATTAAACACTCTCAGTTATTTGAGGATATTCATGCTACTCAAAAACCACAAGGCTTTAAAATTAAAATAACATCTAGCATGGCATGAAAAATTTCTAGCAACAGTCTATACAAGCTTCTACTTGCACTATTATAAATTCTACTTCAAGCAACAGTTTGTTTTCCCAACAAACACCATACAAAACATGCTTTAACAAAAATACTCTACATGATACAGCAAGACAACATGAGATTACTCACATAACACTACTAGAACTAACATCTCTGAATAAGAGATGCATGAAAACAAAGGCTAAATGCAGTACTAGCAAAAACTGAACACTGGCAGAACAATAAGAATGAAAACTAGGGTGTTCTAAGCAATGAAAACAGAGCGTGTCTCTCTCCCACATAAATATGATAAGATCCAACCATAAACTACAGCAGAAAACTAAACAAACTGAAAGCAAAAATAAAATATGCTCCAAGTAAAGCACATATGATGTGACCGAATAAAAATATAGTTTCACTAGAACTGATCTGATAATTTGTCGATGAAGAAGGGGATGCCTTGGGCATCCCCAAGCTTAGACGCTTGATTCTTATTGGAATTTGCTGGGATGTACCAACGGGGAATCCCCAAGCTTAGGATCTTCACTCTTGTTGATCACATAATATCATCCTCTTCTCTTGACCCTTCAAAACTTCCTTCACATCAAACTTCTCACAATCTTAATTAGCAACGTTAGTGCAAATCGAAATAATAAATTCACACGGTTCAGTTTCAACACAAGCCTAACACTCTAAACACATTAGATACTGTCACAACTTCTTTTCAAACTCTTTTTTCTCAAAAGAACACCAAAAGAAAGAGATTAAGATGCAAATTCAATTATTGGCAGAAATCTGTCAAAACAGGACACCAGGTAAAGATGAATTTTTTCGAATATCTTCTGTTGCTCAAATCCAAAAGTTTTCAACTAATAAAAGTTGATTATATAGCCCAGGATTATGCACACAAAAATTCAGGTCATTATGATTTTTCCGTGATTTTATACGAATTTAACAGTGGACAGCAGAAATTTGTTTCCTGCGCAGAAATCCGAAATATAGTCACAATTTTCCACTAGAGGCTTTACTTGGCTCAACAAAGACACAAAAGAAAAGATACATCAGGGTTGCTAAGGAAATAGACAACACCCAGGTGCAAAGAAAACAAAAGAAAACGACTGAAAACGGGTTGAAAACGGAGAAATAAAACGGGTTGTCTCCCGGTAGCGCTTTTCTTTAACACCTTTCAGCTAGGCACAATGATTTTTAAAAGATGCTCACATAAGAATAATAGTTTAAGAACAATAAGAGAGCATCAAGAAGCAAATATAAAACACATTTAATTCTAACCCACTTCCTATGAAAAAGAATCTTGTAGAAAAACAAGTCAATGAAGCACAAAGTGACTAGCATAGGAACACAAAATAAGTGCAACATCAAAAAATTCAACATAAAGAGGGGAAACTTAATATTGTTAAGATGCATAAAACCATGTTTCCCTCTCTCAGAATAACTTTCTGTAGCATCATGAATCAAATTAACAATATAGCTATCACATAAAACATTCTTATCACGAGCCACGTGCATAAAAGAATTAATACTCTCAACATAAGCATAGTCATTCTTATTAATAGCAGTGGGAGAAAATTCAACAAAATAGCTATCATTATTATTCTCAGCACCATAATCATCAAACATAGGAGGCTTATTATAATCATTATTAATTTTCTCCTCAATAGTAGGTGGACTGAAAATATCATATTCATCATTGTAAATAGGTGGAACTAGAATACCACAATCATTATAATCATCATATATTGGAGGCAAGGTATCATCAAAGAAAATTTCCTCCTCAAAACTTGGGAGACTAAAAATATCATATTCATCAAAACTAGCTTCCCCAAGCTTAGAATTTTCCATAGCATTAGCAACAATGGTGTTTAAAGAGTTCATACTAATAACATTGCCACTAGTATGCAAATAAAGCTCCATAGGTTTTTTAATTTTCTCTTCAAACACTTCATGTCCTAACTCAAGATAAATATTATATAGCTCTCTCATATTTTTGTTGTTTTCCATTAAGTGTAACTAGTGAATATAAAAACAAGGAATAAGTAAAAATAAGCCTATCTAGTGAAAATAAGAAACAAAAAGATAAAATTGCAGAATCTAAAGGAAATAAATTCGAGCACTCACACCCGAGGACGTGAGTACCTTTTACCTTACCTCCCCGGCCACGGCGCCAGAAAAGAGCTTGAATTCTACGCACGCTTCTATTCTTGTAGACAGTGTTGGGCCTCCAAGTGCAGAGGTTTGTAGAACAGCAGCAAGTTTCCCTTAAGTGGATCACCCAAGGTTTATCGAACTCAGGGAGGTAGAGGTCAAAGATATCCCTCTCAAGCAACCCTGCAATTAAGATACAAGAAGTCTCTTGTGTCGCCAACACACCCAATATACTTGTCAGGTATATAGGTGTACTAGTTCGGCGAAGAGATAGTGAAATGCGAGTAATATGGATGGTTATAAGTAATAATAGCAATCTGAAATAAATATGGCAGCAAGCAAACATGTAGCAAAACAGGCGGAAAATGGTGTTTCAATGCTTAGAAACCAGGCCTAGGGATCCTACTTTCACTAGTGGACACTCTCAACAATGATCACATAATTTAATAACTAAATATATTCTCTTCACTATGCTACTCTTAACCCTCTCCGGTTGGATAACGAACACTAATCATTGCGTAGAGCTGCAAAAAGCATTCCTTAAATTAAGCATTCCCATGTCTAGTTAGCCCCACACTGTCAACTTGAGCGTCCTAGAAGGTACTAGACAGACACCATAATTCATAGAGGAGACACACACGATGTGCACACTGTCGCCTTCACACCGTGGGACAAGGTGACTCCAAAGTTCATATTAATAAAACACTTGAGTAGCACAAGATGAAGAGTAACATCTACTTATTCAACAAGATTACAAAGCTCACGATCACATATAGATCACACCATGTGAGAGAGATATGAACCACATATCTACCGTAGAGCCCTCAGCCTCGGGGGAGAACTACTCCCTCCTCATCATAGAAGATAGCAACGACGATGGAGATGGCGGTGGAGTCGATGGAGATGGCTTCCAGGGGCACTTCCCCGTCCCGGCAGAGTGCCAGAACAGAAATCTGTCTCCGAAACTTCTCGGCGGAGGCGGCGGAGCTATGGATGTATTTTGTGGAAAAGGTCAATTCTTCTAGGGTTTATGCATCGGGGAGTATATATAGGTGAAAGGGCGATGCCGGGGGGTGGCCAGGGGGCCCACACCACCTGGTGGCGCGACCAGGGGTGGTGGCGCCACCCTATGGTGTGGCCACCCTGTGGCCCCCCTCCGAGGCTCTTCGAGACTTCTGGATGCTTCCGGGACTTCTAAGACTTCTGGCTTTCGAATCGTCCAATTCCGAGAATATTTCCAGAACAACTTTTCTGAAACTAAAAACAGCAGAAAACATGAACTGGCTCTGAGGCATCTTGTCAATAGGTTAGTCCCGGCAAATCGATAAAAATGACATAAAGTGTAAGGAAAACATGTGGGAAACAACATGAAAACAACATGGAACATCAGAAATTAAGGATACATTTATGACGTATTAGTGCATCATCAATACTTTCAAGTAATTAGGCAATTTCGAATGCACCCTTCCAAGCAATAAATTCTTCAATTTGTTCCACATCATGTAATTCATAATTTCCCTTAACATAAGAAGATATGGTAACATCATCATTATACTCACATTGAAAAGGGAGGTGTTTATACCTCCTACAGCAGCAAGATTTATCAAAGCAATAAGTAACATTATAAGTAGAGCACAAGTTTTTAGCATAGTCATGCAATTTATTAAATTTTCTCCGATAAGTGTATTCCTTTTTGTGACAAGCGGTGTCCATTATAATATTTTTGTTGTTCATCTGTGAACCCACCTGGCCTATAAGATCTAGTTTCAAAGACATCAAACATTGATAGCAAGCATGATAAAGCAAAAAATAACAAATAGAATAAGAACTATATTTTTTGTGTTTTTGATATAAAGAAGCAAAACAAGACAAAAAATAAAAACAAGACAATAAAAAAAATAAAGAGGTTGAGAGTGAGAGACTCCCCTTGCCAGAAGACTTCTTCAACCCCGGCAACAGCGCCAGAAATTCTTGATCGCTTGCAGAGTTGACTTTAAATCCCTAGCAATGGTGCCAGAAATTCTTGCTACAGAAACTATGGATGGTGCGTTGGGAACCCCAAGAGGAGGGTGTTATGAGAGCAGCGGTAAGAATTTCCCTCAATTAAGAACCAAGGTTATCAATCCAGTAGGATAAAGAGGATCTTCGGAAGGTTGATGCCACTGACGGTGGTGATGGCTCGCCGGTGTCAGCAACAACGCGGAACCTGCACACAACACAACCAAAATACTTTGTCCCAACGGTACAGTGAGGTTGTCAATATCACCAGTCTTGCTGAAAACAAAGATTAGACGTATAGTGTGGAAAATAATGTATGCTTGCAGTAAGTAAAGAAAGCAGGAAATTGTAGTGGTTTGTTTAACAGTGTAGGAAAATGGACCGGGGTTCATAGTTCACTAGTGGTGTCTCTCCATAAAAGATAGCATGCTGGGTGAACAAATTACAGCTAGGCAATTGACAAATAAAGATTGCACCGTAGTGCACATTCATGACATGATGACTACTATGATATTTAGTGCGGGCATTACAAAAATATACATAGACCGTAATCCAACTGCATCTATGACTAATAATCCACCCTCAGGTTATCATCCGAACCCCCTTAGGTATCAAGTTGCAAGCAACAGATAATCGCATTAAGCAATGTATGTAATGTAAGCAATGATTGTACACGCGGGCACTCACACCGATGTTTTCTCCCTAGTGGCAATAACACATCCTCCCTCGTCACGTTTCTGTCACTCGAGCACAGGCGAAAAGGAGGCATGAACCCAACTATCGAGCATAAATACTCCCTCTTGGAGTCACTAGCAACTACTTGGCAGAGCAACCACTAGCAACGGAAAGCATGCAAGATCATAAATAACATATTCAATAAAGACTATAATCAACTTGGCATAAGTTCAATATTCATCGGATCCCAGCAAACACAACACATAGAGTTACATAAGAATAATCTCGATCATGTTTGACAACTCACGAGATCTAAACATGGAGGCATAGGAGGAGAAGACAACCATCTAGCTACTGCTATGGACCCGTAGTCCAAGGATGAACTACTCACGGATCACTCCGGAGGAAGGCATGGTGATGATCTCCTCTCCGGTAGGGTGCCGGGAGACAGCTTCAGAACCCCCTTGATCTAGGTTTGATGACCATGGCGGCTGTGGAACTTTTCGGGGATTTTTGATTAGGTGTTTAGGGTTTTCCATCCAAGGGGAATAAATAGGCGAAAGGGCAAAGGCGGTGGAGCCCTGGGCGCCCCACACCACCCCCTGGCGCGGCCAAGGGGCGCTCCACCCCATGGTGCCCGTCTTCGACTCCTCTTCGGTCTTCTGGATGCTTCCGGGGAAAATAGGAACTTCAGGATTTTTGGGGTCCAATTCCGAGAATATTTCCAGAACAACTTTTCTGAAATAAAAAAACTACAGAAAACAGGGAACTGGCACTTAGCATCTTGTTAATAGGTTACTCCCGGAAAACGTGTAAAAATTACATAAAGAAGGGAGAAAACATGTAGCCATTGGCATAATATTATCATGGGGCATCAGAAATTATAGATACGTTGGAGGCGTATCATGTGCCTAGATATCTTATGCTGATAGAGGTTCTCACTTTATTCATCGTGGTTTTAGAAAAAAGTAAAGATACAAAGGATTTGTTACATAAGTAAAAAACACCTTTACTCAGAGAAAACAAAAGAAAAATTAAAGAAATAAAACATGGTTTATCTCCCAAGAGTACTTTTCTTTAACGCCTTTCAGTTAGGCACAAAAAGCAAGAATCAAGTATTTTCAAATGAAGAAGCATCCAAATCAAGACCATAAACCTTCTCAACAATGCATTGTATTTTATCTATATAAGTTTCAGATGAGCCTCTCTCAACACTCTTGGGTTCACTACGTCCATCAAATGGGTTTTCAGGAACAATCCAATCGAAATTCATTTCCAAATCTTCATGCATTCCTACGAGTTTGAAAGGTATTGGTATTTTGATTTCTTCCCCATTTTTAGGTTTGGTTTTCTCCAATTTTTCAAGGGCACTAATAACATCTACACATGAGCCTAGCATCTTAAAACGATCAAAGACTTTCCTAGCCTCTACAGCAATGTCACCAAATTCTTTAAGCAAAGTCTTCAGAATAAAATCTCTCTTTTTAGTATCCTCAACATCATTTAGGTTAAGAAACATTTGCTGCATTATGGGGTTAAGGTTAAAAAACCTATACTCTAACATGTGAACTAAATAAGTTGCAACAGTTTCATAATTCGGAACAAGTTCTGCTAAGTTTGATAATTCGGAGCAAGTTGCAAAATCTGTATTCTTTCTAACATGATTAAAGAATTATTCAATGTTATACTTTCCAATTATAGAACCACTACCTATTGATAAGTCTTTCAGGGTGTACTTAGGGAGTAACATGATGAACAATAAACTAAAATCAGGGTAGCAAAAATAACAACTAGAAATAGAAACTATTTTTTGTGTTCCTGATATAAAGAAGCAAACAAGGCAAAATAAAATAAATAAGCAAAACAATAACAAAGTAAAAGGATCGGAGGTGAGAGACTCCCCTTGTAGAAATCCTATTCCTCGCCGGCAACGGCGTCAGAAAAGAGCTTGATGGCTTGTGAACACATGTTCGTTGGGAGACCCCAAGAGGAAAGTATGCTGAGTACAGCAGCCAGTTTTTCCCTCAAAAAGAAACCAAGGTTTAATCAGACCAGTAGGAGAAAGAAATCACTTCTGAAGGTTGTTGACAGCTGATGTTGGCAGGGCGCACTACCAGGCTCAGCAGCAACGTGGAATCTACACACAACACAACCAAGATACTTTGCACAAACGAAACTGTGAGGTTGTCAATCTCACCGGTCTTGCTGAAAAAAAAAGGATTAGACATATTGTGTGGAAAATGATGTTTGTTTGACGTGAATGAAATGAGAATAGTGTTTGTAGTAAAAAAAAATAGTGTTTGCAGTAGGTTGTATTATCAGTGTAAAAGAATGGACCGGGGTCCACAGTTCACTATTGGTGTCTCTCCATAACAGATAAATAACATGCTGGGTGAACAAATTACAGTTGGGAAATTGAAAAATAGAGAATGCACCGTAATGCATATACATGACATGATGACTACTATGATATTCATTTGGGCATTACAACATGATACATAGACCGTTATCCAACTGCATCTATGACTAATAATCCACCCTCGGGACGCCATCCGAGCAAACTTTGGGTATTAAGTTGCAAGCAACAGATTATTGCATTAAGTAAAGTGCATAATGTAAAAAACACAGTTATCCTTAGACAAATCATTGTTGTTTTACCCCTAGTGGCAACAACACATCCGCAATCTTAGAAGTTACTGTCACTCTCCCAGATTACTGGAGGAATGAACCCACTATCTAGCATAAATACTCCCTCTTGGAGTCACAAGCATCTACCAGCAACGAAGAGCATGCAAGATCACAAATAACATATATCATAGATCTATAATCAACTTGACATAGTATTCAATATTCATCGGATCCCAGCAAACACAACATGTAGCATTACAATAAGATGATCTTGATCATGTTAGGTAGCTCACAAGATCCAAACATGATGGCACAAAATTGGAGAAGATAACCATCTAGCTACTGCTATGGACCCCTATTCCAAGGATGAACTACTCACGCATCACTCCGCAGGCAGGCATGGTGATGAAGAGCCCTCTGGTGATGATTCCCATCTCCGGCAGGGTGATGGGAAGAGCTTCAGAACGCTCCCAAACTAGGGTTAACGACGGTGGCGTCTGCGGAACTTTTCGTGGATGGAGGCTTGGTACTTAGTGTTTTCCCAAGGAAGGCAATATATAGGCGAAGGCCTATGTCGGTGGGCAACTAGGGGGCCACACCACGTGGTCGCGCGGCCAATGGGGGCGCGCCGCCCTATGGTGTGGCTGCCTCCCTTACCCCCTTCGAGTTTCCTTCAGACTCCGTGTACAAAATTAGGGACTTCGGATTTTGTTTTGTCCAATTCCGAGAATATTTCCAAAACAACTTTTCTGAAATACAAAAACAGCAGAAAACAGGAACTAGCACTGTGGCATCTTGTCAATAGGTTAGTCCCAGAAAATGCATAAAAATACTATGAAGTGTATAGAAAACATGTAGCAATTGGCATAATATCAACATGGAACATCAGAAATTATAGATACGTTGGAGACGTATCAAGCATACCAAGCTTAGTTCTATTCGTCCCCGAGTAGGTAAAATGATAACAACAAAATAATTTCTGAAGTGACATGCTACCACAAAATCTTGATCAAATAATAATGTAAAGCACAAGTCATGAATGAAGCGATCCAAGTCAATGGTCTATAGTTTGCTAACAAATAGATAATGAGTAAACAACTGAATCATATGAGCAAAAACTTTTCATGAATAGTACTTTCAAGACAAGCATAAAAAAGTTTTGCATAAGAGTTAACTCATAAAGCAATAGATTCTAAATAAAAGGCATCGATCAACATGTAGGAAGATTTAAGTTTTGGCACTGGCTTTCAACTTTCAACATATATATATCTCATTGATATTGTCAACACAAAGAAATATAATAAGTGCAATAAACTAGAATGTAAAAATTGTTGCACACAAAGTTGACACAAGTGTTTGCTTTTGAGACAGAAATAAGTAGGAAAACTGACTCAACATAAAAGTAAAAGAAAGTCCCTTCGCAGAGGGAAGTAGGGATAAATCATGTTATAGAGCTTTTTAAGGTTTTAAAACCATATAGAGAGTATAAAAATAATTTTTGAGAGAGGTGTTTGTCTATGTCAATGAATGACATCGAATGATTTATCATCCTTTCATGTTTAAAGGCTTCAAGAGTGGCTCCCATAGAGAGAACAATAAATTTCCTCTTCTCCTTTGTTTGAACAAGCTAAGATCATGATTTTCAAGACCATAGTGTTAGGAGATTTATATGGTTATAAGTTGTAATTTATCTTTTAGGGGTTGGGCACCCGCTTGCCTGTTCTTTTTGCAATATTAGGGACTTAGCACATTATTCATGCTAGTCAAGGTGTGAAGCCAAATAAACATGAAAGAGACAATAAAGCAGTCAATACTTCCGCATGAGCTAAAACAGAGCACAAAACAGGTTTAATAATTTTGAAGGTTTAAAGGTAGCACACAAAATATTTACTTGGAATGGCAGGAAATACCACATAATATTTAGGTATGGTGGACACAAATGGCATGGATTTTGTAGCATTCCCACATTTAATTAATGTAAGAACACATGTGCTATTATGCTAGTCCCTTGATCAAATGCTAGCACCACAGTACAAAATGAAATATCATGCAAATGCGTCATATTCTATTACATCGCATGATCCAGTCTTTACAAAAAAAGATATTACAACTTGCATAGTCTTAGAAGACTAGCGGGATAAAAAGTATTACAACAGAAAACATAGTACACACTGAGCCTCATCTTATTCATGTGCCACAGGCAAAACATGTTGGCGGTAGACACAAGATCCTAAACGAAATCCTCACTCGTCTTCCAATTCATCTGCAGGAGGGAATATGCAGCCACAAGGGGGTATATACAATTTAATGTATTGGCAAGTAACACTATGGTGGATATAAAATGGCAAGACTATATCTACATGAGTATTTGGCCAATTGGAGTTTTGGCTAAGTTTGCATAAAGCCAGTTTTCTCCTATCTCTAATTATGCTACATCTGCTTTCAAGCCTGGTGATTTCATTAAACTTAGTTGATCAAGACAGGGCCCATATGACTGAAGGTTGCACGGGAAGCTACTAAACTTAGAAGGACATGGTAATCTCTTTGTTCCTGGGTGGCCATCCGCAAGTGTACTCCTTCGTTGAAAAACACCATAGACATGGCCCTAGGGAGCCACTCAACATAAGCCAATCACATCCAAATTCCACCCAGGTGTTTACTTTATGTTTATACTTAGAATTTTCCACAACATCATATAAAACCATTTTGCAGTAAGGCTAAGCATCTACTAAGTAACAAGGCTTAAAAAATAACAAGGTATAAGGGTGGCTACACACTACTAGGATATAGCATAGCTTAATATAACTTGGTAAAATTTCCTATCAGTGCATACTACTCAAAACTCTAACAATGCATATAGAAAATAATGGCTAGTTGAATGGTGTGTTACTTTCCTTTGAAGTTGGTGAATAACAATCACCATTTCTTCACAAAATCGAACGTTTATCTCTGTACAATCTAAAGAATACAAGAAAACAACAATAAACAAGCAAATTCAAAGTATAACAATCAACAAACTTAACATAACAATTTATTTTATCAAAGGAATTATTGTGTTTGGGTTTAGTGCATAGCAAATGGCTAAGGATTGGTCAAGGATTGTGTTTTGAAGAGTTCAACTTATTGATCAAAAGTTCCACTAAGGATTATCACCTTTACTCTTAATATGTAAAAGGAAAACTTGTTATTTCAATACACAAAGAGAAACTAAGTAATTGTAGTTAGTGTTTGCCATTTGGGACTAAGGGTTGGTCTTTGATAAAAAATATTACACAAAAGTATTGGTCCAATTCTACTTTTGTTCTGAGTTTCTTCAAGTCTTCTAAGTCTTTATGAATGTCCTTCAATGGCCTTGCTTGTAGTCCTCCTTATTGAGTTGAAGAAAATCTTCTAAAGTACTATCTAGTATTAAGGGACTTAGTCATATAGAGTAAGAGAGTGGTAGATGAGATTGCTAGAGTTCCCCTAAAAGGACTTGTAAATTCTTCCTCTTCTTCTTCTTCTTCTTCTTCATCTTTGGGAGAATATTCATCTTGAGTTGGCTTCTTGTTGAAATTGTTCTTCTTGATGAAAAGGCTCCTTGTTGAAGTATTGGTCAAAACTCTCATCTTACTTTGTGAAATAATTCTAAGTCTTGAAGAAAAAAAACTAACTTGACACTAATCATCTAGACTAGGTTGTAGCTCCAAGTCATCACATTGGTTAGTCATTCTTAAGGATCATCTTCTCGCTCTCTTGTAGCGTCCTCCTTAGTGTAGTGACTTTATTGCTTCTTGTACAACTTCATGGTTTTGCAACATAATTCTAAGCTCACTAACTTGTTTAGCATGTGATGGACACCTAGGGTCTGGTCTTCAGAAAATGTTGGGTAGTTTCTTATTGGAGAAACCAAGGAGTGATGGGGGAGAAAATGATCTAACAACTATAGTGGCCACTCCACTTGGATTCTTCTTCTTCTTTTCCACCATCCCTAGATGAGTATTCTTCTTGTTCTTCCTTCACTTCTTTGAGTTTCTTCTGGTTGTGGTGAAGTCCATCCTTCTCGAAGTGCTTCAATGATCTTCCATGTAGTGCTTCTTGTTGGGTGAAGAAATATCAACTAAAGTGTCCTCTAGTATTTTAGGGACTTGGTATTTTATAGAAGATAAGAAATTTTGAGAGGTAGATAGAATATATGGGTACCAGGGTTTAAGGTCCATGATACGTCATAAAAGTATCCTTTAATTTATGATGTTCCATGTTTTTTTGTTATTGTTTCCCACATGTTTGCTATACACTTTATGTCATTTTTATCGATTTTCCGGACAAACCTATTGACAAGATGCCACAAAGCCAGTTCCTTGTTTTCTGATGTTTTTAGTTTCATAAAAATTGTTCTAGAAATATTCTCGGAATTGGAAAATTCGAAGGCCGGAAGTCTTAGAATTCCCGAAGGTTCCACAGAGTCTCGAAGAGACCCGGAGGGGGCCTCAGGGGGCCCACACCATAGGGCGGCGCACCCCCTGGCCGCGCCATGGGGTGGTGTGGGGCCCCCGACCTCCACCGCATTTGCTCTTTCGCCTATTTATACCCCCCGAGACATAAACACTAAATATATCCCACTTCTTCCTGAAAAACACCCGAGGCCGCCGTCATCGTCATCCCGAGATGGGGAGGGTTCTAGAGCTCTCGTCAGCACCCTGCCGGGAGGGGAATTCATCACCGGAGGGGTCTACACCACCATGCCCTCCTCCAAAGTGATGCGTGAGTAGTTCATCCCTGGACTACGGGTCCATAGCAGTAGCTAGATGGTTGTTCTCTCCACCTTGTACCTCACGTTTATATCTTGTGAGCTGCCTAACATGATCAAGATCATCTTTATGTAATGCTACATGTTGTGTTTGCTGGTATCCAATGAATGTTGAATGCTATGTCTTCTGATTATCAATCTATCATGTTATCTTCATGCATATGTTATTTATGATCTTGCATCCTCTCCGTTATTAGTAGATGCTCTGGCCAAGTAGATGCTAGTAACTCCAAGATGGAGTATTTATGCTCGATAGTGGGTTCATGCCTCCTTTGCATCTGTGCTCGAGTGACAGAAACGTGACGGGTGTTGTTTCCATTAGGGAGAAAACAATGGTGTTTACCTAGTTTACATTATTTACATTACACACCTTGCTTACGGTGATAATCTGTTGCTTGCAACTTAATACCCAATGTTTGTTCGGATGATATTCGGAGGGTGGATTATTAGACATAGATGCAGTTGGATGACTGATATCCCACAAGTATAGGGGACCATGTGTAGCCTTTTCTATAAGTAAGAGTGTCGAACCCAACGAGGAGATAAAAGTAGGATAAATGTTCTCTCAAGTTTTATCAACCACTGATACAACTCTACGCACACTAAACGTTTACTTTATCTAGGAAATAATACTAGAGCAATAATACGGGTATGTGATAGCTTTGCGAGATAATAAATACATGAAAGTAAAGTTAGTTGCTGCAACAATAAAATACACTTAATGACTAGAAACTAACAGTACCATGAGTGTGGAAAATTGGTGGTAATTATGACGTATTTGTCCATGATCAAATAGTCAAATACAAGGTTGATATTCCTCTTTTATGTGGGAGAGGCAAAGATAACAAGCTCTCACTATCCAATGATTGCAAGTACTTATGATTGGAACTCTAGCAAACATCCGTAACTACTAGAAGATACATTAAGGTAAAAATACCCAACCATAGCATTAAGATCAAAAGGTCCTGTTTATCCCATATGCTTCAATCACTAGATTGGGGCTCATGTTTCTGTCACTCAAGCAACCCTCCCTCTAGCTTTTTACACATACTACAAACCCTATGATGCAATCCATGCACGCATAAACATATGATGGCACCATACGTCTGTAAGAAATTCAATATATATATCTTAAACCATCCATAGAGATTCAACAATCAATCATATGACAAAGGGATCTACACAAACATGACATAGACGCAATAGATCATCTGCAAATAATTTATAACTTCAAACACCATTTTTACATAGGGCGGTACAGAGGCGTGTGGGAGAATGAACCACTATAGACAAGGAGGAATGCGATGGAGATGGCGGTGAAGATGGCGGAGAGGACAAAGCGGGGCGCAGGGTAGCACCGACGGTGGCGCAAGGACTCCTTCCTGTGCCGCCGGCATCATGGGAGAGCGCCGCCCCTTAGCCCTCTTCCTTCATGGTCTTGGAAGCCCTCCCCCATGGATATGAGGCTAAAAAGTGGCTTTGGTGGCTGGAAATTCGTGGTATGGGGTGTCTCCCACGACCTAGGTTTCCTCCCTTTATATAGTCTCACGGATTTCCGTCATCCCATCTATGGCTGCGGTAAATCGGGCGTATCTCGGCTGGCCGGACTCAGAAACAGGCGAATTTTAAGTCTAGATCGTACGCCATGAAATTCCCCACAATTTTGTCTACTGTGAGATTTCCGTTTGATACTGTCTTCGACCCGTAACGTGGCAACCTTTAAAAAGTGTTTTCAGACAGATTTCAGGAAAGTCCCAATTCGACTCCAACAAGGTTTCTTCTTCTATTTTTGGTAATTCCTACACATCAAAGTGCAAAATAAGAACATTCTGCACTTTTGCAACTATTAATAGGTTAGTCCAAATAAATCATAAACTTAATATGAAAACAATTATGAAAACCATTAAAGTAGCATGAAACCATCAAAAATCTATACTTCTTATAAAGCAAAACCCCACTAACATGCATTAATTATTTTCCTATCTCAACATGCAAGCTATCCACATCACCCATCCTATTAGCCAATCAATAGTCCATGTCATCTCCACTAATATTTATTAATCATTACATGCAACACATCATCTATTTATTAAAACATCCAATTGTTCAAATTAACAATTTATAATACATACTCATCACATGTCTATTAAAATTTACTATCTCATGATCAACTGATTTTTACATGTTTCTTTAGACAACATAATATTACATACATGTGTTTTTAGAAAAGTACGTTGAGACCCCCGCCCTTTGCATTGAAGTGATGCATATGAAATTTATTATAGTTCCTATATGGATCCCGCTGCAATGCGCGGGGTATCCTTCTAGTTATAGTTATGTTTTGGACGTATCAACATCCCCAAGCTTAGTTCCTAATCATCCTCGAGTAGGTAAAATGATAAAAACAAAATAATTTTTGAGGTGACATGCTACCAACATAATATTGATCATCATATTTGTAAAAGCATTTGTAAACTGAGATCATAGCACTACAAACACAAGCATGATAGATATAATTCTAGCAATAAAACATAGCAATAACTTTGCATCATGAGAAGTAACACAAATAAAAGATCATGAATAAAAATGCATTGAAAGTTATATGTTTGTTTCAAGTATAGAGAAAACATAGCAAATTGATATTTCGCTTGTCCTTAAGAGTGAGGCAAAACATAAATGTCAGGACACCTTCAAAGTTTAAGAGGAAGACTAGAACAAATAATTTGAGAGCAAGTAATAACACATCATGAAGAAATTAATAATGTTTCTGGGACAAATGCACATTAAACTCAGAATGGCTACTATGCTCTCTCAACTGTGCATAAAGTTAGAAGATGAAGACTCAACATAAAAGTAAAAGAAAGGCCCTTCGCAGAGGGAAGCATGGATCACTCATGTGCTAGAGCTTTTTATTTTATTAAACATAGGTATAAAATGTTTGACACTCCTCCCAACCATCTTACACAAACCATGGCTAACCGAATCCTCGGGTGCCTGCCAACAATCACATACCGTGGAGGAGTGTCTAGTTTTTACATAAGTGTATGCTTATGTCAACGAATGGTAAACAGAAAATACATTACGTCACAAGCCAACTAGACTTCACAAGAGCGGATCCCATTGAAGGACGCAACTAGTGTAGAAGGTCATCCCTCTTTCTCTTTTGTTTACACAATTATGATTTGACTGATAAATCAGGGGCAAAAATAGTGAAGAGAATTTGTTTGTATTAATTTGGGGCTGGGCACCCCGCTACCAGCTCTTCTATAAATTGGATAAGCGGATAAAGCCACTAGTCCAGGGTGTGAAATCCAATCAACAAGTGAGATAAAGATTCTCTATTTATATCCTCATGAGCTAAAACAGGAACACAAAACAGGAGTAATTTTGAAAGTTTTAAACGTAACACATGAGCAATTTACTTTGGAGTGGCGGTTAAGTACCACATGTAGGTAGGTATGGTGGACAAATTTGGCATACTTTGGTTTTTGGGAGTTGGATGCACGAGTAGAGCTCATACTCAGTACAGGTGGAGGCTAGCAAATGACTGGGAGCGACAAATCAAGAGAGCATAAAGGCCATAATCATGCATAGTAAGAAAAACATCATCATGCATACCTTCCTCTTGGGGTATCCCAACAAACGTATGTTCACACGCATCAGTCCACTAGTTGGTATTTATGTGATTGACACATGCTAGGTACTTGGTCTTGGATTAAAAATGGCCACAACAACAAAGGTAAAAACGATAGAAACAAATTCTACGGCATAAACAACTAGGTGGGCTACTATGATGATTTTTTACTAAAATTACATGGTCATGGTTCAAGTATGTCCAAATTATTTAGGTTCTGATGTCTCTGTTTCAAGGTTACCAAATGGAGAAATTTTGCAAAAGGAATCATATTTAAATTATTTATAGAATTAAATCTATATGAAAAATACTCAAATGAACAACTTAAATCTAAATTCAACTTTAGTTTGTTAAAAAATTATTTTGGGATAGAGAGTATCAAAGTAATTATCCTAAGGTTCCCAAAAATATTTTATTTGCAATTTTGGATTTGCAGAATTTGAATTATGCCAAAATTCATCAAACACGTATATTTAAATTTGAACCATAAGTTTGTAAAATTTAAATTTGGACAGTGCTAAAAGATTCTACATGTCATGGGATTTTAAAAAGTCCAAGTTTGCTAAATTTGACCTTATGGTTAAAAAGATATGAATGTTCTAAGTTCTGGGGGTGTTTCTGCAAAACTGCCATTTTAATTCTATACGGAGAAAAGTTCAGAAAATGCGGTGACAAGTGGCAGCTCCTGAGTGGTCAGGCTTGCTGACTAGGTGCTTGCATGGCTGCTGACTAAGCGGAAACGTGGACGATTTCTATTGGCCGATACTAGTTCGTTTAAGTGAGTCTATCATACGCATCGGATCAAGATCTGACGACTACGGGAGGGGGTTATGGTTTACCCGGTCAGCAAGGATGTCGGAGAATGAAGTTGCAGCACGCTCTGCTCAGGACTCGACGGCAATGATTCTTCGGCTGTTCTCGAGCTCGGAGGGAACGTCGATGAGGCACGGGAGAACACGACGAGGAAGAAGGTGACCATGACACGGGCTCGCGCTTCCCGGGATGGCGGCGCGATGCGTACGGAGACCTCGGGATGCCGACGACCTTTGGAGGTGCTTGGCACGAGCGTTCCTGGGACAGGAAAAATCGGGCAAGATTATGAGAAGAAGCGCACTTGCAGGGTAAGGAAGAGGAGAGGAAATGCGGAGCCGGGGACCCTCCGCTGCAGCCGCAATAGGCGAGGAACGGCGGCGGTAGAGTTTTACTCCGGTGAACAATACCTCTAGCCTCGGGGAACCAAATCGAGGGAAGAGGGAGGGGAAAGGTAGAGGGGAGGGAGTTCTCTTAAGGTACGGGCTCGGGCTGCCGTTTCTTCTCCTTAACGCGGGGATTGAAGAGCAATAACCTCGGCCGTTTTTGGTAACATACGGGAGGCAGGAGGTTGAAGACAGGGTGACGTCATCGCCTACGTCACTGCGAGACCCACCTGTCAGGGGGAGAGAGAGCGCTCAGGCTGCTATTGGGTTCCTCACGGGCCGGGGTGCGGGTTTCTGGGCCTTGCGCTCCCTGCACGCGTGAGATGGATAGATTGGCAGGGGATTTGGGTTGGGCCGGCTTGCTGATGCGCGCCTCTTTTTTTTTGTTCTTTTCTTTTCCCGTTTTAATTCAACAAAACATATCTTTTATTCTATAAGCCCAATTTGCCTCAAACAAAATTCTATGGTTTTGTAAAATAATTCTCTTTGCAATGGAAACATTTATGTTTAGTTTGAAACACAGTTAAAATATTATATATTCAAAATATGAACAATTGAAAATAGTTACTTAATATTATTTTCTTTTTAAAAATTATTAAATGTTATTATTGTAAAATAGAAATTTAGAGGCAAGCACTTTGAAAATAGTGTTTCTCATAGTCATTTAACTAAATTTTATAATTAAAAAACTTCATGAAATAATTTATGGTTGGAACTTGTTATAGTAGTTGAAAAATAATTATAGTTAATTTTGGCTTTTAAAATATTTTTGTTAATCAAATAATCGTAAGATGAATTATCATGGATAGATAGAAGTTGAAAACCACACTTGAAAAAAAAACATGTAGTTAGAGAAAACACAAATCATTTTGAATTCACATAAGTGCTCCATAAGATATTTATTTTGGGGAAGATTTAGGGTTTAGGAAACAGAGGCATAATGGATTCTCAATTCCAATAAAATTCGAATAACATAACATATTAGCTTTGTGTTTGATATTTGTTTGGTTTTGGTGGCTTTCATTATCAGGATAACAAAAGTTTTTTTTTTTTAGTGATTTTCGCACTATCCGAAAACCAGGGATGTTACAGATTTTGGCTCAAGGTTTGGATGCACAAGAAGCATTCCCTCTCAGTACAGAGTTTAGGCTAGCAAGGTTGTTTGAAGAAAACATAAGATATCAACTAGTATAGCAAGACTTACATGAAAACAAATTGCAAGCATTATAAGACTCTATACTATCCTCCTTGTTACTCAAACACCTTTTACTAGAACATATCTAGACCTTAGAGATACCAATCATGCAAACCAAATTTCAAAAATCTCTACGGTAGTTATCCACTAATAGGTTTTAACCACATGATACAAGATCTTAAACATGAACTACTTGAAAGCTCAAAACAATTGCCAAGTATCAAATTATCCAAGACAGTGATCTACAAGAATATGTAAGTCTTTTCCAATATACCATCTACTACATGTAGCATTTTCTGTTTCCAACAAAACACCATTTCATTATTTCAACACAAACTCTCCAAATAATTTATCAATGAAGCAAGAGAGTACTACTCTACAAGAACTAACAGCTCTGAATAAGAGATGCATGAAAAACAGAAGTTAAAAGAATTGCAGCAGCTAGACAATAAATGAAGAATACAAGTATTCATATGAAAAAGCGGAGCATGTCTCTCTCCCACACAAGAATGATAGGATACAACCAAGTTTATTACAGAAAATAAAATAAAAGAAAACAAACATACGCTCTAAGTAAAGTGCATAAGATGTGAACGAATAAAAATATAGTTTCACTAGAAATGACGTGATACTTTGTTGATGGAGAAGGGGATGCCTTGGACATCCCCAAGCTTAGACGCTTGAGTCTTCTTGAAATTTTTAGGGATGATCCACGGGGGCATCCCCAAGCTTAGGTTTTTCACTCTTCTTGATCACATTATATCATCCTCTTCTCTTCACCCTTGAAAACCTCCTTCACACCAAACTCAAAGTAATTCTCATTAGAGGGTTAGATAATAATCAAAAACACACATGTTCTGCATGGACACAAGCATTACTAATACTTTCTAAACATTAGCTATAGCCACTGATGCTTTCTGGAGCAAACAAATCCACTCAACATAGTAAAAGAGAGAATGCAAAATAAAAGACAGAATCTATCAAAACCAGAACAGTCTGTAAAGACGAATTGTTTCGAGGCACTTACATTGCTCAGATCAGAAAACCCAAAACTAAGAAAATTTGCGTACATATCTAAGGATCACGCACAAAAAGTTTCAGGACGTTTCAGTTTTTCTGGAATTTATAACGAATTAAAAGGTGGACAACAAAAATTTGTTCCTGCACAGAAATCCGACTCTAGCATTAACTTTCCACTAGAGACTTTATTTGGCACAACAATTAGAACAAGTAAAGGTACAAAGGAGTTGTTACATAAGTAAAAAACACCTTGACTCAAACAAAACAGAAGAAAAATTACATAATAAAACATGGGTTATCTCCCAACAGTGCTTTTCTTTAATGCCTTTCAGCTAGGCACAAAAAGAAAGAATCAAGTATTTTCAAGTGAATAAGCATACAAATAAATAATTTCCTCTACAACACAACTTGTAACAATTGGTACTTTAGGTACCCCTGTAGATGATTCAACATGTAAATCACTCTTAATTTCACTAAAAGTTTAATCAATTTTAAGCACATTATGGGGTTTCGGTTTAGACACCTTGGGAACATGCATGAACTTTTTCTCTTTTCCCACAAAAGCTTTCTCCCTCTTAAATTTAAGAGAAGAAAAAGTTGAACTTAATGTTTCCATAGCCTCCTCTAGTTTTTCAATCCTGAGGTTTTGATTATCATGGGTATTGCTAGCCTCTAAAACATTGATTCTTTTATTGATACTTACTATTGATTCATTAACTTTGCTAGCATTATCAAGGAAATTTGGCAATTTTTTCTCGAGAGAGTTCAGCTTTTTTTTATAGCATCTTCTAAAGTGATCTCAGTTTTAACAACTTTAGTAGGTGGTATTCCTACTAAACTTTCAAATAAATTACAGGCTTCCAAAGTAGGAGTTTCCAGAAAATTACCACTTGTAAGAGTATCTAGAACATATCTATACCAGCTAGTAATACCAACATAAAAATTCCTAAGAAGGATCATGGTAGACTATTTTTTAGTACATCTATGATGAGCATCACTTATTCTATACCAAGCATCTTTCAAACTTTCTCCCCCTTGTTGCCTAAAAGAATGAACCCCGACTTCAGGAATACTCATTTTCGAACAGGATAACAAAAATAACAACTATAATAGGAACTATTTTTTTTCGTGTTTTTGATATAAAGAAGAAAATAAGACAAAATAAAATAAACTACGCAAAACAAAAACAAAGTAAAAAGATCGGAGGTGGGAGAATCCCCTTGCAGAAATCCTCTTTCTCCCCAGCAACGGCGCTAGAAAAGAGCTTGATGGAGTGTGAACACACGTCCGTTGGGAAACCCCAAGAGGAAGGTATGATGAGTACATCAACAAGTTTTTCCTCCAGTAAGAAACCAAGGTTTAATCGGACCAGTAGGAGAAAGAAATCACTTCTAAAGGTTGTTGACAGCTGATGTTGGCAGGGCGCACTACCAGGCTCAACGGCAACATGGAATCTGCACACAACACAACCAAGATACTTTGCCCCAACAAAACAGTGAGGTTGTCAATCTCACCGGTCTTGCTAAAAACAAAGGATTAGACGTATAGTGTGGAAAATGATGTTTGTTTGCAATGAATGAAATGAGAACAATGTTTGAAGTGAAAAAGAACAGTGTTTGCAGTAGGTTGTATTATCAGTGTAAAAAAATGGACCGGGGTCCACAGTTCACTAGTGGTGTCTCTCCATAACAAATAAATAACATGCCGGGTGAACAAATTACAGCTGGGAAATTGACACATAGAGAATGCACCATAATGCATATACATGACATGATGACTACTATGATATTCATTTGGGCATTACAACATGATACATAGACCGTTATCCAACTGCATCTATGACTAATAATCCACCCTCAGGCGTAGTTTGAAAAACCGAACCGGCCATCGAACCGGTGAGGCCGTCGGTTCAGGTTTTTACCGGTCGGACCATTGGTTCAATGGTTCATTTGCGACAAAAAACCGGGAAATTTGAGCTAAATTTTCAAAATATTGACACGATATCGATTAAATACACATCATATAGAGTATAATCCACTAGTAAATCACTAAATATTGACTTCCCAGTTAGTTATTTTGCCTTATAACTTGTTTTGGCTCAAATTAAGGGGTTCAACTCCTACTTTATGCATTTTTTTTTAATTTTTGCTGGTTTTTTACTAAAAGACCAATTGACTTTAAAAAACCGGACAAGGCTCCGGTTCAGGTTTTTTCCGGTCGGACCGCCGGTCCGGTCCGATTTTTAAAACCATGCCTCAGGACGTCATCCGAGCAAACTTTTTGTATTAGGTTGCAAGAAAAAGATTATTGCATTAAGTAAAGTGCGTAATGTAAACAACACAATTATCCTTAGCCAAAGCATTGTTGTTTTACCCCTAGTGGCAACAGCACATCCACAATCTTAGAAGTTACTGTCACTCTCCCAAATTACTGGAGGCATGAACCCACTATCTAGCATAAATACTCCCTCTTGGAGTCACAAGCATCTACTTGGCCAGAGCATCTACTAGCAACGGAGAGCATGCAAGATGAAAAATAACATATATGATAGATCTATAATCAACTTGACATAGTATTCAATATTCATCGGATCCCAGCAAACAAAACATGTAGCATTACAATAAGATGATCTTGATCATGTTAGGCAGCTCACAAGATCTAAACATGATGGCACAAAATTGGAGAAGATAACCATCTAACTACTGCTATGGACCCGTAGTCCAAGGATGAACTACTCACGCATCACTCCGGAGGCAGGCATGGTGACGAAGAGCCCTCCGGTGATGATTCCCCTCTCCGGCAGGGTGCCGGGAAGAGCTTCAGAACCCTCCCGAACTAGGGTTGACGATAGCGGCGGCTACGGAACTTTTCGTTGATGGAGGCTCGGGTACTTAGGGTTTTCCCAAGGAAGGCAATATATAGGCGGAAGGGCGATGTCAGTGGGCGACCAGGCGGACTACACCACATGGCCGCGCGGCCAAGGGGGGGCACCACCACCTGGTGTGGCTGCCTCCCTGGCCCCCTTCGAGTCCCCTTCGGACTCCGTGTACATGACAGAGAAATAGGGACTTCAGCTTTTTTCCGTCCAATTCCGGGGATATCTCTAGAACAACTTTTCTGAAAATAAAAAAACAACATAAAATAGGAACGGACACTGTGGCATCTTGTCAATAGGTTAGTCCGAGAAAATGCATAAATATGCTATTAAGTGTATAGAAAACAAGTAGCAATTGGCAGAATATCAACATGGAACATCAGAAATTATAGATACGTTGGAGACGTATCACCCTTCCCTCTAAGCCCAATACCAACCACACAATCCCTCAGATCTATTAACCCTAGCCCTAATCTCCCCTCTCCTCCACAAGGAACCTCAATTGGTGGGATTTTGGGGGAGATCTCCTCCATTGTTGGTGCTCTAGCAAGATGGCCTCCAACTCGGGTATTGCTTTGGTTTCTCCCTCTATCTTCTCATCTTTGTCTTCTCTTAGCAATCTCCTACTTAGATATTTCACCCTTGCCAAGTTTGGTGCTCTTTTTGGTATAGAGGAGGCAATCTTCACTCATTTCTCGCATGTTCAGATCCGTGGTGACGAGAGGCTGATACTGAAGGCCAACCCTGGTATCAAATTTGCTACTCTCCCGGTGTTGGATCAATGCACATTCCTAAAGCCAAGTTCTTCACAGATTTTCGGTATGTCATTCACACTATTGTCCGGAACACAATAAGTGCGAAGTATGGGGAGAAGGAAAATGTTCACAGGTGGATGATCAATCTTCTCCATCACATTGTTAAATCTCGGAGTATGGTGAAACTATTGTAAGACTACGTTATTCTCGGAGTATCCATCCTATGGAGAAGACTATGTTATTCTCAGATTATCTATATTATGGTGAAGACTATGTTATTCTCGGATTATCCATCTTATGATGAAAAGTATGGTGAGATGAAATTCTATCCTTGATTACATAATGATTGATGTGGATACATGTCTTACCTTATTATCATAATAAAATGCCAATGGATCTAGTATGTAAATCTCTAGAGCTAAAATTTCTACTTCATTATCTTATGGTTATCTTGAAAATTTATCTAGCTCTAGAAATAATCTTGGCCTATAAAATCTAGGGGGAGCTAGGGACCCCCAATTAATTGTGCCCTTTGTATGCCAATCAAATTTATAATTATGGGCACACAAATAGGGGGATATCTCCTAAATTCCTATTTCTTTGCAATTGCTTCAATCAAATATCTTTTATGCAAATCCTTGTGTTGTCATCAAACATCAAAAAGGGGGAGATTGAAAGGATATTCGTCCCCTAATCCTATTTTGATGTTTGATCACAACACTCAGAAGTTTTAACCATTTTTCTCAAGTGTTTTAGGAAACAAACCTTAAGATGCAAATGAATAAGGACACAAAAATGGAGAAAGAAAAACAAGTCAAAAAATGTTTGTTGAATAGAAGGATCAAATAAATAAGAAGAAAAAGGACGAAGAGGAGAAAAAGGAGAAACTGCATGGCTGACCTAGCAGCCGGCCTGGCCGGGCAGGATGCCGGGAGGCTCGGGTGGGTGGCCGGCCTTGGCGTAGGGCTGCCGGCCCAGGCAGGGCTCTAGGCTAGGCTCCCTGCTTCCTGGTTGGTTGTCTGTCTAGCCGGCTCAGGCCGGGCTCCAAGCCTGGCTCTCTGCATCCAGGCCGGGCTGCTCGGGGTGCAGGTCGGGCATCCTGCACGAGCGGAAAACACCCCTAATGACTTTTTTCTCCCCCAATATAAAATGGGGTCTTCTTCCACCTTTAGAAGGTGTCACTTTAAGCTTCTCTTTTCATCATTTGTGGCCACCTCAAAACTCATAGATCTCCCCAAATAGCCAACCAAAGATCTTGATCTTTTGGGATTTGGAGGAGAGCCACTAGATCTACATCTCCACCAAACCGATTCATCACCACCCCACTAATACCTCAAGGATCTTGAAGTTCTTGGTTCATTGGAAACGAGAACCTTGTTGCTCTTAGTTCATTGGAGCTTGAAGCCTTGTTGGTGTCCCTGAAGCTTTGGGATCTCGTGGATCTTGTTGCTCGGAGTCTTGGAGGCTTCCGAGATTTGGTGAGGACCCTCCAAGTTGTGGAGTGTGCCTCATACTTGTAAAGGTTCTAGTTGTCAACCTCAACGACAACATAGTGATTCATGTCTTATCTACTTTGGTGGTTAAACACGAAGGAGATACGGTTTGCCATTTGACAGCTACTCGGTGTTCCACTTTGGTGGCACCACACCTCTCCAACGGAGATTAGCTTCCATTGGGAAGTGAACTTCGGGATAAATCTCCGCGTCATTGTGTTCGGTTATTCCTCAACTTACCTTTACTTGTTGTTGCTAGCTTAGTTCTTGAACATCTTGTGTTAGTATTATTTGCTCATCATATATGATTGTTCACCTAGTTGCATAATCTAGACAATCTATATTTGAGCTATTATCCATAATAAAAAAGAAGTAAAATTTGTAGCTAACCTATTCACCCTCCCTCTAGTAAACCCTCTCGATCCATTAAGAGGAGGGATGGATTGGTGGAAATGTAGGTCTAGATCTCCTCTCACTTTTCCCTCAAATATGTGCAAGAATCATGGGAGGGATTGAGGGAGGGGCAAGCTTTCCAAGGTCAACAATGGTGGGAGAGAGAAAAAAAAAAGTGCTCAGAAAAACTTGGGAACCAATAGGGAAGAAGACCCCTTAATTAGGTCCCCACAAAAACTAGTCATTTACTGTCCAGATTCAACCATGTCGGATTAATCTGGAATCAATCCGGAATGTCGGATTAATCCGGGACAATCCGACAGCCACGCGAGATTTTCACGTTCGTATAGGATTGGTTCCAGATTCAATCCTGAACCCCGGATTCCTTCCAGTTTATTCCGACAGCTAACCGAGGTTTTCATGGTCAAGTCGGGTTTATTCCTGATTGTCCGGAATGTCGGATTCATTCTAGAATCAATCCGGATTTGATTGAACTAGCAAAACTAAAACTGCAATAACTTTAGCAAACAAACTTCAAATGAGGTGAGACCAACTTTCTCAAAGATGAACTGGTAATATTTTCACCATCGAAAACACAACAAGTTTTTCTTACGAAATCCGTTTTCGATGAACTAGAGCTTGGCATGGATATGAACACAAGCTCTATGTCCTCACAAGGATAAAATCCAAATAAAAAACAAGAAAGATGATATGCCAAGTATTTTGTATCAGGAGAAGAATCGAATGAAGAAGCTATGACCATCCAGTTAGCGTTGCAGAAGAGTTTACACAACCACCACTTGTTGAGAACCTATAGTTTAGCTCAGGTCTGTCTTACAAATTGGAAACTTTCTGTGAGACAAATGAGGTTGACTGAGTGTTAGACCACGTAGTTCATCAATCTACATGTGGAAATGATATGGGTGCAGGATGGACTGATCACCATTCCTACTACTCATGTTATTCACTCGTACTATGTTGGGTTGAATGAATTATGTTTGCCTTGAACCTTAGTCAAGTGACGACGATGTTAAGCCTAAACAATAGAATGGTAAGATATAATAATAACCCTTTGTTAGGCAAGTGTTGCTGAAATGTACTATCTTTTGGTGAGGATCAAACCAACTTTGGAGGAACCAAGCAATGGAAGATCTTACCTACCATGAGAGTTTTGTTAGAATTAGTTTGGTGTTTTCCTTCAAGGATGACAACAACAAGATGGGAGATTGCCAAGGACATCAAAACACTAAGTTGAGAGTGACCCAAGATTTTTTTTTGATTGACCCAAAGAGTGGCACCTCGGTGTCAAAGGTAGTTCAACATGACCTAAGTTGGTCTGCAACTCTACTGCAAGGGAAAGTTCTACTCAAACCATCTAGAGTAAAGCTACACTTCAATCCCTGTGAATAGACACACCCTATTGAAAGTATATATATACCCATAGAACCCTAAAGGTTGTATACATGGATTCAAGACCTCAAATACCTACGAGGAGTTGATATATGCTACACAATAATATCATGTATGATCAAGTGCGACTCCAGTTGGGGATGTAGTAAACCCAACAGCCAGTTGGATAAGAGTTTTAGACTACCCACAATAGTATTTTTAAGAGTGGTAGTCCACCTAGTTGTTTTGGAACCCACACACCCAAACCTATCTTTCTTTCTAGCCTTCCCAAATCTCGGAACGAGATTTCTTTTAAGGGTGGTAGTCTGTCGCGTCCCAAATTTTTGAAATGTTTAATAATTACCAAAATTTGAAACTTTTGAATTATGGCAAATAAAATTCTCAAACCTTGAAGTTTGACTTAAAATAATTAAATTTTTGGTATTTAATAAACCCATAATACCAGTTTTGCAAAGTAATTTAAAACAAGATCTATTTTATAAAATGGGTTGTTTCCAATATGTTATTTTGGAAGTGAGTTTTGACATGAAAGTGTTTTAATAATTGCTTTAAATAATAATTCCTAGCTTTTAATAAATATTTTAATAAGCCAAAGCATTTTGTAGAATCCTTAAAGGTTTTAAAAAGGGTTAAATCATAAAGTGATTTCCAAGAATTATTTTATTCTGAAAATGAGCTTATATATTTTATATCAAACACTATTGTTGGTGGTGTTTTTCTGAATTTTAGAAAACAGCCAATGCTTTTATTAAAGCCCTATTTTTAAAAGAATTAACATAAGGTGTCAAATAAGCATTTAGGAAAATTTGAACTTTTCAAACTTGAAACGTGTTGGAAATAGTCCATAATGGTTTTTAGTTGAAATGTGTGATTTTTTTTACAATTTCCCATAAACTTGTTTGAATTGTTTTGGAACTCTATTTCGAAAGCTATAAAGAAAAAGAGAATTAAAAAAAAGAGCCTAATGGGCCGACCCAGCCAACGAACCGATCGGTCTCCTCTTGTTCACGTACATGTTGTACGTTAGCAGCCAGCCATGGCAGTTTCCATCCCCTCCTTCTATAGGACATTAAAGTCCTCGAAATGAATTGCACTAATGATAAAAACTGCTCACCACTTAACCACGGATTCATTCAGGGAATTTAATCTCCGTTTTAATGTCTTAATCGTACAAATCGAGCTGGTGCACCGAATGCCATCCATCGGCATTGATCTCCGGATCTCCCTCCTCACACTAAGAAGCCGAAACAAGTTATCTACTGCGTTCCCCTCTTGCTTCTCTCCCATTTCATTTCTCATACTTTCTCCAATGAATTCATCTACATCCCGTACCATCCGTGCCCATTTCAGCCCCGAACGTGAGTTCATCCTCAAATCTTGTCGTTCACGGTGACCATCTTGTCAATCCCTTGCACCAGAAGATTCTCCTCGCCAATACCTACCTCTAGGACATAGTCTTGGATCAAAACAAACTCATTTGCCGCGCCGCCGTTGGCACTCCGCACTACTACCGTCGTTCTCCGTGATTTCCGGCCACGGTTGGGTAGTCCCTGCCTCGAAATTTTGTCCCTCCTATCACTCTCAACCTAACACATCTAATCTTACCCTTGTTCAAATTTTTTTTCCTCAGCAAAACGACGAGGACAAGCCTGACACTCAGCTCGCCGACGAACCGACACAACCTCGGGTAATTGTCTAGAAAGTTTAGTACCTTTTGCTGGCCATCTATTTGGTTTCACAATGGTCCGTGTGCGATTTATGTTTTTGTAGTTGTTAGCTAGTCTCGATCCTCCGTCGTAGTCTGTCGAGTATACTCTCCCGACCTCCATGCTTAGATAGAAAACCTCGGTTGAACTTTAGGGAATGCACGTATAAAACTTCATTCGCTGAGATCGTACATGGTCAACAAACTAAGCAGCCATGCTAGCACCTTGATGGTTCATACTTTGCTTGTTCTAGCTCAGGTAACACGCCAAACACAAAAATCCTGCTGAATATACTTGTATTATTTCAGCTTCTGACGTGGTTTCTATCCAAGTATTCAGAACGCACACGTGAATATATCAAGACTTAACTAAATTGACTTAAACTACTAGCTGGGAGTTGTAGTCTAACTCAGATTGTTCATCTACTTGTACGTGTAGCATAAATACAATGGCAGGAAGCTCACCGTTGTTTCCCTCCAAGCATTGATTTGTTACACATATGATAATCTAACAGAAAACACGTCACGTGTTGTATCTTGTCCATTTTTATTTTTATGGACAACAAATGTCTCAGTCATCCAAAACAAATCATATCGGTAGTTCTAACTATCCAAATTTCGGAAATTTTAGTATCTCTAGAATCCTTAGAAAATATAGTATCCAATGGAACCATTAGTTTCAAGTTTTGATATTCATAAAATACTCACATTTCAAATGAGAGACATTGAGTATTTTTTTTGTCATAACTTAAATTCTAAAATCCATTTTAATTTATTCATTTTTGCAAAAAGAATGATATTGAAATTTGTTTGCTAACGGTAGATAATAATGCCGAATAACCATTAACATCAGTATTTAATTTTTTTTCAACTCAATTACTCTACATGAATTCAAACATGAAGTCATATTTGTCTATGCCATATCTCATGATCGTGAAACTTTATTGGACTCACTCTTTTTCCTATGATTTTATGTTGGCATTTTCGTATCCAATAAAACCATGAATACACTACATCATAAAAAAACACTTTTATCCATTTGGATTGGAATTTTATACTACACACCACACTGTTGGGAATATGCCCTAGAGGCAATCATGTATGATGTTATTCCCAATGTATTCATAAAGTTATTAAGTTTTCCTTTGGTTTGAACATCTGATATATGTCATTGAATATGTGATTCGATTGTGGAACTATATATTCATGTTGTTCATACTAGATTGTCCTTGGTCATTAAGGTTGTGCTGGACACACACCCTAGACTAATGTGAGTGTTGGCTGATGACATGGTTCCACTTGTCATGGGCATGGTGATGCCATTCCAACGTTCACAGACTTGGCTAAAGAGTTTAGCAAGTCGGACTGACCCATATTGAGATGCAACGAGTATGTCGTCATTTGCATGTCTCAATCAATGTAATCCTTAGACCTGAGGTTGTCGCACAATCTGAGTTATGGATCACCGACTTAGGTTCTGTCAAACGATGTTCCGTGACAAGGCAGTTATAAAGGCAGAGTTCGGGTCGAATGAGAAGCAAGTTGTGTGATGTGGATAATCAAGATGGGATTTTTGCCCCTCCGAATGGAGAGATATTCTCTGGGCCCTCTCGGGTGATATGATTCAGGAAGCATGGCCATGCGCGACTCATTTAAGTGTTAACTGTGTCTGTTTACTAAGAGTTAGTCAGATGAATCACATATCACAGATCGAGAAGAGAGTCGAACTATTTAAGGGACGACGATAAATCGCCCATAGTTCGACAAGGTATATCGTGAGGCAAAAGGGACTAAGATTAATATCACATTCAAAGGTATGTCGTCATGACTCAATGGGACTTGGGAGTCGGCACGTTCTGCTAGGAGCCGCTACCGATTGATCGATTGGGAGTTGGACTCCAATCGTTTCAAAGTCGCCATGAGCCTGCAGGGTCGCACACTTAAGAGCGGGAGCAAGTATTGGTCGGGTTGGACCCGAACCGGAAATGGACTGAGTTTGTGAGTCGGACTCACAGAGGGAATGGGCCACAAGTGTTGTGAAGCCCACTACCATTCGCTACATAAAGAGGGGCGCAGGTTGCCCAGCGGGCAAGTTAGTCCACTCCCATGTGTTGGGAACCCTAGCCCCACTCAGTCCAGCCGTAGCACCGGACCTAGCAGTCCGTCGTCGGAGCTCCTCCTCGTACGTGTGGATACCGGCAGAGGTGATGTACGTTCAGCACTTCGGTTCGCGGGATTGGATCGGCTGGATCGGATCGTGGGACTTCACCGCATCGACGTGCTTCATCGATAATCCGCAACCGCGCGTCTAGTGGTAATCATCGTGGCCTTCTACCTCGGCTAGATCTTGGAAGTACCGCGTAGGAAAAGTTTTGTTTATCTCTACGCGTTCCAACAGTGGTATCAGAGCGGTAGCTTCTGGTATTAGGCCCGATATCCGTACATATGTGATATGTAATTAGCGTTAGATGTAATCTAATTGTTGTTTTGGTGGTCGTTCTATGAGATAGATCGGTTTTGTACTAGGTTGATTGGATCAATCGTACTCGGGGTAATAGATGATCTGGTTTCCGTGATCATACTGCTAAGGTCGTGAAACAACTTACCCCTACCGGTCGGTTTCCGCCATCGGGGTATACCGTGACACGTAAATCCAGCTGCGGTAATCGAAGATCAAAGAGTTTGATCGAATCGGAATACGTATCAGATTTGGGTAAAATCGTTTTATCCGATGAAGAAATCCATGATCGGAATGCAGATGAGATCGGGACCGCCGGCTTCACCCTGTCGTAGCGTCTTAGATGTCGTTACGAGTTTCACAACGCCAGTAGATATCGTGTCTATGCATAACTTATTTTTGCAGGAAGTTGTGAATGGTATGGCATACATGATCTGCGTATCATGTTCTTGTCAGCCGGCTGGAGCCTAGGTGATGTCATTTTATTGTATAACGACCTGCGTGTCGGATTCTCTATGTAATTTTTCATTTACTAGCTAGTGTAGCTTGTTGGAGAACCCGGGTGACATGCAAGTCGATGTACAAGTTGGCTACATGGAGTAAGATGGCACGTGACAAGAGTTGGCACGAGTCGACTTACAAGCTTTGTGGAGATGGAGATCACCATGAAGAGAGTCATACCATTTCACATTATAATTGTTTTATTTGTGTTATTGTTATGTCTCTATTTACCTCTATTTAGATAGTTGGTAGATTTTAATTCCTCAAAGAAGGTCGAGTCGATCGCCCCGCCAGTGCTCCACCATCACAAGTCGGACATTCTTGGTAGTGGGCTCATGAAATTGAGGTGCTACCAATTCTTTCCGATTAGGTGGGTTTGAGTCGGACTCTTACAAGCGGAAGCACTTGGTAATCTAGACGAGTCCATCACAACAGTTGTGGGGCTCGGGGCGAGGAAGGTTGGGAGCCGGGGCATGTGATGCCACCCAACTAACAGGAGTCGTATTGGATACGATTGGCAAGGTGTTGCCTACCTAGATCACTTGACGGCTAGCGGTGATGCTAAAGCTCACTAGTCGGCTTGCTTATTTAGGATCTTGAATCACTTAGCAACCATCGGAGGGGTGTTGGTTCTAGTGGGAGCATAAGTATTAAAGCGTTTAATATGCCTGCTCTTTTATGAATACATGTCTTAAGTGTTTTGCATATTTTCTGTTGTAGATCAATGGCACCTAGCAACCTTCCTCAGTTGTCCACTTTTGCGTTGAGGTCAATCCTAGAGAAAGATAAACTTAATGGAACTAATTTCACCAACTGGTACCGTAATCTGAGGATAGTCCTCAAGCATGACAAGAAAGAACATGTTCTAGAAACTCCACTTCCTGAAGAGCCAGATGACGATGCGACTGTCGCAGTCATGAATGCCTACCGTAAGACTAGAGATGAGTCTACGGAAATTAGCTGTCTTATGCTTGCACACATGGAACCGGACTTGCAGCATCAGTTCGAGAATGTTGAGGCCTACGATATGACCGAAAGCCTCAAAAGTATGTTCCAGGCTCAGGCAAAGACCGAGAGGTATCAAGTTTCTCAAGCTTTGCTGGGCTGTAAGCTTAAAGATGGTGATCCACTGAGTCCGCATGTAATCAAGATGACTGGTTACGTGCAGTCTCTAGATCGGCTGGGCTTCCCAATTAACGAAGAGTTCGCTACTGATATAATTCTGAACTCTCTTCCTAGTGCGTATGGTCCGTTCATTTCGAACTACCATTTGCATGGTATGGATAAGAAGATCACTGAATTACATGGGATGCTCAAGACAGCAGAGGCTGATCTTAAGAAAGGCGTCAGTCAAGTGTTGATGGTGCAGAATAAGGCTAAGTTCAAGAAGAGTTCTTGGACTAAGAAGAAGAAGGATAAGTCAGGAGGCAACGCCCATGGCCCTATCCAGAGCGCTTCCTCAAAGACTAAGCCTTCTCCTACAGCCGGAGCCAATTGCTTCTATTGCAAGCAGGATGGCCACTGGAAGAGGAACTGCACCAAGTATTTGGCTAACAGAGCCAAGAGTGGAGGTGTGACTTCCAACTCAGGTACGCTTGTGTGCAATGTTATAGACATTTATCTTGTTGATGCACCTAATAGTTCTTGGGTATATGATACCGGATCAGTTATTCACGTATGCAACTCGTTGCAATGACTGGTAAGAACTAGGAGCGTGGCAAGAGGAGAGGTTGATATTCGGGTCGGCAACAAGGCGAGAGTCGCTGCGTTGGAAGTCGGCACGATGCAACTTCATTTACCTTCAGGATTTTTAATGGAACTGAATAATTGTTATTATGTTCTAGTGCTTAGTCGAAACATTATTTCCGCCTCATGTTTGATGAGACAAGGTTATGAGTCGAATATTAAGAATAATGGTTGTTCTTTATATTTGAAAGATATGTTTCATGGCTTTGCACCCGTTCAGAACGGGTTATTTATTTTGAATCTTGATAGTGAATCGGTCTATAACATAAATGTTAGAAGGTTGAAACCAAATGATCTGAATATGACCTACTTTTGGCATTGTCGGCTTGGTCATATAAGTTGGAAGCGCATGAAGAAGCTCCATGATGATGGACTTCTAACTTCGTTCGACTTAGAGTCGTTCAAGACATGCGAATCATGCCTACTAGGCAAAATGACCAAGACACCTTTTGCAAGGAGTTGTGAGAGGGCGTCCGACTTGTTGGAATTAATACATAGTGATGTATGTGGTCCAATGAGCACGACAGCCAGAGGTGGTTATGAGTACTTCATTACCTTCACTGATGATTTGAGTAGGTATGGATATATCTATTTAATGAAACACAAGTCGGAAGCCTTTGAGAAATTCAAGGAATTCCAGAGTGAGGTACAAAATCAACTCGGCAAGAAAATAAAGTTTCTACGGTCGGACCTGGAGGCGAGTACTTGAGCCATGAGTTTGATGACCATCTAAAGAGTTGTGGAATAGTTCCTCAACTCACTCCGCCGGGTACACCGCAGAGAAACGGTGTATCGGAACGTAGAAATCGGACCTTGTTGGACATGGTACGATCAATGATGAGTCGGACAGATCTACCTTTATCATTTTGGGGTTATTGTCTAGAAACTGCAGCGTTCACACTAAACAGAGTACCATCAAAGTCAGTAGAGAAGACACCGCATGAGATGTGGACTGGCAAAAGGCCAAGTTTGTCTTTTCTTAACATTTGGGGTTGTGAAGCATTTGTCAAGCGACTTCAGTCGGATAAGCTCACGCCCAAGTCGGATAAGTGTATTTTCGTGGGGTATCCGAGGGAAACCTTGGGGTACTACTTCTACAACCGGGAAGAGGGCAAAGTGTTTGTCGCTCGGAATGGTGTCTTCCTTGAGAAAGAGTTTCTCAATCGGGGAGTCAGTGGGAGCACAGTGCAACTTGAAGAAATTCGAGAGGAACCGTCTAGGGGCGAGTCGGCAATGGCCTTGGAGGCTGAGCCAGTCGTGGTACCTACGCCGGTAACAGCACCTGAACCACAGAGATCTACCAAATTACAAAATTCTCGTGATGTTTTACTGTTAGACAGTAATGAGCCGGCAACTTATTCGGAAGCGATGGTGGGATCTGATTCCGAGTCATGGCTTGGAGCCATGAGATCCGAGTTAAAGTCCATGGATGAAAAACCAAGTTTGGAATTTGGTCGATCTGCCTGACGGTGCAAGACCCGTCGAGTGCAAATGGGTCTTTAAGAAGAAAAATTGATATGGATGGAAATATTTCCGTCTATAAAGCACGACTTGTCGCGAAGGGGTTCCGACAGGTTCAAGGAGTTGACTATGACGAGACCTTCTCGCCAGTAGTGATGCTTAAATCAGTTCGGATCATGTTAGCCATATCAGCCTATTTCAACTATGAGATATGGCAGATGGATGTCAAGACGGCTTTCCTTAATGGAAATTTAACTGAGGACGTGTATATGATACAGCCCGAAGGTTTTGTCGATCCGGCTAATGCTGACAAGGTATGCAAGCTTCAGAAATCCATTTATGGGTTGAAGCAAGCATCTCGGAGTTGGAACATTCGCTTTGATGAGGTAGTCAAATCGTTTGGCTTCATCAAGAGCGATCATGATTCTTGTTTATACAAGAAGTTTAGTGGGAGCAAAGTAGATTTTCTAATCTTATATGTGGATGACATATTACTGATGGGAAATGATGTCATGATGTTGAAAGAAACCAAAGAATCATTGGAAAGGAGTTTCTTAATGAAGGATTTGGGTGAGGCGACTTACATATTAGGAATTAGGATCCATAGAGATAGATCAAGGCGGCTCATTGGATTGAGTCAGAGTACATATCTAGACAAAGTTTTGAAGAAATTCAAAATGGAAGAGTCCAAGAAGGGATTCTTGCCGATGTCCCATGGCATAAAACTTAGCAAGACTCAGTGTCCTTCGACGACTGATGAGCGAAGTCGGATGAGTGTGATCCCGTATGCTTCGGCAATCGGATCCATCATGTATGCCATGATTTGTACTAGGCCAGATGTTTTCTATGCTCTAAGTGTTACGAGCAGATACCAGGCTGACCCTGGCAAAGCCCACTGGGCAGCGGTTAAAACATCCTTAAGTACTTGAGAAGGACTAAGGAAATGTTCCTAGTTTATGGAGGTGATGAGGAATTCAGTGTAAAGGGTTACACTGATGCAAGTTATCTCACCGACTCATATGATTCTCGTTCACAATCTGGATACGTGTTCGTAATGAACAGAGGGGCTGTGAGCTGGAAGAGTTCCAAGCAAGATACGGTATCTGCATCTACAACAGAGGCTGAGTATATTGCTGCCTCAGAGGTGGCAAAGGAAGCTGTTTGGATCAGGAACCTCCTGATAGATCTTGGTGTGGTTCAGGGCGCGTCCAATCCTTTGGACGTATATTGTGACAACAATGGTGCTACTGCACAAGCCAAGGAACCTAGACAACACCATAAGAACAAACATATACTCATGCGTTACCACCTCATTCGCCAGTTTGTCAAACAAGGTGATATCAAGTTATGCAAAGTACACACGGATGCAAACATTGCAGATCCGTTGACAAAGGCGCTACCACAGCCTAAGCATGAGGCGCACATGAGAGGCATGGGCATTAGATTCCTAGGCATATGAAGCCAAGATGATTGACTCTAGTGCAAGTGGGAGACTGTTGGGAATATGCCCTAGAGGCAATCATGTATGATATTATTCCCAATGTATTCACAAAGTTATTAAGTTGTCCTTTGGTTTTGAACATCTGATATATGTCATTGAATATGTGATTCGATCGTGGAACTATATATTCATGTTGTTCATACTAGATTGTCCTTGGTCATTAAGGTTGTGCTGGACACACACCCTAGACTAATGTGAGGGCTGATGACATGGTTCCACTTGGCATGGGCATGGTGATGCCATTCCAACGTTCACAGACTTGGCTAAAGAGTTTAGCAAGTCGGACTGACCCGTATTGAGATGCAACGAGTATGTCGTCATTTGCATGTCTCAATCAATGTAATCCTTAGACCTGTGGTTGCCGCACAATCTGAGTTGTGGATCACCGACTTAGGTTCTGTCAAACGCTGTTCCGTGACAAGGCAGTTATAAAGGCAGAGTTCGGGTCGAATGAGAAGCAAGCTGTGTGATGTGGATAATCAAGATGGGATTTTTGCCCCTCCGAATGGAGAGATATTCTCTGGGCCCTCTCGGGTGATATGATTCAGGAAGCATGGCCATGCGCGACTCAATTAAGTGTTAACTGTGTCTGTTGACTAAGAGTTAGTCAGATGAATCACATATCACAGATCGAGATGAGAGTCGAACTATTTAAGGGATGACGATAAATCGCCCATAGTTCGACAAGGTATATCGTGAGGCAAAAGGGACTAAGATGAATATCACATTGAAAGGTATGTCGTTATGACTCAATGGGACTTGGGAGTCGGCACGTTCTGCTAGGAGCCGCTACCGATTGATCGATTGGGAGTTGGACTCCAATCGTGTCCAAGTCGCCATGAGCCTGCAGGGTCGCACACTTAAGAGCGGGAGCAAGTATTGGTCGGGTTGGACTCGAACCAGAAATGGACAGAGTTTGTGAGTCGGACTCACAGAGGGAATGGGCCACAAGTGTTGTGAAGCCCACTACCATTCGCTATATAAAGAGGGGCGTAGGTTACCCAGCGGGCAAGTTAGTCCACTCCCATGCGTTGGGAACCCTAGCCCCACTCAGTCCAGCCGTAGCAACGAACCTAGCAGTCCGTCGTCGGAGCTCCTCCTCGTACGTGTGGATACCGGCAGAGGTGATGTACGTTCAGTACTTCGGTTCGCGGGATTGGATCGGCTGGATCGGATCGTGGGACTTCACCGCATCGGCGTGCTTCATCGATAATCCGCAACCGCGCGTCTAGTGGTAATCATCGTGGCCTTCTACCTCGGCTAGATCTTGGAAGTACCGCGTAGGAAATTTTTTGTTTATCTCTACGCGTTCCAACACACACCTTGCAAACAATTAAAAAAAATGACATTTCTTCTTTTGGCATATTGAATCATAAAATGAACGGTAACAAAAAAGAATAATAATATTGAATTGTTTTGTGTGTAACCATTGCGTGTTATTTGGATGCTTTGTTTATTGAGTTTATTTTAACGTATAGATTGAACGGAGTGCAACATTCTATTTTTGAAGAGTGTGTGGTCAACACCAACTTCAAAAAGGCAAGTGGCACACTTCATAAAATTCCTATGATTTTATATGCATTAGTGTTTCAATTTTTTTTAGCATGGTTAGGACTTTGTTAAACAATGCTATGCAAACCAAGTAGGGATAGTTACCTGTTATCTTGATCCCAGTAAACACCAAAGTAGAAATTGTTTGCTTAGCCATGCTTGTAGACTGAGATGGATATTATTCCAATAATGATTGTTGTATGGGAGATGGATTATTATTTTACTTGGCAATGGAGATAGAACAAAATTTCCTATGGAGATAGACCATTACTTGGCACAGGAGATAGTCCAGCATAGCCACTAGAGATAGACCAGGACCACCTTCGGAGATAGACCATTGGTGTTACATGGCAAAGGAGAAAGACCTGCCACTGGAGATAGACCAGCACCACCTTTGGAGATAGACCATAGGTGTTACATGGAAAAGGAGAAAGACCTGCCACTGGAGATAGACCAGGACCACCTTTGGAGATAGACCATTGGTGTTACATGGCAAAGGAGAAAGACATGCCACTGAAGATATACCAGCACCACCTTTGGAGATAGACCATTGGTGTTACAAGGCAAAGGAGAAAGACCTGCCACTGGAGATAGACCATTGGTGTTACAAGGCAAAGGAGAAAGACCTGCCACTGGAGATAGACCAACGTCACCTTTGGAGATAGATCATTGGTGTTACAAGGCAAAGGAGAAAGACCCGCCACTGGAGATAGACCAACGTCACCTTTGGAGATAGACTGACCTGCCACTGGAGATAGACCAGCACAACCTTTGGAGATAGACCATTGGTGTTAAAAGGCTCCGGAGATAGACCAGGATAGCCTATGGGGATATACCCATGTTGTTGAAAGGTCTTGAAACCAAATTCTTCATAGTTCACCGAAATGTACCTGTGAACCACTTTGGATGAAAAGTGTTTTATAAAAGGATAGGACAAAACTAGCTTTCTGCAAAATCTAGCCTTGAACTCCACTTATCCAAATAAGCATGTAGAAGATAGAATTTTTCTAACACATCCAGCATAGTGTCATTTTCCAGTATATTTAATTATACTGATCCCTTGTGGCTGCATATTCCATCCTTCAGATGGATCTGTTGACGAGTGAAGTTTTCGTTTAGGGTCTCGAGTCTACCGCCAACATGTTTTTCCTGTGGCACATGAAGAAGATGGGCTCAATGTTGTACTATGTTTTCTGTTGTAATACTTTGTATTCTACTAGTCCTCTAAGACTATGCAAGTTATAATATTATTTTGTAAAGAATGGATCATGCGTTGTAATAGAAATTGATGTATTTGCATGATATTTCATTTTGTACTGTGGTGCTAGCAATTGATCTAGGGACTAGCACAATAACACAGGTGTTCTTACATGATTTGAATGTGGGAACGCTACAAAATGGTATCAGAGCATTGTGTTGCATGTAGGATTCGACACCCTTAGGTTTGGAAGCCATTTTTGATCATATTATTATCTCCTTAGAGTATTTTTGGATCCTAGCGGCATAGTGAGATGAAGCGGCCCGGACAACTTTACGTGTCCACGGACACGAGACCGTTCCCTGATTGGCTTGCGGGTGCATTGTCCTTGTCACTATAGTGAATATTCAATTTGCTACAAGTTGTTAATAACCCATTGATCACCCTAGGATTGAAAACTTTCTATGTTCAAACGTTTTAGAAACAAAACATGTCATTTTAATGTTTCTCATATCCTCATCTATTATTCACCTTCAAAATCGTCTTATAGACGACATACCCCTTGTTCTCTATCAAGACATGCTAGGAGGTGCAAGGAATAGTTTTCACATGACCATTTGGGTTCAACATGAAGATCTAAACTCAAGAAAATTGAAGAAACTTGGAGATATACCCAGACTTCACGACATACAAGAACACCTCAAGACATTGAGAGAAGGATTTGAAGAACTCAAGAAGATATAGATGAGACAACCAATCTAGTTACTTTGTTAGAACAACATTAACCTGTTAGTGTATTGATCATACCAATGAGTGTGGTATGACAATATTAGTTTGTTTTCTAAAACCATGTTGTTTGGTGTGATGAATGTGTTGCTATATGTTTGTTATGTGTTTTGCAAGATGAGTTTCCTTGATTTGTTGTGTTTGGGTAGGAACCTTCTTTAGATCTTTCTAAACTCTACTCATCCATCCTAAACCCCCACAGATGCCTCCCCGTCTTGATCCCGACAACAACAATGATGTGGTCCAACAGATGATGACTGCTCAAACTCAGCTTATGCAAGTGATGACTCAGTTTATTGCGATTGCCAACAATAACAACAACGCAGACCCCCCAGTGGATAGACTTGCTAGGTTCCTAAGACTTAGACCCTCTAAGTTATCCTCTTCGTCTGAGCCAATTGTGGCAGACGACTGGCTCCACACTATTAACAAGGACTTAGTGACTTGTGAGTGCACTGAAGCTGATAAGGTGAGATTCGCTGCTCATCTGCTCGAAGGACCAGCAACATTATGGTGGAAGACTTATCAGGTTACCCATCCATTGGAGGGAATGACATGGGATACCTTCAAGGAGGGATTTCGAAATGCTAACATTTCCTCTGGTGTAGTGAAACTGAATAAATATGAGTTCTGAAGCCTGAAGCAGGGTGATAGAACACTAAAGGAATACATAGATGACTTCTTCTCACTCTCAAGGTACGCACCTGAAGATATCGACACTGATGCTAAGAGGAAGGAGAAATTTTTCAACGGACTGAGTGGTGAAATGAAGATACCATTGTCAGTGGCATATGCCCCAAACTATCAAGCCTTACTTGATCAAGCTATCACTCTTGACAACAATATGAGGAAGGAAGAAAGCAAGAAGAGGAAGTATAGTGCCAACAAATATCACTCTGAAGAAAATGATGGACATAGCACTCACAAGCATGGGAATCATCACCGCAATGGAAGTAGCCATAATCACCATGGTCATAACCGCAAGGGTGGACATAAAGGATACAATGTACGTAACAAAAGCAATAAAGAGCTCAATGGAAATGGACAACACCATAGCAAAGGAAAGAAAGATCTTAGCCAAGTGGTGTGCTTCAATTGCAAGAAGGCGGGACATTATGCAAGTGACTGTCCCGAGAGGAAGAATGAGCATAACAAATCAGTCCAGAAGGATATTAGCCAAGTGGAGTGTTTCATGTGTAAAGAAACATAACATTTTGCGAGAGATTGCCCAAATGGAAGATACAATGCTAGTGAGCCTCGAGGCTCGACAACAGAATACAGCCACCACTGAATGAAGACCAGATGCTCACTAAAGAGTGTCTAACACGCAATAAATCTTATTTAAGTGTTATTCCAGGAATAAATTGTACTTCGAGTGTAATAAAGTACTATGTTACATGAGAAGTGTGTTACATCTTTGTGACAATCAGAGTTATGTAAGCTTTTGCAACATTATGTGGAAAAATTTATGTCTAAACCCTGATGAACATTTCAACCTTTGTTGAGGTATATCCTACAAATACCATGAAGAGATGAAAATTTTCAAGTGGTGAAATATTTTGAAAACATCCTACATCAGGAGAAGAATCGAATGAAGAAGCTATGACCATCCAGTTAGTGTTGCAGAAGAGTTTACACAACCACCACTTGTTGAGAACCTATAGTTTAGCTCGGGTTTGTCTTACAAATTGGAAACTTTCTGTGAGACAAGTGAGGTTGACCGAGTGTTAGACCACGTAGTTCATCAATCTACATGTGGAAAATGATAAGGGTGCATGATGGACTGATCACCATTCCTACTACTCATGTTATTCACTCGTACTATGTTGGGTTGAATGAATTATGTTTGCCTTGAACCTTAGTCAAGTGACGACGATGTTAAGCCTAAACCATAGTATGGTAAGATATAATAATAACCCTTTGTTAGGAAAGTGTTGCTGAAATGTACTATCTTTCGGTGAGGATCAAACCAACTTTGGAGGAATCAAGCAATGGAAGATCTTACCTACCATGAGAGTTTCGTTAGAATTAGTTTGGTGTTTTCCTTCAAGGATGACAACAACAAGACGGAAGGTTGCCAAGGACATCAAAACACCAAGTTGAGAGTGACCCAATTTTTTTTTGATTGACCCAAAGAGTGGCACCTCGGTGTCAAAGGTAGTTCAACATGACCTAAGTTGGTCTGCAACTCTACTGCAAGGGAAAGTTCTACTCAAACCATCTAGAGTAAAGCTACACTTCAAGCCCTGTGAATAGACACACCCTATTGAAAGTATATATAGACCCATAGAACCCTAAAGGTTGTATACATGGATTCAAGACCTCAAATACCTACGAGGAGTTGATATATGCTACACAATAATATCATGTATGATGAAGTGCGACTCCAACTGGGGATGTAGTAAACCCAACAGCCAGTTGGATAAGAGTTTTAGACTACCCATAAAAGTTTTTTGAAGGGTGGTGGCCCACCTAGTTGTTTTGGAACCCACACACCCCAACCTCTTTCTTTCTAGCCTTCCCAAATCTCGGGACGAGATTTCTTTTAAGGGTGGTAGTCAGTCACGTCCCAGATTTTTGAAATGTTTAATAATTACTAAAATTTGAAACTTTTGAATTATGATAAATAAAATTCTCAAACCTTGAAGTTTGACTTAAAATAATTAAATTTTTGGTATTTAATAAACCCATAATATGAGTTTTGCAAAGTAATTCAAAACAAGATCTATTTTATAAAATGGGTTGTTTCCAATATTTTATTTTGGAAGTGAGTTTTGACATGAAAGTGTTTTAATAATAATTCCTAGCTTTTAATAAATATTTTAATAAGCCAAAGCATTTTGTAGAATCCTTAAAGGTTTTAAAAAGGGTTAAATCATAAAGTGATTTCCAAGACTTATTTTATTATGAAAATGAGCTTATATATTTTTATATCAAACACTATTGTTGGTGGTGTTTTTCTGAATTTTAGTAAACCGCCAATGCTTTTATTAAAGCCCTATTTTTAAAAGAATTAACATAAGGTGTCAAATAAGCATTTATGTAAATTTCAACTTTTCAAACTTGAAATGTGTTGGAAATAGTTCATAATGGTTTTTAGTTGAAATGTGTGATCTTTTTTTACAATTTCCCAGAAACTTGTTTGAATTGTTTTGGAACTCTGTTTCAAAAGCTATAAAGAAAAGGAGAATTAAAAAAAAGAGCCTAATGGGCCGACCCAGCCAACGAAACGATCGATCCCTTGCACCAGAAGATTCTCCTCGTCAATACCTACCTCTAGGACATAGTCTTGCATCAAAACAAACTCATTTGCCGCGACGCCGTTGGCACTCCGCACTACTACCACCGTTCTTCGTGATTTCCGGCCATGGTTGGGTAGTCCCTGCCTCAAATTTTTGTCCCTCCTATCACTCTCAACCTAACACATCTAATCTTACCCTTGTTCAAATTTTTTTGCCTCAGCAAAACGACGAGGACAAGCCTGACACTCAGCTCGCCGACGAACCGACACAACCTCGGGTAATTGTCTAGAAAGTTTAGTACCTTTTGCTGGCCATCTATTTGGTTTCACAATGGTCCGTGTGCGATTTATGTTTTTGTAGTTGTTAGCTAGTCTCGATCTTCCGTCGTAGTCTGTCGAGTACTCTCCCGACCACCATGCTTAGATAGAAAACCTCGGTTGAACTTTAGGGAATGCACGTATAAAACTTCATTCGCTGAGATCGTACATGGTCAACAAACTAAGCAGCCATGCTAGCACCTTGATGGTTCGTACTTTGCTTGTTCTAGCTCAGGTAACACGCCAAACACAAAAATCCTGCTGAATATACTTGTATTAATTCATCTTCTGACGTGGTTTCTATCCAAGTATTCAGAACGCACACGTGCATATATCAAGACTTAACTAAATTGACTTAAACTAGCTTGGAGTTGTAGTCTAACTCAGATTGTTCATCTACTTGTACGTGTAGCATAAATACAATGGCAGGAAGCTCACCGTTGTTTCCCTCCAAGCATTGATTTGTTACACATATGATAATCTAAAAGAAAACATGTCACGTGTTGTATCTTGTCCATTTTTATTTTTATGGACAACAAATGTCTCGGTCATCCAAAACAAATCATATCGGTAGTTCTAACTATCCAAATTTCGGAAATTTTAGTATCTCCAGAATCCTTAGAAAATATAGTATCCAATGGAACCATTAGTTTCAAGTTTTGATATTCATAAAATAATCACATTTCAAATGAGTGACATTGAGTATTTTTTTTGTCATAGCTTAAATTCTAAAATCCATTTTAATTTATTCATTTTTGCAAAAAGAATGATATTGAAATTTGTTTGCTAACGGCAGATAATAATGCCCAATAACCATTAACATCAGTAATTTTTTTGAACTCAATTACTCTACATGAATTCAAACATGAAGTCATATTTGTCTATGCCATATCTCATGATCGTGAAACTTTATTGGACTCACTCTTTTTCCTATGATTTTATGTTGGCATTTTCGTATCCAATAAAACCATGAATACACAACATCATAAAAAACACTTTTATCCATTTGGATTGGAATTTTATACTACACACCACACCTTGCAAACAATAAAAAAAATGGCATTTCTTCTTTTGGCATATTGAATCATAAAATGAACGGTAACAAAAACAATAATAATATTGAATTATTTTGTGTGTAACCATTGCGTGTTATTTGGATGCTTTGTTTATTGAGTTTATTTTAACGTATAGATTGAACGGAGTGCAACATTCTATTCTTGAAGAGTGTGTGGTCAACACCAACTTCAAAAAGGCAAGTGGCACACTTCATAAAATTCCTATGATTTTATATGCATTAGTGTTTCAAAAAAATTTGCATGGTTAGGACTTTGTTAAACAATGCTATGCAAACAAAGTAGGGATAGTTACCTGTTATATTGATCCCAGTAAACACCACAGTAGAAATTGTTTGCTTAGCCATGCTTGTAGACTGAGATGGATATTATTCCAATAATGATTGTTATATGGGAGATGGATTATTATTTTACTTGGCAATGGAGATAGAACAAAATTGCCTATGGAGATAGACCATTACTTGGCATTGGAGATAGTCCAGCATAGCCACTGGAGATAGACCAGGACCACCTTCGGAGATAGACCATTGGTGTTACATGGCAAAGGAGAAAGACCTGCCACTGGAGATAAACCAGCACCACCTTAGGAGATAGACCATTGGTGTTACATGGCAAAGGAGGAAGACCTGCCACTGGAGATAGACCAGGACCACCTTTGGAGATAGACCATTGGTGTTATGTGGCAAAGGAGAAAGACCTGCCACTGAAGATAGACCAGCACCACCTTTGGAGATAGACCATTGGTGTTACAAGGCAAAGGAGAAAGACCTTCCACTGGAGATAGACCAGCACCACCTTTGGAGATAGACCATTGGTGTTACAAGGCAAAGGAGAAAGACCTGCCACTGGAGATAGACCAACGTCACCTTTGGAGATAGACCATTGGTGTTACAAGGCAAAGGAGAAAGACCCGCCACTGGAGATAGACCAACGTCACCTTTGGAGATAGACCATTGGTGTTACAAGGCAAAGGAGAAAGACCTGCCACTTGAGATAGACCAGCAAAACCTTTGAAGATAGACCATTGGTGTTAAAAGGCTCCGGAGATAGACCAGGATAGCCTATGGGAATATACCCATGTTGTTGAAAGGTCTTGAAACCAAATTCTTCATAGTTCACCGAAATGTACCTGTGAACCACTTTGGATGAAAAGTGTTTTATAAAAGGATAGGACAAAACTAGCTTTCTGCAAAATCTAGCCTTGAACTCCACTCAGCCAAATAAGCATGTAGAAGATAGAATTTTTCCAACACATCCACCATAGTGTCATTTGCCAGTATATTTAATTATACTAATCCCTTGTGGCTGCATATTCCATCCTGCAGATGGATCTGTTGACGAGTGAAGTTTTCGTTTAGGATCTCGAGTCTACCGCCAACATGTTTTGCCTGTGGCACATGAAGAAGATGGGTTCAATGTTGTTCTATGTTTTCTGTTGTAATACTTTGCATTCTGCTAGTATTCTAAGACTATGCAAGTTGTAATATTATTTTGTAAAGAATGGATCATGCAATGTAATAGAAATTGATGCATTTGCATTATATTTCATTTTGTACTGTGGTGCTAGCAATTGATCCAAGGACTAGCACAATAACACAGGTGTTCTTACATTATTTGAATGTGGGAACGCTACAACAAAGGTTTGAGATCTCCACAAGGATGCAATCAAGTTACTCACTCGAGATCCGCTCTTAATAGTACGGCTATCGATCCTGTAACCCGGTCCCCCAAAAGTACGAGACCGGTAAAATAGAAAATATATCAAGATCATACCTTTTCCTTGAGCATTGCACTTGAGCTAGATGATGAAGATCTTGACTCTCTCAAGTTGGACCCTCTTTCTTGATCATGCTTGCTAGCACATGTTTCATTTGATGAAGACTTGCAAATTTCTCCCTCATACACCACTATGGGAGAGACCCCTTTTTGGCAACTCTTCATATGGTCAGTATCTCCAAATGGGTGGGAAGCATCAAGCATATGATTTATCGGAGACGCTTCTCTTGAGCTTCCACTTCAAGCTTGATGAAGAACACCAATTGACGTCATCGACCACGCGCTATATGAAATCTTTCTTTTGATGCATGCCCATGGAAATATACGTAACCATGGGTTAGTTCAGAAAGCTATATGGACAAATGCTTACCATACCATGATACAATAAATCCCACTTGGTACATCTTGTAGCTTTGTGTGTTGATCACAAGTTTGATCATTTCTTGAAGATAATCATGAAAGACCACTTAGTCGTTTTCTTCAAGACATACTTGCAATATGCACAACTCTATACATGAACAGTCTTCATATAAATCCTTGAATATAACGATGGTCATCATGTAAGTTTCTGGAGAAGTCGTAGAAGACCTACGGCGAGCGGAGGAAGAGGCGGGATGCGGCGGAAAACCTTGGCGAAAATGGGGATAAATCCGGCGAAATGCGACAGCCCCCAAGCTCCACTGCGGCCCAAAACTGGTCGACGTCAGGTCGCTCAAAAATATGGACGACTGCGGCACTTTGGGGACCCAAAGTGAGGGGCGGCAGCGGCGGAGATAGGCGAGGAAAGCGGAGCAAGGAGAGCAAGAAGCCGAGTGTGAAGAAGATGCTCTCATGGAGGAGTGTTTGGTCCGATTTTACCTAGAACGGAGTGGGTCCGCGCTGGCAGTGGTTGTGTGCCGGCCTTGCCCGGACGCGCCCGGGCGGCCCCAAACCCTCCCCAAATATGGGCCGCCTTTGGGGTTCGCCGGCAAGTCCGTACGTTTGGGCTCAGTTTAGGGGTACTGGTTGGATGATGGTTTTCTGCTCATTCCTTGCCCGAGCTGTCCGAACGGATGTTTGGGGGCGGTTTAGGGTCCGTGGTTGGAGATTCTCTAAGGTTCCGTGGCTGGAGATGCTAAAAAAATCAAGTGTACCAGCTTCGACGTGAGGGCCGAGGGGTGATGCGTCTTTTTCCAAAACTTTGTACTCCCTCCATTCCACGATGGTCCGATTCTGGAAAACATGTGAAACAACTAAAATATTTTTACATTATACTCACTCCGTTTCACAATATAAGATGTTTTAGAAGTTTTCCACATTCATCTAGATATATTTTATTATATATGTTCACTCATTTTAGTCGGAATTTAGACAATATATAAACCACCTAGAAGGGAGTACATCTTTCACGATGAAACAAGAGATAATGCAAGGAGGAAGATGATGTCTGTGTTGTTAGATGCAGATCCAACGGTCCACACCAAAGTGATTGGAATTTGGGATTTTTTGGGGCAACCATGATAGACAAACCCAGAAAGAAAAACCATCCGCCCTCGCTCCGTCGTCTCCTCCACCACCCGCCGGGACGCCTCTTCCCTGCCCACCCCACGTCCCCACCCCTCCCCGCTTCTCTCTCCTTCCTACAGGTTGCCCCGTCCTCCTCCACCTCCCATCCTCAGCGGCATGTCCGGCCCCGTCCCGACCCCCCCGCCGCTCCCTCCTCCGGCGGCGGCACCCGCCCGTCCCGTGCGCCATGACTTTCTCAACTCGAAGCCGCCCCCCAACTATGTCACGGGTCTCGGTCGTGGCGCCACCGGCTTCACCACCCGTTCCGATATTGGGCCGGCTCACGCGGCACCGGACCTGCCAGATCGCTCCGCTGCACCGGCTGCTGCTCCCGCTGTCGGCCGTGGCCGCGGGAAGCCTCCTGGAGAGGACGAGGGCGGTGACGAAGGCGGCGACGAGGAGAAGGGATACGACGAGAACCATTTCTTGTTGCTAGGTGTCTTCCTTTTCTTGTTCGAGTCGTACTCATTTGCTGAACTGTGTATCTTCCTTACTTGCACCTGATTTAGCAAACACCACTGCTAGCTGCAATTTAGCATTAGGATTTTCCTTTGCAGGCTCGGATGACTGCAACAGACCCACCGGATGGTAAACTTGCTTAAGACCATCCCCTTTACCTTTCTTGGGAGTATCTTTCTTAATAGGGGACGTGACCTCCGCATTCCCTGCATCTTTAGCGGTGCTTGAGAATTTAGATTCCCTTTTGCTACTCTGGCTGACATAATGATCTTGATACGAATTTTCATTTGACCCACTCTTTTTCTTTTCATCAGGAGCTCTCAATCCTGCACCAAAAGGCCAATTTCCATTCTCACCTCTTACACCAGGCGTAAGACAGAAAAGCTCGGCCCGCACGAGAAGCAGAAGTGGGGCACATGTTCGTACTGTAACTCGTACCAATTTCTGCTCTGCCTTGCCGCCAAATCAATCAGAATGCCCCTCCTCAAAGGCTTGGTGACATCCACACTAGCCTATTTTGGCTGCTGGACTACGAGTCTACGACCCATCTAGGCAGATGCTCGTGGCTTCCACCATTAGTTCATTATGATGTCTGCAAAATTTTCTTTAGATTAATAAAAATACCCAATAGTTACCTTCTACGGTGCACCAAGCCACCAAGTGTTACATGCAAAAATCTATTTTACTTGCAACATATTTCAAACATATCAGAATGGAAAACGCTGATAAACAGCCGGGGGATCGTGCGCGCTTGTCCCCCCGCCTCCGCGTGTCCCTCGCTAGTGTCTCTCCCACGCACACGTGATGGTGGGGTCCGCCCACGAACCTTATCCATTTTCCTCCTTCTTTCACAACCGGATACAGGGAGAGAACCAGCGCGCCCCACACGGTCCTTGGTGAGGCCGCAGCAGAAGCTTCTGGAACGCGCCCACGCGCAGCGCCTCGGCACGACACTCTGCGGCGGCGTTGGCGGCGAACTCCGTGGCCATATCAGAAACGCGGAACAACGCGGAAGAAGACGAGCGCGTGCGCGCGCGCGGAATCGAGGCCGGCGCCGGCGCAGAGGACGCCGTCGAGCGCCGCCAGGGCCTTTTCGCTGGTGCCCTTGTCGGCGTCCACGAGGAGCTCCGTGAGGACGGGCACACCGCCGAGCTCGGCGAAGCGGGCGGCCGCGCGGTCGGAGGAGGAGACGAGGTAGTAGGCCGTGACGAGCGCCACCTTGGTGGCTTGCGAGGAGCGGGAAGAAGACAGCCAGCCCGGCCAAGACCTTCCCGAGCGCGCCGGCGCCCTGATTTTTTTGATGATTTTTAGATTTTTTTTGCTACAATCATGTTTTTTATTGCTATTTTTGTACATTTTTTTTGCTACAAGAACTCCAGCAATATCTCCGGCGAGGTCATTGTTTTGCTACAATGCGATAACTTTTTTGCTATTATTATTCTAATTTTTTGCTGCAATAGTATAAATTTATTGCTATGAGATCGTCCAGCGAGTTTTCCGACGAGAGTCTCCCGGCGAAGTTTCCGGCGAAGTTGATTTTTGCTACAGTAGCACAATGTTTTTGCTATAATAACTCCGGCGAGATCTCCGGCGAAGTCTCCGGCGAGGTGTGACATTTTCTTTTAACTTTTCACGAATCGTTTTTTTTGCTACATAGAAGCAAAAGCGGGGTGTTTTTTTGCTACGCAGAGCAAATAGCAAATTTAGGCAGAAATAAGCTACACGTGGCAGCACGGGGACCCGGGGAATGAAAAATTACGATCCCCCGGGGACGCCCAGCAATGTCCTATCCGAATCCTATCCCGCAAATCAGCTACCACTAGTCGGGTAGTTGGGTGTGCGCGGTTAATGGTATGTTACTCCATACCCTGCATTAAAGATTTTTTTTCCTTTTTACAGTTCAATCCAGCAAGCAATAAGATCTTTTTATCAATCCTAAAGAATATTCTTTGATAGATTGCCTAAAGATTTTTTGTGTAAACAGGGAGATATGTACATGAATCCTACGACATTCATAAGGTTTCGAAACGTGCGGATTGGATCTTTGTTTCCTTCATTAATGTTCTTCTTGCCTACTATATTATGAATTGTGTTGTAGCTGCACCATTCACATGTTCACAGCTACCGACTTCACATCTGTTATTATGTTATTCTCTATTTGATGCATTCATAATATTGTTGATCATTTGTTTAGCTATTATGTCCTCTACATATTACAACATGTTCATTCTAGATGATCAATTTGTTGACGCTGGCAAGAGGCCAATAAATTGTAAACCGTGTGATTTTTGCTTCCCGAGATTGTGATACCTACAATGTGTGGAATTTATCAACTTTTGGTATTTCCCTTTATTTCCTTGAGTATGCATGCCCTTCAATCCTTCAATTTTATTTTTTAAAATTTTGCCATATATTCCGCCGCAACGCGATATATTATCTAGTTAGGAAAAAGTCCATTTTAAACCCTAAATTCGTAGAGGTCTGGCGGAATGAACCTCCACTTCGAAATCCCTGTCGATTGCACCCTGAACTATGTAATCCCGGTCTAAATCGAACCTTCTACCTGTTTGGCTCACCGGGAAAACGAGCATCCCGACCAGGAATACCCAATGTTTCACTGACCAGACTGGGCCCACGTGTCATATTCATCCCCAATCCATCTCTCTTTCCATCTAAAAACAATAAGGAGAGGTGGGCGTTGGCCCCGTCGGTGACGGCTGACTCGCAGTCGTGCTCAGGCCGCGAGCTTGGCTCCACACCACACCGGCCACCACCCTACGAGCGTCGGAAAGGAGGCACTTGGGGCTCCGGCCAGCGGCGTACATGGACAGGGAGGACGATCTGTGTTCGGCGTTGGTAGCGCGCGTGGCGGCAGAGAAGATGGCGTCAGGGAGGCGGAGACAAAGAGGAGGGGCTAGTCCTGCCCACGATTCGCTGCTACTGGCGGCGGATTCATGCAGGAATACGCGCGTCCGTCTCCATGGCCGCTAAATCAAATCGACTGATTGCTCTTCTCCGTAGAAAGTTGGCTTCTGTTTGGTTAGCTTGATTGATTAATTTGCTCCCTAAAATTGCTTTTAGATTTGGACTCCAGCTCCCGATGCAACCAAACGTAGCAGCGGTAAGCCCGTATTGTTACTGGCCTACTTCTCGGACGAGCTACTTCACGGCATCTTGGATTTAATTCAGGAGAGAAGGTTAGAGAGAAAAATTTGGGGAAGAAGATGATTATGACATGTGGGCCCATGTAGTCAGCGATAGAAGAAATTTAGAATTTTACTTTTCTCTGAAAAATATATGTCTAAGGTTTAATTTAGACCGGGATTGCATAGTTTAGGGTGCAATCGACAGGGATTTCGAAGTGAGGGTTCGTTCCGCCAGACATCTATGAATTCAGGGTTTAAAATGGTCTTTTTCCATCTAGTTACTCAAATGATTGCGCGTTAAAGAGAACGTGCATTGACATGAGCCAGGCCCTACGACAAGGAAGAAGATGATGTGTGTGCTGTTAGATGCAGATCCGGTCCACACCGGGTGTGTTCGGTTCTAGGATAGGGTGGAATGGAATGGAATGGTTCTGCACCTGGAGCCCGTTCTCGTGTTCGGTTTGGGGATGGAACGGAACGAGGTGATACCTGAGAAGCGAATATTCGCCTTATATTCGGAATGCACTCGTCCGGCCAAATCGGCCGGACCGAGTGGAACGCCTCGCTAACGAGCGCGCTAACTGCTCTCGTCTCTCTCTCCCTGCTAACTGCTCCTCTTTCTCTCCCCAGCACAGGCCACCATGGCCGGATGCAGCCTCGACCGTGCAAGTTGAAGCCAAGCCCATGGCGCGGTGGTGGACAGCCAGCTCGATGCGCGACGACCCGTGGTGTGGCGGCTGCCAACTAGCCTGAGGTGCGGTGGCCAGCCGGCTCGAGGCGCGAGGCACGGCGGCGGCCGGGCAGCCAGCTCGAGGCGCAACGGCGCGAGGCATGGGGGCCCATGGCGCGTCGGCGGCCGGCCAGCTCCAGGCGCGTCCGCCCGTGGCGCGGCGCGGCCGGCGAGCTCGAGGCGCTAGGCGCGGAGGACCGTCGCGCGGCGGCCGCCGGCAAGCTCGAGGCGCTCCGGCGCGAGGGACGGCGGACCATGGCGCAGCGGCGGCCGGCCAGCTGCAGGCGCGTCCGCCCGTGGCGCGGCTCGACCGGCCAACTCGAGGCGCTAGGCGCGGAGGACCGTGGCGCGGCGGCCGCCGGCAAGCTCGAGGCGTGCCAGCGCGAGGGACGGCGGACCATGGCGCGGCGGCGGCCGGCCAGCTCCAGGCGCGGCACAGCGGCCAGCTCAAGGCGCGATGCGCGGAGGCCCGTGGCGCGGCGGCGGCCGGCCAGCTCCAGGCGCGCCGGCGTGACGCACGGCGGCCGGCCAGCTCCAGGCGCGTCCGCCCGTGGCACTACATCTGTCGAGCCAGAGCCAAGGCAAACGACAGGGACGGGCCATGCGAGATGCGAGCAAGACGACGGCTGCTCCACGTGCAAATTTTTGTGGTTTGAGATACTAAAATCAAGTTTAAGTCTTAATTAACCGAGTGTTTAACAATATAGGCATTCCATTCTGCTTTTTAGTTCTTCAACCGAACATAAAATGGAACCATTCTATTACTCCCTCCGATCCATATTAATAGGTGGTGAAGTGGATGTATCTAGCAATAAAACATGTCTAAATACATCCACTTCAACACCTATTAATATGGATCGGAGGGAGTATAATTTTTTCTTCCGAACCGAACACAGGCATGGAACCGTTACATTACGGTGGAATGGAACCATTCCATTCCATTCCACTACATTCTACAACCGAACGCACCCAAAGTGACTGCAATTTGGGACTTTTTTTTTTTTTTCATTCAGGAAATCGTGATAGTAAGTTAGTAGAACCCAGAAAGAAAACCCATCCGCTCTCTGCTCCGCCGCCTCCTCCACCGCCCGCCGGGACGCCACCTCCCTGCCCATCCCACCCCTCCCCGCTCCTCTCTCTCCTCCTTCCAGGTCACCCCGTCCTCCTCCACCTCCCCTACTCGGCGGCATGTCCGGCCCCGTCCCGACCCCGCCGCCGCCCCCTCCTCCGGCGGCGGCGCCCGCCCGCCCCGTGCGCCACGACTTCCTCAACTCGAAGCCGCCCCCCAACTACGTCGCGGGTCTCGGTCGTGGCGCCACCGGCTTCACCACCCGTTCCGATATTGGGCCGGCTCGCGCGGCACCGGACCTGCCAGATCGCTCCGCTGCTGCGGCTGCTGCTCCCGCTGTCGGCCGTGGCCGCGGGAAGCCTCCTGGAGAGGACGAGGGCGGTGACGAAGGCGGCGACGAGGAGAAGGGATACGACGAGAACCAGAAATTCGATGAGTTCGAGGGCAACGACGCCGGCCTCTTCTCCAATGCCGACTACGACGATGATGACCGCGAGGCTGATGCCGTCTGGGAGAGCATCGACCAGAGGATGGACCTGCGCCGCAAGGATCGGCGCGAGGCACGGCTCAAGCAGGAGATTGAGAAGTACCGTGCGTCCAACCCTAAGATCACCGAGCAGTTTGCTGATCTGAAGAGGAAACTGGCAGATGTGTCGGTGCAGGAGTGGGAAAGCATACCTGAAATTGGGGACTATTCGGCGCGCAACAAGAAGAAGCGTTTCGAGAGCTTTGTACCGGTGCCGGACACGCTGCTTGAGAAGGCCAGGCAGGAGCAGGAGCATGTCACAGCGCTGGACCCCAAGAGCCGTGCGGCCGGCGGCACAGAGACGCCATGGGCGCAAACACCGGTTACCGATCTGACTGCCGTGGGCGAGGGTCGTGGTACCGTGCTTTCGCTCAAGTTGGACAGGTTGTCCGATTCAGTTTCCGGACTTACTGTTGTTGATCCAAAGGGATACCTTACAGACTTGAAAAGCATGAAGATTACTAGCGATGCTGAGATCTCTGACATTAAAAAGGCAAGACTGCTGCTAAGGTCTGTGACTCAGACTAATCCAAAGCATCCTCCAGGTTGGATTGCTGCTGCTAGGCTTGAAGAGGTCGCTGGGAAGCTCCAGTCTGCACGGCAGCTCATTCAGCGGGGCTGTGAGGAGTGCCCCAAGAATGAGGATGTTTGGTTCGAAGCATGCCGGTTGGCTAGCCCAGATGAAGCAAAGGCAGTAATTGCCAGGGGTGTGAAGGCAATTCCCAATTCTGTCAAGCTTTGGCTGCAGGCTGCAAAACTGGAGACTAGTGATTTGAATAAGAGCAGGGTTTTAAGGAAGGGATTGGAGCACATTCCTGATTCAGTTAGGCTGTGGAGGGCTGTTGTGGAGCTGGCGAACGAGGAGGACGCGAGGATGTTGCTTCACAGGGCTGTGGAGTGCTGCCCACTTCATGTCGAGCTGTGGCTTGCCCTAGCAAGGCTCGAGACGTATGACCAGGCAAAGAAGGTGCTTAACAAGGCAAGGGAGAAGCTCAACAAGGAACCTGCAATTTGGATTACAGCTGCAAAGCTGGAGGAGGCTAATGGGAACACCCAATCTGTTAGCAAGGTGATTGAGAGAGGTATAAGGTCTTTGCAGAGAGAAGGGTTAGATATTGACAGGGAAGCTTGGTTAAAAGAAGCCGAAGCTGCAGAGCGTGCTGGCTCCGTGCTTACTTGCCAGGCTATTGTGAAGAGCACGATTGGAGTTGGAGTTGATGACGAGGACCGGAAGCGAACATGGGTCGCTGATGCTGAGGAATGCAAGAAACGAGGTTCAATTGAGACAGCTAGGGCCATCTATGCACATGCTCTTAGTGTTTTCCTTGTTAAGAAGAGTATATGGCTTAAAGCGGCACAGCTTGAGAAGAGCCATGGCACGAGAGAATCTCTTGAAGCCATTCTCAGAAAGGCTGTCATGTACAATCCAAAAGCTGAAGTGTTATGGCTTATGGGTGCAAAGGAGAAATGGCTGGCTGGTGATGTCCCTTCAGCCCGGGCCATTCTTCAGGAAGCTTATGCAGCTATCCCCAATTCAGAGGAGATCTGGTTAGCTGCATTCAAGTTAGAGTTTGAGAACAAGGAGCCAGAGCGAGCAAGAATGCTCTTGGCCAAGGCCAGGGAAAGAGGAGGTACTGAGAGGGTTTGGATGAAATCAGCAATTGTCGAGAGGGAACTAGCAAATGTGGACGAGGAAAGGAGGTTGTTGGAGGAAGGTCTGAAGCTGTTCCCCTCGTTCTTCAAATTGTGGTTAATGCTTGGACAGATGGAAGAACGGATTGACCATGCAGGGAAGGCAAAGGATGTTTACGAGAATGGACTCAAACACTGCCCCAGTTGCATTCCTCTTTGGCTCTCGCTAGCTAGTCTAGAGGAAAGGATAAATGGCCTGAGCAAGTCACGCGCTTTCCTCACCATGGCAAGGAAAAAGAATCCAGCTACACCTGAACTATGGCTTGCAGCAATTCGAGCTGAACTGAGGCATGGGAATAAAAAAGAAGCTGATTCTCTACTAGCCAAGGCATTACAAGAGTGTCAAACAAGCGGCATTTTGTGGGCTGCGGCTATTGAGATGGTGCCACGTCCCCAACGCAAATCAAAGAGCTCAGATGCTATAAAGCGATGTGATCATGATCCACATGTCATTGCAGCTGTAGCCAAACTTTTCTGGCATGATAGGAAGGTTGATAAAGCAAGAAGCTGGTTGAACAGAGCTGTTACTCTTGCTCCTGATATTGGGGATTTTTGGGCATTGTACTATAAATTTGAACTTCAGCATGGAAATGCAGATTCACAAAGGGATGTTCTAAAAAGATGCATTGCAGCTGAACCAAAACATGGCGAGAGATGGCAAGCTATAAGCAAGGCTGTTGAGAACTCACATCAGCCAGTTGATGCCATTCTGAGGAGAGTTGTTCTGGCTCTTGGTGCAGAAGAAAATCCCAATGCCGCAGAACCGTAGCCATTTACAGTTTTTGCAAGGTCTAAATCTTGGTCATGTGGGCACAAAATAGCTAGATAAAGAAGAAAGTTAGCTGATAACCTGGAGCAGATAGACAAGTGAGCCTGTAATGACTTGTATACTGAGCTGCCAAACTGGTCGTGTTGTGGTGCCTGAGATAGGGCGATCCGCTGAAGAAGATTTGCTTCTGTGGTGGGACTGGATGTCTCGAGTTAAGCTCAGCTGAATGTTGCACAATTTTTAGTTGTGTACTACCGTTTTCCATGTATGAAGAAGCCCTAGCTTGATTGCTTGGATTGTTCTTCATTTTTTCTCTGGCCTTTCCTTTGCCGTGAACAATCAAATGCAAGTGGATCTCTGTTCTTCGAGTCTAGTCAGCTGACCCCATCCCATTGATAGTGATAGTATCGATGCGCCGGTGCATCTCCCCTTGTGGTGCATTCTTAATAATTTTATTATCAGAATTTTTTTTGGGGTTTTAACTTAAATCACTTATTGGTTTGAATTATTGTATCCTTTTTTAAAGTATTCGAAAGGGGACTTTTAACCGGGAAGAGAAAGCTGAAGTGTTCCTTGTGTGACAGCACAGTTATTCCTAGCCGATGTTTAGTGAAGCAAGTCCAGGTTTACCACCAGCTTCAAATGGGAAGCTAAACACTTATCATCTACGGTTCATGGTAAAAGAGAGATACACTACTGTTTATTGACAATCACATGCCAGTAGGGTGCTGCACAATATAAACTTCCTTTTATGATTGTTTTCATTTGAGCCTAATTACTGAAGTACTGTTGTTTTCTGAGATGACTAGAGGTTAGATATTTCTGTTGTTTTATCTTGTTGTAGATTCTGGCCCTATTCATTCTTTACACATCTTGTTCAATATAATGTTGCAGCTGTCAAGTAAGAGAGCAATTGATGTTCACGTGGCAGTCTCCCCATCTGCATTTGATGGCAGGAACCACTGCTTTAGATCCTCAACAGGCTAAGGCAAGCACGCGAGGGTACTCAAGGTTGGACTGTTGGACACTTCTTCATGTGCTAGTTATTGTAGCTTCATATCAATCGCAAAATCTAAAATTTGGTGCTGTTGCATAAACATCCTTATCATGTTTAGTATTTCTGCTCTAGTTAAAGGAATCTGTGAATATCTAGTCCTTAGCCACGCCATTAGGTTTCAGAATTCAGATACTTAGTTACTGCCATATTTTTAAAGATCCTTGAACACAGTTCTCCAAAGATACATTTTGAGCATTCACGCCCCACATCCTTTCTGGCGAGATGTGAAAAACACTCGACTACATGTTTATTTTTGAGCATCTGGGAACTTTGGGAGAACGGTACAAAAGATTACACATCCATGCTTCTGAAATCATTGCTAAGGTTCACAGGGATGGAAGGAATTTTATTAAAGTACATAGCTAGAGATCAAATATCTTCCTGTTGCCATTGATAAAATGTATAACACTATCACTATCACATCAACTTTGTATTGTGCAAGACATGCATGTATAGTGGATTTGTGGATGTTATGATTCTGGTATGCAAAATATAATCTATTTCCTGAGTTTCTAGGATTGGTTTAAAATTATTAAGAATTTTCAATTAAATAGATATCAACAGTGTTCACAACCAGATAACGTTGTGAAGATGAACCATATTATACTGGAATAAGTATCAAACTTCCATACACCCTTGTGTTTATTTAGATCTGTAGGATCTGCCAAGTTTTCCCGTTGACCGTGAAACTATAATAACATGAAACCAATTGTCATCTCCTCAAATGTGTAACTAATATGTGTGATCAGCGAGTGGTCGTTTTGGAGGACGGGCTTCATGGAGCCCGGTTTTGAAAAAATTCAAAAATGACACTACTATGTTACAAAAAATTCTAAAAAAAAAATCCTAGATGTAGATAATGATGATTTTTATCAGTGTGCAAAAAACCAATAAATATTCTGTATTTTTGGCTGTGTAAAAATGAGAAAGTTTCTAGATCTAAGGTAGTGAACAGTGCAAATATCAAAAACATTTGAACAGTGCAAATATGAAAAACCTTCAGATTTGTCAGGATTTTTCATTTCGTGTAGACCAGAATACGAACTATTTCGTGTTGAAATTTCTCGACACTGCAGAATACGTCATTGTTTACTTCTAGGATTTATTTCAGAATTTTTGGAAACTTAAAAATGTTGATTCAAGTTTTTTTTAAAAGGGCTCGTCCTCCAGAGCGACTTTGGGTGATCAGCAGACTATCTGACTGCTACTCTATGCAACCTTTACCATGCAATAAAAACTATCTGTAATTGATTATTGTTTCGTAAGAACATACTATTTCGATCTCATCACCTATTGGCAATTGTTTAGGTTATCTGTTGCTGTTGCCACTTCAAATGTTCTGCCAACAGTGTGTTAATCATATTTCCCATAATGTCTTAATCTCGTATTGTTCTCTTTCGTTAGGAAATAGTAAAGGGTTTGTTAGTTGTCTTAGGCAAAATAAAGCAGGTATGGCAGCTGTTTCATACCTAAGTCCAGGTATTTTCTCACCTTTTCCATTCATGTAGCACAATGATGTTACCAAGGGTTGGAAAAACATTGGCGTCGGTCAGCTCTCCAAAAGATGTAACTAGGGTGCAGAGAAAGCTTCGAAAGGATCCACCTCAGCAGTTGTTATTACGAATGATGTATGTGCTCTCCCTTTTGTGCTCATATATAGTAATCCAAGTTAATTTATTTTGTCTTCAGTTCAGTGATGGAGCTTTTCTTTTGTTCCCTTGTTTGTCAAATGTGAAATCCCTATACCTCATAGTATAGTTTTTTGCAAAACGTCCACTCCTGAAAGTGTTTTCACAAATGGCGTGCTTGCTGAACTTCTGTTTCGATAAAGTAGATCGTATTCCCTTATCTTAGCTTTCATACAGTATTTTAGTACCATAGACCAATTTTTGATGAATATTTCTATATAAGTTTGTCTGGCACCTTTTGAAATCGCCCCTACCCTTCTCTTGTTATCTGTTATACAAGGGTGAAGGGGATAAAATTTTGCACCCTGTAATTCCTTTTAGAGATGGGTATGTTTGCTAAACTACTCTGTTTCTGTGAAGTAGATCAGATCATTTTTTCCCAGGTTTCGTACAGTACTTAGTACCATAGACAAAGTTTTCTTGAATATTTCTATCATTTTGGCTGCTATTGTGTGAAATCACCCCCCCCCCCCCAATTATCTGTTATACACCTGTACGATTATTTTTGGTGACGAACAAGATTGTAATAACTGACTTTTGGTAGCAGGTCACCAAAATTCGTCTGAATGCTCTGAACTACAAGGGGATAAATTGAAGGTTCAAAAGAGTATGGTTGCTTGGACATTCATACTTGAGTAAGTATTTTGTTTGATCCTTCCTCCCATATGTGCACACATATCTCACTCGGTATGACTGTTTTATGTGCTATATTTTCACAGGTGCGCAGCGCAGTCAAGTGAATCAAATGCTGCCAACTTTATAGCTCGACGATACTTGTTCCGATTGAAAATGAAGAGGCGGCAACAAAGGTGTTAGCAGAAAAACCAAAACAGTTGTCAAAGAATCTTCTAAGAAACCTCAGTCCCGGGCACTTTTGACTCAATTGATAACTGGCTGATGATTCAAAGAGAAAGTGCCGCTGGACTAATTCTTTATGGCTTGTTTTAATTGTCTGAAATGTTTGCTTTTGAGAGCAGTGGTAACTTATTGCGACAGGCCAAAAGTAGCTTCAGAGTTTTTGCGGGAGTTACACCTAAAGAAGCATACCGAGAGAAATTTGCGTGTGTTGCTTGTAAGTCTAGCTGGCCTTGTATTATATTTGTTCTCCCTGTTCATATCATCATTTTGCACTAATAAGGTTATTATAAGCATGGTTAGATCATTGTCTTTTTAATGCCACGTGACTTGGGCAGCAACCTTATCATGGCAATGGCCTAAATCACATGGTTGAGAATCCCAGTATGGATGCATCTATTTCAGTGTCCATTTGCACCATGGGGGTTCGAGTGTGGCTCTGCTGCCATTGGCAATTTGGCATGCTGCCATTGTACCGGGTTAGTGTATCTGTTCTCTTTTCCGATCGTCCAAAATTTGAGCTGGCGTTGTACCGTGTTGCGTGTCGTTATCTCTTCTGAGCGTCCAAAATTTTTAGAGAACGAAATCGGTACCACGGAATTAGAGAGAAACCGAATCACTATTATTTTTGTTTTGAGCCGAGTGAATTTGGTGGTGCATCGTTATCTCGTGGATCGGAAATTCTCAGAACTTTACACAGATTAGAGATCGACCGACTTGAGGAAAAACAGAGTTGCCAACATTTTTCCTCCCGTCTTAAAACCATGGGGGACCCTTACCTAGGCAGCTTTGTTGGGTGAGACCGAGAATGTACGCGTTCGGAGAAAAAGAAGCTGTTGAACGAACAGCAATCAAGAAGGCGTGACCTTGCGGCGATTTGAAGGTTTGGTTCAACCGATCATCATCAATGTTGTGCTCTACGGTCCTTCCCGACCTGCCTATGTCAAGAGACATTTCGAGGAAAATAACCAGGAGCATTAGGGGACATTTATTTTTGACGATCAATACCAATGATACATTTATTGCAAAAGATAGTGCAGGGTAAAGATACTTGGACTGACTACATCGACTATAAAATAAAGTCTAAAAGAAACTATATTAAATTTTCGGAATCTCCAAACTCTTTCTTCTTTTATGTCACAATTTTGTACTTTTCTGAAGGCAATCATAGAACATAGAGACCAAACCACAAACCTGTAAATACAAACGAGGGTTCTCACATATTTTTTTGAGCCGCAATGTCAAGGCAGAGAGCGCGCAAATAGCTATTAAAATAATCAACCAACATCGGCAGAAGTACCAACACCAGTATTATAAAGAAAAGCTGATCGACAATGCCGAAAGCCGAGAGTACGAATTACCATTATCGAGAACGTAGCAGGAGGACAAATATTGCAAGGACAACCCTATCCAAAACCGATCCGGCGAATCAAGATTTGAAGGATCATACCTGGACAAACTGAATCTTTCAACACCACGTCGACATCGTGAAGGAGATCTCGCCATTGAATAGTGGGCTACAGATCATTTATTTCAGAAGATGCCATCTTCATTGACAATGATTACAGCCACCAAAACCCTAACCTAATTCGTGAAAACCGTACTTTTACTTAAAAATTCAACTCGTACATCGGGTTCCCTACCCCTCCTGACGCTGGCGAGGCCAGTCAGAGGAGAGAGGAACCGACTATGGAGGAGGCGGAAGGGGTGGCGACGGCGCTCTTTCTTTAAGGGCATCTCCAGCCGTCCCCCCAGAGCCCCCCAGGGGGGCCTTTTTGCGGCGGAAGCGGCGAATAGCGCCGTTTCTTCACCACTCGGCCCCCCAGAGGCCCAAATAGCGCCGTTTCGGCGCTATTTCGCGCCGCGGCACCCAGGACAAACCCAGCCCGCTGGGTTTGGCCTGGGGGGGCGAAACTGCGCGGCCGCGCGGGCGGGCCAGCTCTGTCAGCGACGCGACGAGAAAGCGCGCGAACAGGATCCACCGCCCGTGACCTTCTTCTCGGCGCCCGCGCCGTCAAAGGCTGCCGGAGTAATGGCGTGGCGGCCGGCCAGTGCATGCGCCCCAGTCAAAGGCTGCCGGATTAATGGCGGGGCGGCAGCGGTGACACGCGCTGCGCAGCGACTGGACCGCCAGACTATAAGAACGAGGGGGCGTACCGCCAGGTCCTCGGCGGCCTCGAGCAGGCGGCGGCGGCGGAGGCTGCCGCCGTTCGGGCGTCTCTGGAGACGCATCAGAGGGAAGAGGCCGAGCGTGAGGTGCGCCGGCAGCTGGCCGAGAACGCTGCATCGGCCGAGCAGCAGGCGATCATCGCGCAGTACGAGGCCGACCTGCGGCAGGTGGCGCTGCGGAGCGAGCGGCGCACCCGCCAGCCCTCCGAGCAGGCGCAGCTGCACCGGCTGCGGGTGCAAGGCCGGGCGGAGCGGCACCGGCTCGCCGCGGCGAAGGATGACGGCGAGGCTGGTCCCTCCAACCGGCTCGCCGCGGCGAAGGAAGACGACGACGCCTAGGATAGTCGTCGATGTTTTAGTTTTACTTCTCGATGTTTAGTTTAAATTCGCGTCGAATTGTACGAAATTTGTCTAATTCAATAAAAATCGCCTATTTTCAAATTGTGTTTGTTTGGGCCGAATCATGGGCTCGAGGAGCGACTGGGAAGCCTGCCCCCCAGGTTCCAGAATAGCGCCGCTTAGCGCCACGGCGGCCCCAAAACGGCGACGTTTTGGGTCCTGGGGGGGCCCAACGACTGGAGATGCCCTAAGTCGGCGGAACTAGTTCGTATTGTTGCTCAGCATTAGGGGGCATTTCTTGTTTTCAGAATGCAGAATAATGGCCGGTTATTTATGTTTGGAACGAAGTAGAGATGGACTAGGATTATATCTTATCTAGGCGGACACTTTGCCATGCCACGCCGCGTGCGTGTCTATCCGGAAGGTGTAAGTTGCTAGGTTTTGGATATGCTCTGATCCATCCAGCTTCGCCCCAGGGCATCACCTCACCCTACACATCCCTCTCGAGACATCCTCTCGGCTGCGGTACGCGGGGCTCTTGTAGGCTGACCGGCGAGGCCTCGCCGAAGAAGACACGCCCGTCGCCACCCGTAGTCACTGTCCACGCACGCCTCCTGCCATACCTTCATCGGAGGTCTGGCGCCAAAGAGAGATTCGATTTCCGCTGCTGAATCGACGCATACCTTGGAACCGAGCGACGCTAAGATGAGCACAACGGGAAATGATTTAGGTGAACAGTTGCTATTGCGGTGAGGCGAGCGCTATGCTACGTCTACGTGCACGTCGACACGTCGAAGAGCAGGTGACGTTTTTGGCGAGAATATCACACACTTGGCTCGCCCGTCCGAGACGGGAAGAACCTACCAAATGACTTGGTAGCTGTTTGGTCCCCCGCCTCCGAAATCTTAGTGGCACTGCTTATGCTTAAGGAAACCTGTACGTGTGGTCTGGCCGGCATCTTGTTATACTTTGGAATGAAGCAAAGGGAATACCTCTGCTAATCATTGTCATTCCAGTACTAATGCCTAAAAAAGGAACTTTTTGTACTTCTCTGCAGTGAAGAGCACTGCTAGATTGGGTGCTGTGGCCGGGTGAGAGAAGGGATCAAGGGAGGGCCCTCTCCGAGTAGTCGAGGACATATATTTTTCCTGCAAGAGTTGGAAGAAAATTCACACCCACTAATAATGGCGCACTAATTATTTTCTTATCTTATTAGTAGTAACTTATGAGTCTCTAGCACGGTCAGGGAGCATTGAATCCCTGCCACAAATTGGCATGCCGTACTTAACCATCACTAATCAGTCGGCAGTACGAGTACTGCCCGGTGCCGCGCTCTCGCGCGCGCGGTCGCCCCACGTTTACCAAACCGCCACCAAAGTCCGCGACGCCAGAACCACCACGCCAGGCCGTGCGCCGTGCGGTTCCACCTTATAAACCCCCTCTCCGCGCCCCCACCAAAAAACTCCCACACAGCCAGGCAACCTCTGCCTGGACGGAAACGGTCACCTTCACGAGGCCCGTGTGGTGTGCGCTCGCATGGCCGCGCCCGCGACGAGCCTCCGGCGCACGGACCTGTGCGCGGCGGCCGTGTCGGCGGCCGACGCCGCGTCGTGGTGGTGCGCGGTGGCGCTCGTCGCGCTCGTGCTGCTGGGCGCGCTCAGCGCCGAGACCGCGGACGATGGCGAAGGCGGCGGCATGGTGGTGTTCCGGGGCCCGCGGCTCGGCGGCGGCGCGGCGCGGCCGTGCGACGAGGTGTACTTGGTCGGGGAAGGCGAGACGCTGCACAGCATCAGCGACAAGTGCGGCGACCCGTTCATCGTGGAGAGGAACCCGCACGTGCACGACCCCGACGACGTCTTCCCGGGGCTCGTCCTCGCGCTCAGGCCTACCAAGAACACCTAGCCTTTAGCCTTTAGCCGTCTCGCCTCTCGCGTCGATGAGCAAGAACTCCAAGAGTTCTCTCTCTTCTCCCTGCTTCTTTTCGTTGGTTGGTTGGTTTGCTCCTTGTCAACTGCTCATATCGATGATTTTTCTTTATGAAAGGAGAAGAATTGGTACTCCCTCCGATCCATATTAATAGGTGTTGAAGTGGATGTATTTAGACATGTTTTATTGCTAGATACATCCACTTCACCACCTATTAATATGGAACGGAGGGAGTAGTAAGTTGTATATATACATATCATAAAAGAACCGATCGAAGCATAGTTGAATGGGCCGGCTCTAGTTCGTTTAATTTCATATTGTCGATGGCACACCTTTTCTTCCTTCTGTTGGTACCCTCATTTCCTGGCAGGACGTGTATTTACGTTCGTTTATGTGGATATACTTTCCGTACTTAGTAAGCTGTAACAAAAAGGGATCCACAGACCACCGAAGATTAGTGTCAAGTGGGAAAGACTGCCATTTTTTGGACAGAGGAACATATGAATATCAACAAGATAATCCCTCGGTTCCAAAATAGATGACTTATGTTTGATCAAATATGAATGTATATATACACTAAAAATTATCTATATATATTTATATTATAATAAATGAAAGTCATCTATTTTAGAACGGAGGGAATACAAATTAGGCCCAATCTGTAAAACCTAATAATTTTAAGAATTAGTCAAGATATCATGGATACACACAACTACAAATAAAAAAATAAAGTAAAAATAAAAAATAAAAGTCTCCGCAACAACGCTAAAACAACCATCACCACACATAAGCAATACGTCTCTAAAAAGGGTAGTCCGGATATCAGATAGCCTGGCCAAGCACAGGGTAGTTTCACAGTACGCCATTTTTCTACGACATGAATACATGATGGCCATATCCTCAAGTGGCATGTTGCGATCGTGGAGAAGTAGCGGCTAGTGTTGCAAGCAGCAGGCTGCTATTGCCGGATTTTCTCGGAGGAGTGTGTTGGAAATATACCTGGCCTGAATTTTGAATCCGACAATCGGGCCGAGCCGGGCTTGGGCTTGGTGAAAGTGCAATTTTAGGCGCAGTTGAGCTGGGCTGGTCAGCCTCGGGCCTAATTTCTGCGGCCCGACAGTTGAGCCGGGCTCGGGCCTGAGATTTGAACGTAGGGGATTTTTAGGTCTGGCCCGAACTTTGGCCAGGTATTGTTGGAAATATTTCTTAGAAACAATCATGTTATCACGCAGGCCCCTGAGATTCGGTTGTGAAACTATATATGATATAATGCTTGTTCTAATGCACTACAGGAAAAAGGTTAGACGCCGACGGCAAAAGGTATGCCGACGGCTTTTAGTCGGGGCCGTCGGCATACAAGGAGGTATGCCGACGGCTGGCCGTCGTCATATAGGACCTATGCCTACGGCTTTTTTTTTTTTTTGCCGTCGACATACACTGGTAGAAAACAGTCCTTTAGTCCCGGTTCGCAAAAGCCATTATTCCCGGCCGTGCAACCGGGACTAAATATGTGCGACTAAAGCCCACCCCCTTTAGTCGCGACTCTTACGGACCGGGACTAAAGACCCGTCCACGTGGGCGCCAAGAGTTCGTCGGGGCGGATGAGCTTTAGTCCCGGTTCTCGTGGCTTACCGGGACTAAAGGCCTCCTCCGCGGGTTTAGGGTTTTAACCCCCCTAAACCTGGTTTCTTTTTAATTTGTTTTGTTTTATTTCTTTTATATTTTATTTTGTGTTTTATTTTAATTTTGATGAAGTTTCAGTACACATATATATTCTACGCTACTATATACATGCCTATGAAATTTCAAACAAGAAGAATTCAATAGGAATATATAATATATATTCAATCTCGGGTGACCATATACAACTTCGAACAAGTTTCCATACACAATTACGATGGATGACCATACACAACTTCGAACAAGTTTCAATCTCGGAGATGCATAAGGAAAAATCCTGCTAATTTCTCTTGAATTGGTCGTCGTCGGATGTATAGTGTTCTCCTTTAGGATTGATGACATGCCTAAGGAAAAATCCTGTTAATTCCTCTTGAATTGGTCGGAAGCGAGCTTCTGGACTAAGCTTCCTCCGCAAGTTATCCGTCGCCTTCCGCACGCTATCCGACGCCTTCCTCTCAGAGGTTTCTCTCCGGATGTTCTCACAAACACAGTATCCACATAGATTGGTCCCCGGTGGCTACTTATCCACATTAACTAAGTTTCTAAATTCTAGCTGATGTTTGAATTCACCGACAATTTGTTCTGAGAACCGTCTCCAAACTCTACAGGGCAAAGAAAATTAAATGAACAAGGGAGTTATTAGCTACTTCATATTAGGAAATGAACAAAAGAGACCGATCGATATAGAGCGCAAATGATTGGAAATAATTACTTTTGCAGCATTTTTCTCATGTCGGCCCAACGCTTTGAATCTGAATCCATAGAGTCCATGATAAAAACTGTGAAGGTGTGAAGTTCAATTTTTAGCAGAATCCAGTGGAACCCGCGGACACGTTACATGCACAGTCATGCATAACTTATCGATTAGACATACCATGCATGGAGTAAACAAAAGAGAATGGGAACAAGAGAGAAACACTCACCCAAAATGGTAAGGAAATAGAATATGACTTTTGAGTTGATGCTTTGTAAGAAACTTGTACAAGTCTTTCTCCACGTCTTCGGGGTGATTTTGTAACACATATCCATTAATGATTTATGGGTCAATGAACCCAACATCATGGATGTTTCTTATTTTGCATTCCCAAATCTTCAATCTGTATAATAGCGTACGCAACAATATAGTTAGTACAATATATATATATATATATATATATATATATATATATATATATATATATATATATATATATATATATATATATATATATATATATTGCAGGCAATGAAGAACGAGATGAGGTAGAAATAAATCACTTACAGAACGTAGCAACTCATGATAGATTTGTCGAGCTCGCGCAGATTGAACAGCTGGAACAATTCACTCATATGAACTGTTACAGAGTACCGTTTGGTGTGATGCTGCTCTGTAACATCCGCATAAACATATTCTTTGGCGGCCCATAATATGAAATTCTTGTACCAACGTAGCAGATTTCGCATTTGTGATGGTAGACTCTTTTCCTGCGTAGGCTCGACGAGAGGCCCATTCGGCACATATTGTAATGCTACCTCACCTACTGGCGCATCCTCAAGGCCTAACGAGGCACGAAGAGTCAAACCCATCTCGGACGCATTTTTCATGGCACTCGCTACAGTCAATCCATTTGCTGCCACAGCTGCTATGACCTCGGGGTCCTGTTCCGGACCGGCTTTCACTATGAGCCGGGGGATCGATTGTTTATTCTGCATCCCGAACTGGTCAACTTGTTTCCCGCTTTTTTTCCTTTCTTCTTTCTCCTCCTTCAATATTTCTGCGTGCCTACGAAGTTCACTTCCATAGTCGTCAGGCATATTCAGTTCGGCTTGGGACGGTGTCGTCAAAAAACCCGTAGCCCACTTCTTTGCCTTCGGAGTGTATACTTCCTTGGGCTTAGACTCCTTTAGCGCCTTCTGATCGGCCTTCCATTTCTCATAATCAGCATCCGCGGCCAATATGGTTTCAGCTTCACTAAGTTCCCAAGGCCTTGGGAGGATAGGCTTCAGTGATGGCTCCGGTACCCGTGTGGTCTTAGGTACATAAGGGTCCGGGTTAATATTCCAGGAGCGGGTTTCCTTGTTGTCCGCCTGCTTCTGCTTCTTCGCCGGAGGAGTAATGGGGGGCGGCGGCTGCTTACCCGCCGGAGGAGTATTGGGGGGCGGCGGCTGCTTACCCGCCGGAGATTGTGGATCGGGGGACGGCGTCGAATGGCGTGAAGGAGGTGTAGGTGAACCACCACCACCACCACCACCACCACCATCGGAGGGGGGGTGGACTTGTTAGCCTTGGCGCCTCGCCTGGAAACACTATGTACTTCTTTCCATAGAATGAACTGGCGCTTGACATCTCTAAGTCTTCTCTCCCCTTCGGGTGTAGCTATGTCAATCTCCAGGTCCTCAAACACTTGGACTATGTCTTCCACCGTGACACGAGCATAGCCATATGGAATGGGGTTGTTGTGGTGGAGTGCTCCAGGTGTACAGGATAAAGCACTGCCGGTAGCTACCTTCGTCGAAAAGTTCCCCACGGGATAATGCAGATCACATTCTTTCATCTCCTTTACATCATCCACGGGGTAGTGAGGCTCCGGTGCACAAATCTCCATCATCGGTGCATTAGCACCTGCAGGCGGGGCCTCCGTGGAAGCCACGCTGCTTCTCCGCTGCTGCTGGCTTCCGAGATCTGCTGCATGATCTTCATGCGGCCCTACAGGCGCCGATCTTTCTTTCACAAGTCCATGCACGGTCTGCTTCAACTCACTAAGTTCCGATACAACCTTCGCCAAAAGATCTGCATCCCGGTCCGTCTTTCTCTTACGGCTTCTGTAACAGTACGGGTCATTGTCCTGGGAAAACCCTACTTTCCACGGAATTCTGCCTTTGCCTCGTACATGTCCTCCGTGTTCATCATTCCCGAGGGCTTTTTTCAGTGCGTCTTTCTCTCTGTTGAACGTAATCAATCCCTCTTGAGCTTGGGTCATTGCGTCAATAAGGGCTTGGGTGGGAGCAAACTTTTTCTGCCGATGAACACACACCCCTGTCTCCGGGTCTAGCGATCCCCCATGCCCGTACCACCAGCATTTGGCTCTTTCGTCCCATCCCTCTGTACCTAGAGGGATTCCTCGCGCCCTCAGGCCCTCCTCCATCTTACTCCACTTAGGCGCCGAAAGGCGGTATCCTCCTGGCCCCATAACATGATGGTACTGTTTCTTATCCGCATTAGCCTTATTTTTTTTCGATATTTCCTTGAAATGCTCCGATTTCTTTTGGCTCACAAATTCTGGCCAACCATCTTTCAGTTTCTCATGTTGTCCTTTGAAATCCGGAGTCTTGCCCTTGTTGACATATTCACGAGTTAAATTTTTCTTGAAGTTTCGGAATGCTTCGGCCATCTTCTGAAGAGCGAACTCTTTGACTAGCCTCCTCCTCTCACGTCCACCCGGAACCTCGTTACCGAATTCATCGACTTTGTTGTATTCCGGAGGTAGAATGAAATGTTCCATAAGCTTTCTCCAGCAATCCTTTTTCGTTCTCTTGTCGACAAAACTGAAACCAAGACGTGACTTCTTTGGCTCCTTCCATTCCTGGACGGTGATCGGGACGTTGTCTCTAACAACGACTCCGCATTGGTTGATAAACTTTGTGGTGTGTTGTAGGGGCTTGCCGGTTTCACCGACTAATTCGATGGTATATATTTCTCCTTGTTGCATCGCTTGGATTTGCCACGCTTTGTCGTACTCGATCCGGCCAAGGGCTAAAATAAGAAAGAGAGTCGCGCGCGTTAATGCATATGTATTCACATTTCAGTAAGTTTGTATCACGAGAGGATCAATGTATATATATACCTCGCCGGAGGTGGTTGGTACTTGCAATTCGAGATCGTTGTTTGTCGACGGTTGACCTCCGTCGACAATGTCCGTTCCTTCACCTTCTTGATCATAGACAATGTCCGTTCCTTCACCGTCAAGGTTCAGAAAAGAAGAGACTACATCCTCTTCTTGCTCATCTTCTGGGCCCGGCACATAAGGAATCTCGTTGTTTATGATGCCCATTATATAACCTTCAGCCTCCGAATCCCTAAGCGCCAAGTCTCTATCGTCCGCCATATGTCACTCCTGAAGACATTGTAACATCCCAAGTATGAAAAACCACCCCTAGCATGTTTGATTCTTGTTTTATTAAAGTTTTGCATCATGTCATCATACTCATTGCCTTGTTTGCATTTGTTTTGCATCTGTTTTTATTTGTTTTCACAATTGAAATTCAAACCAATATTCAAACCTTTGTTTCATACTTGTTATGTTACAATTTATCAAATAAAAAGTTCAACTCAAAACCTCAATTGTTTCCATTTATTCCATAAGGTTCAATTATTTAAAATTGTGGGTTTTAATAATTCACTTAATCCAAACTTAATTCAAATGTTATTCCAAATTCAAATCAAATCACAAACAGCAACCAATTTCAAATTATTGAAAATTACCAAACATTTCTAATCCTTTTGTTCCATTTAAACTCTAGGGTTCACCCTATTTAAATCTTGTTTCAAATAATTCACTTAATAGTAAAATTCATCCAAATTTGAATTAAATTACAAACAGCAATTTAAATTTGAAACTTTTGGAAAACAAAGTTGGCAATTAGTTGCTATTGTAAAAAACTAGGTTAACCAAAAAAAATTCTAAATTTTTCCTAGCCCTAAAACTTATCTTTTTCTTCCATTTTCATTTCTGCAAAAAAAAAAAAAAGAAGAAAAAATAATAAAAAGGAAAAACGCCAGCGAGGAGGGGAGCAGCACGCACGGCCCAGCCCATTTCCTTCTTCCCCTCGGCCTGGTACCGGTTCGATCCCCTCTCTCTCTTTCTTACCGCAGTACGGCGCACATCTGAGCGGCGCCACGTCGCCGGCAGCAGCAGCGCACGGCCAGCAGCGCCCCTAACCCTCTATATATCCACCCCTACGCCCCGCGCCGCTGCCCTAACCCTAGGTCTGCCCTATCCCCTCGCGATCGCCGCCGTTTCCTCCATCTCTGCCCCGTTCCTCCACCTCTGCAACCTCACCGGAGAGCCCCTCTCTGAATCCTCCATGATCGCCGACGTTCTGCTCACTCTCCCCTCGGGCTGACAGCGGGGATCAACCCGCTGTGCTTCCCTCTTCCTCGACGACACCTCCTCGAGCCCGGAGACCTCCTGTAGCCGCGCCGCCGTCCTCGACCTTGTCGCTGTCGCCGCCGTCGTGCTGCCCCGAGCCTCTGCTCGACTACGGCGAGGGTGAGCGCCACCTTCCATCTCATCCTCCTCCCTGTTCTCTCTCTGCACACCGCAGCACCCCACGAGCAACAGCAGCGAGCCCAGCAACATCGCAGCGTTGATCGCCGCCGGCCGCCGTCGTTTCTCTGTCGAGGTTCAGTCCAGCGCGCGCGCAGAAAATTCAGTTAAGCGATAACTGAATGTTATCCTCACTGCGTAGTGTTTACTGACAGAAACGAACGCACACCGCACTGGTTGCAGTGCTTGCGCTCGCGCGACAGGGCGCGGGTTCGAGCCCTGGCACCCGCGGAATAAAACCAATCTTTTGCGCTGGGCACTGACAAGCAGGCCCCACCTGTCTGTGGCATTGCTGCCACGCGTGCGTCCACGCTGGCCCAGGGCCCCCTGTCAGTGGCTTGGGCTAGCCACTGCAGGGTAACAAATGTTTTCTGCCCTTTTCTATTTCAATTAAATCCTTTTTATTCACAGATTGGTCCCTAGTTTTAGATTGCTAATAACTTTTATTCTATGAGTCCAAATAATAAAAATAAAATATGTTTGTTGTACCAAATTTAATTCTCTACCTGTTTATAACATTTGTATTCTGTTTCAAATGCATTCAAATTTCAAATTCAAACAATTCATTTGAAATTTAATTAATTGCATAACTAATTCATACTTAGTCCAAATAATGCAAATAAAATATGTTTTCCATGCTATTTCAAACCATCTTTTCAAATATAAATTTTGTTTCATGGTTTAAATAATTAAAATTGTTTAAATAATTTAAACCTTGTTTAAATCATTTAAAATTGCTAAATTCATAACTTGCTCAAATTAAATTATTTTTGAACATGTAAAATATGTTTTCAAACCAGAAAAACATAAACTTTTCAAATATGAAGTTGAATTTATGTTTTGAACAAATAAAATTCAAATAATATTCAAACTTGTTTTAAATTCATTTAAAACTTGTTTAAACTCGTTTAATTCATAATTAAATCATTGTAATTCCCTTTTCAATAATTGAAACATGTAATCCACCTAAAATTTTGTGTTCTTTTCAAATATGAATTTTTTTATTTGTTTTGAAAAATTTAAATTGTTGAAAACAACAAATGCTTGTGTAACACCTTTAAGTAACCAAAATTCCTTAACTTAATAACTAAAATTCCAAACTTGGTAAATCTTATTTCAAATTGTTTCTATTGTTGTTATTTTTCTGTTTTCCTCATCCATGCATCATACTAATCCACTTTCACCTGTTGATTAGTTGAAAAACAAAATTTCCAACCTTATTTGATGGGCTTTTCATATGCAACCCCAAATTGCATGTGGGTCCATTTAATCATGTTGTTACCATGTCAACTAGTTTATTTTAATGCATCAATTAAATGGTCATGCATCATCCCATGATTGTGCACTATGCCATGTTATTGATTGTTTATCTCTCTGCGTTGTTTGTTTGCTTCTTCTCGAATAGACGACGACGTTGAGACAGACGATACTTACGACACCCCTTCTGAGGATCTAGCTCAGTACCAGGCTGCTGAGTTTGCAGGCAAGTATTCACTCACATGAACCATTGTGTTCCTTTCAACATTGGATACCGATACTTTTCGTTGTCTATTTCTGCTAGCCTATGAATAGTTGTTTCTGTTACGAACCCATCACATGTTACCCTTTAACCCTGATATTGCCTCATCTCCACACCTATAACCATTGTTTGTTGCCTTAGTCCTACTAGCATGCTTAGGGTTGCTTTTGCTCGAGTCCGTTGCCCGTTACTTCTTTTACCATATTTCATTTATGTTCTATGGGCTCGATGGTTAAGCAACAATCATGTTAATGTTATGGGTAATAATAATTTGATGATAAGGCACCGGCAGGAGGCCCGGCGTGGTTTTGAGGCCTGCTAGTGTCGACCCTAATTAGGAAAAGGGTCTTGTCTACTGATCCATGATGAGCGCACTATCCGCATGTGGGAAGCGTGTATGGGCGCCCCCCTCAATTTGATTCGATTCGCATCTCGTCCAAATCGCCACACTTAGTTCGGGCTTTCCATTTGATGCACGCATATGCAGGTACGAACCCGAGGCCAGGGTGGAACTTTTGTAGTCGGCATTTAGGGCGGCGTGGTCTTCCAGTGCTATGAGGGTCCCCTTTTCTTCGTGGGGCTCGATTAGCCGCGCACGCACAGCACGTGGTGCTTTGGGCTTGATGCGAAGAAGAGTTGGGTTGTGTTGAGTACCTCGCTTGGTGGGTTGACCCCCCGTCTGGCGGATTATTCTTACGTGTACGGCCAAATTGGTGCACCCCTGCAGGGTTAAATCTTCTCGAGAAGCCGTGTTTTACGCGGTTATGGTTGACTTGGTGAAAGTACTGGCTAACAAGTACTCAGAACAACTTACACCTAACTAATGATAACTTGACTAGTAATAGGCTTATTGACACAACAACTTGATCCATCATTAATCCAACTGTGTGAGTTATCCTCGGATTGCTTCTTTGGATAAGGGGCGAGATCCAGGATGGGTTTGGTTGGTGGCTAGTTATAGTTGGTTACGTTACGCTATCTTATCTCTTTTCTGTTAGCCGGAAGTGCTAGTAACTCTGTAGTTGTTCAGAGCAGCCAGTTGCCACATCTTTTGTATCACCCTTTCTTCCGTTGAACCCAAGGCATCTGTGCTTGGTGTTGACGGGTTACACTTTGGTGAACTGTGAGTCTTGCTTGCCAGTACGTTGATGTACCGACCCCTTTGGGGCTGTGGTTTCCGCAGACTACGCTTACGAGGATCCCCGTGATGGCTACTACGTGGAGTTTGCCGAGGCTGCTGACGAGTAGATAGCGGACCCGGGCAGGATCCGAGACTACGTGGATGGGCTCCGTTTTCCTTTCATTCCCGGCTTCTTAAGCCTATTTGGATTTGTCTGTACTCAGACCTTTTGAATGCTTCCGCTGAGATGTAATGATGATATGTTGGGACATGTGTCCTCTGGATGATTGTATTTGCTATCTCTGCTCTAGTGAGAGCTATTTGCAACTTATTTCTATTTATTTGTGTCTTAGAGATCTGTTGTGTTATCATTTTGTTCAACGCCGTTGACGTATCATGTGTGTATGGTATGAAGTACGTCAATGGTAGTATCCTGATTTCTATGGGATGGTTTACGTAGACGCTGAACAGATAGGGGTTGGTTGTCACACATACGTGTGTTGGCCTACTCGTAAGAGATGCGGGTGCCGGTAAGCCCCGTAATCCAATCCACTACTGTTCAACGGAACTGCGAGTATCCTCTAGAAGTCCTGGTGCGACAAATGGTATCAGAGCCTGTCTGCCTGTAGGATCCCTTTTACTGGTTGCAGTTGAGTCTAGAAACTATTTTGTAGCTATATAGGAAAAATGAAACGTGAGAGTACGAATTCTGCCATTTTATTTCTTTCCCCACCCACCCTCCCTTTTCTGGTAAGGAAGTGCAACGTTGTTTTCTCTTCTCACCTAAACTTTCAAGTTAGGATTTCACGAATCCTGGTTTCTCTAGGATAGTTATATCTACTAGACCGTAGGAATGGAGGTGGTTGTGACATGATTTATCATGTTGCCTACTCACGATTGAGAACGGAGGCGTGTAAGTCCCGGAAGCAAATCCTCTATTCCTTAAGCAGTAGATATTGATCCTTTAGAAGCCCGGATGGGTTTTCCGTAGTACCTCAGGAGTTTTTGGTCTCGTGTTTCCCGTTGTTGCTTCGATATCCTGTTCTTCTCAACATCCTTTTCGTCCGTTGAAACCTTGTTGTTGCTTTCCACTTCAATTCTTCTACCGGCGTCTAATCAAAACTTCCCCGATCATCTGCAGATGGATCTCAGGTTCTTCCCGCAGGTGGTTAGGATGACTCGTTGTGAGAGCACTGCCGGTTATCCGGAGATGTTGAGAGACATGGTCACTTATCTGGGGTTCCGTTGGGCACCAGAGAACCAGGTCTACGAGCAGCAGCGAGAGTTTGACCAGACCTACTACCAGGCTATCGTCTACATTCTGTCAAATGATGGCATGAGCGTTGTCCACCACTACGAGGCAGTAGGTTCCACAGTGGATATGGCTGTGCAGCAGGCAGCTTATGTGAGTCTCACCGTCCTTCGTGCTGACTACTGGGGATTTGACGATTCTATCTATCGCCACATCCCCCGTGGTTACATCACTTCGGAGGGAGCTCATTTCACTCTCTACGACAACCTGGATGTCTACGAGCATGATAACTCCAGGCTGCACACCACCGCTCAGTTTGTCAGGCACAGTGACGCAGTTGCCACCACACTGTCTCAGGAGTTGGCTTCAGTCAGGGAGCATCTCTACCTTGCTTTGACTCGTCTGGCGTCTTACACCACATACTTTGTTGGAGATGAGCGCTTTGCACGTTTCGATCAGCCAGTTGGACGTCGTCTGCCAGATGCTGGAGGGTACGAGCCGATCAGAGGTCCACTCCTCAACCTCGGTGCTGGTTACATTGGGATTCCACGCTTTGGAGCACAGGGAGTCGACGCTATGTACTTCACCACACCTAGAGTCGCTCTCAGGCCACGTCAGATCTATGTGGATCGTCGTTCTAACTACTTTCGTGGGCGTGCTCCTCACCGTACCTCTCGTCGTGCTACTCACCGCCGTCCTGCGTGATGAGCATGGGAGTACAGATGTATCCATTCTTAGCTATGTTTAGTTATCCTTTGGCATTCGAACCATTTATGGTGTGTTGGATATTCTGATGTATTTGAACATGTGATGATGTACCTGTTGGTTATCTATTCATGCGTCGGAATAATCTCTCTTTCGGTTCACAAGTCTATCCTTTTCGGTTGTTGTGCTAAAATGCATGTCTATTCAGGATGCCGCCAACAAGGAACAACACGCCTGAGCCACCGCCAATCACGGAGCTGTTGACTCAGATGACTCGGGTCGTGACGCAGATGACCCAGTTCCAGGCTAATCAGCACAACAACCAGAATGCTCCACGAGTCAGTATCAAGGAGTTTCTGAGTCTGGGGCCGAGAGCTTTCGTGGCAACACGCGAGCCTCTGGATGCTGATGACTGGATCCGTGAGATGGCCAAGGCTCTGGACATTGCTCACGTTGCTGAGGAAGACAAGGTCAAGTATGCCTCCTACCTACTGAAGGGTCAGGCAGCTACTTGGTGGGAGAACTACCAGACCATGAGAGATGGCTACCCAATCACCTGGGGTTGTTTCAAGGAAGCTTTCCTGAAGCACCACATTCCAGATGGTCTCATGGAAAGGATGCGTGAAGAGTTTTGCTCTCTCAAGCAGGGCAAGCTGGACGTCATTGGCTATCAGAGTGAGTTCAATCGCCTCGCTCGTTACGCTGGTGATGAGGTGTCCACTGAGGCTAAGAAGATGGCAAGGTTCCGCAGAGGGTTTAACCCGGAACTCAAGTACGCCCTCACCAACATCAAGGCCAAAGACTTCGAGGAGCTCGTTAACACCGCGCTCAATGAAGAAAATGGGCGCAAGGCGTTCGAGGAGTCTCGAAAGCACTCGCGTGAGGGTGGTTCCTCCTCCAACATGACCACCCCTCCGCAAAAGCGCCGCATCTGGGTGCCAAATGGTGCTGTCACTAGGGCTCCATATGCCCAAGCTTCTCCAGGCTTCGCTCCCCGCCCACCCAACCCAGCTCACATGCAAGGTCAGAGGGTTTCAATGGGGCAGCCAAGGCCAGATACTCCTCGTGTCGTCACTTGCTACAAATGCAAGCAGACGGGGCACTACGCTGACAAGTGCACTCAGAGGCAGCTACCTCCACCACCTCCTCGTCCCAACACAAACCAGGCAACGGTGCGTGATCCCCCGGCAAAAGCCTTCAACTCCAACAACAGGCCTGTCGGGAGGACCGCAAGGGTGAATCATGTCAAGGTCGACAAAGCTGAGGAAGCTGCTGACGTCGTTCTCAGTACATTCCCCGTAAACTCTTTTCCAGCTAAAGTGTTGTTTGATACCGGAGCATCGCATTCTTTCGTGTCAAAGATCTTTGCGACAGCAGTTAAAATCCCCTTTGTTGGTTTGGGTTCCCTGCTAGTAGTAAACTCCCCTGGAGCAACTATGCAAACTTCCAAGATCAGTCATAAAAATCAGATCCTAATTGGAGGTCACATATTCCTTGCTTCTCTCATTCTACTTGGCAATTCTGACATTGATGTCATTCTTGGCATGGATTGGTTGAAGGCCAATAAAGCTACGATTGATTGTGCTCAGAAGTCAATAACTCTGTTCCACCCTTCTGGCCAGATAGTCTATTCTCCAAATGAATCAAGTTCTGTTCAGCTTTACACCCTCGATGCTAAACCTCTACCTCTACTTGAAAATGTTCTGGTGGTTTGTGAATTCCCTGACGTCTTTCCAGAAGAGTTGCCAGGGATGCCTCCGGACAGAGCAATTGAGTTCGTGATCGAGCTTAAACCAGGTACTGCTCCAATCTCTAAGCATCCATACAAGATAGCTCCTCCTGAACTGAAATTGTTGAAGGAGCAAATCGATATGTACATGGAAAAAGGTTATATTCAACCTAGTTCCTCGGCTTGGGGTTGCCCAACTCTGTTCGTTGCAAAGAAGGATCAAACAAAGAGACTCGTTGTTGACTATCGTCCTCTTAACGAGAAAACCATAAAAAACAAGTATCCAATTCCTCGTATCGATGATCTTTTTGATCAACTTGCTGGAGCCTCAATATTCTCCAAGTTGGACTTGAGAATGGGTTACCATCAAATAAAGATCAGAAAGGAAGATATTCCAAAAACAGCTTTCACCACTCGGTACGGTCTATATGAATACACCGTCATGTCCTTTGGTCTCACCAATGCACCGGCGACATTCTCTCGACTCATGAATTATGTCTTCCATGAATACCTCGACAAGTTCGTTGTGGTATATCTCGATGACATTCTGGTCTACTCAAAGTCCGAGGAAGAGCATGAAGAACATCTTCGTCTCACTCTCATGAAACTTCGCGAGCATCGTCTATATGCCAAGTTCTCCAAATGTGAGTTCTGGATTCCAGAAGTTGCTTACCTTGGTCATGTCATCTCAGCCAAGGGCATAGCCATTGATCCAGAAAAGGTTAAAGCAATTGTTGATTGGAAACCTCCTAAGACGGTGAAGCAAGTCAGAAGTTTTCTTGGCTTGGCTAGCTATTGCCGTCGTTTCGTCCAAAACTTCTCCAAGATTGCCAAACCTCTCACTGATCTCACAAAGAAGAACAAGAAGTTCGTTTGGTCTCCACAATGTGATGAAAGTTTCAATCTCCTGAAGACTAAACTCACTTCTACACCAGTTCTGGTTGGCCCAGATACTACCAAACCTTTCCAAATATTCTGTGACGCATCTCTCCAAGGTCTAGGTGCAGTTCTTATGCAAGAACGTCAAGTTGTGGCTTATGCTTCACGTCAGTTGAATGCACATGAGCAAAACTATCCCACACATGACCTTGAACTTGCAGCAGTTGTGTTTGCCCTCAAGAAATGGAGACAATACTTGTTGGGTAATCGCACTGAAATCTTTTCCGATCATAAGAGTCTGAAATACATCTTCACTCAACCAGATCTAAACCTCAGACAAAGGAGATGGATTGAAAATATTAAAGACTTTGATCTCACCATTTCTTACACTCCAGGCAAGGCTAATGTTATGGCCGAGGCTCTCAGTCGCAAATCCTATTCCAATAATCTCATGATCATGGAAAGCCAACCTCCACTTCATGAAGAATTCTAGAAGCTGAACCTTGGTCTTGTTCCTCAAGGCTATCTTGCAAGCTTGACAGCCAGTCCAACTCTCGAGGACAAGATTCGTTCTGAACAACTTCGTGATGCTGAAGTCAAGAAGATGGTAGAACACATCAAAGAAGGCAAGGAGAAATTTAAGTCCTTCTCAATTGATGACAAGGGAACTGTGTTCTTCGAAGGACGCATTGCAGTTCCTCAAGTTCAAAGTCTCAAAGATGTCATTCTCAAGGAGGCTCATGAAACTCCTCTCTCCATCCACCCTGGAAGTACAAAGATGTACCAGGATCTTAAGACACTATATTGGTGGCCTGGCATGAAACGTGAAATTGCTCAATACGTTTCTGAATGCGACGTTTGTCAACGTGTTAAGGCAGTTCATCAGAAAACAACCGGTCTTCTACAACCTCTGAAAATTCCTGAGTGGAAGTGGGACATGATTGAAATGGACTTCGTCACTGGTTTTCCAAAGTCCAAGAAGGGCAACGATGCAATCTTCGTTGTCATTGATCGTCTCACTAAGGTAGCTCACTTCTTTGCTGTCAAAGAAACAATCTCAGCTAGCCAGTTAGCAGAGCTCTACACAGCAAAGATTGTTCCTCTTCATGGTGTTCCATTGGAAATAAGCTCAGACCGTGGAAGTATATTCACTTCTCATTTCTGGAAAAGCTTTCAAGAAGCATTGGGCACCAAACTTCTGTTCAGCACAGCTTATCACCCACAGTCTCAAGGGCAAGTCGAAAGAGTCAATCAGATTCTCGAGGATATGCTTAGAGCATGTGGTCTCTCCTTTGGCATGAAATGGGAGGATTGCCTTCCATATGCTGAATTCTCCTACAACAACAGCTTCCAGGTAAGCCTAGGCATGGCACCATTTGAAGCACTCTATGGCCGCAGATGCAGGAGTCCAATCAATTGGTCTGGAGCTGGTGAACGTTCACTCTTAGGCCCTGACATTGTTAAGGAAGCCGAAGAGAAAGTTCGCATCATTCGTGACAATCTCAAGATTGCTCAGTCTCGTCAGAAAAGCTACTATGACAGCAAGCACAGGGATATGATCTATGCACCTGGTGACAAAGCATATCTCCGTGTAACTCCCCTCAGAGGCACTCATCGTTTTGGTGTGAAAGGAAAGCTTGCACCAAGATACATTGGTCCTTTCAACATTCTCTCAAGGCGTGCGGAAAATGCCTATCGTCTTGAACTTCCAGAAAAACTATCCAAGGTGCACGATGTGTTTCACGTGTCACAACTCAAGAGGTGTTTCAAAGATCCAGATCGTGCAGTTGATCATGATTCCATTGAACTGCAAGATGATCTATCTTATGAGGAGCACCCTGTTCGTATTCTCGATGAGACCGAGCGTAAGACTCGCAACAAGAGCACCAAGTTCTTGAAAGTGCAATGGTCGCATCATTCCGATAAAGAGGCAACATGGGAGACCGAAGAGGATCTTCGCAAGAAGTATCCGGACCTTTTCCTTTCTCAGTAGGAATCTCGGGACGCGATTCCTTCAAGGGGGGCGTTTTGTAACATCCCAAGTATGAAAACCCACCCCTAGCATGTTTGATTCTTGTTTTATTAAAGTTTTGCATCATGTCATCATACTCATTGCCTTGTTTGCATTTGTTTTGCATATGTTTTTATTTGTTTTCACAATTGAAATTCAAACCAATATTCAAACCTTTGTTTCATACTTGTTATGTTATAATTTATCAAATAAAAAGTTAAACTCAAAACCTCAATTGTTTCCATTTATTCCATAAGGTTCAATTATTTAAAATTGTGGGTTTTAATAATTCACTTAATCCAAACTTAATTCAAATGTTATTCCAAATTCAAATCAAATCACAAACAGCAACCAATTTCAAATTATTTAAAATTACCAAACATTTCTAATCCTTTTGTTCCATTTAAACTCTAGGGTTCACCCTATTTAAATCTTGTTTCAAATAATTCACTTAATAATAAATTCATCCAAATTTGAATTAAATTACAAACAACAATTTAAATTTGAAACTTTTGGAAAACAAAGTTGGCAATTAGTTGCTATTGTAAAAAACTAGGTTAACCAAAAAAAGTTCTAAATTTTTCCTAGCCCTAAAACTTATCTTTTCCTTCCATTTTCATTTCTGAAAAAAAAACAGAAGAAAAAATAATAAAAAGGAAAAACGCCAGCGAGGAGGGGAGCAGCACGCACGGCCCAGCCCATTTCCTTCTTCCCCTCGGCCTGGTACCGGTTCGATCCCCTCTCTCTCTTTCTTCCCGCAGTACGACGCGCATCTGAGCGGCACCACGTCGCCGGCAGCAGCAGCGCACGGCCAGCAGCGCCCCTAACCCTCTATATAGCCACCCCTACGCCCCGTGCCGCTGCCCTAACCCTAGGTCTGCCCTATCCCCTCGCGAATGCCGCCGTTTCCTCCATCTCTGCTCCGTTCCTCCACCTCTGCAACCTCACCGGAGAGCCCCTCTCTGAATCCTCCATGATCGCCGACGTTCTGCTCACTCTCCCCTCGGGCTGACAGCGAGGATCAACCCGCCGTGCTTCCCTCTTCCTCGACGACACCTCCTCGAGCCCGGAGACCTCCTGTAGCCGCGCCGCCGTCCTCGACCTTGTCGCTGTCGCCGCCGTCGTGCTGCCCCGAGCCTCTGCTCGACTACGGCGAGGGTGAGCGCCACCTTCCATCTCATCATCCTCCCTGTTCTCTCTCTGCACACCGCAGCACCCCACGAGCAACAGCAGCGAGCCCAACAGCATCGCAGCGTTGATCGCCGCCGGCCGCCGTCGTTTCTCTGTCGAGGTTCATTCCAGCGCGCGCGCAGAAAATTCAGTTAAGCGATAACTGAATGTTATCCTCACTGCGTAGTGTTTACTGACAGAAACGAACGCACACCGCACTGGTTGCAGTGCTTGCGCTCGCGCGACAGGGCGCGGGTTCGAGCCCTGGCACCCGCGGAATAAAACCAATCTTTTGCGCTGGGCACTGACAGGCATGCCCCACCTGTCTGTGGCATTGCTGCCACGCGTGCGTCCACGCTGGCCCAGGGCCCCCGTCAGTGGCTTGGGCTAGCCACTGCAGGGTAACAAATGTTTTCTGCCCTTTTCTATTTAAATTAAATCCTTTTTATTCACAGATTGGTCCCTAGTTTTAGATTGCTAATAACTTTTATTTTATAAGTCCAAATAATAAAAATAAAATATGTTTGTTGTACCAAATTTAATTCTCTACCTGTTTATAACATTTATATTCTGTTTTGAATAATTCAAATGCATTCAAATTTCAAATTCAAACAATTCATTTGAAATTTAATTAATTGCATAACTAATTCATACCTAGTCCAAATAATGCAAATAAAATATGTTTTCCATGCTATTTCAAACCATCTTTTCAAATATAAATTTTGTTTCATGGTTTGAATAATTAAAATTGTTTAAATAATTTAAACCTTGTTTAAATCATTTAAAATTGCTAAATTCATAACTTGCTCAAATTAAATTATTTTTGAACATGTAAAATATGTTTTCAAACCAGAAAAACATAAACTTTTCAAATATGAAGCTGAATTTATGTTTTGAACAAATAAAATTCAAATAATATTCAAACTTGTTTAATTCATAATTAAATCATTGTAATTCCTTTTTCAATAATTGAAACATGTAATCCACCTAAAATTTTGTGTTCTTTTCAAATATGAATTTTTTTATTTGTTTTGAACAATTTAAATTGCTGAAAACAACAAATGCTTGTGTAACACCTTTAAGTAACCAAAATTCCTTAACTTAATAACTAAAATTCCAAACTTGGTAAACCTTATTTCAAATTGTTTCTATTGTTGTTATTTTTCTGTTTTCCTCATCCATGCATCATACTAATCCACTTTCACCTGTTGATTAGATTAAAAACAAATTTTCCAACCTTATTTGATGGGCTTTTCGTATGCAACCCCAAATTGCATGTGGGTCCATTTAATCATGTTGTTACCATGTCAACTAGTTTATTTTAATGCATCAATTAAATGGTCATGCATCATCCCATGATTGTGCACTATGCCATGTTATTGATTGTTTATCTCTCTGCGTTGTTTGTTTGCTTCTTCTCGAATAGACGACGACGTTGAGACAGACGATACTTACGACACCCCTTCTGAGGATCTAGCTCAGTACCAGGCTGCTGAGTTTGCAGGCAAGTATTCACTCACATGAACCATTGTGTTCCTTTCAACATTGGATACCGATACTTTTCGTTGTCTATTTCTGCTAGCCTATGAATAGTTGTTTCTGTTACGAACCCATCACATGTTACCCTTTAACCCTGATATTGCCTCATCTCCACACCTATAACCATTGTTTGTTGCCTTAGTCCTACTAGCATGCTTAGGGTTGCTTTTGCTCGAGTCCGTTGCCCGTTACTTCTTTTACCATATTTCATTTATGTTCTATGGGCTCGATGGTTAAGCAACAATCATGTTAATGTTATGGGTAATAATAATTTGATGATAAGGCACCGGCAGGAGGCCCGGCGTGGTTTTGAGGCCTGCTAGTGTCGACCCTAATTAGGAAAAGGGTCTTGTCTACTGATCCATGATGAGCGCACTATCCGCATGTGGGAAGCGTGTATGGGCGCCCCCCTCAATTTGATTCGATTCGCATCTCGTCCAAATCGCCACACTTAGTTCGGGCTTTCCATTTGATGCACGCATATGCAGGTACGAACCCGAGGCCAGGGTGGAACTTTTGTAGTCGGCATTTAGGGCGGCGTGGTCTTCCAGTGCTATGAGGGTCCCCTTTTCTTCGTGGGGCTCGATTAGCCGCGCACGCACAACACGTGGTGCTTTGGGCTTGATGCGAAGAAGAGTTGGGTTGTGTTGAGTACCTCGCTTGGTGGGTTGATCCCCCGTCTGGCGGGTTATTCTTACGTGTACGGCCAAATTGGTGCACCCCTGCAGGGTTAAATCTTCTCGAGAAGCCGTGTTTTCCGCGGTTATGGTTGACTTGGTGAAAGTACTGGCTAACAAGTACTCAGAACAACTTACACCTAACTAATGATAACTTGACTAGTAATAGGCTTATTGACACAACAACTTGATCCATCATTAATCCAACTGTGTGAGTTATCCTCGGATTGCTTCTTTGGATAAGGGGCGAGATCCAGGATGGGTTTGGTTGGTGGTTAGTTATAGTTGGTTACTTTACGCTATCTTATCTCTTTTCTGTTAGCCGGAAGTGGTAGTAACTCTGTAGTTGTTCAGAGCAGCCAGTTGCCACATCTTCTGTATCACCCTTTCTTCCGTTGAACCCAAGGCATCTGTGCTTGGTGTTGACGGGTTACACTTTGGTGAACTGTGAGTCTTGCTTGCCAGTACGTTGATGTACTGACCCCTTTGGGGCTGTGGTTTCCGCAGACTACGCTTACGAGGATCCCCGTGATGGCTATTACGTGGAGTTTGACGAGGCTGCTGACGAGTAGATAGCGGACCCGGGCAGGATCCGAGACTACGTGGATGGGCTCCGTTTTCCTTTCATTCCCGGCTTCTTAAGCCTATTTGGATTTGTCTGTACTCAGACCTTTTGAATGCTTCCGCTGAGATGTAATGATGATATGTTGGGACATGTGTCCTCTGGATGATTGTATTTGCTATCTCTGCTCTAGTGAGAGCTATTTGCAACTTATTTCTATTTATTTGTGTCTTAGAGATCTGTTGTGTTATCATTTTGTTCAACGCCGTTGACGTACCATGTGTGTATGGTATGAAGTACGTCAATGGTAGTATCCTGATTTCTATGGGATGGTTTACGTAGACGCTGAACAGATAGGGGTTGGTTGTCACACATACGTGTGTTGGCCTACTCGTAAGAGATGCGGGTGCCGGTAAGCCCCGTAATCCAATCCACTACTGTTCAATGGAACTGCGAGTATCCTCTAGAAGTCCGGGTGCGACACATGCATGTAGTAAAAATTAATTAAGTATAAAGGAATTAAAAAAATAAGATTAAGGGTACGGTATAGAGGAGGAGCAAATATTGGTACTTAATAATTTTGCAACTTAATAGTACTAGTATTGACGATGATTTTTTAGTAGAAATGAGACTTAGCAAATATTGTCGTAGGAGGGAAAACAGATTGCTAGGGTTTTGGGTGGAACAACGATGACCACCAGAGGGGGAAAACCATACTTTAGAGGTGTGTCCAAGATTAGTTGCTCAAATGACTTGGAGAACCCCATAGCTAGGTTGCATTTTCTTTCCTGGTCATTTTGGTATATTACACTTAATATTCTGAATTTATTGAATTAAAACTTATTTTCATTATTTTAATGAATTTAATTAAAAAAAAATTGACTTTTTTTTTTGACTTACAAAAAAAAAACGAGTGCTGAAAAAAAACTGCCAGCCGTGGAGCCCAGCCCAACTGCGCCAGCAGCCACCGCCCTGTCTCAAAAAAAAAATCGCCAGCGTGACGTCAGCGTTCGTGGTCGCCGCGCGTTCGAGGGCGGCGCGTCATCCCTTCCGTTCGTGGTTCGTGGTTCGAGGGCGTCCGTTTGAGGGTGGCGCGAGACCCGCGGGGGAACCTACCGGAGACGGCGACGGGGCGAGGGCGGAGCAGGGCGGAGGCGGTGGAGATAAGGGCGCGGGCGACGGCGGCGACTGCGACGGCGCGGTCCTCTCCCAGAGTCTCTGCGCGGGCGACGGCGACGCGCACGGAGAAAACGAGCAGGGCGCCGGCGCAAGGAAGACGAGCAGTGTGGATATGCGTTTGGGACTTAGAAATTTTCGGGGCAGGAAGACAGCGGGAATATATAGGGCCAGTCTTTAGTCTCGGTTGGGGACACCAACCGCGACTAAAGGTCCCCTCCGGGTACCATCCGCGGGCCTTTAGTCACGGTTGGTGTCACGAACCGCGACTAAAGGTTTTTTCGCGGCGTTTTCGTTCCCGCGTGGAAATAGCCTTTAGTCGCGGTTCGTGACACGAACCACGACTAAAGGTGTTTTTTCAAATACTTTTCTTTTTAAAATCTTACAAATACAAATAATATATCTTAAAATTCATAAAAATAAAACTAATTCATTTTAAAATCTTACAAATACAAATAATATATCAGAAAATTCAGAAAAATAAATCTACTTCATTTTAAAATCTTACAAATACAAATAATATATCAGAAAATTCAGAAAAATAAAACTACTTCATTTTAAAATCTACATAATGGCGTGATAAAAAAGGCAGTACATAATGGCAAGAGTGGATCTAAACCTAAACGGAGAGCATAGATGATCTACATAATTGCAAGACTGTGGATCTGATATCTGCTAGTCATACTCCTGCCTAGGCCTATAGTACTCCGACTCGTAGTCGTCGTAGTCGCCGCCGTCGTCGTCACTATCGTCGGACGGTGCTCTGCACTCCCTCGGTGGGTCACGACTCTAGGACTGGGCGTGAGGGTAGCGCAGGCGGGGGTGATCGCCAGCCCTGATGTAGTTCATGACGCTCTGAAGAGTCCGTCTGCCGCCCCACCATAGCCGACGACCGGCCTCGTTGAAGTTCGAAGAAGGCGGGCCGTTCTCCTCGTACCTGGCAAGCGCACTCTCATGCCGATTAATGAAGAAGGCGTCCCAAGTAGGGCGGTAGTCAGGATTCCAACTGGGATTCCTCCGCTGCTCCGGCGTGAGCTCGTGGTAGTAGTGGTTCGTGATGGCCGCCCGACGCGCCACACCTTGAGGAAGAGGAGGTACCGGCACTCCTCCGGCGCTCAGCATCCAACTGGCGGGAACGCTGTAGCCGGGCGGGCAGGGGTAGTTTGAGGCGGAAAGTGCCTCCGCCTGGATGAATGGTAGAGTGGGTACGGTAGAAGCCATGAGAGAGTGGTGAGTTTGTATGTGTTTATGCCAATGGTGTGGAAATGCATACATATATATAGCGAGAAGAAAACATATCTCTTTAGTCCCGGTTGGGGACACCAACCGGGACTAAATGATTCGTGTTTCGTTGAGAAACGGATCATCCCTTTAGTCCCGGCCTGTTTTACCAACCGGGACGAAATGGTTAGGGTTTCGTTTGGACCAATCAGATAGAATCATACGGATCGTGTGTTTCTTTCAAGCGCTTGTGAGTCGTTGGATCCGGGGTGTGTTTCTTTCGAGCTGTTGTGAGCCGTTCGATCAGGGCTACGGTGTGTTTCTTTCGAGCTGTTGTGAGCCGTTGGATCAGGGTGTTTCTTAACCGTTGGATCAAAACCCTAGCACAACACTTTGTGAGCCAGAGGACCATATATATAGCCCACCTTCATACACCGGTCAGTTTATCGACCAAATACAAAACATTCGGATTCGCCATCATACGTCCTGCCGTGCATTTGGTATGCATATATGCACCCAGTAGCCACGGTGGGGCTGTATGATGGCGATACCGATTGTTTTGTTCTACATCCTCCTTTAAGGTTTGATACATCATATATTCAGTTTATCGAGCAAATACCAAACATCCGGATTCGCCATCATACGTCCTGCCGTGCATTTGGTATGCATATTGCACCCAGTAGCCACGCTAGGGCTGTATGATTGTGATACTGATTGTTTTGTTCTACACCCCTCTTTAAGTTTTGCCCCAAAACACATCAGAGATAATATAATTCACATGATCCATTCAACAAAGGTTGGTACAATAAATTATTACACATCAATTCTTCCCTTGTGTCCCTGCTTTCTTACGATTGTGCCGTATCCATGGAGCATCCTCATCATTTAACTTAATGCTTGGGTCAATGTTCACTTTGAAGGGCGGAATTTCACCAAACATATTATAATCTTCTGACATGTCTGTCTTGTCCCCCACTCCCACGATGTTTCTTTTCCCTGAAAGAACAATGTGGCGCTTTGGATCATCGCATGATGTACTGGTCGTTTTCTTATCTTTCCGTTTCCTCGGTTTGCTACTCATGTCCTTCAAATAAAAAACCTGAGCGACATCTTTCGCTAGGACGAATGGTTCGTCAAGGTAACCAAGATTGTTGAAATCCACCATTGTCATTCCGTATTGCTCTTCCACCTTTACCCCACCTCATGTTAGCTTGAACCATTTGCACCGGAACAAAGGGACCTTAAAGGAGGGTCCATAGTCAAGTTCCCATATCTCCTCTATGTAACCATAATATGTGACCTTTTGCCCATTCTCGGTTGCTGCATCAAAGCGGACACCGCTGTTTTGGTTGGTGCTCTTTTTATCTTGGGAGATCGTGTAAAATGTATTCCCATTAATCTCGCACCCTTGGAAAGTCGTTATAGTCGAAGATGGTGTCTTGGCCAACATGTACAGCTGATCTCCAACATCATTGTCATTCATTAAATGTTTTCGCAACCAACTGCCGAAAGTCTCCATGTGGGCCTTTCTAATCCATGATTCAGGCTTCCCCGGGTTGTCCGAGTGTAAAATATTCTTGTGTTGCTCGAAGTACGGAGCCACCAAGCTCGAATTTTGCAGAACTGTGTGGTGTGCTTCAGTCATAGAATGACCGTCCATACATATCGTTGATTTCCTTCCGATCGTGCCTTTTCCACTTAGTCTCCCCTCGTGCCGTGATTGAGGAATACCAATCGGCTTAAGGTCAGGAACATACTCAATACAGAACTCAATTACCTCCTCATTTCCATAGCCCTTTACGATGCTTCCTTCTGGCCTAGCACGGTTACGAACATATTTCTTTAATACTCCCATAAACCTCTCAAAGGGGAACATATTGTGTAGAAATACAGGACCGAGAATGGAAATTTCTTCGACTAGGTGGAGCAGGAGGTGCGTCATAATATTGAAGAAGGATGGTGGGAACACCAACTCGAAACTGACAATACATTGGACCACATCGTTCTGTAACCGTGGTAGATCTTCTGGACTGATTACCTTCTGAGAGATTGCATTGAGGAATGCACATAGCTTCACAATGGCTACTCGAACATTTTCCGGTAGGAGCCCCCTCAAAGCAATCGGAAGCAATTGCGTCATAATCACGTGGCGTGAGACTTCAGGTTTTGGAACTTTTTGTCCGCCATGTTTATTATTCCCTTTATATTCGACGAGAAGCCAAACGGGACCTTCATACTGCTCAGGCATTCAAAAAAAATGACCTTCTCTTCTTTGGTAAGAGCGTAGCTGGCACGACCTTGAAACCATTCCGGATGCCGGTCATCTGGGTCTTTCAAAAGTTGCTGGTTCTGCCGTGTTTCCTTTGTATCATTTGTCTTCCCATACACGCCCAAGAAGCTTAGCAGGTTCATACAAATATTCTTCATAACATGCATCACGTCGATTGCAGAGCGGACATCTAGGACTTTCCAATACTGTAGCTCCCAAAATATAGATTTCTTCTTCCACATGGGTGCGTGCCCGTCAACTTCCAGCGGAACTGATTGTCCGCCAGGACCCTTTCCAAAGATGACTTTCAAATCCTTGATCATATCAAATATCTCAGCACCAGTACGTTCCGCAGGCTTCGGCCGGTGATCTGCCTTGCCTTTGAAATGCTTGCCTTTATTTCTTACGTTATGATTTCGGGGAAGAAATCGACGATGACCCAGGTACACGTTCTTCCTACAATTATCCAAAAATACACTTTCAGTCTCATATAAGCAGTGCGTGCATGCTTTGTATCCCTTATTTGTCTATCCCGACAGGTTACTGAGAGCAGGTCAATCGTTGATGGTTACAAAAAGCAACGCTCGTAGGTCAAATTCCTCTTCTTTGTGCTCATCCCACACACGTACACCAGGTCTGCCCCACAACTGCAAAAATTTATCAACTAATGGCCTTAGATACACATCGATGTCGTTGCCGGGTTGCTTCGGACCTTGGATGAGCACCGGCATCATAATGAACTTCCGCTTCATGCACAACCAAGGAGGAAGGTTGTAGATGTATAGAGTCACGGGCCAGGTGCTATGGCTGGAGCTCTGCTCGCCAAAAGGATTCATGCCATCAGTACTTAGACCAAATCTTATGTTCCTTGCGTCAGCTGCAAAATCTTTGAACTCTCTGTCGATCTTTCTCCATTGCGTTCCATCAGCGGGGTGTCTGAACTCCCCGTCGGACTTACGGTCCTCTTTGTGCCTTCGCAACAACTTGGCATGCTCTTTGTTCCTGAACAGACGTTTCAAGCGTGGTATTATAGGAGCATACCACATCACCTTGGCAATACATGCCCTGTATGCTCTCGCCCTCAACATCGTCACCAGGGTCATCGCCTCTGATCTTATAACGCAATGCAGTGCATACAGGGCATTCATTCAAATTCTCGTATTCACCGCGGTAGAGGATGCAGTCGTTAATGCATACATGTATCTTCAGAACCTCTAAACCTAGAGGGCAGACAACCTTCTTTGCTTCGTACGTACTGGCGGGAAACTCGTTATTCTTCGGAAACATATTCTTCAACATTTTCAGCAAATTTTCAAATGATGAGTCAGCTACACCTTCCCGTGCCTTCCATTTCAGCAAATCCAGTGTGCAGCCCAGCTTTTTCAGACTATTATCGCATCCTGGGTACAGCGACTTCGTGTGATCCTCTAACATGCGATCCACATTCTCCCTCTCCTTGTCAGTTTCGCAGCGTCTCCGTGCATCAGCAATGGTCCGACCAAGATCATCAGAGGGCTCATCAAATGCCTCTTCTTCACCTTCACCTTCCCCTTCCACACCTTCAGCATCATCCTCCATGAAAGTATCACTGAAAGCCTCATGATAGTTGTCATCGATATCATCCCCTTCTTCATCTTCTTCCATTCTAACCCCTCTTTCTCCATGCTTGGTCCAACAATTATAGCTTGGCATGAAACCGTGCCGAAGCAGGTGCATGTGAACATCTCTTGAGGAGGAGTAACCCATCTGATTCTTACATTCAACACATGGACAGATAATAAAACCTTGGTGCTTGTTCGCATTTTTCCACTACGAGAAAATCTTTCAAACCCGTAGTGAACTCACCGGAGAGTCGGTTATCGTACATCCATTGCCGATTCATCTGCATTATTATTATATAAAGTACATAATTAACCATCATGCATTTGTTAAACTAACTAGCTAGAAATAATACAAATCATGAAAGGTTCAAGTTGCTAACCGCGATCCCGGAGGAAAAATAAATGACAAAGCTCAACGGTGGCTCGGACACTTCATATCATGTGTGTTTCATGCTCTCGGGCATTTCATCGAACACCTTGTGTGCATAGGAGGAACCAAAAGCAAACCCACCACCCCCTTGTGAATATTGTGAATAGAAGTGACATCAAATGTGGCTAAGTGCACGAAGTGAGTCCTATATAGGGATGGTCTTTTAGTCCCGGTTGGCCTGGCCAACCGCGACTAAAGAGCTTCGGGCCAGCCTGAGGACCTTTAGTCCCGGTTGGCCAGGCCAACCGCGACTAAATCCCCTCCCGTCCGCCAGCTGTGGACCGAGCGCGCTGGGCCCAGACAGTTGGTCGCGGGTCTCCTCCCGAACCGCGACTAAAGACCCCTTTGGTCGCGGTTCGATTATTTTGGGGACTAATGGGGGCGTATGGAAGGCCTATTTTCTACCAGTGATACCTTTGGCCGTCGGCATATAACATATATGCCTACAACCTTTCTGTGCGATCGTCGGCATACCTTTGGCCGTCGGCTTACCTAGCTGCCAGCGTGTCCAGTGTGGGTCCACCAAAAGATATGCCTACGGCCTTTCTATGTGGCCGTCGGCATACCTTTTGCCACCGGCTTACCTAACTTTTAGGAAAAAGTCAAGACGACGGGCATGATCGTTCGTAGCTAGAGGCGGGCATGACGGCGGGTATGACCGTTCGTAGCTAGGGATCGCAATCTCGCGGCGCTACCTACCGGGCATGGGGCTCCGGCCGCCAGCACGGCGACGGTGACGCCCGCGATCCTCGGAGGACGTCCCCAAACTCGCTCTGCAGGGAGGGACCTCTCTTTGTAGCAGGGGACGGAGGTGTTTGGGCTTTTCCGCCCCAGCCATCAGATTCCGGCCGCCGCTGCTCGCCGGTCTCCTCCTCGGACGTCTTCACGAGGGCGCCAGACGCCAAGCACACCATGGACGCTCTTATCTTCAACGCCGGGCGTGCTGTTGCTGTTGACGTCCTGCCCGACCACGACCCTGCTCTGCATCGTGTTGCTCCTGCCACTGGCCGTCCTAACTTCGTTCGTTGTAGCAGGTGAGACCAAATCTTCCATTTGCTGACATATGTGCTACTGGCCTGCACCTATTATTTTGAAGAAAAAAAATCATCTTGATTTCTAGCTGTACACCGAGAATTTGATTGTTTTCGGGAGCAGAGTTGCAGCTGGTGTAGTTTAGGAGGAGTATACTGAAATCTTGATTGCATATCCTCCATAGAATGTTGATCCATAGTGCTATATATCCTGCTGAATTGACTGATGCGTGGATTTGTTGCTATTGTGAATCGATTGTGTGGCTTTAAAAATAAACCAGGCAGTACGTGTAGAGTCAGTACGTGTAGAGTCAGGTTCATGTAGGTTTTCAATCCCATGGACGTGTATGTATATAAAAACCGGAAAGGGAGGAACCAGCGAGCCTTCCGATGGACTGAACGCAGTAGAGAAGTATCAAGTCGGTCAGATTAGATATAAATGATTTAATTTAAAAAACAGACGTGCATCCCGGTAGCCGCTGCTCGTTGGGGCTTCCTCTGGCGGCGTCTACTGACCTGCACTATAAATTCTGTATGCAATGTTTAGGGCCTTTTATGTTTACAGGATTTTCAAAACATAGGAATAGGAAAAACAAAGGATTGCAATGTCATGCACTTCAATTCCTACAGGATTTTAAAACATAGGAATTTTGTAAGAGATGTGTTTGGATGGCGCGCAGAAAACAAACACAGGAATTTTGCAGGAATGAGGAGAGAGAGTAGAGAGAGATAGAGTATAAGTGCATTGGACTTCTCAAAGGAAAAAACAAAAAGAGGTTGGACCTCATGTTGATATTCCTATGGAATGGAGGGCAAAGGAATATATTCCTTAGAAATTTGGTGGTGTCAATCCTACAGTCCAAAGGCATTCCATAGGAAAAATTCCTGTGGTTTGGAATCCTCTAAAATTCCTATGAAATTCCTTTGATCCAAAGAGGCCCTTAAACTGGTGCTATAATTCTGCTATTATACTTATACCTAATTTATTCTAACTGCTCACTTTGCATTATAACTGTTGTAGTTTGGGAGAGAGGCGGCGTCCGTCCACCAGGAACCGTGGCCTCCAGGCCAGCTATTGCACACTTGGCCAAGGGAGGGCGCTCCAGCGGCGACGCAAGCCAGAGAACTGAAGGGTACTCCTGCCGTCATCCCTCACGCCTTGCAAGGAACCCACCAAGGGCGGCCATCCGGTGAGCTCCTGGTCTGATTTACTTCAGCCTAGGGATTTTATTTGACCAAGTACTGCTAAGAGAAACTATGCTTTGAATCTCTTTGCACACGGGTTGTTCCTGTCTGTTTGTATGGAAGACTCGAAATATGTTGACGGGTTGCTAAATCTTCATCTCGTATATATATTCCTTGCCTTTTGACTGAATTTTGTCATGTGACCAAACAAACTAGTGCTTGATGGCCATGTTGTTTTTTTGGATGAATGGTAGTAGCAGCACGTCACGATTAGAGTGGTTGTTTGTATCTCGTCGCTAGTAGAAATAAGTAACTACTTGTGAACAAGGTTTGGGTCATTTGTTAGTGAGGAATCTAGTTTCTTGTGAACTCTGGTCAAACAAATAAATAGGTGATGAGCTTACTAATAATTTATTTTCTTTGGCAACCAAATGGCAGGTATACACAAATGAGGAGAAGAATATTATCTCTCTTGAAAGACAAGGAAACCTTCCAGGTTTTGTTTGATGTTTGCTTGGCGCCCAAACAAATGGTTCGAGTTTTCTTATTTCCTAGCATATTCTAATTGCTTGACACAGAGGTGCCATTCTATACCTCTGCCTTGGTTTTCCTAAACAAATACTCTGTCTTTATATGTTGTAGAATTTGGTTGGGAGTTTGTAGAGCATTAGTTATCTGATTAATTTGGAAGCATAGAAATAATTGGTTTTTCTTGCTGGTCCAAAAAGTAGGAATAAACAGTCCTCAGTTGTTTTTGCTGTAATAAAGATGTAAATCGTGTTTGTTATTTGTGTGGTTTTGATGAATCGGTTGTTTGTTGTGCCTTATATATGTGCAAGCAGTTGAACCTTGTGTTGGTTGTGCAAGTGATATATGAATGGACTCGAGAGAGGGCTCTGATGGAGGAGCGGCAAATAAGTAGAGAAGATTGCGGTGGCCCTTGGCAGGGGATGTGGCAGCGGTGGAAGTAGATGTGACGACAGCAAGAAGGGGGAGAAGTGGAGCTCGGCAGGAGGTAGAGGCTTGGTGGTGGGAGCTGGGCATGGCTTCATATAATTTTCTGCTTAATTATGTTAGTGCCTTGATTAAAGATTTTTTTTTGATTTTGGTCGAAGTATATGCCGACGGCAATTGCCGTCGGCATAGCTTCTTCCAGTGCGCACCACACATCGCCACGTGGCACATCAAAGCCGTCGGCATACATCTTTTGGGCCGTCGGCATAGCTCGCTCCCACGAGCAATATGGGGCCGCCACGTGTCCCGTGAGGCCGTAGGCATACGGTAAAAGGCCGTCGGCATAGCTCCATCCGCGAGCGATGCGAGGGTGCCACGTGGCACAGTTTAGCCATCGGCATAGCTCTGTTTGGCCATCGGCATAGATCTATGCCGACGGCTTTTCTATGCCGACGGCTTTTTGGAGCTATGCCTATGAAGAAGTTGCCGACGGTGTTTTGCCGTCGGCATAGCTATACGCGGACGGCTTTTAGGCCTAAGCCGACGGTACCTGGCCGTCGGCATACAGTCTGTTTCCTGTAGTGATGGTGCTTAATCCATAAGGTTGGACGCTCGGCCAAGGATTCATTTCACAAGTAAAGGACATGGTGATGCTAATTTGATAGTACTATATTTGATAAAGGAGTTAACCAAGACGGATTTACCACTTTAAGACGCAGCGAGGAAACTTCCATTTTTTTTTATCTGAAACAATGTATATTTCATGAACTTAGTCGTGATATTCTTGCATGACCTGAGTTGTACTATGGGGCAAGAAAGAGGAAGCAGAACCTGATGTTTCCGCTGCGGCACAGCTTCCTGACATATGCTAAGAATGCTAAAACATGTGAGTTCACTATCTCCATTATTATTTTCTAACCCCTAGATGTTTTGATCAACAATCCTTGTTAAGCATCACATTCTGTAGGTACTGTTGTTTTATAACAAGCGTACTAATAGGCGAGCAGGCAACTTGAAGGTGTGTACATTTCGTGCAAACTTCAGTTAGGATATATGTTTCGACTTTTCACTTTCTCCTTTATTCCAGTAGTTTATTTACAAGCTTTATTTCAGATCACGAGTAGCAACTTTGTTCCTGTAGTATGATACAAACATGTAGTATGATACAAACAGGATGCATGATATGCCATCACTTTTAAAGATTAGTGGCCCGTTTGGAAAGTAGGTTTCGTTTCCCGTGTGGCATAATTAACTCCGCAATTGTAGCGAAAAAACCGGCGGATTTTTCGTAGGAGCAATGATTTTCCGTGATATTTAACGAGGGTAATGGACAGAAAAACTAGCTATCGTGGAAATAAAAATAATGAACCAAGCACTTATACTGGGCTGGGTCGGAAAAACTATCTGATCCGGAAAACACCCCTGTTTTGGGCTAAAATCGGACGAACCGAGCGAGCCCTAGGGAGAGTCAGAGTTTGGGCTAGGTCGGAAAAACTACCTGATCCGGAAAACACCCCCGTTTTGGGCTAAAATCGAACGAACCTAGCGATCCCTGGGGAGAGTCAGAGTCGTATACCCTATTGAACAGAAGTGGGATAAGTCATCTCCCGTAACTATAATGCAAAGGTAATACCCTTAGAATCCTCTTTTTATCGTTTCACCCATGTTATACTTAATGTTACACTACTTTTACAACTGTAATATCTTCAAGACAAGTGGCAAGGAAATGTTTCTAACATTTGTGTTTCATGTGTCCACTGTGATAAATTTTTGAAATGTACTGTTGTTGTTTGTCTTCCAAAGGAAAATTAGGATCTAGGGAATTGTAGAGTTCATTTTGTTGCCCTGGTTTTATCTACCAAGATTACCAAAGAATCATGATCCTTGACGATTTTTCTTTTTGCCAGATTGAATGCAGTTTGCAATTCTTGATTTCATTTGGGTGGCTGACTGTTATCATGGGATATTTCTCAAGACCTCACCCCTTCTCTGCTACCACTTCAACGTGACATCCATAGCCACCATGAACGTTTGTACTCATATTACATTGGATGAAGGGATAATTTGAATTTAGTTTTGGAGGGCAAGTGCAACCAGGGGACCTTGCTTGGAATTATTATGAAACAAGGATTATTTGCTGAATAAACATGCCTAAAGGGTTGGAGCTATAATTTCGGGTGTACATAGCGCTTTGGGCCATGGGTAGATCTTTTTCCTCATCCCGCATTTGTAAGTTACTGCACACACTAGAGGTAATATTTTTTTATGACCTAAACAGTATATTTATCTTGGCACAACATGTTTTAAGAACTCAGGATCCAGAAATTCTTGTGTTTTTCAATTGCGAACCTTGATATGATTAGGAAAAACGGATGCCCCAAAAAAGGCATGTAATGTAAGTGCTAAATGATTGATCTTTTTGGTGTATTCTCCTCTATCAGACCTCCTATGTGCATGTGGATAATTGTATATCCCCTAAAGTGTAAAAGTCCTTGCATTTGATCCACCAAATTTCTTATTGATTTTGAATTTGTAAGCTTTTTAAGACCCGAAACTAGATGTTTGAGATTCACATGATTTGACAAATTGGGAACAATGCATCTTGTTCGCTTTTGAACGTATGAAGGTACATATTAACAAAGGACAGTTGATTAATTTGTGCTACTCTATGTGAATGATTTATTTTAGTTCTCCTATTTGTTGGCATTGTCAGAACAAGATTGTTATTTTTATGATTTGCTCTATGTGTGTCGTTTGTCGGAATTTTAATTATCCTTGTAAGAATGAAAGGTACAATAATGTGATCTACGTGATCATTGTTGTGTGGCATAAACAGGTTACTAATACATGATCAGTTCATTTATCATCCCCTGGAACGACCGAACTTGAACATGAAGATTAGTGACATCATAGTAGATTGGATCAAGTGATAGGTGGATTATAGAGGGAGCAGGTAGGCAAATGGAAACTTTAGATAGAGAGATATACTATGTCGCACCCGGACTTCTATAGGATACTCACCGTACGAACTGAACAGTATTCTGATGGGATTACGGGGCCTTCCGGCACCCGCGTCCTCTTACGAGTAGGCCAACACTTATGTGTGACAACCCATCGCTACTGTTCACCGTCGATGTAAACTATCCTGTAGAAATCAGGACACTACCATTGACGTACTTCATACCATACACACATGGTACGTCAACGGCTTTGAACAAAAGGATAACACAACATGCCTCTACGACACAAAAGATTGAAATAAGTTGCAAATGGCCCTCACTAGGGCAGAGATAGCAAATACAATCATCCAGAGGACACCTGTCCCAACATAGCATCATTACATCTCAGCGGAAACATTCAAAGGGGTCTGAGTACAGACAAAATCCAAATAGGCTTAAGAAGCCGGAAACTGAAATAAAGACGGAGTCCATCCACGATGTCTCGGATCCTGCCCGGGTCCGCTAACTACTCGTCAGCAGCCTCGTCAAACTCCACGTAGTAGCCGTCACCTGGATCCTCGTAATCGTAGTCTGCGGAAACCACAGCCCCAAAGGGGTCAGTACATAGACGTACTGGCAAGCAAGACTCACAGTTCACCAAAGTATAGCCCGTCAACACAAGCACAGATGACTTGGGTTCAACGGAAAGAAGGGGATATAAAAGATGCTGCAACTGGCTGCGCTAACCAACTACAGAGATTCTATCACTTCCAACTATCAGAAAGGGGATAAGATCGAGTGTTGTAACCAACTGAAAGATAACTTCAAACAAACCCATCCTGGATCTCGCCCCTTATCCAAAGAAGCAATCCGAGGATAACTCACACAGTTGGATTAAAGATCAAGTTATTGTGACAATAATCCTATTACTAGTCAAGTTGTTAATCATGGGGTGAGAGATTGTGATAGCATTAGGTTCAAGTTGTCCTGAGTACTTGTTAGCCAGTACTTTCACCAAGTTAACCATAACCGCGGAAAACACGGCTTCTCGAGAAGATTATCCCTGCAGGGTTGCACCAATTTGGCCGTACACGTATGAATAACCCGCCAGATGGGATGCCTCCCACCAAGCGGGGCACTCAACACAACTCAACTCTTCTCCGCATCAAGCCCAAAGCACCTTGGGCGCACGGCTAATCGAGCCCAGAAGAAAATGGACCCTCATAGCACTCTAAGAACGTGTCCCCCTATATGCCGACTACAAAAGTTCCACCCTGCGCTGGGCTCACAAAAACATGCATGCGGCAAATAGAAAGCACGAACTAAATGAGATGATTTGGACGAGATGCGAATCGAATCAAATTGAGGGGGGCGCCCATACTCGCTTCCCACATGCGGGTAGTGCGCTCATCATGGATCAGTAGACAAGACCCTTTTCCTATTAGGGTCGACACTAGCAGGCCTCAAAACCACACAGGGCCTCCTGCCGGTGCCTTATCATCAAATTATTATTAAGTAATAACATTAGCATGATTGATTGATTGATTAAACATCGAGCCCCCAGAACATAATGAAATATAGTAACTGAAAGTAACGGGTAACAGACTCGAGCAAAACAACCTAAGCATACTAGTGAGGCACTGTCCCAATCAATAGGGTTGTAGGAGGGATGGTGAGGCAATATCAGGGTTAAAGGATTCATGTGATAGGTTCGTAACAGAACAACTACCACTAAGGCTAGCAAAAGTAGACAACGGAAAGTATCGGTAACCAGGGTTGAAAGGAACACAATGGTTCATGTGAGTGATAACTTGCCTGCGAACTCAGCAGCCTGGTACTGAGCTAGATCCTCAGAAGGGGTGCTGTAAAGATCGTCTGTCTCAACGTCGTCGTCTATTCGAGAAGAAGCAAACAAACAAAACAGGAATGTAAACAATCATTATCATGGCATTGTGCCCAATCAAGATGATGTATGACAGGTTAATGGTTGCATCAAAATAAGCTAGCTAACATGATAACACAATTTAAATGGACCCCTATGCTAAAATGAGTTGCATATGGAAAAGGTCCATAGATTAAGTGGAACAAATGATCTACAATTAATTTATTATGTGAAAGTTGTTATCATGATGCATGCATGATGGTAACAGCAAAAATAACAACAAACAACAATAATAGATGCAAGTAATAAAAGGGTTTAACAAGTTTTGGAAATTATTTATTAAGTTTAGAAATTTTGGTTACTTAAACATGTCACACAAGCAATTATTGTTTTCATCAATTTAAAGTGTGCAAAACAATTGACAAAATTTATATTTGAAAAGAACATCAAATTTTAGTTGGATTACATATTTCAAATATTGAAATTTGAATTAGGATGAATTTATTATGAATTAAGCAATATTAAACAAGTTTTAATTGAATTTAAAACAAGTTGGAATATTATTTGAATTTTATTTGTTCAAATCATAAATTCAAATTCACATTTGAAAAGTTCACACTTTGATGGTTTGAAAACATATTTTGCATGTTCAAAATATTTTATTTTGAGCAAGTTATGATTTTTATCAAATTTAATTGAATTAAACAAGTATTAAATTATTTAGGCAATTTAAATTATTCAAACAATGAAACAAAAATTATATTTGAATAGGATATTCAAAATGGTATGAAAAACATATTTTATTTGCCTTATTTGGAATTAGTATGAATTATTTATGAATTATTGCAAATTACATTTGAATTACTCAAATTTGAATTTTAAATGCATTTTGAAAATTCAAAACAGTTCACAAATGGAATAATTGGAAAGATCATTTAATTTTGAACAGAAAACATATGTAACTTTTATTTATTGGGTTTATAGATTAAAAGATATTCAAGTTTTAGTTCTAGTGTGTTATTCTGCCATTTAAAAGTATTTGGAAAATAAACAGAAAACGTGGAAACGTTTGTTACTGTGCTGTGGGCTAGCCACAGTCACTGCCCCGTGGGCCTAAGGCCAGCGTGGCGCACGCGCGCACGCGTGGCAACGAGGCTCGCTGACGGGTGGGGCCTGCGCGTCAGGGGTGCGTGCAAAAAGGTGGGTTTTTCCCGTGCGGGTGCGAGGGATCGAACCCACACCCTGCGCTGCGCGCTCGTTAGACTGAAGCCAATGCGGTGCTGTGCGTGCATTTGACAGTACGAGCGATTCAGAAAAGATATTGTTCAGCCCCAGTTAACTGACGAAACTGACGAGCAAATGCTTCCTCGACTGAACAGAACAGCGTTGATCGCCGGCGGGGAAAACACGGCCAGTGCTCGTCGTGGTGGTGCTGCTGTGGTGAGGATGGATGCGAACGTGTGCGCGTGCAGCAGAGGCACAGAGAGGGAAGGAGGGAGGAGAACGGTGGAGCTCACCGCGGTGCTGCAGAAGGTGGGCGACGGCGAGATGGGGCCGCGGCGGTGACGATGACGACGGTGAGGGATCAGCAGCTCTCCGGGCTCCCTCCGGTGTGCAAAAGGTCGAGGAAAGGGTGGTGGTGCGATCCCAGCGAACAAACAGCGGCGAGGGGCTCTGCAATGAAAACGACGTCCACGGGTTCAGATAAATGGCACCACGGTGGCCGGAGATGGCGAGGATCGCGGCGTCGAACGGAAGCTCACCGGGGTTGGCTCTGGTGTTCAAGCGGTAGAGGATGACGAGGGGATCTGGTTCCCGTAGATGGATAGGGAGTGGGGAGGCTAGGTGGGCGGCGCCATCGGGAAATTCAGAGGCTCGCCGTCGGCGAGGAATTCAGAGAGGGGGGAGCGGCGACAGAGAGAAGGGATGGCGGCGGATTCGAGGGGAAGACAGGGCCTAGGGGTTAGGGTTGTCGCCCTAGGGTTCCGGGGGGGTTCTTATAGGGCGCGCTGGTGGCTCCTGGCCGTCGAGCGCCGCCGTACGCCGACGTGGCGGCCTCGGATGGCTGCCATACGGGGAGACGACGACGCGGTCGTCTATTCGAAGCGGTACGCTGCTAGGTGGGCTGGGCCGCGCGCGTTAATTGGCTTAGGTGGGTTGGGTCGCTTAGCTGCCCCGCGCGCGCGCGCTGGTTTTTCTCTTTTTTTTTATTTATTTTTCTGTTTTACTTTTTTTTTGCAGAAAACAGAATTGGAAGAAAAGGATAGGTTTTTGTTTAGGAAAAATTCCAGAAAAATTAGGTTAAGCTATTTAGGTAATTAGAAACCATTTTCCAAGATTGTATTTCAAAAAGTTGAGATTAAAAGTGCTGTTTGTATTTGAACCCAAATTGAATGAATTTTCAATATTAAATAAACATTATGAAAACAAGGCATTTTTAATAGGGTTACCCCTAAGGTTAAAGTGAATAAAGATTACATTTGTTTGGTGAATTTCATGGATTCAAAAGGGTACTGATTTGAAATACATTTGGTTTGAATTTGAAGTGAAATAGAATTAATTGATTGGATTAATGGTTTGATTAAAACCAACAAATTAAGGAGTTATCAACATGGAATAAAATGGAACAATTTGGTTGTTTTCATTTGTTATTTTCATTCCAAAAGTTGTAACAGATCAAGTATGAAAATAACCATTTGAAATTGTTTGAGTTTGATTATGAAAACAAGATAAAACAGATGCAAAACAAATAGTAACAAATGCAAACAAATAATTAAACATGATGACATGATGCAATACTTGAATTAAAACAAGGAACAAAACATTCTAAGGGGTATTTTCATACTTGGGATGTTACAAAACGCCCCCCCTTGAAGGAATCGCGCCCCGAGATTCCTTACTGAGAAGTGAAAAGGTCCGGATACTTCTTGCGAAGATCCTCTTCGGTCTCCCACATTGCCTCTTTATCGGAATGATGCGACCATTGCACTTTCAAGAACTTGGTGCTCTTGTTGCGAGTCTTACGCTCGGTCTCATCGAGAATACGAACAGGGTGTTCCTCATACGATAGGTCATCTTGCAGTTCGATGGAATCATGATCAACTGCACGATCTGGATCCTTGAAGCACTTCTTGAGCTATGACACGTGGAACACATCGTGCACCTTGGACAGTTTTTCTGGAAGTTCAAGACGATAAGCATTTTCTGCACGCCTTGAGAGAATGTTGAAAGGACCAATGTATCTTGGTGCAAGCTTTCCTTTCACACCAAAACGATGAGTGCCTCTGAGGGGAGTTACACGGAGATATGCCTTATCACCAGGTGCATAGACCATGTCCCGGTGCTTGTTGTCATAGTAACTCTTCTGACGAGACTGAGCAATCCTAAGATTGTCATGAATGATACGAACTTTCTCCTCGGCTTCCTTAACAATGTCAGGGCCTAAGAGTGAACGTTCACCAGCTCCAGACCAATTGATTGGACTCCTGCATCTGCGACCATACAGTGCCTCAAATGGTGCCATGCCTAGGCTTGCCTGGTAGCTGTTGTTGTAGGAGAATTCAGCATATGGAAGGCAATCCTCCCATTTCATGCCAAAGGAGAGACCACATGCTCTGAGCATATCCTCGAGAATCTGATTGACTCTTTCGACTTGCCCCTGAGACTGAGGGTGATAAGCTGTGCTGAACAGAAGTTTGGTGCCCAATGCTTCTTGAAAGCTTTTCCAGAAATGAGAAGTGAATATGCTTCCACGGTCTGAGCTTATTTCCAATGGAACACCATGAAGAGGAACAACCTTTGCTGTATAGAGCTCTGCTAACTAGCTAGCTGAGATAGTTTCCTTGACAGCAAAGAAGTGAGCTACCTTAGTGAGACGATCAATAACAACGAAGATTGCATCGTTGCCCTTTTTGGACTTTGGAAACCCAGTAACGAAGTCCATTTCAATCATGTCCCACTTCCACTCAGGAATTTTCAGAGGTTGTAGTAGACCGGCTGTTTTCTGATGGACTGCCTTAACACGTTGACAAACGTCGCATTCAGAAACGTATTGAGCAATTTCACGTTTCATGCCAGGCCACCAATACAGAGTCTTGAGATCCTGGTACATCTTTGTACTTCCAGGGTGGATGGAGAGAGGAGTTTCATGAGCCTCCTTGAGAATGATATCCTTGAGACTTTGAATCTGAGGAACTGCAATGCGTCCTTCGAAGAACACAGTTCCCTTGTCATCAATTGAGAAGGACTTGAATTTATCGTTGCCTTCCTTGATGTGCTCTACAATCTTCTTGATTTCAGTATCACGAAGTTGTTCATAACGAATCTTGTCCTCGAGAGTTGTACTGGCTGTCAAGCTAGCAAGGTATCCTTCAGGGACAAGACCAAGGTTCAGCTTCTGGAATTCTTCATGAAGTGGAGGTTGGCTTTCCATGATCATGAGATTATTGCAATAGGATTTGCGACTGAGAGCATCGGCCATAACATTAGCCTTGCCTGGAGTATAAGAAATGGTGAGATCAAAGTCTTTAATCTTCTCAATCCATCTCCTTTGCCTGAGGTTCAGATCTGGCTGAGTGAAGATGTATTTCAGACTCTTATGATCGGAAAAGATTTCAGTTTTGTTACCCAACAAGTATTGTCTCCATTTCTTGAGGGCAAACACAACTGATGCAAGTTCAAGATCATGTGTGGGATAGTTTTGCTCATGTGGGTTCAACTGACGTGAAGCATAAGCCACAACTTGACGTTCTTGCATAAGAACTGCTCCTAGGCCTTGGAGAGATGCATCGCAGAATATCTGGAAAGGTTTGGTAGTATCTGGGCCAATCAGAACTGGGGTAGAAGTGAGTTTAGTCTTCAGGAGATTGAAACTCTCATCACATTGTGGAGTCCAAACGAACTTCTTGTCCTTCGTTGTGAGATCAGTGAGAGGTTTGGCAATCTTGGAAAAGTTTTGGACGAAACGACGGCAATAGCTAGCCAAGCCAAGAAAACTTCTGACTTGCTTCACCGTCTTAGGGGGTTTCCAGTCAACAATTGCCTTAACCTTTTCCGGGTCAATGGCTATGCATTTGGCAGAGATGATATGACCAAGATATGCAACTTATGGAATCCAGAACTCACATTTAGAGAACTTGGCATACAGACGATGCTCGCGAAGTTTCATGAGGGTGAGACGAAGGTGTTCTCCATGCTCTTCCTTGGATTTTGAGTAGACTAGAATGTCATCAAGATATACCACAACGAACTTGTCGAGGTATTCATGGAAGACAGAATTCATGAGTCTTGAGAACGTTGCCGGTGCATTGGTGAGACCAAAGGACATGACGGTGTATTCATATAGACCGTAACGAGTGGTGAAAGCTGTCTTAGGAATATCTTCCTTTCTGATCTTTATCTGATGGTAACCCATCCTCAAATCCAACTTTGAGAATATTGAGGCTCCAGCAAGTTGTTCAAAAAGATCATCGATACGAGGAATTGGATACTTGTTCTTGATGGTTTTCTCGTTGAGAGGACGATAGTCAACCACGAGTCTTTTTGTTTGATCCTTCTTGGCAACAAACAGAGTTGGGCAACCCCAAGCGGAGGAACTAGGCTGAATGTAACCTTTCTCCATGTACATATCGATTTGCTCCTTCAACAATGTCAGTTCAGGAGGAGCTATCTTGTATGGATGCTTAGAGATTGGAGCAGTACCTGGCTCAAGCTCGATCACGAACTCAACTGCTCTGTCCGGAGGCATCCCTGGCAACTCTTCTGGAAAGACGTCAGGGAATTCACAAACCACCGGAACATTCTCAATTGCAAGAAGGGGTTTAGCATCGAGGTTGAACAGCTGAACAAAACTTGATCCATATGGAGAATAGACTATCTGGCCTGAATTGTGGGTGAGAGTTATTGACTTTTGAGCACAGTCAATTTTAGCTTTGTGGGTCTTCAACCAATCCATACCCAGAATGACATCAATGTCAGAATTTCCCAGCAACATGAGTGAAGCAAGGAATATTCGACCTCCAATTAGGATTTGATTGTCCATGCTTATCTTGGATGTCAACATTTGCGGTCCCGGAGAGTGAACAGTCATTTGATTGCTTAGCGGAACCAGAACTAGGTTGTATGCTTTTGCAAAAATCTTTGACACAAAAGAATGCGATGCTCCAGTATCAAACAACACTTTAGCTGGAATATAGTTTACGGGTAATATACCGAGAACGACGTCAGCAGCTTCCTCAGCTTTGTCGGCCTTGATATGATTCACCCTCGCGGTCCTCCCGACAGGCCTGTTGTTGGAGTTGAAGGCTTTAGCCGGGGGAGCACGAACCATTGCCTGGTTGGTGTTGGGGCGAGGAGGTGGAGGTAGCTGTCTCTGAGTGCACTTATCAGCGTAGTGCCCAGTCTCCTTGCACTTGAAGCAAGTGACGACACGAGGCGGAGCTGGCCTTGGCTGCCCCATTGGAAACCTCTGACCCTGCATCTGAGATGGGTTGGGTGGGCAGGGACCAAAGCCTGGAGAAGCTTGGGCATTTGGAGCCCGAGTGACAGCACCATTTGGCACCCAGATGCGGCGCTTCTGCGGAGGGGTGGTCATGTTGGAGGAGGAACCACCCTCACGCGAGTGCTTGCGGGACTCTTCGAACGCCTTGCGCCCATTCTCCTCATTGAGCGCGGTGTTCACGAGCTCCACGAAGTCCTTGCACTTGATGTTGGTGAGAGCGTACTTCAGTTCCGGGTTAAAACCTCGGCGGAACCTTGCCATCTTCTTGGCTTCAGTGGACACCTCGTCACCAGCGTATCGAGCGAGACGATTGAACTCGTTCTGGTAGCCGAGGACGTCCAGCTTGCCCTGTTTGAGAGAGCAGAATTCCTCACGCATCCTTTCCATGAGACCATCTGGGATGTGGTGCTTTAGGAAGGCATCCTTGAAACATCCCCAGGTGATAGGATAGCCATCTCTCATGGTCTGGTAGTTCTCCCACCAGGTAGCTGCCTGACCCTTCAGTAGGTAGGTAGCATACTTGACCTTATCTTCCTCAGCAACATGAGCAATCTCCAGAGCCCTGTTCATCTCCCTGATCCAGTCATCAGCATCCAGAGGCTCACGTGTTGCCACGAAAGCTCTCGGCCCCATGCTCAGAAACTCCTTGATGCTGACTCGCGGAGCATTCTGGTTGTTGTGCTGGTTAGCCTGGATCTGGGCCATCTGAGCCACGACCTGAGTCATCTGAGTCAACAGCTCCGTGAGCGGAGGTGGCTCCGGCGGGTTGCTCCTTGTTGGCGGCATCCTGAATAGACATTCATTTTAGCACAACAATAGAAAAGGATAGACTTGGTAACCGAAAGATAGATTATTCCGACGCATGAATAGATAACCAACAGGTACATCATCACATGTTCAAATACATCAGAATATCCAACAGACCAATACATGGTTCCAAAGACAAAGGATAACTAATCATAGCTAGGAATGGATACATCGGTACTCCCATGCTCATCACGCAAGACGGCGGTGAGTAGTACGACGAGAGATACGGTGCGGAGGAATCCCCCGGAAGTAGGTATAACGACGATCCACGTAGAGCGGGACTGCTCTGAGAGCAACTCTCGGTGTGGTGAAGTAGAAAGCGTCGTCTCCCTGTGCTCCAAAGCGGGGAATCCCAGTGTAACCAGGACCAAGGTGGAGAAGTGGACCTCTGATCGGCTCGTAACCTCCAGCATCTGGCAGCGGGAACCCAGCTGGCTGAGTGAAACGCGCAAAGCGCTCGTCTCCAACGAAGTCTGTGGTGTACGTAGCCAGACGAGTCAAAGCAAGATAGAGCTGCTCCCTGACTGAGGCTAACTCCTGAGAAAGTGTGGAAGCAACTGCGTCACTGTGCCTCACGAACTGAGCAGTGGTGTGCAGCCTGGAGCTATCATCCTCGTAGGTATCCAGGTTGCCGTGGAGAGTGAAGTGAACTCCCGCCGACGTAATGTAACCACGGGGATGTGACGATAGATGGAATCATCAAACCCCCAGTAGTCAGCACGGAGGACGGTGAGACTCACGTAAGCTGCCTGCTGCACGGCCATATCCACTGTGGAACCTACTGCCTCGTAGCGGTGGACAACGCTCCTGCCATCATCTGACAGAATGTAGACGATAGCCTGGTAGTAGGTCTGGTCAAACTCTCGCTGCTGCTCGTAGACCTGGTACTCTGGTGCCCAATGGAACCCTAGATAGGTAACCATGTCTCTCAGCATCTCCGGATAACCGGCGGTGCTCTCACAGCGAGTCATCCGAACCACCTGCGGGAAGAACCTGAGATCCATCTGCAGATGATCGGGGAAGTTTTGATTAGACTCCGGTAGAGAACTGATGTGGAAAGCAACAACAAGGTTCAACGGACGATAAGGATGTTGAAAAGAACAGGATATTGAAGCAACATCGGGAAACACGAGACCAAAAACTCCTGAGGTACTACGGAGTACCCAAAACACGTGAAATCCTAACTTGAAAGTTTAGGTGAGAACAGAAAACAACGTTGCACTTCCTTACCAGAAAAGGGTGGGTGGGTGGGGAAAGAAGAAAAATGGCAGAATTCCTACTCTCACGTTTCATTTTTCCTATATAGCTACAAAATAGTTTCTAGACTCAACTGCGACCAGTAAAAAGGGATCCTACAGGCAGACAGGCTCTGATACCATTTGTCGCACCCGGACTTCTATAGGATACTCACCGTACGAACTGAACAGTATTCTGATGGGATTACGGGGCCTTCCGGCACCCGCGTCCTCTTACGAGTAGGCCAACACTTATGTGTGACAACCCATCGCTACTGTTCACCGTCGATGTAAACTATCCTGTAGAAATCAGGATACTACCATTGACGTACTTCATACCATACACACATGGTACGTCAACGGCTTTGAACAAAAGGATAACACAACATGCCTCTACGACACAAAAGATTGAAATAAGTTGCAAATGGCCCTCACTAGGGCAGAGATAGCAAATACAATCATCCAGAGGACACCTGTCCCAACATAGCATCATTACATCTCAGCGGAAGCATTCAAAGGGGTCTGAGTACAGACAAAATCCAAATAGGCTTAAGAAGCCGGAAACTGAAATAAAGACGGAGCCCATCCACGATGTCTCGGATCCTGCCCGGGTCCGCTAACTACTCGTCAGCAGCCTCGTCAAACTCCACGTAGTAGCCGTCACCTGGATCCTCGTAATCGTAGTCTGCGGAAACCACAGCCCCAAAGGGGTCAGTACATAGACGTACTGGCAAGCAAGACTCACAGTTCACCAAAGTATAGCCCGTCAACACAAGCACAGATGACTTGGGTTCAACGGAAAGAAGGGGATATAAAAGATGCTGCAACTGGCTGCGCTAACCAACTACAGAGATTCTATCACTTCCAACTATCAAAAAGGGGATAAGATCGAGTGTTGTAACCAACTGAAAGATAACTTCAAACAGACCCATCCTGGATCTCGCCCCTTATCCAAAGAAGCAATCCGAGGATAACTCACACAGTTGGATTAAAGATGAATCAAGTTATTGTGACAATAATCCTATTACTAGTCAAGTTGTTAATCATGGGGTGAGAGATTGTGATAGCATTAGGTTCAAGTTGTCCTGAGTACTTGTTAGCCAGTACTTTCACCAAGTTAACCATAACCGCGGAAAACACGGCTTCTCGAGAAGATTATCCCTGCAGGGTTGCACCAATTTGGCCGTACACGTATGAATAACCCGCCAGATGGGATGCCTCCCACCAAGCGGGGCACTCAACACAACTCAACTCTTCTCCGCATCAAGCCCAAAGCACCTTGGGCGCACGGCTAATCGAGCCCAGAAGAAAATGGACCCTCATAGCACTCTAAGAACGTGTCCCCCTATATGCCGACTACAAAAGTTCCACCCTGCGCTGGGCTCGCAAAAACATGCATGCGGCAAATAGAAAGCACGAACTAAATGAGATGATTTGGACGAGATGTGAATCGAATCAAATTGAGGGGGCGCCCATACTCGCTTCCCACATGCGGGTAGTGCGCTCATCATGGATCAGTAGACAAGACCCTTTTCCTATTAGGGTCGACACTAGCAGGCCTCAAAACCACACAGGGCCTCCTGCCGGTGCCTTATCATCAAATTATTATTAAGTAATAACATTAGCATGATTGATTGATTGATTAAACATCGAGCCCCCAGAACATAATGAAATATAGTAACTGAAAGTAACGGGTAACAGACTCGAGCAAAACAACCTAAGCATACTAGTGAGGCACTGGCCCAATCAATAGGGTTGTAGGAGGGGTGGTGAGGCAATATCAGGGTTAAAGGATTCATGTGATAGGTTCGTAACAGAACAACTACCACTAAGGCTAGCAAAAGTAGACAACGGAAAGTATCGGTAACCAGGGTTGAAAGGAACACAATGGTTCATGTGAGTGATAACTTGCCTGCGAACTCAGCAGCCTGGTACTGAGCTAGATCCTCAGAAGGGGTGCTGTAAAGATCGTCTGTCTCAACGTCGTCGTCTATTCGAGAAGAAGCAAACAAACAAAACAGGAATGTAAACAATCATTATCATGGCATTGTGCACAATCAAGATGATGTATGACAGGTTAATGGTTGCATCAAAATAAGCTAGCTAACATGATAACACAATTTAAATGGACCCCTATGCTAAAATGAGTTGCATATGGAAAAGGTCCATAGATTAAGTGGAACAAATGATCTACAATTAATTTATTATGTGAAAGTTGTTATCATGATGCATGCATGATGGTAACAACAAAAATAACAACAAACAACAATAATAGATGCAAGTAATAAAAGGGTTTAACAAGTTTTGGAAATTATTTATTAAGTTTAGAAATTTTGGTTACTTAAACATGTCACACAAGCAATTATTGTTTTCATCAATTTAAAGTGTGCAAAACAATTAACAAAATTTATATTTGAAAAGAACATCAAATTTTAGTTGGATTACATGTTTCAAATATTGAAATTTGAATTAGGATGAATTTATTATGAATTAAGCAATATTAAACAAGTTTTAATTGAATTTAAAACAAGTTGGAATATTATTTGAATTTTATTTGTTCAAATCATAAATTCAAATTCACATTTGAAAAGTTCACACTTTGATGGTTTTAAAACATATTTTGCATGTTCAAAATATTTTATTTTGAGCAAGTTATGATTTTTATCAAATTTAATTGAATTAAACAAGTATTAAATTATTTAGGCAATTTAAATTATTCAAACAATGAAACAAAAATTATATTTGAATAGGATATTCAAAATGGTATGAAAAACATATTTTATTTGCCTTATTTGGAATTAGTATGAATTATTTATGAATTATTGCAAATTACATTTGAATTACTCAAATTTGAATTTTAAATGCATTTTGAAAATTCAAAACAGTTCACAAATGGAATAATTGGAAAGATCATTTAATTTTGAACAGAAAACATATGTAACTTTTATTTATTGGGTTTATAGATTAAAAGATATTCAAGTTTTAGTTCTAGTGTGTTATTCTGCCATTTAAAAGTATTTGGAAAATAAACAGAAAACGTGGAAACGTTTGTTACTGTGCTGTGGGCTAGCCACAGTCACTGCCCCGTGGGCCTAAGGCCAGCGTGGCGCACGCGCGCACGCGTGGCAACGAGGCTCGCTGACGGGTGGGGCCTGCGCGTCAGGGGTGCGTGCAAAAAGGTGGGTTTTTCCCGTGCGGGTGCGAGGGATCGAACCCACACCCTGCGCTGCGCGCTCGTTAGACTGAAGCCAATGCGGTGTTGTGCGTGCGTTTGACAGTACGAGCGATTCAGAAAAGATATTGTTCAGCCCCAGTTAACTGACGAAACTGACGAGCAAATGCTTCCTCGACTGAAAAGAACAGCGTTGATCGCCGGCGGGGAAAACACGGCCAGTGCTCGTCGTGGTGGTGCTGCTGTGGTGAGGATGGATGCGAACGTGTGCGCGTGCAGCAGAGGCACAGAGAGGGAAGGAGGGAGGAGAACGGTGGAGCTCACCGCGGTGCTGCAGAAGGTGGGCGACGGCGAGATGGGGCCGCGGCGGTGACGATGACGACGGTGAGGGATCAGCAGCTCTCCGGGCTCCCTCCGGTGTGCAAAAGGTCGAGGAAAGGGTGGTGGTGCGATCCCAGCGAACAAACAGCGGCGAGGGGCTCTGCAATGAAAACGACGTCCACGGGTTCAGATAAATGGCGCCACGGTGGCCGGAGATGGCGAGGATCGCGGCGTCGAACGGAAGCTCACCGGGGTTGGCTCTGGTGTTCAAGCGGTAGAGGATGACGAGGGGATCTGGTTCCCGTAGATGGATAGGGAGTGGGGAGGCTAGGTGGGCGGCGCCATCGGGAAATTCAGAGGCTCGCCGTCGGCGAGGAATTCAGAGAGGGGAGAGCGGCGACAGAGAGAAGGGATGGCGGCGGATTCGAGGGGAAGACAGGGCCTAGGGGTTAGGGTTGTCGCCCTAGGCTTCCGGGGGGTTCTTATAGGGCGCGCTGGTGGCTCCTGGCCGTCGAGCGCCGCCGTACGCCGACGTGGCGGCCTCGGATGGCTGCCGTACGGGGAGACGACGACGCGGTCGTCTATTCGAAGCGGTACGCTGCTAGGTGGGCTGGGCCGCGCGCGTTAGTTGGCTTAGGTGGGTTGGGTCGCTTAGCTGCCGCGCACGCGCTGGTTTTTCTCTTTTTTTTATTTATTTTTCTGTTTTACTTTTTTTTTTTGCAGAAAACAGAATTGGAAGAAAAGGATAGGTTTTTGTTTAGGAAAAATTCCAGAAAAATTAGGTTAAGCTATTTAGGTAATTAGAAACCATTTTCCAAGATTGTATTTCAAAAAGTTGAGATTAAAAGTGCTGTTTGTATTTGAACCCAAATTGAATGAATTTTCAATATTAAATAAACATTATGAAAACAAGGCATTTTTAATAGGGTTACCCCTAAGGTTAAAGTGAATAAAGATTACATTTGTTTGGTGAATTTCATGGATTCAAAAGGGTACTGATTTGAAATACATTTGGTTTGAATTTGAAGTGAAATAGAATTAATTGATTGGATTAATGGTTTGATTAAAACCAACAAATTAAGGAGTTATCAACATGGAATAAAATGGAACAATTTGGTTGTTTTCATTTGTTATTTTCATTCCAAAAGTTGTAACAGATCAAGTATGAAAATAACCATTTGAAATTGTTTGAGTTTGATTATGAAAACAAGATAAAACAGATGCAAAACAAATAGTAACAAATGCAAACAAATAATTAAACATGATGACATGATGCAATACTTGAATTAAAACAAGGAACAAAACATTCTAAGGGGTATTTTCATACTTGGGATGTTACATACTAGAAGAACTGTAACGCAGATCCAAATCGCCCAACCAAAGATAACATTGAGAAAACCAGAGAAGACAAAGGCGTGTACATGCCCCCACACGCCAGCTACACTGCACACACGCATGATTCGCGGAAGCAAACGGCCCACATGGCAGCGGCAACAGAGAGTAAAGGACCCACAATCAGAGACACATACCGACCCAGATGCCCTCAAAACGCTCACAATCTTTCGAGCTTACAGCTTAAGTTAATGTAGCGTAAGACATGATGTGCTCTACAGCTATATTTCATTTGTAGTACGTAGCAACGCACGGACACTCAACTAGTCGATCTAATCAATTAGGTACAAATGTATATAGACCAAGATGGCCTAGACTATGTCCGTTCATGGGCTGCTGTGTT